>JAODUD010000001.1:22010264-22025688 GCA_026784285.1 Stomatorhinus walkeri | reverse complement strand
AAGTTACAGGGGGCCACATGTAGAAGCCGGTAGAAAGAATGCCAAGAGACTACAATGCTGTCACTGAAGTTACAGGGGGCTACAGTACATGTAGAAGCCGGTAGAAAGAATGCAAAGAGACTGCAATGCTGTCACTGAAGTTACAGGAGGCCACATGTAGAAGCCGGTAGAAAGAATGCCAAGAGACTACAATGCTGTCACTGAAGTTACAGGGGGCTACAGTACATGTAGAAGCCGGTAGAAAGAATGCAAAGAGACTGCAATGCTGTCACTGAAGTTACAGGGGGCTACAGTACATGTAGAAGCCGGCAGTAAGAATGCCAAGAGACTGCAATGCTGTCACTGAAGTTACAGGGGACTATTTTAAAGAAATATTTGAGAATATTTTGAGATGTTGAACACTTCTTTAGGTTGTTGCAGTATGTGATGTATATTACTTCATTTTCTTGAGGCCTTTTACTATAAGGTGAAATAGATAAATGCATTTAAAGCAGGTATGCCCAGGAATTTGACTGATACTGTACTTAATCTCCTTATTTCCTTGAAGTTGGCAATACACAAGCACCTTCCCTGCAAAAGACATCACATGCATTGTTAAATCCAGCAGTGTACATAAATTAAAAGTTATTTTGTGCATTTAGTGATGACGTTTTCGTGAACCATGTTATTTCATTGGTAGCTTATGCCTTATCCTCAGTTTGAGATGATTGATTCTCCATTTCTGATTGCAGGACACAATTGTCGTGACATCAATGCACTCTCAGCGGTCACATCAGGAGCAGACAACAACGAAAGCTGTAACACAGGTGTGGTGAGCTACTGGGGCGGAGCAGGGTATGAAAGCATGCGGGACGGGCTACGCTGATGGGAGCTCCTTCATCTCCCAATCACAGCTACTAGGTAGACGTTGAGGATATATGAGATCAGTGTAGTAGGAAATAGTCAAATGAACCTTGCAAGTACTGCGCTTAAAGGACTCTTCCATATTCCCATCTGGCATGCTCATCATCATCCCCTTGACCTCTCTCTTTGAAACAGTCCCCGGCAACAGAGACAGGATCTCCGAGCTTTGGCCGTGTAGAACATCAACCCAAGAAGGAGTTGGAGACCATGGATACACAGGAGGTCTGCACAGAGAGCAGAACGAAGATTACTCACGGGGCATCGCAGGTAGGGCCCGTTCATACTCAACACTTTCAGTGTGTGCACTTATGTGAGCTGTCGCTTTGCAAGCGGTGTTGCTGGTCTTACTTCCCCATGTAATTTACACCAATCTGGAAGGTTAAAAGTTATGTCCACCAGGAGGCAATGTTGGAGATCCTCCTGGTCAGCACCATCGTTTCTGGTCTTACCAGTTAGTATGAGCTAAGAAATATAATTTTCAGTGACATTTATTGTATTTACAAGAAGACAAGCAGAGCATATATATATATATATATATATATTTCAAAATGAAATCATATCTCACAAACATTCCTATGAGTGACATAAACAGCACGGATGATAATGATCATAACTTGACTCGGATATCACGAACAGAGCTCCTGCAAAATTAGTGGCAGTAAATTTGAAACTATTTTTTAAAGATATACTAGATACTATTAAAATGCAATAATAATTAAAATTGCAGTTTTGTTTCCTATGACAGCATAAATGTTTTAGCAAAACTTAAACCCAACCGCAGAAATTTCTGAATAGCATGTCTGTAACTAAAAATAACGTCATGAAAATACCTTATACCGGTGTATAATGTCCTTATAAGTATGAAGGCATGCAAAAGTCTGATCTCAATTTATACTTTGTGCATGTGACACTGCTTCTAAGCTCAGATTAAATTAGGAAGCGGAAGAAAATTAAACTAACATTAATATGATGTACATCAATGCACATAATAGTGCTCAGAAAAATGACTCACCTGCCTTTATAAAAAATCTACTGTGAATATCTTCCGGCCACTCATTCTAAAAAAAAAATTAAATAAAAATGAAATTGTACGTTAATGTCAAGTGTACCTTATTTAAACACATTGCTGCGTGATAAAAGTTTTCCATACTGCCCTAAAAATTTTTGGTGGCACTTCATCGTTCATACATGTAGCTTAATTCCACACAGGAGACGTGTGGAATGAATGCAGGAAATGCATGGCATTGAAAATGTATAAGTGGATGCAAGGAGAGAACCCTGATATGACTCTAATCGCATGCAGTCATACTGCATATTATACCACGACTTGAGTAAATACCATTTTCTTATTGGCCCAGAGATGTCACTTGGGTGTTGATTCAGAGCACATTGGAACATGATCAAATGCTAAATGAAACAATTTTCCTCTGAAAATTATCCGTAACTGGTTCATTCAATTTTTATTTTCTGTTTGTTAGCCGTCATATAAGCAGGATAAACTACTTCAAGGTGTGAAAATAATCAAATCCAACTAACTTATTGGGAATATTGAAACGTAGCATATCTGGGTATCACCAAATATCCGAGTCAGCCATTTTGCTTACAACCTGTTTTTTATTTTATTTTTTGATTTAGGGAAAAGTAAAGTTTTTTTGTGTTATTACGATAAGATATATGATAAGACAGTTTATTGATCCCAGGGGGAAATAGTGCAATTTTCCAGTTTCACAAAGTCAAGTTGCACTATATTAAAGGCCAACTAAGACCAGCTAAATCGTCAAATCTTTAAGTGGTGAGTGTAACGTTGAGATTACACATGCAAGCATGACCACAATCAGAGAGTAAGCCTGTGGCTCTATAAACATTCAGCAGGACGAGGCAGCCAGCGGAGGTACCAGTGCGGAGGTCCTGACAAGTGGCCAGACCATCACATCAGAAACAGGAAGCACGACCACCACCACGCATATTACGAAGGTCAGCCCATGGAGTTAGCTGTCACATAGACTCGGTAAAAGTTTTGGCACTCATTTGTGACTTTTTATTCAATTGCGCCACTGTCTGCAGCAAGTGGTGGGTGGGTAACTGAACTGATTGTGACCCAATTTAGCTACTTTGACATATAATTGCTAAGAACCATGTGCCAGGAGCTGGCAGATCCTCGGAAGCACTTGATAGGTTCTAGTAATGCAGCTTTATGTTTAACCTCAGTTCTTTGGCTGAAGGCATTACCTCTGCGGTGACTCATTCCTGGTGTAGGCCAGTTTGTACCTGATGAAGTCACTTTCAAACTTTCACGCGACCTTGGCCAGGAATTGGCTTAAGTTACCCTGGAATTGTGATTTTCTGGCTTTGGTGGTCCTGTTTTGCTGCAGTGCGTTGGCATAAACCCTTCCTTTGGTTCACTGTCTGCAGACCGTAAAGGGAGGCATCTCTGAAACAAGGATCGAGAAGCGAATCGTGATAACAGGCGATGCGGACATTGACCATGACGAGGTTAGGACCGTCTTACAGTGAAGAGAATGACTACAGATTCAGGAGATTCCTTCGCACAGTTTAATTGTCTTTGCCTGTGAGATCTGCTCCTAATCATACTCGTCTTCCACGATGGCCCCCATACCATGTGTTCTACTGAGTTAGGCTCTGGCTCAGGCCATTAAGGAAGCCAAGGAGCAGCACCCTGACATGTCGGTGACCAAAGTAGTGGTGCATAAAGAGACGGAGATCTCGCCTGAGGAAGGAGACGAGTGACACCTGGTAAGACTTGGGCCCGTTTCATCAAGGTTGGTCCTCTGTCCATTGGCTGGGGAAATAGCTGAAGTGACATACTGGGGTTCTTCAAAGGAAGGACACGTTTCCCTGGCTGTTTATGTGCCTGCAAGAGTAGGTTCAGAGAGCTATTGTGGTTGGCAGTCTGGTGTAGAGAAATGGGATTCTTTCAAAAAAAGTGTTTGACCTCAATTTTAGACACAGTCGGTTGTATGTTGGCCTCATTCTTCCGTAGTACAAGTTGATGACGTGTGTTGTCTGCCCTCTAGTGGTTATATCTCTGTTTTCTTATTTTCTTATCCATATCATTTTCTGGGTTATACAGCCCGATCATTCGTGAATTGCCTAAAGACACACACACACAAAATTTTGGCTTTGCTTATTTTGACTTTTCGGGTCTTGTGGGACAGGCTTTTACCTGGATCTTTAACCTCCCCCTTGAACATCACCGCTCTTGCCGTTGCTAATGTGTGTTCTGGATTTATGTCTCAGCTTCATGCACCTGCTAACATCTCTTCTCTCTGTGCTTCTAGGCTTAAACCCTCACCCTTCAGAGGACAGTTTTTTGCTTCATGCTGTATGGAATATGACACCTGTGGGGCATAAAGTTTGGCTTCCAGCAGTTTCATAAAAGAAATTCATACTTCACAGCACCGGAGCACTGCGAACCTAATCACCCATTCACACACAAAACAGAATCTGGCGTAGCTCCCGGTTAGTGTAATCTGTCCATGGACAATGTGTGTTGCATGAAAAGGGATCCATTTAGCCTATGTGTCCTGTCCTCCACCCCCCCATAAAAAAAATTATTAAAAGTCCCCATTAAGTACAAATATGTATGGGTATGTAATCTCTTTACAAGTTCAGGCAAAAGGGGAGAGGGAGGAAGGTGAGAATCATAATGCCTTATGTAATGAATGAGTGATGTAATAGCTTATTTACATCAATCACACTGTACTTGATGAATTCAAAGCCTACTCAGTCACAGGACAGGCTGCACAGGTGACCACGCTGAAGTTGGGAAGTAGGTGCATTCTACAAGGACACTCTTCATTCCCATTGCTTAACCTTATGTGGTTCATCTAAAAAATAGAAAAGTAAAAAAATATATATATACAGATATACATAGTTAGATATAAAGTTTTATTTATGGCATCGATTCATATATCAGATATTACTTGGTCATTTTTACTTGAATTGTATATTTCTTTAACACTAAAATTTAAATTTATAAATGAGTTGAACACCCCTTGTATGTAAGAGAAGTATAATTTATTGAGCTGAATAAGATGGCCGCCAGTGAGAGTCATGTTTGAGGAACCCTTTTGGACTGGGAAAGGTTCTCCTCGCGATGGCAGGTCCCTCCCCCCCGCATCGGCGCGGACTTTCCTGCTGTGCTCAGGTTGTCAGGCAGTGAAGCCTTAAACCGAACCGAAAATGAACCTGCAGCCCGACGACGGTGGCGCCGTTTGTGCGGCCAAACCCATTGGAAGAGCCGCATGTCAGGTGCTCCTGTCCCGTCCACTGCCCCGCTGCTACGCCATCCACGGTTAATGTGTTGCCATGTTCGTCAAATAAAAAGTGCTAAAAGCATCTGCGTTTCGCCTTTTTATTTTTCTAATACGTTGCACGCGTGATAGTGCTGTGGTTAAAAACAGACTGCTATTCCAAGTAGGCCGCAGCTGCATTGTACCGTAGATGTGCTGCAAACGCCCCCTTACTACTTTGCAGTCGGCAGGAATGCTCAGGTGTTACTCGCGGTAAAACATATATTGATGTCCTTAAAGGATCTGACATTGACTAATTTTACTATGGAAAAAGAAATAAAATACGTCATTGATTTAATGATCATTTTGGCAAAATATTTCATACACAAAACCAAATGGTTTGGGAAACATCCTGTATTTGAGGAATTTAAAGTAGAGGTAAATATTTATCTTCAAACGATATCAAAGTGTAAAAACAGAAAAGCTATCCGGACATACTTTATGTTTAGTCAGTTGAATCTGTTTATGTAACCTTCTGCTGATGTACTGTATTGTAATATGTACCCCTGACAACTTTTTGTTTTATTTTGTTTCTTGTTCGCTATCTACCTTCACTTTATCTCCTTGGTCTGTAGTGTGTACTCTTGTTTGTTCTATAATTTGCAAAAATAAAATTAAAAAAATACCAAGAACATGGTACGCAGGACAACCCATTTCAATCAGCGTCTACTGTGCAATAAATCGACAAATTTTAAACTTTTCAACTGCAAGCCCTGTTTATGCTGATACATGGGGAAAAATCCGTGAATACACTTCAGCTGGGTATTTCATCAACGGATATTGACTTGTTTTAGTCAATCTATAATGCGTTGAAAAAGAAGTGATTATTGATTATCCTTCCTTAGTTTTACTATTTATGTTAACCTTCTGGGGCCTGTATCCCGAAGCTGGATTTCTTGCTTAGCCGGAATTAAATCCTTACTACTGAAACTCGACAGGTTACCCGGATAAAATACAGGCCTCTAACTCGCTAACCCAATGAACATAATAATTTAAATACAAAGGTCTATTTATTGGGGGCTATAGCCCACTCACCCACCCAATTCCTGTGCCCCTGCGTGGAGATTTTGAAGATTCTCCGCAGACGCGTTAGATTACTCGGTTCTGCGGTGACATGCGCAGTAGGACTTCAGTTTGGCTCATATAAAACCCAGTCTTTATAAAGGGACATAACTGGGTGAAAAAACTGACATTTTTTCATCGTGTATGCAGGTAAATGTAACTCGTACATAAGCAGCAGCGTTTAGATTTAAACTTACTTTATACGTATTGTATAAATACATTGAATGTAGTTCGTTAGAAAGTTTTTTTCAATCACTTTTGTCAGGTACCCTTGAGCTTGTTAATGTTCTTTTGATAAAGATGAGAACATTTCTGCGATCCTTGAGTCAGTGCAATTAACCCTTGCTTTTTGTCGGGGTTGACCTGTTGACATGCTATTTAGAAGAATTTTAAATTATTTAATCTGTCCATTAAATATAAAGTTAAAGGCCTACTCTGCTAGTTACAAACGGGCAAACTTCATTTCGCAGTTTGCAGATCGAACGTAGGCATTGCTTTTCATTGCCACCATAATAATGTCACTCCTAAAACGAGTGCAGACCTCGAAGGCGGCGTGAAATTCATTACGTTGCGCTGGTTTACCTGTGTCCCTGTGGCTGTTAAAGGCCTGCCGTCGTGTGCCTGTGAACAAAACTACGAGTGATGGACGCCAACTTTGGAGTAAGAAAATTCCGAAAGGCTGATGGCAAATCCGGCCAAAAGCGGAGCTCTGACTCCAGCAACCAGAAACCCCCGCCCAGGTCCGTTGTGACAAATGTAGGGTAACTTTGTAATGCGGCTAGTTTGTTCACACTATAATTTAGTGTGTATATATGGTTATTTTAATGGTAAGACCACATTGACTTACAGTAAAACGCTGCTTTTTGCTGTTCGGGATTTCATGTCGGAATCTCGTTATCGATGGTGTAATAAATGTGTATTAAAATAGGAAGGTGATGGATTATTCTCATACGCTTTCACCACACAGTAAAAGGGTTAAGGGAGATGCGGAGGAAAAGCAGAAACGTCTGGAGGGGACTGAGAACCACAGTAAGGTACAGGCGCGCGTTTGGGTTTGGTTTCTACTGTTATTTCGTTCCTTTATATCATGTTATAATGTTTGGTCATTTTATTGTAGGAAAAGCACCGTAAGCCTCTCCAGGAGGCAAAGGTCACGAGGTGAGGCCTCCATGAATTTATCATCATCATCATCATCATTATTATTAGAAGGTTGTCTTTATCTCTGTTCTTCTACCAACATCTGAAAATCCCTTAACAAATGGAACATTGGTCTTTTTTCATACAACAGGAATTCCATGTGGAGTTCAGACCTATTTTTCTTGCCCCAAATTTTAACTTAGTTTACTAGCTGAATTCTGCATGAGACTCGACAGTCTGGGTCAGCATCTCTGCCTGCCTTTGAGCTCTGATACACTCGTGCAAAGTCATTTTTGCCCTGGTTGTGATTTGTTGAGTGTGCTGTGCTGCCCCCCACCCCCCACTATGGAGGGTTGGTGCATTTGCGCGTGCCACAGCGCTCACCGACACCTATAGGACCCATCTGCCTTCTGTCGGCTGAGACAGATCTGTACAGTAACCCCCATTGCGCATCACTGTCCCAAGGTCACATTTCAGTGTCCCGCTGAGATTCATTTCCCGATCTGTCCCCAGCTCCAAAAAATGTACATTTTCTAGCAGTCTGACCCTGGGGCTGCTTTCAGAAGAAGCTGCTTCACCTGCAGAACATCTATGAATGCAGTTAATGTCTCCAGGTCCACGTTTATAAAAATGGCCGGTGATCACTTCTGTGTCCAAGGACTTGCACAGTAGTATGATTGTAAGGTATATGAAACGGTGATAATATCAACATTTTATAAACAAGAGACTAAATCATTCTGTTTACTTCAGCAGTGAATGCCTTACAAAGTATTGAATTTCAATTAAAATTAGTAGTAGTAATAGTAATATTAATATCAGTCATTGAGTGTAACCTGTTACATTTGCATTGTCTGTGGTATTATGAAGATGATTTTCTCCCTTCCGTTGGAACTGGTCATATGTCTTTTGCTGATGACAGTACAGTTAGTCTGATCTCTGGATATCTTTAGTTCTGACAAGCTGACTGGCTGTATAAAGGCAGAAGCAGCGAATGGCAGAAGGGCCAGTGATGCAGAAATGGTGAGAGGTTCTGCTGCTTTTAGCTTCCTACAGAACTTTTCAAACTGCTTGTATAAAAGTATGTGTCCATAGTATAGATATTTTTTTATTCATTTTTTTTTTTGCAGGATTCACCTCCATCATGTGAGAAGTAAGAATTAAAAATTTGTAATTATGCTAATTTACCTTTTTCAGGATGGTATATTAATGAGATTTTGCTTAAATAGCAAAGGCCATAAAGTAACCGACCTTCCAAACTCTGCCAGCTCTTTTGATATCAACAACAACATGTCTGCTGAACTTGACGAGACATTTGTGGGAGGAGGGTCCATGGGTGACAGACATGGATCTGCGCTTGGGGACACGCCATTGGATTCCGAGGGGTAGGGTGTCCTTAATAATCCTTACGGCACACATGTTTGTTTTGGAATCCTCTGTTCAAAATGCTAAACACTTCCAATTTTCAGTTTTTTTTTTTCCAACGTGTATCTTATCAGTTTTATATTGTGTAAAATGACATCTTGTATTATTATCTTTTGTGTAGGTTAGTAGATAAGACTGTGAAAACAAAGTCTTTGGAGATCCCCGAAGGCAGGAACAAGGTACTTTTGTTTAAATTAAGCCCAACTGAACATCTGCTTATTTTCTAACATCATACATCCTTGATGTAGATCTTTCAAACAAATGGGGAATATGTTGCTTTGCTGTCACGGAAGTTATTTGAGGAGTAGTGCTTCTCTTATCTCTATGCAGCCGAGGCCAAAAAGTGTCCGAAATGCAGACTCAAGAAGGGAAAAAGGTCAGGAGAGCAGGGAGCAAAGAGGGGACGCGTGGTCAACAGCAGAAAGGTAAGAAACATGAATCAGCTTAGAACTTTCAGAACATTGGCTGGATCTTTGTATTCTGTATCTCTTACATATCTTCTATGGCCTATTGCAGCGTTCACATTTGCTCTGCAACAGTCAGGTTGTAAATGGTGGTCATTAGGTCTTCCTCTCTTGACTACTTGAATCTTGTACCACAAGTCATTCCTCCACAGATATGAGACCAGTAAGAAAAATGTTAAAGATGAAGCTGAGAGCGAAGGAGAAGAGGTAATTAGGTTGAAATAACCAAGGTTGACATTTATAGTAATTTTCTAACAGGAAAAATATGAATTTAATTCTGGAATTATTTGTCGACAAGGAGAATATTTCTATGTATATTCTCGATGTCTTAAACAACTGGCACCCGAAACATGTAAGGTGGGTTGAGAGGACATCCATATGCTTTCAGGACCAAAACGGGAATCACGATAGCCCAGTTAAGGAGGAGGAAGAAGAGGAATTCCCACTGCGGGACGATAGGTTAGAGGAAAAGGTACGAGCCAAAGCTAAAACTGTTAAAAAGGAGTCAAATACGGGGAGGAATAAAGAAGGCCAAAAAGATAGGGAGGGAAATCCAACGAAGAAGCGCAAGAAGGACCACGGAGAGAAAGTCGAATCGAAGAAGAGAGTCAGGAAGACCAAGGTAGAGTGTGCTGGGGACGAGGACAAAAAGGATGAGGATGACAAGTGGAAGTGGTGAGTTCAGTGATGCCTGATTACACGGTTATTCATTTATATACTTCACGGTGCTGATGGCGCATAAAACGAGTTATTGTGGAATTTTGATAGTTTCTTTTGGTTTTAGTGTAATGCCATTAACTAACTAAGGTAGTGCATCCAATATTGCTACTAATCCACATTATTTTAGTGTTCACCCTTGTTTTGGTGCCCTAGGAACGAAGTACCGTAGTCCTTGTTTCAAGGGGGGCGCATTGCAATGCGACACACAGCACTACACCAATGTGTCAATAGCTGTAATAATATGCTACACATGAAACGGATGAGTGGATTTTTGGCGTGATTGTTCGTTCGAGATGCCCTGGCTCTGTATTAATACAGGTAGTGTGCGATGAATATATATGCAGTCGGCATTGTTCTGCTAAAATGTTTTTCGAAACCGAACCGAGCGGCGTCTTTATTGCTGTCACGGAGGAGTTTTGGTACACGTGATCCGAGCTGTCAAAGACAAAACAGAGAGAAAAGGTAGAGGTAAATTGTATTTTCTGTAATTGTACCTTTACTGAATAACGCAATTGCGAGGAGTCGTGCGATGAAAAAAAAGTAAGATTGAAACGTTAAGAGCCGTGGTATCTTGAAGTTGAGCTTATGCATGTCGCTTCTTCTGTAAGACCGTTATCTTGGGATTTATGTATTACCAGCGCCGTTAGGGGGCTCACGTAAAAGATGTGTTTTAAGATAAATTAATTAATCTAGTTCAAGTTGATGAAACAATGTCAGTCTTTTGGCCAAAAGTTGGTTCAAGGCTGATTGTAGCTTGCTTTGCCAATGCATTCATACTGATCTTAAGCTGCATTAGAGGTTTTATATTGTACCATAGTTGTCCTTTTTGAAATTTCAATTTAGGTTCTTTTTTAACTTTTAAAATCCTGCTATGTACTGTATTAGTATATTTGCTTGTATATTTGTTTGCAATGTTTAGATTCTGTAAGCCCCACTGAATATTTCTCTTTATTTCATGGTTATGTTTATTTAATGTGTACTTTTTTACTTTGCACTTTGTTTTGCAGTATATCCTCCTGAGACCCACACATTCATTTATGTCCATTGTAGTGGACATTTTGTTTTTACATCCATCTTTTCACTGATGTAAGGAAACATATTTATTCCTGTTGTACACTAAAGAGGACATGCTGTGAAATTAAAAATAAAAATAAAATTGAAAAAATATAAATTGTAGGGTTACTTTCCAACAAAGACAAATAACCTAAAATTGAAGGGCACCTCTTTTCTTTGGATCTCAGGCGGACATGTATGTATTGCTGATGTATGCGCAAGAATGTCTCCTGGGATCAGTAGAGTTTCTTAATCTTAAATCGCTGCCTTTCAGATTTTAATAACTTTTTTTCTCTTAGGTGGGAGGAGGGATGTTCTCACGATGGTAAAAAATGGAAGGCCCTTGAGCATAAAGGACCTCTGTTCCCCCCTGAGTATGAACCGCTACCAGAAAACGTGTCTTTCTACTACAATGGTGAGAAACCCTAACCCTCTCAATCATCTGTTCCTGCCTGTGGTGTAGGTGTGTCATTGTTGGCTTGTGTTTAGCTGCCCTGTGGGGCTCTTCTAGTACTGCACGACCCAGCAGGTTTTCCCAGCCCGTCCAAGACATGTACCGTGTGTCGCAGGTGAGCACGTGCAGCTCAGTCCCACCACCGAGGAGATCGCTACCTTCTACGCCAAAATGCTGGACCATGAGTACACCACCAAGGAGGTGTTTCAGAAGAACTTCTTTGCTGACTGGAGAGAGGTGATTCACTTTGCCACATGCTTTGAAGGGATGAATATGCAGCAATGGCTTGCATGTACAAAAAGCGCCTGAAACCTGTGTGTTTTACATCCTGAACATAATTCTTGAGCTTTTGTTAAGTGCTTATTTTAGCTGTTGTTCTTATGTTACTCCTTGTGGAATATATATGCCCCGATTGACTTCACACAGGAAATGTGTGATAACTTGACATGCATTGACTTGTCACACATTGATTTTGAAAGTCTTTAATATAGATGTTTGACTACTTTTGTTCTCAACTTTACATGTAAAAGGGGAAATCTACTTGATTCCTCTGTCCACGATGTTAAAAATGTTCCTACCTCACATTACCATTAAACCAGGAAATGACAGATGAGGAAAGGGGCTTGATCTGCAGTCTTTCCAAATGTGATTTCCGGGAGATCCACCAGTACTTCTTGGATCAAGCAGAGAAGAGGAAGGCAATGACAAAGGAAGAGAAGCGGGTACCGTAAGCATTTACATTTTATTTGATGCTCTTATCCAAAGCGACATGTCATAGACAGTAGGGTGATGATTTTATGTATGCTTCTTAGGATTCGAACCCCCGATTGTTGTGTTAATTGAGCTACAATGTTATGCCGATGGACTGATATCTCTGCTCACTGATATCTCTGCATAGGTGTGCAGTGGCTGTGAAAGACGCCTTGTCATTTTTCGATGAATATCCCCCCCGCAGGCACAGAAGGAGGAGCAGAAGTTGTTGACTGAGGAATACAGCTTCTGCACCCTGGACGGCCACCGGGAGAAGATCGGTAACTTCCGAGTGGAGCCACCAGGCTTGTTCCGTGGCCGTGGAGAGCATCCGAAGATGGGCAAGCTGAAGAAGAGGATCCAACCTGAGGACATCACCATCAATTGCAGCAAGTAAGCTGCTTTCTTGGCACAATCCTGTTGGCTGGCACAATCCTGTTGGCTGTCTTCAGACCAATGATGGTTGACTTGATTAATAATTTTTAAAGAAACTTGGGGGGATTGAATGGCAGTATCAGGCATGCAAGATATTGCGATCAATATGTGATTTATAAAAGAAATCGCGTTCTGCTCTTTTTATGTTATTTCAATTTAATTTATCTTCATACCACACCTTTTACACCTCGGTTGCCCAATGGCACTCAACAAGAATGGCAGTCCAATATTAGTTCATGTATAATAGATAAACCCTTTTGATCCTAGGGGGAAATTCTTCAATGGTTCATGATGGAGGGAAAGAATGTTAGAAAACTGATGAATGACACGACTATAGAACAGTGACGTCTCTGCTGAAATGGCTTTTGCTGGAATAATGAAGATTCATAGACTACTTCTGATTTGTGATGTTCTCCATATGTTTGGTGTGACGTGTAGCTGTTACCCCAAGACCTCTTTCGGGTGGTGCTGAGCTCGAATGAGATGGGGTTCAACAGCTTAACAAGTTCCTGGAGATTAACCAGCCCATGTTCTTCTGCATAGAGACTCAGAGACCCCTGCGCCCCCTGCTGGTCACAGGTGGAAGAAAGTTCAGCATGATGACACTGTGACATGGCTGGCCTCCTGGGTGGAAAATGTACAGGGCAGCATCAAGTACATTATGCTGAACCCCAGCTCCAAGCTCAAGGTGCGCGGTGGTGAGCCTCTTCATTTCCACTCCTCCGCCCCTTCAGACCGTGTTTGGGACCGCTGGGACGCGTTTGCGATTTAAATACAACTCAACCTGTTTCATCTCTTACGTCTGTGTCAGCAGTAGCGGTCCACGCGTTTTCTTTTTTGAGGTGAGTGAGGATAATCTAGAATTTTGGTTATGCGTTTAAGGTCAAATATGCTTATTGGATGGGAAATTTGAATTAGTAGCACAAGGTTCAAAATTGTTACGCAGTCTGTTAAAAGGTTAAAGTGTGAATTTATTAACTATACATGGTGAATGTAAAGGGCAGATATTTTAATTACATCAAGAGAAAGTCACAAGTACAGGCATGCTGGGCAGTCTGTTTCATTCATAGTGTCATAGAGTTATTTGTCAAACCTCCCAATTGGTTCTTCTAGGGAGAAAAGGACTGGCAGAAATATGAGATAGCCCGCAAGCTGAAGCTGAAGGTGGATGCCATCAGGTCGGAGTACAGGCGGGACTGGAAGTCTCGGGAGATGAAGAAGAGGCAGAGGGGCGTGGCCATCTACTTCATCGACAAGGTACGCCTGCTGGCCAGTGTCGCCTGGCACTCCCACCCGACCTGCTATGCTAACGCTCCCTGATGCTAACTATTGTCACATGAGGATATGCAGCCCATATGTACGTGCCCAGCAGGGGGTTGTATATAGGGATGGGGTCACAGGGCCACTGGCCCCAGCTTAAATCTGATTGGCCTGTGGAGTGCCCCCTCCCCTGTCACTCAAAGATTTAAAGCAACCATTGGCAAATGTGGTCAGTTGTTCTTTTGACACTGATACCTTTTAAAGAGTGCTTTTAAATTTTCGAATATTTCCTCTGGCCTCGACCCCCCCCCCCCCTGCTCTCTGACTCCACCCCAATTCCCGTGCCTGCAGCTGGCCCTGCGGGCGGGCAATGAGAAGGAGGAGGGGGAAACGGCAGACACGGTGGGCTGCTGCTCGCTACGCGTGGAGCACATCACCCTCCACGAGCAGCTCGACGGCCTGGAGCACATGGTGGAGTTTGACTTCCTGGGCAAGGACTCCATCCGTTACTACAACAAGGTGCCTGTGGAGAAGCGGGTGAGCTGGGAGATCGAGGGGTACCGTGATGATGTCATGTAGGAGCTGCCATAATGTATCTTGTGTCAGTGGGCAAAGCCCCTGTGCCTGTGACTGGTAGGTTACTGGTTCAAACCCCAGCTTCGGCATGTCTGTGGGGCCTTGAGCGAGGCCCTTAGCCTCCAGCTCCCTGGGCGCCACTACGGGTGGCTGCCCTTTGCTGCCAATCTTTCTGTCACCTACATATGTGTGTGTGTGTCATGGAGAACAAGATGGGACAGAGAATTTCCCCATGGGGATCCATGAAGTGCCATGTATCCTCCTTCCTGTGGCTGTGTTTGTGTTTTGGCTTCTCAATCTTGTCAGTATTTGTTCCCACATTCAGGTTTTTAAAAATTTAAAGCTGTTTATGGAAAATAAAAACCCTGATGACGACCTCTTTGACAGAATTAACGTAAGTAACATGACATCTGGAAGCCTGTACATCAGAAATGGGTTTTTTTTTTTCAGAAAAGGAAGCAGTTATTTTTCTGGAATTTTGAATATAATTAAGGGATATTTTTATGCTTTTATGTAATTGATTTGATATTTTGTCTGCTGATATGTGATTTGATAAGGTCCAATTGGGATCTTACTGGCTTTGGGCAAAATGATGTCCCACTGGTCATGTGACCGTGTGTTCCTACATCAGACCACGTACCTGAACAAGACGCTGCAGGACTCCATGAAGGGGCTGACGGCCAAAGTGTTCCGCACGTACAACGCCTCCACCACGTTGCAGGACCAGCTGAACAAGCTGACGTCGTGTGAGTGTTTGGGGTGGGGCTGCGGGGGCCAGGACCACTGTGTGGGAGGAGGAGGGGCCTTGGTTGGGGCGTTTCCCTGTCATGTTGAATTACAGCCCCCCCCCCCCCCCTTTCTCAGTATTTGTCTGT
>JAODUD010000001.1:21994203-22004383 GCA_026784285.1 Stomatorhinus walkeri | reverse complement strand
ACACTAAAATAATGTGGTTGCATAAGTGTGCACACCCTCTTATAACTGGGGATGTAGCTGTGTTTAAAATGAACCAACCACATTTAAAATCATCTTTGTCTCATTTTTTACACCACGGAAACCTGACATTTTCACAGGGGTGTGTAGAATTTTTCTATCCACTGTAGTCCACATTTTTGCTCCTGAGCTGGGAGGGAGCAAAAATGTGGACCTTCTGGGGATCCCTGTGGACCAGGTTGAGAAACACTGATCTATAACATCCAGACCAGGGTCTAAGAGCATTTCCCTTTCAGGGGGCTGAAGAAGCTCCTTCAATCAACATCTCAGCCTGACTGAAATTTACAAGCCTTAACCACTGCTGGCAATTACTCACAGCCAATGTCAAAAGCTGCATTTGATTGGCCGCTGTCCAGGAGGAACATGTGGCCCCGCCTTCCTCTTGGTTTATTCCCGCAGTCATTCTGGTCTTGTCCTGTAACCCCCAGATCTGCCGGACATGTGTCACAGTGATACAGATATGTTACAGTTACTTAAATCACGCTTATATGTCTACAAGCCTCCTTGGTAACTGTTCCTGCCAAGTCAAAGAGTTAAAAATATCTATTTATCAGAATTTACCTGGCGGGAGGGGCCACGTAGCTGAGGGGCACTTGGAGGAGAGAACCGGGGTGGACCGGGGTCAAGGGTCCTCTGGAGAGATTAGGCTAGGAGGTCAAAGCTAGAAATCTATAATGTTTTATTGGGTTTTGTTAGCATGCACTGTACATTACACTGCTAATCTTGTACTTACGGTTCCTAGAAGTTAGTGTTAGTGCGACAGGGGAACGTAAAGACTGATAAGTGTCAACCACTGTGGTCACCAAGATTTATAATATAATTATGTTTGTCTTAAAAAGCAAAATTACTGCCTAATATCTCTTGTCCTTAGTTCATGTATTCTGCATGTTAATTCATTTATTCAGTGGTTTACTACAGTGAAGTCAAGCTTTGGCACAACAGCTAGAGATGCTGTAGGTACTTCATCACTCCAGCAGAGGGTGGGTAAAGTACACAAACAAAGGACTGGGATTAAAGAATAAGAAGCAGCTTTAATTTACCAAGCACAAGAATGTACAAGGAAATTGTTCTGGTCTGCTTAGTTCTACAAATTGCCCAAATCAATACACATAATGGACTGTAAGCGCAGCCAGGGTCAGGTTTGGTAACCTTGTATTTGCTAAATTTCAGTAAATAAGCTACTTTACTCTTTCCTAGGCTACTGGTCTGCTAACTTGTGTCGAGCATTCAAGTGAGGTCAGGAATACATGCAGAGTGATACAAAATTGACATTTTGGCTAATTTTCACATCCTTGTGGAGCAGAGTAAGCAAATTCAAAATGATCAAGTAATTCAGTGTATTTGTCAACAAAAGCATTCATTAAATTCTGTTAAACATCATGAGGCTCCAGCACCCTCTCAGACCTCCTTAGATAAGCTAAGAATTTATGCTTTATCACTTCCAAAAATTCAGGAGGGCGCTGTTTATTTTTCCCAGCTATGAGCAGAAGGGAAAATTTAACCAGGTGTGTTGGTTCTGTCAACCCATTCTTACCTCCACGGTGTTTGATCTGAATGATAAATTAACGCCACTATCTTGAAACACTCAAGCTTCCTGCAAGAAATGCACGCTAAAAGTTTACTCATTTCATTACTTATGGCACAAACAATATTCTTGTGTCTGTATATAGTGCATCTACATCCTAGACACACGTCCGTGTGAAGTATTTCACTCTGTGACATTTTCTGTGAGAAACAGCCAAACTGCCCCCACTAGTAAAGTAAAATACATGAGCATTAGGTCTTTTTTGTCTCTTGGGATTTATGTATAAGCTGTCCTAGTGGGTGAGCGGAGGCTGAAATCGTGTGGCCAACCAAGGAACTCCATCTTTGGAGATAAGAAGCGGATTGGCTGAGCACTGCCGGTCACTGAGGGCTGACCTCTACAGTTGAAAAATGATAATACCTGCTGATTTATGAAATAATTGCTTAAATAACATGTCGTATCAGTTTGAAAGTAGATCAAAACACTGTTTCAAGAAATGGCCTCATATCAGATCCAGAAAAGTGTGAGCCAACCGTTGCTCTGTTTCATGTAATTACACAGTTTGGCTGCTGCATTAAACAAGAAGGCAAACCACTATTAATCTCATAATTAAAACAGTAGCATATATTCGATGACTTATAACTTATATCAAAAGCAGAAGGAAAGCATTATGTACATTATGAAGGGTTTTATCCTGAAACCCTTTGGTTCATGATCAACTCTTAGATAGTTGTCAAAGTATGAATTCCTGAAAGTAAAGTTTATCGCGGTATTTCTGCACTTAAATATAAGGTCTAGAAACCTGAAAGGCTTCAGCTTCTTCTTATTGTTTTCTGAATGCAAGTTTAGTGACATTCAATTATAAATGTGATGCAATAACCACACCAGGATTTATTTATTTATTTATTTATTTATTTATTTATTTATTTGGGGTGGGTGAAACATGACACATGAACACTGTGTGTTAAAGTTGAACCACACACAAATCCATATTAAAGTTACTGTGGAGGTCCGTCAATCCTAGGAGGAGGACCATAGCCCTAAATGGTGAAGAGGACCACAAACTGGGTCTCAAGCGAATTTGTTAAATGTGACTCCAGCATACTGAAGACGGGACCCTGGGGAAGGGCGAACCCTCTTTTCAGGGTTCCCTGTGTTAGAAAACCCGCCTTATTTTTCTGCTTTTATGGATCAGTACGCTTTCAGCTTTAAGCTCAGCCTTTAATTACATCTGCCTGCTTTAACATTTGGTGCCAGAACGTATGAGTAAACACCAGTGAAAGGCGTAAGAGGAAAGGCACAATTGTTGTGGTTTTTCATGACTGGTATGAAAAACTTGGACCTACTAATGAAGTGGATATGAATTGCAACCCTTCGGGAAATAATGGAAAATTTGCAAGATGTGATTTTCATCAACTTATGGTTCTGATTGATCTTTCAGAATAAGAAATATAGCTCAATAAAGGCCTATAAAAGCTAATAATTAGACTCTCTGTGACCGAGTATGACACAGCTTAGTAATTTGGCAGAATTCTTCAAAGGATTCTCCAGTTATAGACTCACATACTTCACATGAAAAACACAATTTCCACTTAACTTCCATTTAAACCTTTTTTGTGTTTTAGTTGGGACCATTCCAAAGGTAAAGAGATGAGTTTAAGAGTCTTGACCCCAGGCTGATTGGAAGATAAATGTTTCCACCAGATGGAACATTTCTGCTCCGCAATTTTCTACCACTCAGCATGAATTAAGAGCTCATTCCCATCCAAGCTCTGGGCATGTCCACCCCTGCTGCCCAACCTCTCGACGTCCAGCATCAAGTGGGTAGGTATACACTAAGGTTCTGAGGCTTTTCACTTTTGCAGTTCCCTCAAGGCCAGTCCATGTGATAATAGGGCTGCTTATTGCAGCATAGTGGGTGGTGCTATAGTGTAACTGGTTTGGGACTGGAGTCTCACCTCTGGTTGGCTGTGTGGGGAATCTACTTGTTCGTTTCATGTTTACTCACAATCCACTTCTGCAAAATGATGATTCTCAAATGTTCCTAGCGTGTGTGGGCCCTACTGTGAACCAACATTCACTCCAGGCTGCCCTATGCCTTGCGCTCAACGTGACCCTCTACTGGATGGATGGATGAGTAGATGAATGGATGAGTATTGCTACGAATACTGAATGCTGCAAGGCAATCTCTCAGTAGGAGCCTAGTTTTACAAATTGCATTTTATCAAGTATAACAAAGTACAGGCCCATTCTTAAAAGGAATGTAATATTATTATGTTATATTTAATCGTAATTAACTTTTTGTGGACCAAGTACAATTAAACTTTGTTTTATATTCTTTGTACATTTGATGAGAGCAGACAAAAGCTAAGAATAGATTCCATTAAGTAACCAACATGATAAATTCTGTTTTTACAAATATTATATTTATCCTTTTAAGTCGTTCGGTGAAATGGGACCGTCTGCCGAGTTCTGTGTGTTTTGTCACTGAACTGCAGTCACAGTGTTTGGTTTTGTCATCCCCTTCATATACACCATAATTCAGCATGTCGGCTGTTACAGGGCCACACATGTCATCTGGGATTGGTGCAGTGGTTTCTGTGAAAAACAATATATTAAAGAAGCAGTGTGGAATCTTCTGGGTCTGAAGGATTTCTGTAGCTGCAGATTTTAACGACTGATGTTAATTTCATGAAGCACAGCTTAGGCTGTGAATTTATGATCTTAAATGGCTTTTTCTTCTGTGTTTGAACCTCATGGTTGTGTTGCTTCCACATTAGTCATGCATCAACATGGGAAAGATAAGAGAACATACAGACCATATGAGATACTGCTGACCTTCATAAGCCAAGGAATGGGTATGAAAATTTGCCACTCGCCTAAAAATACACATTTCTACTGTTAGGGTAATAAAAAGTGGACATCAACTGGAACTGTTACAAACCCCCCTGAAAGAGGACCTAAGTATATTTTCCCCCACGTACAGTGGGGTGGATCACAAGAAAGGTAAAAAAAATCCCCAAGGATGACTGGTGGTGAATTACAAGACCAAGTAATATCTTGGGATTGCCACTTCTCCAAAAAAAACATCAGATGCCACCTTCATGCTAACAGATTATTTGGAAGGTATGCCGGAAAAAAAGCCTTTTCTGTCAGTTAAACACAAACAGAAGCACCTGTGAAACGCTACTACAGCTGACTGGAACCAAATTCTATGGTCTGATGAAACAAAAATCAAGCTTTTTCTCAATAAGCATTCAAGGTGGGTTTGGAGTAAAAAGAAGGATGGCTATAATGAAAAGAACCATATCCCAACTGTAAAGTACGGTGGAGGTTCTGTGATGCTCTGGGACTGTTTTTCCTCCAAAGGCCTTGGAAGTCTTGTTAGGGTACATGGCATTGTGGACTCCATAAAAAATAGGACATTTCAAATCAAAATTTGGCTGCCCCTGTCAGGAAACTCAAACTGGGCCGTCACTGGATCTTCCAGCCCGACAGTGATCCTAAGCACATGTCCAAATCAACATAAAAATGGTTTGCTGACCGCAGAATCAAGTTTCTGCCATAGCCATCTCAGTCCCCTGTGCTGAACCCCACTGAAAACCTGTGGGCTGAGCTGAACAGGAGAGTGAACAAGAGAAGGTCTAGGACCCTGCATGAGGTTCTGTAAAGGGGAATGGACTCAGATGCCCCTCTCTGTGTTCTCCAACCCTATGAAATGTTACAGGAGAAGCTCACTGCTGTTATACTGGCAAAGGGAGGTTGTACAAAGTATTAAATGCAAATATAATATAGTCACCACAGTCAGAATCATAGCTCATCAAAAGGTGGATTTCATCTAATCCTACAGATCTTCATAAGAGGTGCCAATAATCATGGAGGACACTGTATTTTGTACAAATATCAGATCTTCAGGAACACTTTTTGTCACAATAAATATCACCTTTCCTCACACAGGTGCAAATTTTGTTCTTGCTAATAATCACTGAGCATGAGAATCACAACGCAGAAGCCTTGCTCAAAAAGCTAGGAGGCTGAAACTGCTCAATGGAGGAGTGAAATGGAGTAAGGAGATTAGCCATGGAGAGCAGGAGACCCAGCCCAGTATGAGGTTAGGAGATCAGAGGAATGCATCTCTAAAATCCCGCACATGGAAGCCATCAATTGGACAATAAAATTCATCCTGCCATTAAAACAGTTTTCTCGTCATGGGTGAGGATTCCAGCCTGAAAATTAACGCTGTTGTGTGAACCATGTGTTTCAAAGCTGTTTACTGAAAGAGATAGAAAATCAGTCTGGATCTCAGTTTGCAGTTAGACAGAAGTGACACAATCACCCCCCTAGCTATTCAAAGTGACATATATTTGAGAAGGTAGAATCAGGCGGTCCCTACAGCAATGGGGTCCAATCACTGGCAAGGAGTCCTGACCACGCGTCACTATCACATTTATCAGTGCTCTTTATATCTTTCTAGCATTCATGCGCACATGCTGGATATTAACATCAAAAGACTTGGGCGAAGATTCTAGATTTTCCAATACTTGCAAGCAATAGTAACAGGCTTCATAATATTAGGCCACTATGACACAATTGTTCCACTAGTCTGGAAAACAATGGATGACTTTGACAAGTTAATGACACACACCATCGTCTTCTACGTTGACACAGCGTTTTCATAAGTCGTAAATATTGCTCTGGGATGGAGTTGCTGATGGACTCCGAGCGTTAAAATTGTCTCCTTTTATTTCTGTGTGTCACCCCCCCCGCCAGCAAGCCCAGTGCCGTCTGGTCCCTCTTAAAGCTGCTGTCGCCCCCAGCACCATGCGCCACATCAAAGCTCCAGCGTGGCTCATCCACAGAAGAAGAATGAAAATGTGGCAGGAACCTCTCTTCTTGTACCGCATTCTGCAGTCATTGGAGGGAAATAAACGTCTTGCGGGGGGCAGGTCAAACCAGGACAGGGTGGGTCACTGAGGTTTTGCAGAGGGGTCCTATAAGACGTATCCCCCCCCCCCCCCATTCCCTCCAGACAATCAACTGGGCAATCTGAGAAGGATTCATGGTGAAGAAGAGGCTTTCCCAATCCTACACCGGGACGACGAAGGCTATGATTGACCCAGGGGCCTAGGCAAGTGAGTGCTGAACATGACCACCACACAGAAGCCAGGAAAAAAATACAAGCGGAAGAGAAAGATGCAGGATGACAGGATAGGGAACCATAGGTAAATGCTATTAAAACCAGATCTGGAATATCTTATCTGAGGGCCCAAGGCTGACATCAGCATGACCACTCAGGTGCTGCCGGTTTAACCAACCCAGTGGTCTTAAACGTAAAGACCCTGCTAGGACATCTCCCAAGGGGGTCAATCTGGGGGGGTGCCAGCAGGAAAGTTTGCCGAAGTGGGAAGCAGGGCTGCCGGTGGAGCCATCTGCGGGTCAGATTTAATAGGTTTAAACCTTCTATTTTTCCCAAGGTGAGGACTTTGATGCTTGTCTTGCACTAGGACAGATGCAATCATCTGCCCCTGTCACAGGCCCTCTGCTTTGGGGACTAACAATATACATTTAACATAAGCTAAAAAAGTTCAGGGGCCGGTTGCACAAAACACCTTAAGTGTTCCCCTTAAGTATGACACTTAAGGTTTAATTTCTCCTTAGCTAAGGGATTTATTTAAGGGTGTTGCACAGAACCCCTTTAAATGTTTTAGTTAAGGAAAAACATTAAGGGATTTACAACATTGAAAGACGTTTTACAGCAGTAAAATTGTCCCGTTTCCATGGAGACCGTTCATATGCTTGCACTCGCGTCTACTTGTGATACCCATTATCCCCTTACAAAGTTACTCACAAAGTAAAAAAAAAAATGGGAGAATAGAAGACAAGAAAGCCAAATTCGTCAGCGGAGGAAAAGATTATACTTTTGGAGGAATACAATAAAAGAAAGAACATATTAAAAAGTAAATTTGATCTGCAAATAACAGCAAACAGAAAACAATGAATGTGGGAGGAAATTGCAATGAAAATGAATTCAAGAAGTCTACATTGTGCTACAACGGTAGTTATTTTATGTTCATGATTGCAAGCTAACTGGACATTGATTGAATATTGATTTTTTTCTGTTAATAAATTGATTTTCATATTGTACGGGAGCTTGAATGCTGATGTGGGTCCCATCTATCACCCCGCACACTCTCGAGAAGCCGGCTACATTAAAAAAAAAAGTGTCGCTATTTTATCCTCTTTTTGTTTAGAGGGGAATTTAGCGGGGAATTTCACCACGGTGTTCAGCAGACGGGCAATGGCGTTTGAACACAGCTGGGAGAGCACAGCTTCAGATTGTGGAGTGACCCATCTGTAGACTGTCGGAAAAATCATAAATTGACTGCCGGTCAAATTTAAAATCAATTGCTCGTCATTAAGCGTATCGAAGTGTCTTGTTCTCCCGGTCGCATAACACTCTTTTTGGGATTCGTTCATTATCGTTATTATCATAAACTCGACCATGTTGCAGTTAAAGGTACCTTAATTCTTCCCCCTTAGTTTGGTTGCTAAGGTCTTTTCTGCAACCGTTAAGGGATTCCTTAAGTATAAGACCAAGATAAGGAGAAAAACTTAAATACTTAAGAGAAAATGTTAAGGAAACCTTAAAGGAGGAGACTTACAGTAAGGGTGTTTTGTGCAACCGACTTTATTTTAAGGAGACAGTAACTCAGACCAAAATCTTAACTGAAGGTGTTTTGTGCAACTGTACCCAGGTCGCAGTCATGGTGTGTTTGTTGTGTACAAATGACAAACCAGACCTGGTTCACTGAAGAACCCTTAGGTTTTAATCTGATTGGTTCATTTAATGACCATGGGGTCTTAATCCAACACTGTCTTTTGCTCCAGTCTCTTGTAGAATCCAGCTCCAGAAATTCCTCCTCTGCAGCCATCTCTGCTTTGTCATTTTCAGTCATTTATTTCAGTGAACTTCATCCATCATGACATGTTCATCTACTCCTCTCATGGATCTGTCATTTGTCACTGAGGGATTTGGAGCTGTGACATATTGGCAATCACAGGAAAGAGACACAGTTTCAAATTTCTTTTATAATCTTTTCCGTACGCCTTTTGTTGATGCAAAAATAAGGACAGCTTGGCATGGGAGGGTTTGGTGGTCTTTGTGGACGCCTGTAACTGTTCAGCTTCAAGCCTTTTCGTTTAAAATCTGGAAACCTATATTTTATCCTTCGTATCTAGAAAGAAATACATAAGTGAGGTTTATTTTGTCAGTATACTAAGAGGCTTCTGAGAAACATTGGAGAGTGATTCTGTTTGGGCTCAGACGATGTCTTTCCATGCCAAGACCTCAGACTAAAACAGAGGGTTACCATAACGATTACCTCTCAGGCTTGATGTCATAATGACCAAGAGCACAATAATGGCTCCAAGTGACCCCTGATATATAGATGTCTGACATCATAATTCATTAAGTCTGGATTAGTCAGATTTGGGAAACACGCTATTTGTTTTAACCTGTGACCACATTCAAAGTTATTTTTGAGTTAGGATTTAAATGTTTATATCATTGTGTGTATATATTTACTATGTTTATTGCATCAGACAGCTGAATTTGCTCCTAAGACACAGCAATAACCACCAGGATAAATACTCAGAAGATGGATTGAAGGATTATTGTCCTGTCAGCAGAAAAGACATCATGTTGGCTGCAGTTCGGTATTATGTTCATTGTATTTGGTAAGAGCATTTTCTTTCTAACCCTAACTGTAAACCTAACCCAGCCCTGACTCAGTTAAGAAGTTGGGAGACAGGGTAAGGAAAGGATAATTTAGCAAGTTTAATAGGGTACTATTACTTGAGTTTTTTTTTTGTAAAATCATGGAAAATGTCTGGTTTTCACTGCTCTTTTTCTAGACTCATCTTTAGGCTGTGATTTTTACATGATGGTGAAAATGCAGCTATAACAATGAAGTCACACCTCCTCCCCCTGAAAGTTGTTCTCCCAGGTCAGAATCATAGCCAGCAGAGTCAGAATCATAGTCACCAGGGTCAGAATGATAGTTACAGGGGTCAGAATCATAGTCACCAGAGTCAGAATCATAGCCAGTATAGTCAGAATCACAGTCATCGGGGTCAGAATCATAGTCACCGAGGTCAGAATCATAGTCACCAGGGTCAGAATCATAGCCAGCAGAGTTTGAATCATAGTCACCGGGGTCAGAATCATAGCCAGCAGAGTCAGAATCATAGTCACCAGGGTCAGAATCATAGTCACCAGAGACAGAATCATAGTCATCAGGGTCAGAATCATAGTCACCAGGGTCAGAATCATAGTCACCAGAGTCAGAATCATAGCCAGCATTGTCAGAATCATAGACAGCAGAGACAGAATCATAGTCATAGAGGCCAGAATCATAGTCATAGGGGTCAAAATCAAAGTCACCGGGGCCAGAATCATAGTCATCAGGGTCAGAATCATAGTCACCGGGGTCAGAATCATAGTCACCAGAGTCAGAATCACAGTCATCGAGGTCAGAATCACAGTCACCAGAGTCAAAATCACAGTCATCGGGGTCAGAATCACAGTCACCAGAGTCA
>JAODUD010000001.1:21971022-21984728 GCA_026784285.1 Stomatorhinus walkeri | reverse complement strand
GCCTTGACTGAGGCGCTCGCCTTGACTGAGGCGCTCGCCTTGACTGAAGGGTTTGCCTTGACTGAGGCGCTTGCCCTGACTGAAGGGTTTCCTCTGACTGAGCCGTTCGCCCTGACTGAGGAGCTCACCTTGACTGAGCCACTTGCCCTGACTGAGGCGCTCGTCCTGACTGAGGGTTTGCCCTGACTGAGGCGCTCATCTTGACTGAGCCACTCGCCTTGACTGAGCCACTCACCCTGACTGAGGCGCTCGCCCTGACTGAGGCGCTCACCTTGACTGAGGCGCTCGCCCTGACTGAAGGGTTTGCCCTGACTGAGCCGCTCACCTTGACTGAGGTGCTCAACAACACCATCTTGGCACCACTATAGTTTGCTTTGGATCGCTGGCACAGGAATCATTTTGTTAAGATGACAAAGAGACCAACCATTTCTAAAAAGCAATTCCTGATAAACTATAGCTGATGTTCTGTGACTCGAGAACCCCAGACATCCATCACATCTATATTTAATTTAAGAACTTTAAGAAAATAATTAGCAAGGGTGTAGTTTCAGTTTCAAAACTGGTACAGACCAATTCAGTCCAAATCTCTGCCCCCCTAAACATATACAGTACTCCCATAATATTGGTAAGGACGTTCCCAAATTTATGCCTTTGATAATTAGGCAAATGTTTATGTAAAACTTTATTTTATGTCATTTTATAGGCGTCACGTCTGGTGGTGAGTCGGCGGCGTGGGGCAGGCAAACAGAGCAGGTAGTCCGGAGCACGGGGCAGAAATGGGGTTTATTTAGGCAGGACAAGACACCACCTTCATCTACACCACGTAACATTACACAAAGCACAACAATGACCGATCTAGGGAAGACACACACAAGTAGGAATCAGTCGACAAGAGGTGGTCATGATCAGGAACAGACACGAGGTAATGAGGGGGCGTGGCACACACGAGGCTCGGACGGACGGATCATGACAATAGGCTTAATTTTGTAATAAATGTAGTATTGTCCAGCTTTCGTAACGGGATTTACTATTAATATAAAGGACTACATTGATATAACATTAATCATCTTTTAAAAATACTTTCATTGCCCTATCTGAAAACGTATTTCTATTAAAACATTTAGAACTGGCATTGATATTAAATTGATGTTATTAAAAATATGATAAAATACTTGCATCTATATGTAATGAAAAGCTTGTAGTTACACTCATCCCTAATGACCACTGTCAGCTTTGGGTCTGTGTGATGTGATAGGTTATTATCTAGTAGTAGGCCTATTATCTAATATCCCAATATGTAATCATAGGCAACAAATCCATCGTCAATTAAAGAATATAAGAAAGCGTTGAAATACACAATTTTCAATGCGTTCGGGGATTTTCCAAAGACGTTTTTACGTCATTTGAAAACTGCAGTGTTTCCATCACAACAGTAGGGGGTGCAATTTAACCCCAAGCGCCCCTTACACCCCAAATCTCCAGCTCTTCAGCAGCGGAACAAAAGCATTCAGCTGTGTCCCCACATCAGTACCGCGGTCGCTCTTATTCTTTATTATACAAGGACAAGATGTCTTTTGTTAAACGCTTGGAGTAATGGCTTGGGATGTGGGGACACTTTCTGTAAGGAAGCAGTTGTGAATTGTGCGTCTCCAACAGTGCCTCTGGATGTATTGATGGCAAGTGTTTGGGCAAGTGATGCAGCAGCGCGACAGACTTTTTTGAGCAAGGACGCTTGTGCATTTTATTTTATTTTCATTTTGTTTTACGCTATATTCTTTACTTTGGCATAATTTGTCAAAACTTTAATTGAAACGAAATCTCAAGAAACATGGGAAGTGATAAAGAAAATACACCTGAAATGTTATCCTGCGTGTTCAGAGCGAGTCATGCCATCATTTTTCTTGTACTTATCGGTGAGTAACATTTACTCATAACAGTGAGTTTATTTAGCGCACTTTTAAACACTTTATCATAAAAAACACCAACAAATCACATCCTCGGTGCAAAAAAGAAAATCAGGAATTGCATGAAATGACTGTAGTTGTTATTCCGACGTAACGATCACTCTTAGATTAATAAATATACGACCATTTATTTTTTTCTTAAGCGGGATCCCACGCTTTTTCTGTTCTTCCAGGGAACCTTAAAATCGCGCTCGCGAAGCTCTGGGACCCGGGGTATGCTTTACAAACTCGTAAAAACCTACTTTACAACTTTTACTTCAGTTCGGCTCTATATTCCTACAGATCAGTGACATCCACATAAACGTGGAGACTGGTGATTAACTGTTTTAAAATGATGATAATGAACGATGGTAGCATGAAGTGATTGAGAAGGAAAATAAGCCCCAGCACACGTCGCTTTTATTTCTAAAGCGGTAATATTTTCATTATAAATTATAACATTATTAGTTTCTATTACCGTTTCGAGCAAGGGAAAGGCATGCCCAAACCAAATCTTTGCGCTAATCGTTTACATTTCCCACGATAGTTACACACAACACTTCACAAACCTCATTCCTTGTTTCCTTCGGCCTAAGTCGGAAAAAACGTGTTTTCCGAATAGTGTGTCGAACATCCCGAATAAGAAGGCAATAAAAATGAGGCAGCGGAGCAGATGGGGCGAGATGGGAAAGAGCAGCCTGACAAGCCGCAGCTGTCCGCCGTTAAGAAGGAGGAAACTGCACTGAAGCCGCATCTTGGCTTTAACTTAAAATGAATTAGGGCTGATCTTTACTACACTTTTTTGTAGCATGTTTGAGGACCGTACCGTCCTCCTTGCAGATTTCCCCAAATGATAGTAAATCCTAAATTGTAAATTGGTTACTTTTTTGTACTAAATTGCAATAAAATCACACATCAAACCAAAGGTAACTACATCGCGACATTGTATTCTGCAATTATTTATGAATATGCCTTATTGATAAAAGGTTCATCTTTTGATGTTAAAGCATGCTTTGAGTCTTCAGAATAGATGGAAACTTGGATATTAATGGGATTTTAGAGGGGGGGGAAAAATGCGTACAGTTTATTTTACAAATTTTCCATTTACCAGAATAAGAAGCAAAAGTAGGTTGGAAAGCAAATGTTACCTTAAAATAATTATGAAAATGAACCATACGATGAACATTGGTAGAATGGATTGTTACATTTAGCTGTGTCGGTGACTCAGACTTGAGCGTCTTTGGGGTTTGAGTCTGTTTTGAATCACGTCTGTCTGTGATCCCGGAACCAGAGTTACCTCACCATGGGGTATGTGCCAAAGGTTAACGTTTGTAGTGGTTTAAAATCTTGAATTTCCATATGTCTCTTTTTGTGATTTACAGAGGGGGTGACGGGTGGGGTTTTTCTTTTTGGTGGAGACAGACTGTAAAGCTGGATTCAGTTTTCTGCTCAGCTGGTTAGCTTTGTGGCCAAACATAGGGAGTCGAGGATTTGGATTTGCGACCAAGATATTTGAAGGGTTTAAATTGCGGGTAGAGATCTCCGACCTTGACTGGACTCTAGATCTCTCTTTCAGTGAGGTCCTGATTCAATTATGGAACCACAGGGGAGAGAATAAGAGCAGGACACCCTGCGTGTCTCAGGGGCTGGAGGTCTGGACCCCATAGGAATATTAATGCCCCCACTAGTAAATCAGCCTCTTTGTAGCTGTGTACACATAGGGCACCAAAGACCACCTTCCTCTATGACCCCCAATATGGTATTGCATTCATTTACATTACTCTTATATGGCACTTGTATCCAATGAGATAACCTGAAAGCTTTCCTTCTAATGGTTATGTGCTCTTGGCCTTTGACTCGTTCGCACGATATCTGAGAATGGTAACCAAACTTTCAGCATAACCAAGTGCTTGGTGGCTGGAATCTATGTCACCATTCGGTACAGTATGATTTCTCTGCGTGATGATATTCAGATTGTTCTTGTCTTTTGGGGTTATTCGCATAGGTCTGGGCGAAGGCTCCCATTACGGCGACAACAGCTCTCAGGCGGTTTCCAGGGCGAGTCACATGAGGCAGCAATATAAGGAATCGCAGTGTCATCGCTTGCTCAGTGACGTCCGTAACGGGGTCATTGTGCATTTGCCTTCGAACATTGAGGGCCATTGGGTGTCTACAAGGTAAGGATCCATTTTAGGTTGTGCACTTAGAGAAGATGTTCTATCAAGGTAGCACAATTGATCTGAAAATACAGAAAATACAATATTCCGCAAAAGTGTTAGGCAGTCAAAGAAAGTAATGTTTAAATGATTTTCGTGTTGATGTCACATCTAATTTTATATCCATCGAAGTGTAAGGTTAGCCATTTCAAAACCACTTTAAAAATAATCCCAGTATTTTACAATACATGTATTTTGTGACTTGACCAGTAGCACACCCGTTTGCTAACACAGGCACACCTATGGACAATTTGGTAAGTCCAATAAACCTCAGCATGTTTTTGGACGGTATGGGGGACTCAGAGTACCTGAAGGAAACCACATGATGACATAGAACATAGAACAGACATAGAACAGAGAACACACTCCACACACATGAAACCATGGTGGAGACTCCAACCCTGGTCCCACGGGTGTGAGGCAACAGTGCTGATTACTGTGTCACCCCCCCCTCCCCCCCGAGTTATTTACCTAATTAAGTTAATTATTTAATTGAGCAGGTGATGAAAATTAACAAACACATGGAATGGCTGAGGTGCCCCTGAGGAGAGGTTTGGGAACTGAAGCAGTGTTCTAGTCATCCAATAAAATAGTACATTTTTGGGAGAACTGAAGAAAATGGCTGTACTTCGATTAATTTGCATATGTTCTAATGTTGTGATCTATTTTATATGACTACTCCCTGAATAAATAGCCTTAAACATTTTTTTGGCTGCCTGATACGTATTCACAGTGCTTTATATAGTAACTAAGTAACACGAATATGTATTTTGTTTTGTTTATGTTTTATAGCTGCCAAGTGTGGATAAACTGTTACACTTCTTAACTTCAGAGTAACTCTAGCTATAGTGGTTTAAGAACAATAGTAAAAACCCTGAATAATGCTGACTTTGTTTGAGTTTTATTTGTGTAAATGAAATGCTGTAAAAGGTGTTTGAAGGAAATTAAAGCTGTGAAACCAGGGAAAATGTATCCGGTTGTTTTCATAGCTGTGAAGTAAGACCAGGCCCAGAATTCATCACCAGATCCTACAAGTTCTACCGGAACGGCAGTTTTGAGGCCCGTCAGTTTTACTACAGAGACAATCACTGCACGTCACCGGTTTACACGCTGGTGATCCGTGGCAAAATACAGCTGCGGCAGGCCTCCTGGATCATCCGTGGTGCCACCGAGGGCGAATACCTGATCCAGCACATCCAGGCTGTGTGTCACAGTCAGAAGACAGCAGACCAGCTCAGCCAACTCCTCAACTGCACCTGCCAGGGTGCGCAGAGGTCCTGGGAGCCCGGCGTGGGCTACGAGCTGTTGAATGAACAGATGGGCTGCGACTGCTCACTTGGTCTAAATCTCACCATGAATGAGCTGCAGCTCCTGCGCTTGGAGAAGGTGTACCTTCACCACAGCCCTGTGGTAGGGCAGCTGTTCCTGGGGGACGTGCATACGGATCCTGCCCAGAGGATGTATCACCGACCCTCTAGCTTCCAGGCAGCTCTTCAGAACGCTAAGGTCAGCAAGAAACACCTTGACGTTATGGGCAACCTTGATTAACCAGGCAGATGATCTGATAACCTTCTGATTCTTAGGTCAGAGCTCATAAAATACCTCAATACATTTGTCCATCCATCCATCCATCTGTCCGTCTTCCATAACTGCTTATCTATAGGGTTGAGGTGAGCCTGGAGCCCTTCCCAGGAAGCACAAGGTACACGGCCTTATATGAATATAAACTCATAGTAGGTTAGGACAGAAGAAGTAGCCTTTGCAACTTTCCCAGGATAGGGCTGTTAGGTGCCTGTTCTTATATCCAGAAGGTTGTAGATTCAAATCCCATGGCCTGTAATCATATCTCCATTGAGCCCTTGAGCATAACCCAAGTTCACGTGCCCCAGTGCTTGTGGGATGAAGGCAGTTTTAAAATGCTAGTGAACTTTGGAGGAAGATCAGACACACGGCTCTTGGGTATTTCACTTCCAACCAGATACTTGTTTAAAGGCACAGAGCTGCTTTTGTCTGCTCCATAATTACAATGTTACTTTGATTTAGCCAAATTTAAGTGGTGGGACTAATGTGGAGTCCACTAATTAAAATGAAAATGAAACCACTATGAGCTGGTTGACTGACACCACACCAAATCTGCTACAGTATTTGAGTGAGTAGATCTGTGAGTAATTCCTATAAATTTCATATAAATGTTGCCTTAGTGACCAGACCCCAGAATAACTGTGATGGTAACTTAAATGTCTCTTTCGGGAGCTGTAACAATGCTTAAAATATTTAATAAAGAAGATTAAGAAGACAGAAATAGTCATGGAACAGACTCTGCGGTCAAGATTCCGTTTGTATTGTTACTCCCTAATGGAATTTACAGAGTTATTTTCGCCATGGTGATCATTCTTTTATTAGTCCAATCGCAAATATCAAACTTTCGTGTCAGATTTGTGAAACAGTGTACATCAGACTTTTTAAGAAAGTTGAGGGAAAGGTATTTTAAAATGTTGAAACTAAGTTTTGTGTTTTGCAACACACTCTGGGTTAAATTTTATATCTAACTTGTTACCTCAGAAAAAAACACTGAATCTACCAGCCTAGATTTTCATGTTAGCCTCATTAAACACTGTCCTGGTTTTCAGCCCAAGCAATCTTTAAAATATATCAATAATTGTGTATTTGTGCTGGACTTCTGGTGTGAAGTTCCTGTATGTACAGTGTTTTTTGTGAGTAACGCTCACTGAATTCAGTTCAGTAGTGTTTAAGCGAGTGGGTTTTGATTGCAGATGGAGAGCTGATTACATTGCAGTGTTGGGATGCTCTTGTCACAACATGTGACATGCTGAGAGATGGCTGTTTCTTTTCCAATGTTATGTTGTGCCGGAGGCAAAAATGATACATTAGTCCAACAGTGTATGATGACACAGCCACCTAAATTCTTATGTATGTTTATATCCTAATTGACCAATAATTAAACCTGTCCATATTTATCATGCTAAATTATGATGTTCTAATTATCTTTCAAATGTCTTCAAATAAGACCCCCTTTCATTTTATGAGCATGAATTGAATTTTTATGTATGAATTACAGAGTAGAACCCATGCTTTTAGCAGTAAGATTATCTTGCCTGATGCTTGAATACTGTTTTGCAGAGAAACCTGCAGACTGTTGTCCATCTGACCTACCTTTTTCATTCCCTCATTTTCATTTTTTCGTCTCACTATTAATTTATCTGTTGTGCGATCAGCCATGCTGGTGTATTTAAGCAGTACTGAGTTTTCCGTGCTATTTTACATGTATGGTGTTTGGTGTTTGGGAAATGCTGTGCGATGCTTTTAATATTTGCCACCAGAGACTTCAGGAAAATGAGGGACCGACAAAGATTATCAGTTAAAAAGGTTACAGTTTGGTTGCAACCTGTGATCTTTAGTCTGAATTTCTTATTCTGGCCCTTTGATTTAGACTGTGATAGACTGACATCCTATCCTGGGTGGACCCCAGCCTTATGCCCGGTTGGAAAATGGATTTATGCCAAATATTTTCAATTGAATAGGCATATCGAAGCACATAGCCTGTTTAGGAAACCCATTTGGCTGATTCTGCACTGGTACATATATCAGCTTATCAGAATCTGATTGGATGGCCTGTTCCCAGGGCTGTGCTTGTAAACCAATAGCAAGTTGTCTGTCTCTCTATCTCACCCAGAAGTGGAAAGGCTACATTGGGCTTTTCCATTCAGATTTTTTTTCTTAATTTTTCTGATACACGATCAATCATTTGTGATTGACAGGTGAGGATTCGCCATACTCCATAGAATTATTTAAATAAAAAAAGTCAGATGTATCTCATCTGTCATATCAAAATTATTATTATTTGAATTTTCCCTCTTTATTGTGTCTGAGGTGGGTAGTACCATGTTTGGATGGGGGGGAGTAGTAGTAGGATGAATATGCAGGGATCCCCCCCTTTTTCCGTGCGGGTTGAGATTCCCTTCTTTATGTTGGCTGCAGAACCACGAGCAGGCCTGTGTGGCATGCCGCATCATTGCGCGGTCGGGGGAGCTGCGGCCGCCCATGCTGCCGCCACGAGCCGACCTGGCGGTGGCGCTACAGGGCCAGTGGGCGAGCCTGCGTTGCGAGGTACGGCCGCAGGGCCTCTTCCTCAAACGCCATTTCATCTTCCACGACAACAACCGCACCTGGGAGGGCCACTACTACCACTACATGGACCCTGGATGCGAGCAACCCACCTTCAGCCTCTACGCCAGGGGACGCTATATCCATGGTTTGCAGTCGGAGAAGGTCATGGGCGGCACTGAGTTTGTCTTCAAAGGTACCCCGCCATCGAGTATTTTTAGTGGAACAATGGGAGCTCGTAGGCTTGTTCCCAAATGACGACAGCTGGGACTCATTTCTGCTCTCAAAGTCCTTAATCACGAAGCCATCAAACGAGTTGTAACAAGGACCTCGCAGGAGCGCTGAGCTGCATGCAGAGAGAGGTCGTTTTCTTGGTTAAATTTTTAAGTTAATGTGTCGTTAATGTGGACCTCAATCCAGGAGTGTGCTTGTCGTTTACTAAAAAGTATGATAGCTAAAAAGTAAATAGCTAGCATGTACAGTCAAACGATCTATACAGCTTTGTGGCTGTTAGCAGAAAATGCTGCTTCAGATTCTCCCAAATAAGGAACGTGTTTATTTAATATTTAGTGAAGTGACTGTTTGTGGCCAATAGTTCAAAATATATTTAGCTACTAAGTAAGTAGCAAACACGTAGAGTTAAAAACTAAACAAATTGCTATGAAGCTGAGACAGAAGATCATAGCTGGTTGACTGTTTACCAAAACTTGCTGCTTCAGCATGTGCTAGATAAGGAACACATTTCTTTAATTAGTCTAGTGACGGTTTCAGTGTGTGACCCAGCTGTGCTGTGTCTTTTGAATCACACTGTAGCGTGTTAGTGAACAATGTTTCTATCTACGCAGTGAACCACACGAGGGTGACACCCATGGAGCTGCCCACGGTGTCCCTCCTGAACATCTTCGACGGGAACGAGTGCGGCGAACAGGGCTCCTGGCAGCTGGGAGTGGAGCAGGACGTCACGCCGACAAACGGCTGCGTAGCGCTGGGCATCCGGCTGCCCCACACAGAGTACGAGCTCTTCCGCGTGGAGCAGGATTCCCGCGGACGCTTCCTCCTCTACAACGGCCAGCGGCCCAGTGACGGTTCCAGCCCAGACACGCCCCAGAAAAGAGCCACCTCCTATCAGGAACCCCTGGTCCGGTGTAGCGCCAGCAGCCCAGGGGGGCACGGAGAGACTGGGGACCAGGTCCCAAGACGCAGCGGAGGCAGCGGGCGGTGGCTTGGCCTGGCAAACGTGGCTGCGACCCTACTAGTCACCCTCCTCACCCTATAGCCATGTTGATCTAAGAGGACCAAACGTATATGAACATTTACACTTATATACATGGATATGCTTCATACTGGTACGTTCAGGACAGGAAATCCAGGCAGCTACAGCTAGAACTATCCCCGGAGGAGGAAATCACATCATCCCGTGGCGTATACATCTCCCAGTCACCGTGAGGAGAAACATACAGCAGGACGCAGGCTGAAAGGGAAAATGTACTGACATGTCTTTCGCATCCCACAGTTGTTTTCCCTGTTCTTACCCTAGAAAATTGAAAAAAATGAGTTGTTTAGAAACCCAAATCCCTACTCACACTCTAGTACTTCTGTAGTATCTGTGCTCCCCAGAGTGGCCGTGGCTCTAGGCTCGTCTTGGACGACACGGCTAACCAAACCATGCCGGGGGTCAGAGGAAGAAACAAAGACTGTACTTAGGGTGGAGAATAAAGATGGGAATTTAACACGGCCGGGGGGGTGGGGGAAAAAAAAAATTAAAGCGGGCGGTGTCAGGCACAGCACAGGGGCAAACAACAGGCACAAAACCTGGTCGGGGGGGGGGGTTTACAGTGTAGTGCAGGCGGTACAAAACAGTGGAAAGAACATCATGCTCCAAGGCCTGATAAATATGCCCCTTCTCCACCAGACACCAGAAACTCACTGCAAGAGAACATGTTCAATTATAGACACTTTTATAACTAGTAAGTGACAGTTTACATATTTTGTATGATCAAATAATTTACTACAAGAACTTACACTCACTGGCCACTTTATTAGGTACACCTTGCTAGTACTGGATTGGACCTCCCTTTGGCCTTCCGATCTGCTTTCATTCCTCATGACATAGAATCAACAAGGTGCCTGAACATCCCTCAGAGACCTTGGTCCATGTTGACATGATGGTGTCACACAGCTGCTGCAGATTAGTCAGCTGCACCTTGCTGATGTAAATCTCCCGTTCCTACACATGCCAAAGGTGCTCTGTTGGATTGAGATCTGATGACTGTGGGGGCTATTTGAGTACAGTGAGCTCACTGTAATGTTAAAGAAACCAGTCAGATGATATGAGCTTTGTGACATTGTGTGTTATCCTGCTGGAAGTAGCCATTAGAAGCTGGATACGCTGTGGTCATAAAGGGATGGACATGGTCAGCAACAATACTCAGGTAGATGGTGGCATTTAAACGATGCTCAGTGGGTACTAAGGGGCCCCAAGTGTGCCAAGAAAATACCCCCCACACCATTACACCACCAGCAGCCTGAATTGTTGATACAAGGCAAGAGGGATCCACACTGTCATCTTGTTTATACCAAATTCTAAACCTAACATTTGAATGTCACAGTAAAAAGACTCATTTGGTCAGGCAACGTTTTCCTAATCATTCTTTGTCCAGTTCCAGTGAGCCAGTGTCCACTGCAGACTCAGCTTCCCATCCGTAGCGGACAGGAGAATCACTGCTCACTGGATGTTTCTTTTTCAGACGGTTCTTTGTAAACCCTAGAGATGGTTGTGCATGAAAAATCCCAGTAGATCAGCAGTTTCATAAATTATCGTTCCAGCATGTCTGACACCAACAACCATGCCATGTGCAAAGTCACATATCACCTTTCTTCCCCCAGTCTGGTGTTTGATGTGAACATTAACTCAAGGTCCTGACCTGAATCAGGATACTGTGCTGCTGACATTTGATAGATTAAAGAGATGAAATTCTGATACTTTATTGACCCCTGTGGGGAAGTTATTGTGCACCTGCCCCATCTTGCTCACCATAACTCACAGCCACATATGTAGGTGAGAGCAAACTTGGCAGTGAAGGGCAGCCACCCGTAGCGATGCCCATGGAGCTGGAAGTTAAGGGTCTTTGCTCAAGGGCTCACAGAGGTGACAGACCTGCTGTGGTCGGGGCTCGAACCAGCAAATTTCCAGTCATAGTCACAGACACCGAGCCCCCTGAAACACATGCTGCCCCCAAGTATTTGAAGCAGATACTATACATGTGCTTCAACAAGCAGCTGAACAGGTGTATCTAATAAAGTGGACAGTGAGTATAGATTCTTTGTAGTCCTAAGCAGGGACACACTGTTTAAGCTTAGATAGAGCTCACGGGAGTTTTACTTACACAAAAATGTTGAAGGCAGGATGAAAAATTATTGCTTTAGAGAGATGACCATTCAGATTGTCAAAGATGTGAGTTCAAATAGAGGAGGCGGGAACAACCAATCCGATGTCTTGGTCCTGCCTCTTCTACTTGCTTGGACCCACATCCTCTACAATCTGATTGGTTATCTGTCTGAACCAATAATTTTGTTCTGCCCTCAGAACATTTTTGTGTAAGTAAAACTCCTACGAGCTTAGAGCAATGTTTTACAATGGAATAAAATCCCTTTAAGGCATGAGCAGTGTAGCTGCTGTACTGCAAGTCTTTGCGAGCCGCCAAAACACTTTTTAGAGGGGGGGGCTGTTTTATTGGCAGGCTGCAGACATTCTTACAGCTGATAATGAGGCAGAGGGGGACAGCCTTGACATAAACAGACAATGGAAAACATCTTGTAGTCGCGTTTTCGATCATCTTATGGGGCAGCTGGTAGGTGCTGGCAGCCTCTTCTGGAAAGCTAACAGAGCAGTTTGGTTTGAAGCCTAAAAACTAGTCGTGAAAATCAGAGAGAACAGGGGAGAGATTAAAGTATTTACTGCCACTTACTTTCAGAATACAAGCTATCAAAAGTACAAGAGCAGCATTGAGTATAAACAGTCTTTAGTGCCACCTCAAACCATCATGACTCAACATCATGAATAGGTGACATCAGTTTTCACAGTAAAGACGATGTTTTCTGTAGAACAGGCACATTTCAAGCAAAAAAGCAATACATGGCTTTTTAGAATAGAATATCTTCATGATTAAAAGTACTTGCTTTAATTAGCAGTCTGTTACGGCATGGGAGAGAGAAACCTTTAGGAACAGTAGAAATTACATTTAGTGAGTGGCGTTTTGACCTCTGACCACTAGGTGGAGTGACCAGAGTGCAGGATCCTAGAGGATTTTTGGCCCCTCTATGAAAATTATTAGTTTAAATGGAATCCTTCTTCACTCCTTAGGTTTCAATTTAAGCTTCTATATTAACTTTACAACATTCTTTATTGGAAAAACAGAAAGACAGGCATAATAAAGACAAACGAGGTTGTTATAAAATAATGTTAAAGATTTTTTTTTTATTTTTGTTAAATACCATGGGAGAGGACTGTAAGGATTAGGACTTTAATTCAGTTGACATTTGCCTCATGAGGGATACATGATTTGTAGAGGGAAAAAAGTACATAATAATAATAATAATAATAATAATCATAATAATAATAACAACCCAAATGTTTTAGTTGGAGTCAGCAGAAATAGGAAAATACTGGACAAACATACACAGGGGAAAATCACACTGTGTACCCCAACCAAACCTCAAATACCCCACCCAAAAAAATTACTCCAGATTGACAAATTTCTCAGGCAATTTAGCAACAAGTAGCAAAGTGTTTGTATGCGTGTATGATTTTCTTTAAAGAATTAAAACAACATCTACAAGACGTGTATTTTTCCATTCAAGTCATTTTAAAAGCAGAGAGGGAAAGACAGCATGATTCTTTGAGTCTTTAGGTCCCGTAACCTCAGGTACCTACACTCTGGAAATGCATTTCTTGATCTTCCTCATTAATGAGCCCCAAGCACTCGTCTCCCTCCACCTCCGCTGGCCTTAAAGGAGCGCCGTCCATTTCCAGTCCGCGTGCATGCCAACCGTGTGAGACACTGTCAAAAGCCAAGGTCTGCCCAGGACATCGCACATCACATACTGCGGGTGGCGCTATGGCCGATCTGTGACGCGGCAGGTCAACAGAATGCACATGATTTCGACTCCCCCCCGACCTCCCCCCCACCCCAGGCACAGAGAGGCGCCACCCCAAACCCCAATCCACCACACGCTACAAGATGAACTTCCCCAGGAAGAACCCGATGAAGATGGCGGCAATGACGACAAGCAGGGACGGAAGAGAGCTGGAGCCGTGGTCTCTGCCTGCCAGGAAGGCTGAGCTCGGGGCGGCACTGTCCGGCCTGGGGGCCTTACGCATCCTCAAGCCATCATCCTGGGGGGGGGGGGGGGGGGGGAGTAA
>JAODUD010000001.1:21956311-21970954 GCA_026784285.1 Stomatorhinus walkeri | reverse complement strand
CCCCCCCCCCCCCCCCCCGTCACCACAGGGGATTAACACCTCAGCCAAAAACCGTTAGCAGGTAGCTTAACCCTGCTAATTTAACATCCCCTAAGGCAGTGTTACTTATTTTTCGGGTGTTTTGGGGGCTGGGAGGGAGCAAAAATGTGGACTGGGCTGAGAAACACTGCCCTGGGACACGGTTATTGCATAATCAAAAGAAGTGGATTAGATAAAAGACTCGATTTAATTAAGGGATTTATTCTTGTTTGGATAGTAACGCTGCGGCTTTGTGCCAAATACCTCAACAAGTCGTCCTGTTAACAAGAGCAGCTTTAGCTCCAGTAGCTCAACAAGGGCAGAACTGCACTAACAACGCAAGGGCTGTGAGCTCACACGAAATACTCCTGAAGTACAGGAGAACCTGAAGGACGTCTGTGCCATCCCTGTGCCCAGGAAAGATCCACGCAGAGGTGGGATGGAAGTGGGAGGCAATTCTAACTACCAGTCACTGTGCTACAGAATGACCTCATCTAGTGAGGCACAGCCTATCAATGACCTTGCACACGGAAAGTCCCGCCCACATGAAAGCCGGCCGGCGTTCTGAAGCACCTTGAGCTGCCGGTTCTCGTTGTCCAGCCTGACGGCCTCCAACTGGAGCCTCCTGCACTCCTCCACCAGCCGCTTCGTCTCCGTGTCATCCAGGGCCAGGCTGCCTGGCTTGCCCATGGACAAGGGGCCGTCCACTTTGGACAGGTTCAGCATGGGGGCGGATTTACTGGAGTCTGTGTCGCTCTAAAAACAGTGAAACCGATATGAACTTTGGGGTCATGCTACACGCCATCCAGGCAGTCAGCTGACTGAATAGGCCCCTCCCCTTCAAGATGACTTCCTTTGAAGAACCTGTCTGACTAGCTCTGCCCGGGGGGGAGGGGGGGTATCTATAAAATTCAGTGAAGCACCAGATATATATATATATATATATAAATAAAAGCTGGTAAGTCAGAGTAAGGAAAAGAGCAGAGTTTACGTGCACTGGAGTACTACAGTGCCCCCATGTGGTGAATTTTGATTTTACTCTGACTTGAGGATCACACAGTACTTTAACATTCGAAGCAATGGCTAGTTTGCAACTGCAGGTGGACATTCCTGGGAAGAGCAGTAGATACCATTAACCAAAACCTATATATTTACATATTGGTGATATCCAACTAAAACCCACCGTTTGAAGATTGTGACGTTTTACTATACATGGCATATGCACATCATCTTCTGCCGACTGATGGCGTTTGACAGCTAATTGACCAATTAAATGTTTTATGAAGTTATCGTTTTAGCTAGAATTTGTTTGTACTACTCAATATTTGTATTCATGATGGTCATTTGATCAATATTGCTGATTTTAACAATGTCACGTTGACAAGCTTGATAATTAACATCATTGTGAATTCTGAGTATTATGCGAGATTAGTTTGCATCTTGCCGACTCGGGCATATTTATCTCACTGACAATTCATATATTCATGTAAACCCATTTAAACATCGAAATGTTCACTGACAGCTGTGTAAAGATAGGTTTCCATTAGTGGTGCCAAGGGTGTCATGACATTGTATTTTCTATAGTGGTTTCTGAGAAAAGGTGTTTTTTTTTTCTCACTCCTGAAATAATGGAATTTTGGAGATGTGTGTCTTTCATTAGACAGCAACGATATAATAGCAAGACCAAGGGTCACTCACTGATCTTTCATTCTCCGAAGGGAGTTCAAAGACGCATCGCAGCTTGGAGTCCATGAGGTCATCGGGTTTTGCGTCCCTCCACTGCGGGGTAGGGGGGGTTAGTGTTGGGAGGGGGATCAGGCATGTTATTTAGGGCTAACCCAATGATCATCTGAACATACAACCCCTAATAAACCACCAGAGGGCACTCCTTTTAAGACATACACAGTTTATAAAAGGCTAAATGATATTTACAAATGCTAATATTAACTCTACAAAAAGACAAACAATAGCATGCAATATATTAAAGTGGACTGCCAACGAGACTATTAAAGTCAGAATTTAAGTTATAACTTCTCATTTTCAGGTCCTAAGTGTGACTGCACAGACTTCGAAAACAGGTTATGAATAATTCAGTTACTTAAAAGTCATCTGAAAATTCATTTCTGGACTAACCGATGACATACAGCTATTCCACATAAGATCATGTTATAAAACCTACCAACCAAAATCAATGTTTCCATTATGAATGGCAGGGCACATGCATTTTTACTGGAACTCACCACATTCATTTTAAATTAAACTGTGTTTAGCCAGAGTTTTCAGTATGTATGCAATTAAGAAAACTGCAAAAAAAGGGAGTTTTGAGGCCAGCGGATTATCAATGAAGGGGAAATAACATCTTACCACGGCTTCCAAGTCTGAAACACCGGGTGGCGCAAAAATGGTCTGTACCATAAATTTGTGTTTGCTTTTCTCATTGGGGTCATAGTCGAATGGCTGCAGCATCACTGGGCAAGGAAGGGAAAATGCACATTTAAAAAATAACACGAGCAGGCTGATTGGATAATTAGCGCAGAACACAGGTGCTCCTCAACTTATGATGGGCTTTCCTTCCGATTAAAGTATGGTAAGTTAAACACAAGTCGAATATGAATATGATATGATAAACAAGCAAGTAAACGAATAACTAGTCAGTGAATAGGTAAAAGTTTGCTTAAATGCAGAAAAAAACACTGTGTGATGCATTGTTACACTGTATGAGATGTTTCTGCTTGCTACAGAGATTGTAAGTGTGGCTGTGTAGATGCCACCATCTCACAGCATCAGCAGAAAGTACTGAACTACATATCACCAGTTCAGGAAGACATCACAAGGCGAACCAATGTAATGCGAGGAACAACTGCTGGGATAAGGGGAGTGGTGGAAAAACCCCAAGTGGGAGGGATTACAGCACAACATCCAATCAATGCCTGAATAATCTAACAGGAACCAGTAAGGGCAATTGATGAAGGAGTCAATGGGAAGGGAACTAAAACAGCCAGTGATTGGGTGCGCATGATAATCCCACCCACAACAGTTTAAGGCTATCTTCACTGTAAATTCCTTTCATGTTTTAAGCTTTAAATTAATGCTACTTACCAGACACAGTCATGGAAGTGCCGGGTTCGATGACGCCGCTGTTTGGACGCACACAGTACCTGCGCGGAGCCGTGGTCTTTACCTTGAAGCACACTTTTCGGTCTGAGGGGTTCTTCAGCCGGAGGTTGGTGGTCACCACATCCGTGAAGGGCCCTGACGTGAGAGAAGACCACATTGCCCGTTACCATCACAATGCCCTTCACTACATCTGCGAAGGGCCCTGATGTGAGAGAAGACCACATTGCCCGTTACCATCACAACGCCCTTCAGCACATACATGAAAGGCCCTGACATTAGAGAAGACCACATTGAAGACCTCCATGGCCATCCGTGAAGGGCCATGACGTGAGAGAAGACCACATTGCCCGTTACCATCACAACGCCGTTCACCACATCTGTGAAGGGCCATGACATGAGAGAAGACCACATTGCCCGTTACCATCACAACGCCGTTCACCACATCCGTGAAGGGTCCTGATGTGAGAGAAGACCACATTGCCCTTTACCATCACAACGCCCTTCACCACATTCGCGAAGGGCCCTGACGTGAGAGAAGACCACATTGCCCTTTACCATCACAACAACCTTCACCACATCCGTGAAGGGCCCTGACGTGAGAGAAGACCACATTGCCCTTTACCATCACAACGCCCTTCACCACATCCGTGAAGGGCCCTGATGTGAGAGAAGACCACATTGCCCTTTACCATCACAACGCCCTTCACCACATCCGTGAAGGGCCCTGACGCGAGAGAAGACCACATTGCCCTTTACCATCACAACACCCTTCACCACATCCGTGAAGGGCCCTGACGTGAGAGAAGACCACATTGCCCTTTACCATCACTACGCCGTTCACCACATCCGTGAAGGGCCCTGACGTGAGAGAAGACCACATTGCCCTTTATCATTACAATGCCCTTAGTTACATGCACTTTTTATAAACCAGGAGTACTATGATCTCCTTCCACAGAAGGTGTCAATTTTCTAAATATCAGTCCCCCCCCCCATTTTTCCTATTCCACCCTTTATAAATCATTACATGTGTCTGTTTACTGACCTTTAAAGCTCTCTTCATTATCTCAAGTCCAACTCTGACCTCTCAAAATTTCATATTCATTGTTATTCCTACAACCCAACCCAGCACTACATATCCCACGGGACCCATTAGGATATTTTTGGATATTGACTGGGGGCAAAAAGCATAAAATAAAACAGACCACACCTTATCGTCCGATGTGGCCCCCAGCTTTCAGGAAGGGGAAGCGCAGGAAATGAGGAAACGGTGACTGCCTTCCCACCATGCATCTGCCCTCCTCGCTCCCACGGCTATCAGAGTACCCTGATGATCAGCTGATCCTGCTGTGACCAGCAGGCAGCGCCAGTGAGTCAGAAAACCAAACATACTTGAATGCCGTCTCAACACACAACACCGCCCACAAGACAAACAAGGGAGAGCCTAGGAGGAAGGAGGCGGACGGGAAAAACAGCAGCATGGGAACGTGGAGAGAGGAGGGTCGCAGAAGGTTCTCCCTGTCAGGATCAGGATTAGAATGCAGGATCACTCAAGTCTACACTCCTGCCCAGCCACTACTGGGGATTCGTTTATACGGGCGGGCAGTGGGCATTCATCTGTGGCACAGCACGCCTTCCTCGACGGTGGCTCGCACCTTCAAAATCCATCTCCATGGCCACGGCGCCATCCACATTCTCAGCGGCCCCCCCAATACATGGAGCATCTGCTGCATACAGGCCTACCCAGCTCAAAAAAAAAAACAACAACACCACGCCTTGCTTTACCAGGATGCAGAGCTCAGGATGTCGAGTCGCAGAAACCGGATACGGGGTCGACAAAGACGGGAAGTGTGGCTACCAGACAGTATCAGGAATCATAACCCCGCCTACGGAGACCCCAAGGTCGCAAGCTGCTTGGCGCCACAGTGGTGCCGTTAGCCACAGGCTAGCGGTACTTAAGAAAAGTGACGTCACAAGCAACTACATCATGATTGTTTTTTGTATTAGCCACTTGCAGGTACACAGGAATTTTTCGGTCATTCTTCTGCTCTGTTGAGATAGAGACATACAAAGAGTTGAAAGCAAGTGTTGGGGTTAGAGTGCAGGGAAGCCATGAATCCAGCACCCCTGGAGGTTTTTGGGATTATGGGCCTTGTTGAAGGGCCCATCTGTGACATGATCATTCTGCTAGCCAAAGGAGTACAACTGTGAATGGGCTCCACACACACACACACACAAACACAGGGAATTCAGCTAGCCCAAAGACACACCCAGACGGCTGAGATTTTTTGCAGGATTATCAGGACAGAGAAATTAAGCCGACCCACGTGACTAAGAAGCTGGAGCGATGCCCCCGATCAAGTAGAGGATATTTTCGGAGTCTCCAGGGTGGCGTGGGATTCAGGCGGCATGATCAGAGAGAGAGACGCATGCGAAGCTGGCGACTCCACACCCTAAACTGAAATGAACTAACTAAATTGGTGGTTCTTCAGAACAAAATGTTTGGATTATATTCAAAAAGAGATGTGTAATCAACAGCAATGCAAGCTGACTTCTGCCACATAAAAGTTGTTAGAGCAACAAGCTGCACAATGCACTGAATAAAAGATGACTCATTAAACATTACACATGATGTAAGATTACAGAAATTAAAAGCTGCACTACTCAAATATTTATCCAGTTTATTGTACTTGTACTATATTCTACACCTGCTTTTCGTAGAACATACATTTTCAGATGTTCTTTGTCTATTTTGCTACTTGATATGTGTGATAACTGCATATCTTTGGTGGGTGAGGGCTTTTAAACTTCTGCATACTTTCATATTTTTTAAAGTATCAGTGTCTATATGCAAGTAATGATTACGCAAGTCTTGTCATAAGGGCTTCAGTGAATGGCTGAATATGTTCATTGTGCATGACAGATAAAGGACATTGACTTTAAACTGAAACATTAAATATAGTTTGTGATGGAAAACTGTCCCTAATATGACAATGCAATCATGGGACGTTGTCCAACACTACAGGAGAGGTGTCTATTGGGGCTGCACAATATAACGTCGCGATATAATCAAGATATGCGCACATACACAATAATCACCAGGGCTTTAGGTGACTGGCGTAAAAATTTCTCCAGATACTGTCTTTTCGGTACTATACAGATGATTACTTACGCTCACAATTTGGTAAGCAGATTATAAGTACGGTTAAAAATTGAATAAGATGCGTATTGTGACACCAGTCAGTCAGTAATCTGCATAAGTGAGGCATATCCATGTGTTTAATAAATGTGTTGGATTTGAAACTGCAAAAAAAAAAAATCATGTTCCATATTTCTCTGAAATGTTAAACCCCACAGCACTGGCCCCCCCTCACAATATTCAACAGCACTGTGTCAACAGTGGACCCCTTCAGAATTCTGGAAACCACCATTTCCCAAGACCTGAAGTTCGACCAATATCAACTCCATCCTCAAAAAGGCGATACCCCGTCCCACTCTCGCCGACGTTACGGTTCAAACTCTGAGACCAGCTGTTCTGTGGTGCCATGCTGGAGTAGTTTTTTTCTTGCCCGGGACCAATTTTTTGTAGTGGAAATGCAGGGAACCAGTTCAGGATTGGCAAAATGTCTGGCACTGGCTCCGGCACAGCATTGGTGGAAACAAGGCAATCAAGAAACAGCAAATGGGCAGGGAATATTACTACAAGTACTTCACAACCTGAACACATGCTTTTTCGGCTCCTCCCACCAGCAGACATTACCCTGTAAATCATTAACTACTCAACACAGGAGCAGTTTCTTTCCTCATGCCATCACCCTCATAAATAGCTGACCTGCATCGTCTGCTATGGTGCAGGTACTCATCTCTACACCCTGCCTCACATCTACAAAATACTGCATTCCCACATCAAGTGCATCACTGGTGTCGTGCATTATTCTATATTACTAATTGTGTATTTAATCTGTACACAGCTTGTATATTGTGTTTAGTCTTTAAATATGTTTTGGCTGTATATCATCTAACTTGAGAGACACCAAATTCCTTGTGTGAGTTAATATGCTTAGCCTGTAAATCTGATTCTAATCAAGCCAATAAATATGATTCTGATCTGATTCTGAAGGCAGCCTGACTCAGAAGATTCAGAAGTTTCACATCAGTGAAAATCTCCATATTGGCACAATACATATGCAATCAAAAAAAAAGCCCAATCCATCAGGGATGGGACTGCACATGTACCCCACAGGTTGTTGGGTCATGTCCCAGGAATAGCGCAGAAGCCAAACTGGAGCGAGCTCCCCGACTCATCTAATTATAGGTGCTGGTAAAATCGAAGGCATTGTAATTCGCTTCGAAAGAATGAAGCCCAACACGAAACGTCAGTATAAGAGATATTTTATGTTCACGAGTGGCGGCAGCGTACAGCAAAGCATTGCTTTTAAGGGGGACGTCAACGCAAACGACACGCAAGACCATAATACTCCAACTACGCCACCTCTCCCAGACCTTGAGGTTGATTTGCTGTTATAACTGCATTCCACAGATACTAAGCCTGGCTGTAGGTGACGTGTCAATCCCAGCAAAATCCCTACTGTGTTTTGTCTGGGGGAAAGGAGTAAGTGTCAGTACAGAAGGGATCCTGTATTAACTAGATCTCTTCCAATCACACTACATTTAACTGGCCATATCAAAATACAGGAAACGTATGACAGGTAACGTAAGTGCAGCGCATACGTGCATTTTATTTCACCTGTTCATTCGACAGGACAGCTACTGTTGCTCAACAGTAAGAGGTTAAGGTGAACCACCCCCCACCAGGCCTACAACGCTTGCCTGCCCGAGAGAAATACAACCCGATCCATCCAACCGGCACGGTAAACAGCAGGATCGGCCAGAAGTGACGGAGGACGAACGACACACGCGTCCCCACGGTGTCACGCGTGACCTGGGCGATCACGTGACCTGTTCGCCGTTCACCACGACTCGATCACGGTGCCCTTCATCCCACATACTGGTTCCAAGTGAACAGGGTGACAAATAAAGCCAGCCGTCTCGTTAATGGAAACCTTTGAACCAGCACCAGTTATTGCGTACTTGTAGCAGATATGAGGTTTAATAGGGACCCGGAGCTTGCGCTAGAATTTTAAACTATGTGACAGCTCTTGATAAACAAGGATCTAGACAGACACTAGAGCTAATAAACGAAACTAAAAGGCAATTTTCGACATTTAGCAAATTAATGTTACTTTATAAGGATCAGTCGTAATCAGCTACCATTTATTTGCCACGTATGTTTAATGTTGCATGGGTATTTCACAAGCTTCGGTTTTCATCCCTTTAAGTTAAATGAAACAAGGATAAGCACTGAATAAAACAGTGACAGACTGAACCCACCCAGAGGACTTTTTCGTGGATCGGGTGGGTTATTAACTGGACAGGGATATGTAGAGAGACGAAACTCCCAAATCCACCACACATTGTTACAAAAGTAGTTCCTCTTTAACGGACAGTGATCTCGCTACAGAAAAATAACCCGCCATGATGTACATGGACAACTAGTTAAAGACCCAAAGTAACAACTGCAACGTGGTACCAAGAGGAATTAGCTGCCTTCGCGATCCGATACAATCATGAGGCATACGGGCCCAGTGACACATCAGCGGAACGCCAAGTTTCTGCATAGTGCTGCTCCGGCTGGATGGGAGAGCTCAAACCCGGGGGTACAGGGGGGAACATTGAAGGAAACTCCCCCCGCCGCACCTCCTTAAGCACGTGGTCCCGGCCAGTCGAAAGGGAGTCCATCTGGAACTACGCAAACCCCCTTTACCTCTGTCAAAATGGCGTCGGAGGCTTTACAAGAAGCAACGAAGAGGGTGTGAGTATTACACCCCCCCTCCACGATCCTGGGTGCAGTGTTACAGCTAGGCCCCGAATAAGTCCCTGCACCCACAGTAAGCGGCGGTGCATCTCCCTTACCTTTAAATCGCAGATCGGTATGTGGATCCAGAATAAGGATTTGCTCTGATTTGGACATTTTTTCACTCCTCTGGGAAGGGGGAAAGAAAAATAATAAACCGCTGCCGACGGCTGCGCCGAAGGACCGCTGCGATTGGAGACGGGATCTGCAGCTCGCGAAAGGAACGCGCGCGACCAGTGTCTGCGCTTTTACTGCCGGGACCACTGCGGTTGCTATGGGTGACGTCACATGTGCGCCGCTCTGGAGCCGCACGGCCGGGGCGCCGTTGCACTAGGGTGCTGAACGGAGCTCAGTATCGCGCACTGTCTTACAGCAAATAAAGTCTGAATATTGGCTATTCGCTCATGTGGGTTTTGATTTCGTGGCCTTACAAGAGGGACTCAAATCGGTGCTTTAAACCGATGCATGTTTGACTACCGTGATTCCTAGTTTTCGATATTCACGTAGTGCGCCAAATACTGGTGAAAGAACCAGAATCCTAGTGGTCCTAGTGAGCTGGGGTCCTAATTAACTGTGTTGCTACTCTATCCGGCCACAGCGACAAATCCGTTTTTCAGTTTCACTAAACAGCGTAAAGGGTGACGATTCTGTACTTCTGGAAATAGCCTGAATCCGTACGAATGTGTATGAAATGATTTGTCCTGACATCGAATAACCAAAGGATGGAGCCAGAGGAGTGCACAACTTATTTATTACCCCCTTCGTCTTGTCTACTTGTTTCAAAATGATCAATTAACTCGTGTTTTGGCGGGTACCATCGTTGCAAGTTGTTTTATTTAAGGTGATCTCATATAAAAATATTCTTTCACATTCAGACGACAGTAGATATTACTCAATGCGACCATATACTACATATATGCATATTTCTTTGTACTAGCAATACTAATACGATCAGCATGATTTTATCGAGTATCGTTAAAAAGCCATACATCGTCAGTGCTTTAGCGCGTCTCCTGTTCGGTTTAATATAATTGAGTTTGGAGTTACTCATTTTTAATTAAACTGACACTACCTTTTTTGCAAACAACATACTACCGCTCTTAATGTGAAAGTAAATACACTGGACTGTGATTACTCAGAACATTATTGTTAGGTCCTTTGTTTGGCCCGAGTGTATAGGTTTTCTTGACACGAACCGAATATAAACAAGTATTAAAGTGGACCGACGTGTTTCTTCCCGGACAATGGGGCTGCCCGCCGACGGCGCATTGTGGACACCGGCCGCTAGACGGCGTCGTAATTTCTACGTGTACGTCGCCGGTCCGCCCGCGCGCCCGTCTGCAGCGGAGCGGCTCCCCTCTTTTCCTTTCCAGGTGTCTCCTCAGCTGCAAAGACCACTTTAAATGTAGGACCGGGACAAGATGGCGGGTATGCACCGTTCACCGTAGCTGTGGCCATCTGCGTTTTTTAAAAAGCCTTTCTTTTACATAGTAGCTTTTAACCACTTTTTATGCTTAACAAAAGTGTGACTCCGTAGTCTGGGCATCGCCTTACTCGCATACGATTGCTGTTTGGTTATATATAATTTTTTTTAATTTGCAGATTTGTCTTTGCTTCAGGAAGATTCTCAGGAGGAAATTGACGGATGTAAGTTTGATTCTCGGTTTTTGTCTGTCTTTTTTTTTTCTACTCACTCAACGGGCAGTTTTCACGCTGCGGCTGCGGGCGAAGCCGCCGTATCGCCGCCACTAGCAGGGCATCGCGGTCGGCCTAGGACTGCAGGCAGCGCCCGGAAACCTGCCGCGGCTTGCCGCTCGCTTCCTGCGTTTCCTTCATTTTTATTATTATCACCCACACCCTTTATGGAGGGACAAATCAGAGGATTCGTATCGCTGGCAATCGGTGTCTGGCGGCTGGATCGATTCTGCAGGGTGTTTATGGAAACGCGGTCGGGGGTGGATTTTAACCCCAAACCCCCCCGCCGCGGTTGTTTTTCCCCGATCTGAGCCCCCAGGCAGCGCGAACAGCTGGCCGGACACCATGCGCTAGTTCTTCAGCTTCGTACGGGTGGCGCTGCTTGTTCGTCGGCCGACTGGGTTGTGCCGACCCAATCCGACCCGGTCAGAAAGGTCACGAGGACCCAGAGATCGGAACGAATTCCCTGTTGAAAGAAATGTGGAGATCGGACTCGATTCGTCCGCTCACCACTTTAGAAAGTTTTCCTTAGACAAAAAAAAAAATTGCTGACTGGGACGGACCGGCGGCGCCTGTGTTGGGGGGGGCGGGTTTGTTTTCTTCGCATATGGGTGGAAGCTGAGCATGCTTGTTTTCTTATTTTTTCTCTCGGCGGAAAAGGTCCTATTGCATCCTCCTAGGCGGTCTTTTGAAGTTTTTTCTACGTTTTATCCCCTTGATCGGTTTCTTTCATGAAAACAGCTAGTTCTTCACACTGAGTCCGGACCGCTCCAGCCCTCTCCCTGCCTTATAAAAAGCACCCTGCTTGTATCTGTCACCTTTCTTCAGTGATGGTGGAGGGTGCTGCTTCTGGTGGCGGGCCGTGCTGATATGCTGTGTCTCCCCCGCCTCGCCCCCATCTTTTTAATAGTTGGTGTGGATGACTACAACTCGGAGTCTGACATCATCATTATCCCTTCAGCGTTGGACTTCGTATCGCAAGATGAGATGCTGACACCCTTGGGCCGATTGGACAAATACCTTACCAGTGAGAATATTTTTAACAGGTACGTTTGGCGATCCTAAACGTCAAAGTAATCAGGAAGCAGTTTCCGATCCAGTGTCGTTCGCTTATGGAATCTCAACTTTGCACGCGTCCAGAGGTTTTAACTGAACTAGTATGCATTTTGCAGATATACAAACTACCAATAAATTGCGTAGATGTTGTGAAATTAACCACATATTAACATCCTATAGGCGTTAGCCATCCGAAAGGCCCTTTGTTCGGCATTTCTGTGGTTGTGTCAAACTACCTTACAATTCCTTATTAATTTCAGACAAATGGTGGCTCGAAGTTTACTAGACACCCTGAAGGCAGTGAGTGAGGACGAGAGAGACTGCATCGCTGTGCTGGAGCGGGTCAGCAGGCTGGCGGACGACTCGGGTAGGGGAAGTCACTCGGCGCTCTCTGGGTGTGGGTGGGACAGGTGCCTTAAGGTTGTGGGGGAGGCTGCTCTCGATTCACAAGATTTTTCTTTTTAACTTGCTGACAGTTGGCCAACTTTAGTCTTAAGAAGTGATCCTGAGTTTAATGGCAATTTGGTCCAGGTGTTTTTCATATCAGTTTTGGTTATTTAGCCTCATTGCTGCTATTCCACCCAAATGGACCACCCCTGCTACTTTCTCAGGGATCCTTCTTGGGTATGTCTGCCAACCTCCCCCCCCCGCCCCCACGGTACCCGTTCTGGCTCACATCCACATCCTCAGCAGTTCCTGCATCATTGAATTAACACATTAAGCAATAATTCTCAGCCATAAAGCATTATGGGTAGTTCCTATTATTGTGCAGTCTCTTATGTTGTGCTGATTAAGCCAATAGCATTACATTATTTTGTGCCTGCGAAGGAAAAATGAAGGCAGCGTGTGTCAGAAAGGCCCTTATTCTGTGGAAGGGCGTCTTGACACCCAGTCTCTGGTGTTGAAATACGCGAAGGTGTGTGAAATTAGAGGCCTCATCCCTTCGAGTTTTGAGTAAGCTAAACAGCTGGGAGCTCAATCTGTAAAGCTGAGAAGCTTCTGTGTAATCTCGCATACTTGTTTTAATTGCGTCTGTTTAGTAATGGTGCCTGTGTAAGTCGGCTCGATAATCCAACTTGTTTCCTGAGAACGGAACTGCTGGCTGTCTGGTTTTCCTCCTCACTATATGATTGGTGGGGTTTCCTTGTATTTCTGAATTTTTATTGGATATCTTGCTGTCGTTATCGCTGGTCCTATTTGTTTATAGCAGAAGCAAATCCGGTGACCCAAGGGCTATTAAAATACTTCAGAAAGGAATCTCATTGCCACTTATAGGCACTTGCATGATAAAATCCAAGTGCATTTGGTTGGCTTTTGAAATGATACCCAGTGAAATATGAAGGGCTCTTTCAGTCACTGTAGTTTTGCCTAACAGGCATTGGTAATGTACCTGTGTGTACCTCTCTGAAAACAGTTCAGAATCACATTTCTTGCCAAATACTGTTATAGAAGGAATTTACTTTGGGATGTTGTGCAGGACATGACAAGAAAATAAATTATGTATATAAAGTGCATCATGTAGACAATGGGGTAGTGTAAGGTTGGGTACATGGGCTGTGGGGTGGAATGTGCCGTCTATAGTCTTCAGGGAAATTTTGTTTTTAAGTTAAGAAAGAAGAATGCTATGTTTTATCTTATGATTATGACTGAGGCCATAGGTTTTATCAAGTATTTCTCAGTGTTGAATTTTCTGCCAGGAAATTCTGTGGTTGTGACCCTCCCACCTCCACTGGCAGCTTGGTGTATGAAGGGAACACTAGTTGTAGCGTAAATAGCATGGGGGGGGGGTGCTTCACAGGAGACTGAACACGTGAGGTGAGGGTGAAGCCTCATACGCGTGTCGCTGCATGCCGTGCATGCGCACAATCAGCCAGCCTCTGTTTTAAGGGGGGGGTTTGCTCTGAGGGTGCAGGTGTATGGCTGTAGCTAACCTGTTCTTTAGGTTTAATCCCCTCCCTGCCCCACCGGCTCACACAGAATGCTCTCTGCTTGCTGAGAGACAGAAAAAAATGCCTCACTGGGTATAAGTGTATCATGGCGTCAGATATCTGTGCTTGTGAGGACATGCAGTCACTAATGAAGTTGAGTGAGGAGATCAGGGACTCTGTGCCTCTTATCATTGGTGTCTATACCCTGTAATCCCATAATAATATGCAGCCTTAGGTTTATAAAGGTCAGCTGATGATTGCGTTCCCACATGCAATTATTACTACAGATTGACTGGTTATTATATGATGATGCTATATAATGAAATTCCTGAAAACATCTCCTTTTTGTGAGCTCAGTCTTCTGAATCAGTGGTCGAATAGATCTGGTCTGCAAGGTGGTAGCAGGTGTCTGGTGTCCTGCGTTGGTCTTAATGGAGAGAGAATTTGGTAAGTGAGAGGAATCGAAGAGCGAACTTTTCAAAACTCACTCTGTCCGGGGTATGTCTTTAATGAAAGTTGTACATCAGATTACGTGAGTGAGTGAGTTTGTACTGTACTGTAGCACATGGAAGCCTGACCTTAGGTCACCAATGATCTCATGCCAACATCAAAAATGGGCTGAGTGAGTTTTGGAAATGTGCTTTGCAGTTCAGTGTCTCTGGTGTTACACGACAGCCACGGAGGTGTAGCGTTTCTCCCAAGCTGTTTGGCGGTAGGGTGATGTGCAGGCGGCTGCAGTATGCGTGTCTGTGAATACGGAGGTGCAGTGTTTCTCCCAAGCTGTTTGGCGGTAGGGTGATGTGCAGGCGGCTGCAGTACGCGTGTCTGTGAATACGGAGGCGCAGTGTTTCTCCCAAGCTGTTTGGCGGTAGGGTGATGTGCAGGCGGCTGCAGTACGCGTGTCTGTGAATACGGAGG
>JAODUD010000001.1:21919362-21943306 GCA_026784285.1 Stomatorhinus walkeri | reverse complement strand
CACCACTGTCCAGTAGGGCCTCCACGGTAAGTCGGTTTTCTCCCTCTCCCACTATCACCATAATCGTGAATTGTATACTGCTGCAGTCAGATCAAGTGTGTTGCTTCATCTGACGGTTTTCAATCTGACCTAATTCATTACTACTTTCAGAAGTAATTAATGAGCTTGTAGTGTTCTGAGATCGATTCAGTCACATGAACAAGGGTTTCTCTTCAATAGCGGCATTAATGCCTCTTTTATTCTCTCCCCCTGAGTGGGGGTGGGGGTGCCCCCCTTCCCAGTGAAGCTCACATTCATTATTCCCTCGCCTGCTGGATCTGGACTTTGGCTAGCCAGTCAGGATCTGTTCCCGGCATGCCCTCGGCATCTCTGCCCACCCCTTCCATGTCTCTGGGGGTGTGGCCCCAGTTTTCTCGTAGCGTGGCTCCCCTTGCCATCTCGTGCGCACGTGCAGTGATGTAGACGTTGCGTGCGGCTCGGCGACGCCTGCCCTCCCTAACCTCCCACCTGGGTCCCTGTGCAGCTGGTCATCGAGGACGACTGCGTCTCCCTGGAGCAGTTCTCAGAGCACCTGCTGGGCCCACTGCTCCAGCTGGCGTCCGACCCGGTGCCCAACGTCCGGGTTCTTCTGGCCAAGACCATCCGGCAGAGCCTGCTGGAGAGGGGTGAGGGGGACGGGGGTTGTTGCGGATTAGCGACTGTGTCGGCGGCCTCTCATCGCCGCAGCCTATACCACTTTGCTTAGTCTCGTGTAGTTTTACCAGCTGCATCTTGTGATGACGGTGAGGGTGGTGTGCGAATCAAATGTGAATAACTGGATCTGAATATCATTTAGGCTCATTAACTTCGATCCTAAACAATGGATGCGTTTGTAGCTGTTCGAATTTAGTAGTTGAAATTTTTTGGTTGCCATGCAGTGGCGGAGCTATAGGTGGGGCAGGCGGGGCCTGGGCCCTCTCCTGGATTGTAGAAGGCCCTCCCCCCAGCCAAAAGAGGATCCTCTCATATATACTGGTACCTCGGTTTTCGAACTCACTATAACTTGAATTTCTTAAGTCGAACAAACCAGTTTGACCTAGAACTCGATATGAATATCAGAAGTCGAACCGTGAACACTAACCTAATATAAATTGTACGCGCTAGGAAATGTCATATTATAATGCAGTTTTTACTCTGCCTTCTTCAGACTGGACAATTAACCAAATAAAGCAGCGTGTCATTACTGTAACTAACAATAAATAAACCACTAACTTGTGTGTATTATTAGAGCATTTTGTGTAATTTATTTAAACTTTATTTTGCCAGTTACATTAACCGAAAACCAGTTCTCACTGCTTTACATGATATTCGGGAGAAATGGCAGATTACACACCGGAACTGCCTGGGATACAAATTTCATGCGTGTAACTAAACTCTTCAGCCAATAAAGGCAAAGGTGTGTCGTCACGGAGGAGGTTCCAGTTTGTGCAGCCGGGTGAGAGGTCGCAATGCATCTAACCATAATGCATTGCGTCAGGATCAGAATGCGTTGCTTTAAGCCAGCGCTGTAAGCAAGTCGAACGCACCCAATGACAAGATCACATGGGGATCCCACACGAGGTTAACAAGGGGGCGTGGCACATGGAAGGAGCGGACGATCGGGGAAGGACAGGGGTAGTGTTGGGATAAGATCTTTATCGTTTTGGAAGCCATTAAGAAAAAATACTCTTCTTGTTTTATCCTGCTCATTTTGTGTTTAAATGCTAAAAAAAAAAAAGTTTGGTGTAATTTTGGGGGGGCGGGAACCAAGTAATTTGTTTTCCATTATTTCTTATGGGAAAAATATGCTCAGAACTTTTAAAGATTCGATCCGGAGTCGGGAACGGATAAAGTTTGAGAACCGAGGTACCACTGTACTAAATACACAAAGTTCTTGACAGCTAGAATATATTATTTACATTTTAAGTGTGACTTTGCGATATTTATATATCTAATTCTTTTTGTATACATTCTTATTATGGTGGGTGTATGGTGTAATTTTTTGATTTAAAAAAGACATCTGTAAAATCCCTACAACAAACTTAAAATATAATGCATAGTAATGTTTTGAAGTTCTTTTTTTTTGTATTTAATGGTTTTCCATTTGAAGAATTTGCAAAAAACTGCAGTGCCTGATGGGTAGGATCTAAAGGCTGCCTAACGTATAAAAAGTTAGGCTACATGACATTTGAATGGGCTATACCCAGATGCATGGACGCATTATGAGAGACTGAATAACCTACACCCTATTCACTTAGACAATAGAAATGGAAGAGATGGGCAGGCAGCTGGAGGTGGAAATTTTGTCCTTTGTAAAACTGCCACACTGGTAACGACAAACAAATCTCCTGTCTGAAAAGGTGTAGAAAACGCAATTTAGGTGTTTGGCCCCGGGGTCTTGTGTGCAGTTTTTCTGCCACTGTTGCCGTGGCTCTGGATACCTTGACGACCGTCAGTTTTGGCCTGTTGGAGTCAGGATGTGTTCCTTATGCCACCTCTTCTTCTACCCCCCCAGAATACTTCCTGCATTCTGCCAACTCCCACCAGGAGGCGCTAGAACAGGCCCTGGTGGCCCTGCAGACAGACCTGGACAAGGACGTCAAGTACTTCGCCAGTGTACACCCAGGGAGCACGCGCATCAGCGAGGATACCATGAGCACGGCGTCCTCCACATACTGAGCGTGCCCCCAGCCCCGCCCTGCCCTGGGAAGGGGGCGGGGCATCTCTAACACAGGCACTACAAGCTTACAAAAGCCACACCAGTTGACCTTCTTGAGACTCTTACCCCTTCCCCAGCGTCCTCTCCATCCTACAGAGGCCTGTCTTCGTGCTCTGACTTGCCACTGAAGCCTTAAAAACGTCTTCCGTAAAAGAAAAAAAAACAAAAAAAAAAAAATACTTGAATGTCCAAAACGGGCTCTTTTGAAAAGAAACTCCGCTGAGTGTCACTTTTTAAAATGGACTGTCCCTCCAATCAGCCGGAGGCAGCGTCGCGAAGCTTTATGGAAACGCATCGGCCCAGCCAAAAGTTTGTTGGGGCTCTTTTTAATAAAAATGGGGCGTAAATGATGGACGTGGCGTGTAGCGCTCGTCTGCCGGGTGCGATCTAAGGGCTGGTGTTTTTAACGTCTAGTGCAGCACATTGTTGTACCCAGGAACCCCTCCCCCCTACTCTCCAGGGGTCTTTTGCCTTTTTTTATTTTTCCTTTTTTAAAATAGTGTCAGTTGTGCTGGCCATTTCAGGCCGTGACCAGGCAAGGCAGCCGACGGCACGATGAAGCACATTGAAGTCGGGTGTTTTAAACTTGAGAATAAAATTCTGCACCTTTTTCCTGTCCTCGCTTCTTATCCTGTACATATAATCTTTAGCAAAAAATTTTCCACTTTGATCTACAGTCGTGTTTAGTATTGTTATATCAGTTTGTCCCCTATATGTCTAAAATAAAAGAATGCAAAACAGCGATTGGAGACTCTGTGGATGAAATGGGACTTTCCTCTGGGAATCCATGAAGTTACTGAAATCATTTACGTGTTTGAGGGGTGGGGGGGGGGTGTCTCTCCCGTTATTTGAATATTTTTGGTGGCCCTTGGGACCTTGTGTTCATCAGGGAATTTCTATTGTCCATATGGAAAAGTCTGATGCTGGATTTTGTTTTCATGAAGAATGGTCTAAGAAGCCGAAATTCTTCCCCTAGTCATTAATGATCCGGTTATAAGGAAGGGGTTGGTGGTTCCTGTTTGTTTATAGCTGAAATGGAACACCAGCCTTTATCCTTGGTCGGCACACAGTGTGCGAAATGTGTAACAATCGGTCCTGGTTTGTGTGCTGAAGAGTGCCCCCTGCTGGTGGTGTGTGCACCGTTTTCACCTTACTGGAACAATAGATAGAGCAGCAACCAGAGACCTCACTGGTGTTCAAGCAAACTTGTTAACCTCGCGAAGAGGATATTTTACATGCATATTGTTGTGAAACTATATTTAATGAACCGTCAGATACCACAGACTCATCTCTGGCTTGGAAGCTATATTACGAGCTCTTTCTATGCCTTGACATGACAATAATAGGTTAAGTACATCCTTGGTGTGCAGGCCCCACCCCTGTAGTGTGGTAGCCATGACGACAGTGGTTGTTTATAGCGATGGGGGACGTGGCTCTTATGCTCTGGCAGCTTTCGATGCCGGGCTCCGCGGTGGTCTGTCTGTTTCTGCCCGGTGGGGGAGGGTTGGGGCTGGGGGTCCTGGCTGCCGCTGCTCACTGCGCAGGAGGCGCAGCTGGACGCGCAGCTCGACGACGGCCTCCTGCTCCTCATGGATGGCCTGCGTCAGCTGGGTGTTCTTCAGCTGCCGTAAAGAGCGAGACGCGTTCGTGTTATGTGTCCTTAGCTGTTCCAGACCTAATGCCATAGTTTTACATTATTTGGGAATATATCTGAGGTAGCATAAGACCTGGGGGGGGGGGGGAAACCAAAAACATCGTTTTGTGATACTGTTATCTGTAGACTTGCATCTAGGTTATGTTCCAAAACTAAGGACGCAAGTCAGTCTGGACATATTTCCATCGCTGTAGGAGAAAAGTCGAATGTTCTTAATAACAAAAAATGCAACATCAGACACATTTACCTGAACCTTTGTGGTGGCAGCGTGACGGTTTGTTCTGATTCTTGCCACATGCTGCCCTCGTGATGAAACATTCACCAGCCTCCACTGCATCTGTATGTTAAGGCTCTCACCAGGGCACTGATTGACAGTAGAGATGTCCTTACCAATATTGTGGGAGTTACCATGTGTGTTTGGGGAGGCGGGGGGGGGGGGGTGTTTGGAGCCATTTGGTCCCTTTCAATGGAGAAACCAAACCTACGCCATTGGTCTCTGGAAACATTGTATTAAAGGCTCTTGTGGGACATGTGTACGATGAGACATTACTCGATAGGCTGGGGGTCAACACTCTTATCTGGAAAGAACCGGGGTATGTGCGGGTTTTTACTGCAGCTCCCTAATTAAATTACTAATTAGAGGACTGATTGCTTGAAGTGTCCTCACACCTGGGTTGGAACAGCTGACCTGAAGGATATCCCAAAAACCTGCACACACGCCGGCCCTTTTGGATTACGCCCTAAGTTGATATCTGCGAATCTGCCTTCACCTCCAGTTCCTCGTTCTGCCTCTGCAAGTCCTCCAGGATGTCCTTCAGCTCCTCCTCATCCTCGCTTTCGCTGTCACTGTCGAAGGAGCATTCCTCCGTCTCGCAGCGCCCTGGCTGTCGGCTTTGGGGGCGGGCGGGGGGGGTAAGGGTGGACCGTAAGGCCATCAGTCAGGATGTTTAGCGGCTACACGGAAATACTGCAGTTTAGGTGAACGGTGTTTATGCTGGTCCACAATCTTCCAATAATTAATAGGTTCTATAGTGTTTGTGCCATGATTAAATGAGGTATCCATAGCTGATACAGATGAATGAGCCCTAAAGAAAACAATTACTCCCTGTTACATTAGTTCTTATCTAAAGTCAATGCCTAATTTGTACATTACAAATTACCAGATCAAAAATAATAAATATGAGGCGCAACGAACAAAGGTGACCATACGACCTCAGCTTCCCAGGAACACACAGAGGACCTCCTAACCGTAAAGAATGTTCCATGCACAAAAGCCAGCAGAGTAGAGTGAATAATTACCCCTGACACGTGAAGAATCATTTACTTGGCTTCACACAAGCTACTCATATAAACTGTATTAAATATACCTTTTATGTTAAAATGCAAATTATATCTATATATATGTAAAAGCGCATAGTTGCTAAGGTGTTGACAGAAAAGTTTCAGAAATATATACGTAAAAATATCGTTGGACATTTGAATTCTTTGACATTACTGACCCTGACAAAGGCATTTAGACACTGAAACGTTGGTCTAATAAAATCTGCATCTAAGTTTCAGTGTGCAATGTTTTTTTTTTTTTTTAAAAAGTTATTTCTCACGATTCCAAATATTGTGACTAGTAATGGATATGTACACACGTTGAATTCAGTGCCACCATCTTCCACAAGAAAAGAAAAATGTAGATCACTCAGCATTTTTAATCCACAGAAGAGCGCGTAACTTTTAAAATCTATCTCTTTACATGTGAACAACTGTGCTGTCGGTGTGGGATGCTCAGGTGTGTGCCTGGCTTTGCGTTTGTAATGTGGATGGAGATTTTCGGTAAGAACAAAGGTGAAATGTACATGTGGCCTTGGTCTTCACAAGCTTGCATGCACTCAATTTCACATTCAGATAAATGCTGGACTGCTTGAACTAAACATTGTAATGCATATATTGCAAATATGGCATTTTCTGGAACAGGATCTGGCTCAAATAAGAACTATTTAAAGTGACGTGCATTTTTTTTTCTTATGAGAAAGCAGCATCAGGCTGACGCTGTAGCAACTTGGGGTTAAAGGCCTTTGCTCAAGACCCCAGCAGTGACATCATTTTGCTGACGGGATTTGAACTGGCAACCTTTTGATCCCAGGTACAGCATTGTAATCTGCTGAGCCACACCCCAACGGCACAGACATGTAGTAAACCCGCGTGGAGGTTACCCCTGTGTAAATATGCCCCGTACCTCTGCAGGTCCGCAATCTCAGCCCGCAGCCGTTCGATCTCCTCCTTCTCTGTGGCGATCTGCCTGCGGAGGCCCTGCTCCAACGCCAGCAGCTCCTCCTGCTCTGTCAGGATCTCGTTCTCCTGCAGGGGGCACAAGCGCCTATGTTAATGTGTAAAGGAAGTTTCTTCTGGACAAACCGCGAGGCCACATCTTGCAAGCATGGAATCTCACGGAAAAGCAATCTTAGGCCCTGTCGACACGTACACGGGTATTTTTCAAAATGTCCAAGGTGAATATTTTCAGAAACTCTGTTTTCAGTGTGTATGTGTAGACAGGGAAAACAGAGTTTTTGGCTTGCAACATCAGATCGTGTGCCATTGCCGACTTTGTTGATTGTTCGAGAACGCGCCGTTCGCTGTCTACATTAGCTGTTTAATGGTCTCGCACACCAAACTTTTTGAAACTGAGAGCTGCTTCATGGGTACTGAGCCATACGAGTGGCTTCCAGTCTGAAACGCCTCCTAAACTTATCTAAACTTCATGTATAATGAACATGTTTTAAATGCTTTTTTTAGATATTGTCATCTTCATCTATATAAATGCAAATGTGATTAAAGAATAGCAACAAGATAAAATTTAATTTTAGACGCTGCTCACTGGTGCTATTTTTAGAACAGGTCCGCGGGCAACTCGTGATCCCTAGGGGCACCATGTTGGTGACCCCTGGTCTAGTGGAACTGGTAATAAGCCTTTTAATTGGCCAGCATGGCTTTACGTGTTCCTTTGCTATGCCTTTACGTGCCCTTGCTATGCCTTTGACTGCACTATAGCTTTTTCATGTGAGCGAAGGTTTTTTATTTTGTATTCTTTGATCTTCACATCCACCTGTTTCAGTTTCTATCTTTAATGTCAGTCCAGCGCATCCTTAGCAGTTGTCCTGTTTTAATACACAGACCAGTTGCTCATCCCCATTAATCAATTTAATTAGTAGTGCAAAACTCTCTGATAAACGCATGCTTTGATATTTTGTCTGTGAATTTTGTTTTCTGATGCTTTCACCCACGAACACGCACAGACTATAATTCCTGTGTTCCCTTTTGTCTTATCTTTTACTGAACCGCTGTTTGTCCTGTATTACAATGTTCTTCTGACTTATGGATCCTCACCCCTGTATCCTCTCCTGCAACTGTGGAATTTCCTGTGTTCCTCAGAACACATGTAACAATAAAACTAGAAATCTGAAACATGAAACAAAGTTCAGAGATCACTGTGCTCGAATGAGCGGATTCTCTGAGCTGGAAGCATGTGATTAGAGGGGTGGCTACACTGGTGTGCCCCCTCCACAGATGTGTAACAAACTAAATAAATTGCTCCCACATACAGGTAGGAGATCATAGCTATCTAGCTGGTTGCAGAACACGCTGCTTCAGCATCTCCTAAATAAGGAATGTATTTATTTAACAGGGGGTCTCATGCAAATGTCTGGCTTGAGTGGTGGTAAACGCTGCTGTTGTAAACCATCCACCCCAATGTGCCAAAACATGGGCTGGGGGTTGTAAAACAAGGTAGCAAACAAATAACCACCAGGATTGGTAATTCCATACCTGGGCCAACAGCGTGTTGATCACCTCGTTCTCCGATGGTTCCTCCTTGGACAAGTCTTCTGAGGGCTGACCTCTGAGCTCCTTCACATCCTCACCCTCACGCTCCTGGATTTACAGAGAAGGTTATCGGTTATTAGCTCAGATCCTTCTGCATCACACTATAACATCTGGTAACAAGAAGAACCAAAACCATGGTTGTGTACAGGGCCAGCAGTAAAACTCCAATCAGAATATCAATGCTGGCAGTTAGAGCTCCTAAACAAATGCAAAACTTCCCAAATACACCAGGAAACAATGTGGAGGGAAACAACTCCTTACTCAAATGATTGTTTTTGGTCATTTAGATTTGTACTTAATGCTTGTTTGAAGTAGGGTGTGTAGATCACTAAATATTATCAGGACTGGCAACTGAAGTTAAGATCCATCTGTTTTCTGTAACTGCTTACCCGATTCAGGGTGGAAGGGATCTGAAGCCCATCCTGGAAGCTACAGGCACAAGGCAGGGAAAAACCCAGGATGGGGCGCCAGCCCATTGCAGGGGACACTCACACGCCTACAGGCGGTTTGGCAACTCCAACTAACCTCAGCATTTTTAGAGTGGGCGGGAAACCGGAGTACCCAGTGGAAACCCAGCGACGATACAGGAAGAACATGCAAACCCCACACACAGGTGGAGACTCGAACACTGGTCCGAGAGACGTGAGGCAACATCGCTAACCACTGTGCTTTATTTACCATTATTGACTCTTTTCATAGTACTTTCACAGAGGAGGGAAATGGCATCCTGTTATCTTGTGTAATGGTCAGATGAAGCTGATTGGTCCATTACCCTTTCAGCCCTACAGAGGATAGATCATTCTGCAGTACTTGCCTGCTTCTCGGCCTCACGCAGCTTACGTTTCAGCGCCGTCAGGATGCGCTGCACCTCCCACAGCCGCTCCTCTTTGGATGGGTCCTTTTCCCCGACCTGAAGGTCTTGATGCAGGCTGTTCAGCAGGAACTCCTGTTCCACGTGAAGACACAGACATTTACTGGAGCGTGAGGGTCGTTTAACCACATTAACTGTACCTTACACCCCGAGACAGTCCACATTTTTGCTCCCTCCCAGCTTCTAACTCACTTGCACCAGGCATTTGGTGTTGTTGATTGGCTGGGAGCAGAGAGGGAGCAAAAATGTGGATTGTCTGGGGGTCCCTGAAGACTGGGTTAAGAAACACTATCTTGTACAGTCTTACGCCCTCTGCCGTCCCTCGGGACGTAGAACCTTCTATAACAGGGCTCACTCCTGGTCACAGTCCTCAGAATTTTTACCTGTGGGCCAGGTATGAAGCCTTTGTCCCAATCAGAATCTGTAATTATTAATTACTAAACTAACTACCCAGGAGAACTGAAAACACAGCCTGGATTTGGAATCGAGGGCCAGACCGGAGGAGCCCTGCTCTAGAGCTCGTTTGCTCCAGGTAGACCTGTCTTCGGATCTCCTCCTCGATGCTGTCCGCGGTGTCAGGCAGGCTGGGCACGGACGCCACGTTGGGCCACCTCAAGGGGCGAACGGCAGGCTTCAGGGACACGGAACCAAAGAGCTCCGGCACGTGGGTGAGGAAGACGTAGAGGACGCGGTTCCCGATCTGTGGGGATGGGAGCACATGGACCATTGATGGAGGAGGTGCTGCTCTGCTCAGTTCTGAACCTCATACAGTGCTCAAGCCTTTTTGTTAAAGTGTTACATCCATCCATCCATCCATTTTCTGAAACACATTTTAAAAATGTTGTGTTTGATACTTCATAATGTCAATACTCTGCATGTCTAAATAATAGTAAATAGCCGATCAGAGGCAGCAGAATCATAGTAAATCATAGTACAATCATTGAGGAGGTAGAACCTATACTGTTTTGAAGTTAAATTATGAAACAACTCATTGGCATCATTTTCTCATTTAAAGACACTCTCTTCAGAAAAAAATCACCATAAAAACAGAAATTAACCAAACACTCTGTTAAACAAGAACAAATGGCTTCCAAGGAGGAAATAAGAGTGAAATGTCATTCTAACTGCCTGTAAAATGCCAGACTTCAAGCTAAGGTTCCAGGTGCTGTAAATAATTCTCAGGTCAACGTTTTGAGGCTGAAATGGCATTGAGTCCTCTGTGACACTATGAGTCAATAACCAAATTCTCATCAGAATTTAATTTAATAAGAGCTGTTTATTATTATTATTGTTAAATATATATATATATTCTTGCCACCCTGTGCCTCACACAGGCTATCCACCCCTCCTTCCAAACCTGACCTTCACTGTGGGGTTGAGGACGATGGAGATGTTCTGGATGTTCATTTTGGTGTCCGCCTCCCTGCTGATGATATGCTTCATGTGGGTGAAGAGCCAGGCCAGCAACAGGCGGCTAGGTGGCGCTACCAGTTCCAGAAGCTTCCGGAACTCGTGCATCGTCTCGGCCTGGGTGCTGCGGTCACACGCCTCCTCGAAGCACGGGGCCAGGTCCTGTCCCAGGAGATGCTCTGGAAGTTCCCGCAGATACTGCTTCAGAAGGCTGGCCACCGTGTGGGGGTCCTGCTCCCCCAGGCGGGGGGGTGTTCCCCGGTCGTATGCGGCCTTCAGCTCCTCGATCTTGGACTTCACCCCTAAGGGTGCATTTGGATGGGGGGAGGGGAGGGGGTTACTACACCATGCATCAGACCTCAGAAGCCAAAGAGTCATTTCTTTGGAAATTGTCCTCAACACTATAGACCAGGGGAGGCCAATCTTATCCGCAAAGGGCCACTGTGTGTTGCGGGTTTTCGCTGCAACTCCCAAATTAGATTACTAATTAGAGGACTGACTGGCTGAAGAGTCCTCACACCTGGGTTCGAACAGCTGACCTAAAGGTTACCCCAAAAACCTGCACACACACCGGCCCTTTGCGGATAAGATTGGCCACCCCTGCCATAGAATAATCAGACTAATCGCCCTAGAGGATCCCAATGCTCGTTATTCTAGTACAGGAGCCTCGTCCCCTCAGGGACATGAGTTATATTTCTGCCTTGGCTATTTATGCAGATATTACATCTTCCTGTTTGTGCTTCAATTTCCTCCCATGGTCCAGAAACAATGTACTGTTAGCTGAACTGGCAACTCTAAATATAGAGATTGCCATGCAATAGACCAGCATCCCATCCAAAGCGCCCCCTGCCTCACTGCCTTGACTTCCCAGCCCCCCCCCTCCCATTACACTGTTCCGCATAACCCTAAGGGAACACAGATGAATCAGGCTGGAACGCGTATCACCTTTGCCTAGGTGCGTAGCTAGACATTCTGGGCTGCCTAAACTGGAGTATACCTCTTTTTTTTCGTAATAAAGTGCTGTGGCCCCTGAATCCGCTAGCGTACCCATGCCTCTCTGGGGGCCCCTGAATCCGCTAGCGTATCCATGCCTCTCTGGGGGCCCCTGAATCCGCTAGCGTATCCATGCCTCTCTGGGGGCCCCTGAATCCGCTAGCGCATCCATGCCTCTCTGGGGGCCCCTGAATCCGCTAGCGTACCCATGCCTCTCTGACACCTATGCCTTTGCTGTAGGGCTCACCTGAGACGCGGTAGATCCCTTCACACATGCCGTGGTTCTCAATATGGTCCACGCATTCTCTGAAGATGGCCGGCAGCTGGATGCCATCGCAGAGCACCGTCCTTTTGACCGCCTCGGCCAGCGGCACTCCGAAGACGGGCCCCGTTGTGGGTGTCGCCATGGACAGCGCCTCCTGCTGGGCACCGGGCTTCTTCTTCTGCTTCTTCTTCTCCTTCCACTGCTTGACCACGTCGGTGGCCGGCGGCTCCTGAGATTCCTTGTCCTCCCCGACCTTCTCTTTCACCTTCAGTTCCTTGTCCTTCTTCTTGGAGAAGCTGGGCTTGCGGAAGACGCGGATGGCTCTGGAACGCTTCATGGCGACAGGGAGACTCGGTCCCCCCCGGCAGCGACCTGGGGGCGACGGAGTGGCACGCGGTCGGAGGGGCGTCTAGATCTGCACCCGAGTGCAGTGGAAGTGCGCAGAGGAGGAGACTGCGATCTCGGAAAAAAACGAAAAGAAAAAAAAGAGGTCAGGTTTCAATTAAAGTGCTGCCCCAATTTGCTGCTGGCTTTTTATAAACTGTGATCTCTGGCTGCGCAGACATGTAGTGAAGATGCAGCGGTAATCAGGGCACGCTAGACATGCATGCTGCCTCTGCGACACCCTCACTCTAGGCCTAGTTACGCACCACGGGAACAGGTCATGCTGGGAAAAGCCGATTTCTAAGTGCCCCCCCCCCCGGAGCCGCATGACTGGTACAGAGCTCACCCAGCCAACACTGATCAGGCCCACCATGCATAATTCCTGGGCCCCCATAACACACTACCCCTCCTACCTAGACCCTCTCCCTCCTCCCCCACCCCCCAAGAAGGCAGGCCTGATGCTGCTTAGTTAGCCTACGTCTCAAAAGTTTTCACTTGTGGTTGTATCCTTTCTGTTCAGTTAGAAAAAAAATCAGCTTTTTAAACATTCATTTAAGTGCATGAATATTTATGATTGATGGAAGAAATTGATTTCAGCACCCACAGGGTAGTCTTACATGACTAATGACTGACTGATTCAATTTGCTTCCCATTGGATAGTTTATTGGTTCCTGTTAAATCAGACCAATCAATGAGTGGCAGTTTATCAAAATCCCACCCCTTTATCACATCAGTAATTTATGATGCAGCCCGTTCATTAGTGGTTCCTCCCGAATTTCAGCCTTCAGACCTTTGCCCTCCACCCACTCGATCACTACCGACTGTCCCCTCATACCGTTTCTGGCTTCTCCAAGCCAAATGATCCCACATGCCTTCCGGAAAACTCCATCACAAAGGCTGTCATCTCTGGAAACATTAAATGTGCACATTGTTCTTTTTTCATCTCCTTCCTCTCCTTTTCCTTTTTACACTTAGAAGCTTTGATAAGGAGCAGTAACTAACCCTCGTGGGCCCAGCCTTGCAGTTCCGGCCCGCGACCTCCAGGGGGCCGCCGCCCTAGGTGCTCCCCTGCACAGAGCCTGCACCCTGAATGCTGACTCACCCACCGCCGCTCGGGGATGGCTGACAGCGGCTGAGAAGGATGCTGACTACTCACCTCATTACCAACACACTTCTCCACAACTTCAGCTGAGGATCTGCACCCATATCAAGTTAAATTTCAAATCAGGTTAAACTGCAGTTGACACAGTAACACAGAATTGTAATGTCATGTTAATGACATGAGAGAAGTGTGAGAATTTTTTAACATTGCTGTGTATGTCTATACGTGTAATGATTCTTACAATTTCAACATTTTAACATGCAGGAACATATGTGATTATACCACTGTCAGGGCTACCTATTATGTTACACTATTGTGTATCAGTTACCAATCATCCTACCCTGACAGCACTCATATGTTGTGCTCCCTTTACATATAAGGGCTTATGTTCTGGCTCACAAGTTGAGCAATTATGTTGTGGTTAGTGCTGTCGTTGCTGGTGGCCGTGGCTTCTTTGTCAACTTAACTGTCTTAATCTACCCTGTGTATTGCTTAATAAACCTGTACTGACATCTACTTCCCAGTCTTTCTTCACCTATGTTTGGCCAAATTTGACAACCATATTCAAAATCACTTATATTGTGTGCCTTAGACATTGTAATGCTTAGTCGAACACTAAATGGACTTTACAGCCCTGCCTGTGTGCTGGATATATTCGGTTACAACCACATGATTTGCTATTTGCAAACAATTGGTGTACTTAATGAAGTGGCCTTTGAATGTATTCCAAATAGCATTTATAACAATTCAAGAAAAAAATATCCCACATTGACCAATAGAGGGCACAATTTGGTCATTTTAAAACATACTCGTTTTAAATATGGGTCAGCTCATTTCATTGACTTAGGTGATCTGCTGCTGTAAGGTAGTCCGTGAGATAAGGTCTGTCATGTGAATGTAACTGTTTTATCGGTCTATATGTAACTTCACAATACAATCTATTAAAGGTAAAATCCTGCAAAGGAGCCTACGGGATAGATGTTCACAGTAGGTATACAACTATAGTAGCCTACTTACAACTAGGAGAAAAATCTGCTACTCAGCCTCCAAAATACGTCAACTTAGCAATCAACGCAACTTTGTTTACCAAGGATAAAATTAATATATACTAAAATAACAGGGTAACAACCATTGACAGTAAAATTCAAATAATTAAATTTAATAACAAGTTATAAAACTGGATGTAAATTTGCCAAAAAAAAGCTATCAAATTTCAAAACCTTCATCAAATTTCTTTCACCTGAAATTCTCAAAAGCTTTATTTCTAAATTCAAAAGTCATATATTCAGCCAGGCAACAAGAAAACTCCAGCGCTCCACCCTGCCGATTTCTGGATTCGGAATATTTTCGGGTTTGGGGTTTAGGGTTTTTCTGTGGGTCTCTACTGCTTTTTGTGTGGGTGTGTGTTGAGTAGGGTATGCTATCCGGATGCGTCACTTAAAATATCAAGGAGGTTTTACGTATTTTGGATTTGATACTAGTTTAAAGTCAAATGCGAGGAACGTTTTTTTTCCCCAGAAACGACGCCTAATGTACTTGCGTTTAACGCACCACGGTATCGCATAACTAACAGGAATTAGTACGCGGCTTGTTTTACTAACTCATCATAGCAAATTTAATATTAATTGTGAACACCTGACACGCTTTCCTGTAACTAGTTACTACTTGAATCATTGAAAGTTTCGTTGACATACTGAAATCCTTTTTAATTGCGATTAATTACGTAAATAGTTAACTACATTAAAACATTATTACTACTCTGTATCGTTATAAAATGCCACTTGATCCTCGAATCATGTCCTCTGTAAATACCAAAATACAGCTTTCTGTGTCAGTAAGTCACATGCCTAGAAATTGCATGCCAAATAGAGCTATATATAATCGCTATTGTTATTTGCAGGGCCGAATTTGATCGTGCACACGAACACGTACACTGGTTGGACAAACTGCCTGTAAAGCTGCATTTGTCCCGCCTCTTTTCTGGCGGACTCTTCCATCAAGCTCGGTTGAAGTGTGCGGTTGACCTGATTGGCTCTGTGCCAAGTGAGTGAGCAACCCATGCATCAATCTCAGATACTGCGTCTATTTTTTACATGAAAATATGCAGTAGAAATTTAAACCCACAGCACCATGCCCATCCATTCATAATATAAGCTGAATATTTTAGTATGCTGTATTTTTTTTCTAAACGTTTTGTAAAAGTTTTCTGTTTTATGTGTAACTAATTATATGCGAGTTAACTATAAGGAAAATACGTACTTTTAGTCAGAAATCATCCATTCATATCCAGTACTCAATTTGGGAATCAATGTGTATTTTAAAAAACGCCAATTCATTGAAAGCGCACACCTTTCCCATGTATAGGTCAAATACAGTAAAAACGGAGCAGACGTGGACCCGCCTCGCTCCCCGGGCGCACCAAGCGCGGCCACCCTGTAGTGTTTCCCCGGGCTGGGCGCGTGCCCGACGCCACTGCGCACGAGCGCGCAGGAGGCAGGCCGCGCTGTTTTTCTCACTCCGACGGAGCCCGAGCGCGGCCATCAAAACACTGCGAAGGAGAAGCCCCGAGAGCGGCGGAGCCGCGGAGGTAAGGCGGGGGTTTCGGGCGCCGCGAACAGTACGTTTTTTAATGCGAAGAGCCGTCGTACAGTACGTTGCCCCTTTATATAATTTATTTTTACAAGGACGCGGTATTGTAGGGACATTGTATAGGGAATGTTATTCCTCTTTGGGGGGGGGACGTAGGCCCGGTGACCCACATTTGCGCTCGCCTGGAAAGAGGAAGGGGGGGCGGCGGTATGTACACTTTTTTTCAAGCCGAAGGTTTGACGCCGGTCCGGGCGACGCCTTCGCGTTATTGCGGCGGCGCTCGCCTGGCGGCCCGAGTCCCCGACAGCCCCACAATAAGAAACTCCCCCCGACGAACGAGGCGGACCGGCTACCGCGACGCTCCCCGCGGTGCGGCTAGCTCCGGGGAGTGGGGGGGCTTCCAGGCTGCTGGACGTAAAATGTCACCGGAGCTCGCTGCAAGCATGTATCATGTATCTTGTAACGTGCCATTGAGTCTGTGTACTTGGCGCAACACAACTGGAATTTTCCCTGAATGTTGGTTGAATTATTACAAATGTATTGTTATCATTATTATTATTCATAATATTACAAATTATAATGATTAATGCGAATGATGGCCGGTCATGTCTGACTATCTGCGGTCGGTCTCGGCACTTGACAGATTGTATAAGAGCAACTTGTGGCTGCGGAGTGACGCTGCGGCTGCCCTTTAGTCTCTAACGTTATCGTGCATGGATCTGGTCTTGGGAAAACCTAAACTCAGGATTTAGCGCTTTGAATCCGCATTTACCATGTTGAATTTGCTATTTTTAACCCAAAGTATGGCCGCAGTGGAGGTATTCTGTCCATTAAGGAGACATGACTGAGCGCATCGGCATTTTCGTATGGAAGGTTTATTCCGGTTTAAAAAACGTTTTAAATGTAAAATCTACCCTTTAGGCACGTTTACAATTTAATCCCTGTAATCCTTTAACGTTAAAGACATTTTCATATATTGGTTACCTAAGGTCAGAATACGCTCTTAAATGGTTTTAAAAAGTTATCAGGTTTAGATACTGTCTTATGCTGTCGTTTTAATCTATTTGCATCTGAATTATATTGCCTGCGAAGGTAACTTTTTAATTAGTGAGTGCAGTATGTTATATTTGACAGCTTGTCAGAAGTATCATGGAATTTTTAATTATTCTTCATGTATGTGAAGTGCTTGTAAAATGAGAACGGTTAGGATTTGCATTAAATCTAGAGAATATTGTTATTGGGGCTTCCCCTGTTAGGTTCCCCTCATCAGTGCAATTGATTTTATTCACCCTGTTTCTTGACAGTGTGACATGCATCTGTCTTTGCTGGCAAACCCCTCCAGCTTACCGATTTTTTTTTTTTTTTTTTGTCCTACATCCTGCATTTCTGCAGATCCAGCTTTAGGAGACATGGATGATTATTGATCTCCTTGAATGCCTAAGGTTACATTATTGTTAAAGTCAAGCCTGCTCATTTGATTCATATACCTAATGCAGGACTCTTCTAGCTGAAAGTTAGATGAAAGTTCTGTGTCCTTAGCTACCACGCACCTGTGTGACACTGGAGAACATATTTTTTCTGAGACGATGTGAGAAGAAACCTACTTTCTTATGACTGGCTGGAGTTGAAGTTTTTGGTTCTGTCTGAATGGCAAATCATGTATATAGGCAGCATTTACATTGTGAGGTGTTAAGCTGAACCCTGTTCCATTGCAGATTTTTTCAGTTGTATTGTTCAGGCTCACTGTTACATGTAATTCATATTTGAAACGTGTGGCATCACGGTTCTGTCCAACAGAGTGACATAAGGTCTAGATGAACACATGGAGAAAAGCTGTTTTGCTTACACTAATGCAGGTATGATCATTTTTACATGATTGACTTATTCGGAATACTTTTTGGTTGGTCAGCTATGAAATGGCATTGGGACCACAAGGAACCGGTAGTGTAAACATCACCTGGAACCAGTTTACTTTGTACAAACTGCCTTGTTGCATCTCATTCTGTAGGCTGTGTATTCGCTTTGGCAAGAGATCAGAATGGCCGTATTTGCGTTGCTGCAGGAGAGCTTTTGGCGGGCAAGAATGGAGAGGAGCACAGCAGTGTGCCAAGCTAGTCAGTGATGTCGCCGTCTGGCCCGGCCATGACCCGGTCAGAGGGATTTCATGGAAAGGCAGCTAGCCGTTAGCAGCGATACTCCTGTGGTCGAGTGTCGCTACGGATTGCTACACACGCAGCTGCGGTTTAATCCGTGGTTTTTTGGGGTTGCACTGTAGTCCAACCATTTCCTGGAAACCTGCAAGCACCATTTACCCAGAGCTGGTGGTGCCTGCTGCAGATTCTGGCATTCAGCCCATTGCTATCTGTCATTGCTGCCTCTTACCATTTCCCCACTTTCACTGACAGCATGTACTGAGTCAAAGGTGAAAGTATTTCCTTGATTTTTATAGCCTATGTTTGACCTTTTGGTGCGACTGGGGGTTTGTGGGAGGTGTCTAGTTATCACTCAAGGGTAGCTGAATGTACGTTCTTCAGGGAGGGAAGTCTGGTGCAGGGGTTTGACTTGGAGTGTTGTCTTGTGAGTAGCAAGATTAAGGGGTTATGGGCTGTCCTCATCTGTGTGTCTTTCAGGGGTCCTCACAATTGTGTTGGGTCTTGTAGCTTTTGCTGATCTTTCAGTCCCAGCTGGGGGGGCTTGGGTCCCCTGCTTAGAAATGCATTTGTGTGACCCACACCCTCCTACCTCGTACCTTCTAAGCTTAGTCACCTACCTGCTGAGCTCAGCTGTATGGAAGGGTCAGCTGCTCCAGGGTTTACTTTTGTTAGTACTGCAGGAAAACAGCAGTACTGGGGCAAGCAAATGGAACAAATGGAGCAGAAGGTTTGTAGAGTAATGCTGGCAACTAAGCCTTGCTGTTTGCCTGAAACAGTGTCTTCCTCTTTAAAATAATGGACCTTTGCAGATATGTGGTGTCCTTTGTATGTATTATCTCCACTTTTTAATTAATTGACAAATCTGTAAAGTAGCTCTTCTGCAACACAGGCTGCAGACATTAGTTGTCCCTGAGCTCATTTATGGAATTTTTTGGTTTTTAGAGCTTGATTTTATGGAGTGATTGTGCCCATTTTGTCACGTAAAACGTGGCTTTATTTCTTAGCTGTTGCATGGGTCCAGGAAGTTTGATATCCACAAATGTGATAGGTGACAGCAAGTTATTGAATATGTCCATGGATTTGCATCCAGGAAGTCTTGCAGATTGGTTGGAGGAAAGTGTTTAAATAAGTGTGTGGATTATGGAAAACAAAGAGACCACAGTGCAAACTGTTTAGTACCGGGAAGGTGCAAGGTTACGGTAACTTCAACACAGACATAATACATGTGTAACACTACAGTTAAAGTGACAGAAGTGTCGACAGGGGTGAAAAAGGCATTTCCTCGTGACCTGAGGTTTTCCTGGTCACATGTTACTGCTCATAGATGAAACGCAACATGCAGGTATGTAAGGAAGGGTCATGTCAGGATATCAGGAACACATGACAACAAAGCACAGATCAAAACATTGCATCAGAATGCATGAGCTGTACAGTGGGGGGAAAATCAAAGGTATTCAATGGAGCCAAATTGTATTCAACATACGGTTTGTACAAATGTTTGCTAGGCTAATGCACATGTTTTTGCTAACAGGTAATCCCCCACGTGTCTAATCCCTCTCTTTCTTGCACACATTTTAATGTATTGTTTTTCTTTTAGCAAACGGTTCTTCCGGTCAGCACTTTGCAAGATGTTTTACTAGAGGTAAATCAGAGGCAGTTCTACGTTTTTTTAACAAAAGGCAAACCAACTTATTTAGAATTGTATAACGTAATTTCTTTATTACTCTGTGCGTGTTAAGTTTTTACTTTCTCAAATTATTTTTTTAATGAAAAACTTTTACATTACCTTGTTTTTGCCATGAATAGGCCTGGAGCCAGAGCTGCTTGCATTGTGTGAAAATTCAACTGAACTGTTCAAATGTTCATTAGTAGTATGAATGAAGGTAATGCTATAAGTTAATGTGTTTTTTTTTTTAACTGACAGCCTAGTGTTTCTGTATATTTGCTACCTCCTTATCAGACTGCTTTCCTGCATATTTTTTTTCCTGCATATTTTCCTGCCAAGCATTTATCTATTCAGACTGAACATTTTCATGGGTGAAAGTCATAGATGCTGATGTATCTGCAGCAGAATGAGCCAGTGGCTTCCTTTTATTCATGTGTATTCGTGTCCTCCTGTGAGGAATTGCTTTCAGGTGCTTTGGGTATTTGCGCCGTTGGCGCCTGAGCTGACGTCGATTGGCGCCGCTGTGCAGATGATACAGCTACTTCTGAGCTTGATTTGTATATTTTGTGCGTTGAAGCGTGTCTTGCTTCAGGTGGAATATTGACCCTGCCCTGCTGTCTAGAGTGATATACCCTGAGGACACTTGCAATAAGTGGATGCCATGCAGCTATCATGGTGGCATTTTTCTGTGTTGTTGGCCCCTAAAGCAAAAAAACTGTTTCTCTTGTTTTTTTTATTTGCTTGATGCCTTTGGCCATATTGAGCTGAGACCAACAGCATATTTTTCGTCCAATCATTACCTGACTTGTGTGCCCAGCGTCCAATCATTACCTGACTTGTGTGCCCAGCGTCCAATCATTACCTGACTTGTGTGCCCAGCGTCCAATCTTTACCTGACTTGTATGCCGAGTGTGCACGCTTGCACTCTCGCACATTCACTTGCATCCATATAAATATCGTTCCTAAGGGAGCAGTTGCGTTCACAGTTTCTAGATTTGCTAAACGGTTCGTTAGCAGCAGGACACCAGCCTGTATAACGATAAAGAGCTTGGCTTTGGAACCGAACGTACTGTTCCAAGTCCAGTAGTAGTCTTTAGGCATGTTTTCAAATAAAATGGCTAATGTTTGAATGGGACGTTGGGAATGCAGTACATTTAGATGAACCTGTACTTGCAGTGTCGGCATTCCCCAATTTTCTGTAGCTTCAATGTTAATTGAGATTGGATTGGTCAAATCAAACAGCAGTGTGATTGGCTGTGCAGGGTGGAAGGTTTTTCTGGCAGTAGTGTTGGGCTCTTTTGTAATGGGTGAATGTTTCCTTTGACATTTTCCTTTTGGTTGTGAATTGCGTGAGTCTGTCATACACCATTGAACTCTTCTGTGAGACCTGAAAAACAGGTTTCGTAGTTAAACAATTCTGACAAAAGAGACAAGAGTTATATTCGTTTTTTTTTTTTTTAAATACACCTTGCACGGTGTTTGGCGGTATATTATTAATATTAAACATCAATCTGATTCCAGCTGTTGGAGATATTATAAACATTGATTGCTTTGTTGAAACCTTGGTGTATGCTTGTAGCAAAAGACGGTCTGTGAGAGGTAATGAAGGGCCAGGGGGAAAAACAGGGTAGGAGAATTGGCAAGTAGCTTGGTTGTTTAGTTTAAGATTTAGCTGATCAGTCTTAGTGTAGGTGGAAAGGTCAGGGGTGGGTTAAAAAAATATGTCTGCTCACGGTTGATTGGATGGGAATACTGCCTGAAATCTGTCATCTTTGAGTGGGGATTGCCGGTATTTCTGTCCTAGAATACCATGGAGTAGGAGAAAAAGTGAAAAAAAAACATCTTAAAGATGTCTGGTACTAAGTAAGTTACCTTTGACTGAGTATGTTCAAAGCAGAGTGCATGGTGCATTTGTTGATGGGGGAAACTTTAGATTTTTATGGATGTGTCTGTCATTGCAGTTGTGACTAAGAGCTGGTTGTTCTGATGGCTATGCGTATCAGTGCTGCATGATGGTCTTATGAATCTGTTCCCTTTGGTATTGCTGGGAATTTAGAATGGTTTGGAATTTTTCAGCCGCTGTGAGTTTTGACCAGAATTTGAATGTTCTTTCTGTCTCTGATCTGTAAATCCTGGTGTCTGGGGCTGTAATTTGGATGCATGCATTCTTGAGGCTTCATATATTCTGTATGTCCCGATGCTGCTGTCTGAGTGTCGTGCTAAACCTCTACAGTCTCCCATAGCTCCACAGACTGGCGGCTCACGGCTGCTGTAGAGAGTTCTTAATGACAGAGCTCTCTTGAGGGGCTTCTGTGAATGAAGTGACTAATTCATTCATTTCTGCCTTTCCCTAGGTGCAGTAGCCTTGAACATCTTTGAGCTGCGAAAGACAGCTGTTTCCCTGGACAGGACTTTACTGAGAGCGGTAAGTGCTGAGTTTGTCTGTATGACTCTTGGGTGTCTTGGTGCCCCGCTGGTTTTGCCTGTCTGATGTAGATCATTTCTGTGGTCAGGATAGTCTTTGTGACCCGTTTGGGTTTTTGCCATGGCATGCCGGCGTTTGGTTGGACTTTCCCCACTGCCTCGCGGGCCTTGAATTCTCCCTGTGCATGTAGTCCAGTTGGTCTTGGGTTGGCGGCCTTGTCAGACAGGCCAGATGGTCTTTGTTGCCATCGGTCAGAGCTGAGGTTAATTTCAGCAGGTACATGTTATTGCATGATTTGCCGGGGCAGAACTGAAGCAGAACGGCATTGAAGTGTTTTGACGTCACCAGTGTCCCATAGTTCTTGGCTGTGAGTACCCAGCTCTGGGTCGTGACGGCCTGGAGGGCATTCCAGTTTCTGTTCTTGCTGAGCTCTTTATTAGCTAGTCCCAATTAGCTGTTGGCTGAATGAAGCTGAGCATATTAAATATTAGCGGAGGGCCTGAGTGCTATTCAGTCTTGTTACACAAAATTTGTGTTGGCTGCGTAACACATGTAAGTTTGAATAGAGGAAACTCTGGCAAGGTTTGGCTTCTAATAAATTATTCTCTGTTATCTGATTCTCACTGGAATCTGTTTCCAGCACAGATTTATGTGGGTTTAACTTTCATTAATCATTTATTTAACACAACAAAAACAGTTTATTATTTAAAATGGGATCATTTAAGAACTCTAATCTGTACAGTGTCATGGTTTCCTCCTTGACCATAAGTATAACTGAAGCCACAGATGTATTGCTTTCGCCTGTCTGATTGAAGGAGAGTAAAAAGCTATGCGCCCCATGAGGCCTGCGATTGTCCAGTCCCCACACTAGTGCTGTGCTTCAAGCTCTGAAGTTGTTTTCCAGCAAGAATCTATCCTATGAGCTTCATGGACGGTATCCAGGAAGCTTTAAATGTGGCTGAATATCTGCTGTGGTTCCTCACAATAAGCAGGCTGGGCCTGGCTAGCAATTCAAACCCTGTTTTACATGTAAAAATTCCCACTTGCAAAGGAGCCGTTTCTTTCAGAGCTATTTATAAATGGAGTTAATATGCAGGGTTTGCCTTAGTGAATAACCTTCCTACAGCTACCTCTGTCTTTTTGGTGTGATATTCAGTTTATCTGCAGAATGTTCCTCTGGCTGCATTTTTAGATTCCACCTTGGTCAGTCTGTTTACTGAGCCGTTTGAGAAGGTCCATGAGGGGGAAACGTGCTTCCATCAGCTGTGTGTGTGTGTGTGTGTGTGTGTGTGTGTGTGTGTGTTCATTTAGCTAATTCATTGTATAGTCTGCAGGACTGCATTGGCCTCCTCGAAGCAGTTTCCCCCAAAGCTGGTTTCATTGCCTATGGAACAAATGTCACTGCTGAAAAAAATGTGTGGTGGCTGGTTTTCCTGTAGTGACCACATGCTGATGTACTTAAGAAAAACGGGTGGTGACAAGGGCAAAAGCATGACTGTGTCGTAGTGTAATGTACAGTCATTCGTTTTTGATCCTACCATTGTGACTGAGTTTGCCTTTCATGGTTGCTATAAGGCCTGACGTATGAATGGCGTGGCTTGTTTGTCAGTAGCCCTGGCTGACCTCCCAGCCTGGGTGTCCGGGTGCCTCATGCCCTGTGATTCCTGAGATAGGCTCCAGGTCCTCAGCTACCCTGTACCAGGAAAACTGGTGGATGTTCGTTGAAAAATATCCAGTACAATAATCCTTCACTTATCGCGGGAGATAACTGAATTTCCACGAAGTAGGGACGCCATATTTATTTAATTATTTAACGTGTATTTGG
>JAODUD010000001.1:21887468-21910029 GCA_026784285.1 Stomatorhinus walkeri | reverse complement strand
TCACCATGGACTGTGGGCTGTGAAAGTGAAATCCAAATAAAACAGCCAGTCTGGATGCTTTGGAACTGGACTCCCAACACTCTGACCAAGCTGCCCATCATAGTCAAAGTGGACACATCGGAAAACGCTGAACTTCCTGCTGAAACTTTGGTTTTGGGAAGGCTGTAACTCACGGACTTGCCCTGCATGATTCTGCCCCAGTGTGTCCAGGAACAAGTCGGAGAAGAAGAGGCGAGATCAGTTCAATGTGCTCATCAAAGAGCTGGGCACCATGTTGCCAGGGAACACCCGCAAGATGGACAAGAGCACCATCCTGCAGAAGAGCATCGACTTCCTGCGGAAGCATAAAGGTAGCAACCCGCCATCCGCCCGGCGTGCCTGTCACTAGGGCGCCAGTTTCGGCTAGCTGTCCTTTTCACTAACTTCCTTGTGTCTCTCTCTCGCCCCGCCCAGAAATTGCTGCCCAGTCGGAGTCTAGTGAGATACGGCAGGACTGGAAGCCCCCATTTCTCAGCAACGAGGAATTTACGCAGCTCATGCTGGAGGTGGGCTGGAGGGCTTTATATCACACCAGTCTTGTTGTAGTTTTGATTTTTTTTTATGTGGTTTTTATATTATTTACTGTTGAAATCGAGTATTGTTTTAGGTAGTTGCCAGTGTGGCTTTGTTGGTTTTAATTTTAATGATTTATTTCTAATTAGTTTTTATATATTTTAGGTTCAGTTTAAGTTTTAGCAATTTAAGGGACAGAGGTATTTTGCGTGATCCTACATGAATGTACATTATGTCCTAATGTCCTCAGAATGGGCAAAGAATGTTTAAAATGGGGGGGGTCATTACATAAACAAGTCATTACTTTACCTAACTAGCATTATAAAACAGCAACACAAAAACGACATTTTAAAAATTTTGTTATGTTTCCCTGTAATATAGTTTTAGTTGTATTTTATTTTGGCACCTTATTTCAGGTTACGAAAATGAGCATTATGATAATGACCCAGTTTCACAGCACCTTTAAAACACTGCACCATTCCGTATGAAATGTAACAGAAGGGTTGGGTCCTGGGCTCTAGAATATTGTTTCATTTCTTTAAGTTCCTGTATGTGATTAAATAAAAAAGCACATTTAATACATGTTCACCTGCTCTGTTTATTTTTCAGGCCCTTGATGGCTTCTTCCTGGCAATAATGACAGATGGGAATATTATCTACGTATCCGAGAGCGTTACCTCTTTACTTGAACATTTACCTGTGAGTTTGTCTGTCTCAGTCACCTCTTAATCACTGAATTACTCATCCTCCTTGCAGGGTGTGGAAATGTGGGCCTTGGTACCCATTTTTAGCAGCTGTTTGAACATTTTAAAGTTGACCTTTAAAAATCGTATGGAAAATGTGTGGGAAATTTTCTGAATCTTGAGCAGCTATTGAACCCACACTAAGTTGGTGCCAAGCGAACCCCAGCCCTACTGCAGAAATGCAACCAAGTTCCAACAACCCGCTTGTTAATCAAAATGTTCTCTAAGTGAAATTGATGGTAGCCTAGGCATGACCGCAACTGTGCCTGTGACTTTACTTCAGCCTTCTGTACTCAATTTCTTTTATCCTTCATGAAGTGGTCATTTTTAACAACATTCTGAACATTCTGATTCAAAGAGCTGTCACTCCCGGGTTTGTAATTGTCAGGCAAATAAAATTTAGATTTGATCGTGTGAATTGGTCAGAAAATGTATTTGTATTTTCAAATGACCTCTAAGCAAGGTGTGGTTGTATGTAGCCTCACTCTGACAAGTGTAAAATATTGTTTATTGAAATCTATTTTGATGAAGAATGCTATTTCCCATAGACTGCCGCTTCTTCGTTAAAACTCACACTGCCCCATAGTGGACAAGCCCAGCAGGTTTTGCTTGCCTGCAATCTGCTACGTGTGGGTTATAGTGGCAGTGTGGCATCTCACATTATCCTGTCACCTTCTAAAAGGACAAAAACATGACTCTAGTTGGGGGGGGGGGGGGGGTGTCTGTGGGTGCAGGTCACCTGACCTCCAAGCCTTTTCCTTGCAGTGTGACCTTGTGGATCAGAACCTGTTGAACTTCCTGCCCCTGGGCGAGCACGCGGAGGTGTACAAAGTCCTGTCCACACAGACTCTGGAGGGTGAGAGTCTCACCCCAGAGTATCTGAAAAGTGAGTCTTGCTTTGTTTATGCTTCCTGTCAGAAGGCCTGTGCGTGTGACTCGTCTTCTAGCCCCTCTTTGTTTTGGAGATGTGGAGGGTATCTGTTCCCTATTGCCGCGTCTATTTATTTCTCGAACCCGCGCCATGCATCGAAGGGGCTTCAGGCTGTCGCCGACACTCGCGGCTGAAGGCGGCGCTGAGGGTGATGTTGTACTGCGCTCAGTCGCTCTCTGCCCATCGTCTGTTTCCCGCAGCGAAAAACCAGTTGGAGTTCTGCTGTCACATGCTCCGCGGGGCCATGGACCCCAAGGAGCCGCCCGTGTACGAGTACGTCAAGTTCATAGGAAACTTCAAATCCCTGAATAACGGTGAGAAATTCCCTCAAAAAGTCAGGGTGGATGATGGTGCATATCTAGTTGGTTTGGTAAAGCTGTCTCCTATCACTCTGAGATTTATGCAACACCCTCTGTTTCTGATGTGACTGACAACAAATGATTAGCTTTAGGGCTATGTTGTTTACATATCAGCTTCTGCACAGGGAACTGTGAGATAGACTGGTTATTTTTATCTACTGTCTCTTCCCCAGTGCCTAATTCTACCCGAAATGGATTAGAAGGAGTGATCCAGCGATCTCTCCGGCCAGCCTTTGACGACAGGGTGTGCTTCATCGCCACCGTAAGGCTAGCCAAGCCACAGTTCATCAAGGTAGGCACGCGTGTATACATTTGCGTATCAGCCGGGACAAGATTCAGTTGAGGGAATGTGATTCCCCCTCTGGTCCAACAGGAGATGTGCACGGTAGAGGAGCCCAATGAGGAGTTCACCTCCCGGCACAGTTTGGAGTGGAAGTTTCTCTTCCTGGACCACAGGTACGAATTCTGGCATTGCATGCAGCCTCATGCTGTTTATCTTGCTCAGTAGTTCCATTTTATTCTATTTTCCTTTCCCGTTTGTTGCGCTGTGGGAGGAGGCACATCAAAAAAAGGCCTTTAATTGTGCCTGACCATGAAACTTTGAGGCGAGGAGGTTGTTTTCCAAGCGGTCCCTTTCTCGGGTTACCTGGAATGTGCTTGCTTATGTGGGAGCAGAAGTGGCACTGGATCGGCAGGGTGGAGCATAGCTGTGTCAGTGTAGGTCAGAGGACCCTTCATACGCCTGGCTCACGTATGGCCTCGATCAGGAGGCCCCATGTGCGGCTGTGCCTGGCGTAGCTTCGATTAGAGGGCTTCACACGCCACAGGGTATAGCCTCCATCATCGATCAATAAATCTATTTTATTTGAATATAGGGTTGCCATTATCAATTAAATCAATAACTGTGTAATCTGCCATTTTGAAGTAATCATTTCTGCCTAATAGCATATATATCATATATCATATCATGTATCATATCTTATATCATATTACTGTGTTGGCCTGAGTATAAGATGATACATTTCTAAACATCAGTTAAAATATGGGTTACCGAAATTGTTGTTCTCTTTTTGATACTGTTAATATAAATACCCAGTTGCACACAGCCTGGTTTAGTTACGGGTCTGATACGTGCCAGTTTGGCCTGGCGCTATCATGAATGAGTATGTCTGTGCAGAGACTTTTCCTCTCAATTTAAATGCACAACTACCTGCTAATGTGTGAAAAGTAAACTTTTGCTGAATATCTCTGTACCTTTTCCCTGAACACTAAGAAGAGTGTCCAAAACAAATTGAACTATTTACATGTATATTACGTGGACAATATTTTAAGTATCCCATGTTTTAAATTGATGTTTAGAAATCAGTCATGATATTCCTAACCCCTTGGCGTCACAAATCAATATTGGATCAGACAAAATGGAATTGGTAATTGAATTGATTTGGGACTTTGTGACTCAAAATTGAATCAGTTTGGGAAATCAGCAGTGGTATCCAGCCCTAATCCTGAGTTCATCCTAAATTATATCTGGTGCACACTTTATAAATCAGAGTAATGTCATTCAATCTTTATGCCATTGCACCAGTGCATATCCAAGCAGACCAGTCACCATTGTTGTGGTCTTTGTTACCATGTTGTGTAGTAGCGCACTACAGTATAGGCTCTGGAGTAGGGTACGTGGCATCAATTCAATGCAGAGGTATAAATCAGATTTTAAAACTGAAACATCATTAGTCAACTAAACTGCAGACGTACTCTATGCTGCTCAGCTGCTGCTGCATTGACCAGTCTCATCTTGCGTTGACACAGTTAACCAAGAGTGTGCTGGATAGACTGTTGCAGATATGCTCACAACAGACAGGAGAAAATATATATGACTATTGGTTGAAAACGTTTTTGACAGTTACATTTTTTTAGCAGCTTTACAGTTAGCAGAATTAAATTTAGCAGAAGCTAATTGGCCCACTAAAGGTTTTCAAAGTTAGCAGAAATGTTGGTCCAGTACCGAAAAAATTTGTGGCTTGGCAGAACCCTGCCCACCACTGCAAGTAACTGTCGGTTCACTGGCCCATGTGGACGCTAGAGGACTTAAATAAATGTAATATCTGGGGGAATCACTTCACCTAGCTTTTTGTATGTCTGAAGTCTTTAAGGTTGAAGAATATTATTGTATTCTTTGCTAAACAGAACTAATGTACGCGCAATTTAGTTCTTGCAAGAAATCTTGAATCTGTGCTGTGTGTCTGTCGTAGACAGTTTTGGGGACCATTTGTGAAGCTTGATCCTTTGTCGACTTTGATTTTCTGGCCTTGGCTGTCTTATTGGTGAAAGAGAATGTGCATATGCAGCGTAAGAGCTGGCTGTTGAAACCTTTTCACTGTAACGCCAAGGTCTTCTATTGAGGATTCCTCATTGCCACAGAAGCTACCTACATTTACAATGAAGTTTTGGCTGTACAAGTTCCTGATGATCTTTCTCCGAGCTTAAAATGCATTTTTAATGCTGTTTGTGAGAGCCCTTCATCATACTTGTTTTAATTATAACCCCTTGCATGAATAATATCCTTGAAGAGCAGCAAATAAGGAGAAAAGTAATGGGCCGAAAACAAAGCCCTGATGAACACTGTTACTGACAGCTTATCATTCATGCTTCAAAGTCTAATAGATGAGAACTAATCAAAGAGTCCCTGACCACTGAGGCCTACAGCTGTCTTGATCTTGCTGGATCAGGGTGTAAGATGGGATGGGAGTATTAAGCAAGTGGGCAGTCATTGAAAGCCAAGCTTAGCGTAGCTTAGCTGCACTTATGCCTAGTCGATTCCTTCACAGCCACATGTTTAATGTGCTGTTTGCCTCACTTGTACGTCGCTTTGGACAAAAGAGTCTGCTGTCCAATGCAGTGGGAGAGGCTGCTTCACATGGCGCTGTTTTACTTCCAGGGCCCCCCCCATTATTGGATACTTGCCGTTCGAGGTTTTGGGCACTTCTGGGTATGATTACTACCACGTGGATGACCTGGAGACGCTCGCCAAGTGCCACGAGCACCGTGAGTGGTCAAGCTATGCGTGTGTTTCTCTGAGGATGATGTCTGGGTGACTGCCTGCGGATGTGCAGTGGTGCATTTCGGAAAAGGGTGCTTGCATTATTTGCAGCCGTAACCCAATAATTCATCTCTCTCTGCCTGTGACGTGCAGTGATGCAGTATGGGAAGGGGAAGTCGTGCTACTACAGGTTTCTCACCAAGGGCCAGCAGTGGATCTGGCTGCAGACGCACTATTACATCACCTACCACCAGTGGAACTCCAGGCCGGAGTTCATTGTCTGTACTCACACCGTGGTCAGGTGAGCACTCTCAGAAATCCTGATTACTGGACACGTATTTGAACCCTTATGGAACAGGAAGTGGTGACCAAATTTTCTGTGTGTCTCCGTAGCTATGCAGAGGTCAGGGCTGAGCAGCGGCGAGAGCTGGGCATCGAGGAGTCGCCCCCTGAGATGGCCCCAGATAAGGTGGTGGGGCGGGTGGATCAGACTCCTTGGTGATCGTTTTTGCAGTTATGGTTTATGAACTGACGCCCTCCATCTGTGTCGCAGAGTCAGGACTCGGGCTCTGAATCGCAACTCAACACCTCCAGCCTGAAGGAGGCGCTGGAGCGCTTCGACCACAGCCGGACACCTTCAGCATCCTCGCGCAGCTCCCGCAAGTCATCCTCCCACACTGCCGTGTCGGACCCCGCCTGTGCGTACCAGTCCTCGCAATTGAGAGACTTAAACATTCATTAAATTGTATCGGGTGATCAAGATATCAGTCCTGTATTTTGGTGCCTTATTGGCAAGTGGCTGAACTATCAGTTGAGAGAGGAGGTTAGAGTAAAACCACATGTATACACAAGCCTGTCTGACGTTTACGGACAGCCCTGCCTCTGACTTCCTCTTTGTTGTTGCCTCCCACAGCAACCCAAACCAAACTGCAGACGGACAGGAGCACACCGCCCAGGCAATCTGTCGCCATGGAGATCACCTCACAGCGAAGGTCATCTGTTAGCAGCCAGGTCAGCTGGTTAATGTTCACCTATTTGTGGATTCAGGCTGTTGTTTAGCAATTTGACTAGTTACCAGAGCAGTGAAGGATGATATATGTACCATTAAGGCATCAATCACTCTGTTCGCCCCACCCCCCAGCAATCGATGAGCTCCCAGAACACAGGGCAGAACCTGCCATCAGCAATGGTCACACCCCCACAGCAGTCCCCGATCCAGACCGGAGTGCAGGTGGGTGACACGGACCACACTGTGACACTTCATGGTCTGTTGCAACTAATACAAAATTTGAGCAAGAAAAAATGCTTCTTGTCATAAGTTTATTGCTTATTGTGGGTTACATTCAATAAATTTGAATGATTTAAAAACATTTAGACATTAAATATATCAAGATTTGTGTTATTTGGTCTTAAATCTTATGGTAATGAAATGGGGGTTAAATGTTTAAGAATCATTAAATCCATTAAATCTGAGCAACAAATGACATTTTAATATACCTAAAAAAGATGGTGATCGCAGTTGCTCTGCACAAAGAAATTTATTTCATTGTAACATTTTTTATTTTCCTTTGTTAGAATGACCCAGACTCTCATTCCACTCTTGTTTTTTACTGGGGTAATGTAGTCAGTCTGAAGTGAGGGTTTACTTACCACTGAGCCAAGATAATACTGCCAGGACTTTATATATTTGACTTGTTTATGTGCTCTCTAATGTCATTGTTTTGAATTTTATTTATTTTTTTTGCTTTTGTTTTTGTATTCAGTGTCCATTTGAAAATGTTTGGTTTTATTTAGTCTTCGGTGTCATTTAAATTTTTTGTTTATTAGAAATACATCTTTGAAATAAAAACTACGTAGCTTTTATGTGGCAGTTTTTCTGTAATTTTATTTCTAGGAAGGTTGTACAGCTGTTTTATGTATCTCATCTTTATTCTCGTATCATTTCATTTTACGAAAATGTTTGATGTCAGTGCCCTTCATTTATAATGACGCTTGTGCTTTCTAACAATGGCCGCCCCTCCGATCAGCCTGCGCTGCAGTTCTCCGCTCAGCTGGGCGCCATGCAGCACCTGAAGGACCAGCTGGAGCAGAGGACGCGCATGATCGAGGCCAACATCCAGCGGCAGCAGGAGGAGCTTCGCAAGATCCAGGAGCAACTGCACATGGTGCACGGCCAGGGCCTGCAGGTGAGTCAGCCTCCGCAATGGTGTCACATGCCAGTGCTTGTTGCCATGGAGATGGACCCTTTCTCCACGTTTCCCGTCTGCAGATGTTCCTCCAGCAGCCCACGGGCAGCCTGAGCTTCGGTTCCGTGCAGCTAGCCCCAGGCACTCCTGGGTCAGGCACAGTGGCCCAGGGTGGGGCTCTCGCCATGCAGGGCCAGGTGCTCCCGGCTAGCCCACTGCAGTGTGTCGGCCAGCGGCTCATGCACCAGCAGCAAGCCACACCCACTCAGGCTCTGGCGACACAGACCACACCCCAGCAAGCCCCGTCCACTCAGCAGGCTCTGCCACAGCAGGGCCCCTCCCTTTCACAGGTAGGCCCCTCCCTTTCACAGGTAGGCCCCTCCCTTTCACAGGTAGGCCCCTCCCTTTCACAGGTAGGCTTCTCCCTCTCTTGCACACACCCCAAGCACCCCACTAGTAGTATAGTAAGAGACGGGATATCGAGTTTGTGTATCGAGAGACGTTTCAGAGTTTTTGTGAAGCTCTTTATGTAGGAATTGTAAATTTGCAAAGCCTGAACACAGTGCTCTACCCTCCTATTTGTCGTATTTTGGAAATTGTTTCTTCTGCATTTTTTGTATAATTGTGTAATTAAGCTGACGTTTTGCGGTTGTACTGCAGTTTTGCAAATTGTATGATGATCATATGAAGGGCAGCTTTTTGTTGTGACCTTCCCCTCAAGACGGCTGTTCCTTCACCTCCACTTGAACCTGGGTTTCGACCCTCCTACCTGGTTATCTGTGCCACTGTGTTTTTCTAAATTGAACTTGGAAAGCAGGTCAGACGTTGCAGGTGCCAGTGATGATTGTGACCTCAGCGGCGATCTGTAGAGGATCACCATTCAGATATTACATTTAATTAGTGCCTCAAAGGCTAGAGAGTCATTAAGAGCTTCTTTGTTTTCACGATGAGGTTTCTTTAGATGCCTTCTAGTCCGTTTCCACAGCCCTAAGCTGTGAGATGTTTTAAAGGCACCGGCAATTCAGGAGCTTTGAGTGCACAAGGCCCAGTAGCAGGAAGTCTGATTTATATTCTGATAATGGGCTAAGCTAACTGCAGGCTACACTTACCCTGTATGAGCCCAGACACGCTGCTGCTGTGCTTGAGCTTTCGGTTTATCGCCATAAGGCTCATTGGCATCAAATATCGTCATCTCTGCTGTGGATGACCCAAGACAGAGACGTCGATTTTAGAGAAACGGTCCAGTTTAGACCCAGGGGGTCATTTGTTTACCTCAGTGTGATGATGTCACACAGCCTAGACCCCCAGCTGACTGTGACCCAGGAGGCACAGCAGGAAGGTGTGATTATGGATCTGCAGGGAGGGGGCAGCCTGTCAGGCAAACTGCGGCGTCTGAAGTGGCGTTGTGATCTGTTTGTTGGTTTGACAGGAACAATGCATACTGTAAATGTGTTAGATTTAGCCAAAAGGCTCGTTTTCATCTGTAGTCCCTGAGTTCTCTGTTAAGGGCACATCGAAAGATAAAATCATTCTCAGTATAATAAAATACAAAACCAATGCAATGCAATGGAGGCTAAGAGAATGTGAATATTCCTAATATATTCAGTTCCACTGAAAAACAAAGGCACTTATAATAATGAAGTAGGCACAAAGTACATCATCGAATTACTTTAATGAATTACAAATAAAACATTCTCCACATAGGCTTCTGTAAAGCTTCTATAAACATCCACACGCTCTGGCAGCATGTATATGTCATACTGAAGCCCCTGCTGTCTCCAGGCCCAGCGATCCGGTCACGCCCAGCAGTCGGCCTCCCTCTACAACACCATGATGATCTCCCAGCCCGGCCCGGCCAGTGTGGTCCAGCTCGCCACCAGCCTGGCCCAGAACAGCACCTCCAGCGGCGCCGTGGCCACCTTTGCCCCGGACCGCCAGATTCGGTACTCGGCTTTCTGTACCGGCTACATCCTTCACGGGGAACGATCTGACCAGAATAAACATTTGTTGAGTGGGGAGTCTGTGCATGGCTCAGAAAGTTAGGGTGCCGTGCCTGTAATTGGAAGGTCACCAGATGAAATCCTTTGGTCAGCAGTGATGTCACCATTGGGCCCCTTAACTCTCTATCTGATCCTGCTGTTCTCAATCGGATGTCGCTTTGGATTAAAGTGTCTGCTAAATAAATAAAATGGGAGGCAATATTATTTTTGCTCAGGTTTGCAATCAGTAGTGAAAGTTTTAAGGAAAATAGTCTATATTCCTTACATTAAACCTGAGGGAAAACATGCAAACTCTGTATTGTTACCACAGGACTGTAGATAGCGTCTCAGTACCTAGTACAGCGTGTGACTGCGACACATGTACTGTTGACGTCACACTTCCTTGAACCCCGGTGGCCTGGCTGTGGCCCAGCTCAGGCTTAATCAGGAATCCGGCAGCCTATATTCCCCCCGCCCCCCCCCCTTCCAGACCGGAGCTCGTCCCCCGCTTCCCAGTCAGGGTCTTTCTGTCTCTAGTGAGGGTGGGATTGGCGGGCTGTTGTAAACCACAAAAATCGTGATATTCACACGCCGTTTTTCCTAACGCTTCTGGTAATCCCCCTCCAGGTTCCCCGCAGGACAGCAGCTGCTGACTAAGCTGGTGACGGCCCCCATGTGCAGCGCGGTCATGGTCCCCACCACCATGTTCATGGGCCAGGTGGTGACCGCCTACAACGCCTTCGCCCCGCAGCCTGGCCAGCCGCAGACCATAAGCCTGGCACAGCAGCCGGCGCCAGAGCAGCAGGGCCAAGGCCAGACTGCGCCTGCGCAGGCAGGACAGGCGTCTGCGCAGCTGACCGCACAACAGGCTACGCAGTTCCTGCAGGTGGGCAGCAGAATTTTTTCAATTAATTATTTTTTTCCCTTTTAGCTATTCTTCTGGGGTGAACTTAGGGTCCAACAGCAGTCCTTTATGAGATGACGTTATGCATTCGCTTTTAAGCTGCACAGCAGGTAACTGCACAGTCTCTCCGGCCATGTCATCACCCCAGGCTCCGCGACTGCTCCACGGCAACCAGTCTGCGCAGCTGATCCTGCAAGCGGCCTTCCCACTTCAGCAGCCCGGCGCCTTCACGCAAGCTCAGCAGCAGCAGCAGTCGCAGCAACAGCAGCTCCCCACCCACAGGACTGATAGTATGTCCGATCGCTCCGGGACACAGCCCCAGTAACCGGGGCGACAGCGAGTGCATGGACTGAACCACAAATCCAGCTGTATGGGGGGGGGGTAGGTGCTTTTAAGATGCAGTATTTAAAGTGTACCTTTTGAGCTCCGCCCCCATTCACCTCCAACTGCCCCCTGGCCTGTGGGACGGTGGGGCGCAGGCTCATCCTCGCTGCCGGGAACAGCTGGCTGTTTGCACTGAACTCTGGGAAGAAGGCACTGGCAGTCGCAGGAACCGGACTAGCTAGCAATCTGCCCTGTTTGTCTCCCAGAGCTCCTCTCCATGGTAGCCGCCCTGGAGCCTGCACCACGGAAACCAGAGAAGCATCGTGGGGCCTCTTCCCGTCCTTCGCTGACCTGACCTGCTCACCCTTTCCCTCTCTCTCTCACCTCTGCTGTCGTCAGGCAGATTTAATTTATGCAGGTCTCTGTCAGCTGTCAGTTTCAGGCCTCCCTGCACCCTTTCTCTTTTGTGTTCATGTGAAATAATTATGGGTCAGAAAATATTTTTAAGAATGTCGTATGGATTCTACTTTATTGTACAGACGTGTGTAACATATGTAAATACCCAGACTAAAGGAAAGAACTAATATTTTATATGATGCATGAAAAATATAATCTGTTATTTGTAGCTTTCAATATACTTTTTTTAAAAAAAAAAAGTACTCTCAGAGAAACCGAGAACTAAACGCTAAAGTTAATATTTTCACAACTTCCCTTCGCTATTGGTCTGAGCTGGTGTGTCACAGTTTGTTTAATGGGCTTAACCTCAATTCTACAAGCCAATTTTCAAGAGTCTTTTACTCAGAATTTTAAAAAGTTTGTTCCAAAGAGAGCGATGCTCTCTCTAAAAAATATATATATAGTAAAATAGCTGAACAGGAAGATATGTGTGTGTGACAGAGTGAGTGATATTGCACAGCCACAGGGGGAACCACGTGCTTTCCTTAATTCCCCCCCCCCCCCCCCATGATTACCAGCTTCTCACTTTAACCAGAGAGGGTGGTGTTTACTCCAAAATGTTGTACAAACCTTTTTGGAACATTTAATGAATGTCATTTCCATGTATCATGAGGTCTACCAAAGCATTTCGCGTTTCTCCCTAGCCGACACGACTGCTTTTCTTGTATCCTCCTTAGAGTGCCACGGTATTGTGCTTCATTTTAGCAAGAAATGAAAGTAAAATCGGTTGTTTTATATTTGTCGAAATGGTAGCATCGAATAAGGAAACGGATGACGTTAGCTTTCCAATCTATAATATTTAACACGAGTCGCAATCAATTTTTGTGTCTCTTACATTTTGTCACTTTCTCCCTTTTTCTGCTGCTGCTCCTAATGTTATTTCCTACACAGTGTCAGACTGAGCTGATACTCTTGGTCCTCGGGGGCTGATACTCTTGGTCCTTGGGGGCTGATACTCTTGGTCCTCAGGGACTATCCTAAGGACCTCACTCACAGCTGTCTGGACTCTCGGGCAGGAGTGTGACATTTTTCTGAAACTCAAAGCAAGTGACATACTTTATACTGAGTGACAATCAAGGTTGGCTGTGCTGAAATTCAACTTTCTGTTTTTATTTTTCCCTTAAGTGGTTCTCATGAGGTGCTGGCTTGATGGTGTGGCTTCTGTTAGGGCGCGAGTTGTCAGGACAACCATTTTTCGCACACAGGATGTTGGTTTGCACGTTTACTCGACATTGTCTGTGTTGCCTGGATTGCATGCTGATTTCTCAAAACACTAAACTTTGCTCCACAAATTTGTTTTTTTTTTTTAACCTAAGTAGGAATCGTTTCTCATCACTCTAAACCAGGGCTATTCGACTCACGGTCCTCAAGGGCCGAGCCCTGCTGACTTCCCAGCCTTCCTTCACCTGTGAGCCAGGTGTGAAGCCTCTGACCAATCAGAATCAGTAATTATTAAAGTACCTGGGAGAACTGAAAACAAGGCCTGGATTTGGAATTGAGGGCCTGAATTGAATAGCGCTGCTCTACACCATGTGAGATCAGTTTGTTGGCGATGTTTTCCGTGACTGCCCTCAGCCAATAGTGTTGCAGTTAATTCATGCACATTAACTTAGGTCTTAACTAAACATGAGCTGCTGTGATTGTATATGGCTTGTAGTTCACACTACATACAATCTGAGTCGTGTGGTTTGTCTGCCTATTTTGAATGTATTTTCAAATGGTTTCCTGGACAGTTTTCTGATCCGCTTTTTGAAAATGGACACGTTAAATGCAGTTCCAAATTGTGGTTCAGGTGGAATGCAGTATCTCGGCCAACAGAGAATCCCCATCTACAGTTGGAGTTGCACTAACATATATAACACAATGGTTTGTGGTGCACCTTCAGTGGTTTACGATGTCCTGATGTGTCCTGTAAACCGTCAGGTTTGCAGGCCGAATAGATGTTTAGTCATCTCCACCACATCTGGTCAAAAATGTATGTTAGCTGGCGTGCTACGTCAGGACACTTGGAATGTTAAAGTTGCCCAAACTTTGTCTAAGGAAGTGAATCACGTGGGTCCATAATGAACTTTATGGGGCAACAGTGTCCATGTAAACATCAGCAGTTCGGGTGGTGGAGGGACCTCAGCAATGATGGTGCAGATTAACAGAACCGCTTGACTTTAGGTTGCAAAACGCAGCCAGGTGACGTGGTTCCCATGGAAATGGCAAGCATAGTCCAGATTCCCTCCTTAAATGGTAGTGTTCTGTACTTTTTATGAATGAATGAACAAATGAATGAATGAAAGCACAATAATCAAATAGATGGTGCTGGGTTTGTGGGTGTGGATATTTCGGTTCAGGGAATATAGGACCTATCAATCAGTCTTTGAAGGTTAGCCTGGGATGGTGCTGTGGGGTGTGTGTGCATGTGAATGAGAGTGAAATGCTGTGTGTGTGAGCTGAACAGGGAGTGATAGCTTCTCTGTGTCTCAGGAAGTGGATTGTGTTAGGTCATGTATGAATATAAACCCACTGAGTGTCTGTTTCCTGTGAATGATCATGGGTTGTTGGCCATATTTTTCAATTGTATTTTTAACATGGATTTTAGAAGTTTTTTTTACAGTTGACTTGGTAATTGCAGTGACTGACAATCTTTTTTTTTTTGTTGTTGTTACTTTGAAGTCTTTTAGATGAAATGTCTGTTGGTCCCACAACCAGAGAATGGATGCAGAAATGCATTTATTGTTTTAATAAGCAATTAGACCAGTCAAACCCCTCAAATGTTAGGCAGGCATCACATCTTTCCGCACAACCTTGTGTTGAATTCAGGTTATTGCAGTTCATATCAAACCAAGAGAGATGTGGGAGGAAGCCTTCTGCAGTGTACTGCAGGCTCAGGACTGATTTTATGGAAGTACCTCTCATTATTAAACTGGTGGCAGTGAAACGCTGTGTGAGAATTCACTCATAATAAGGGGCTGCTTGGTCATGTCTGGAAGGGGGGAACAATGTATTTGTCTCCCCTTATGGTATTGCTATTGTCAATGCTGCCCCCTGCAGCTGGCACTGTGATGTTGCGGCCGGGACTTAGGACCCAGTGAGTAGTTATACATAGGGTTATGGGGGCATTTGTGACCAATTGTGTTTTGATAGTTAGGTTAGGCTCAGGGACAGGTTGCTTCGGGGAGACAGAGTGAGTCTCAATAAACTGTTATAAGTTCGAAGGTTGGAACTTCCAGTACTTCAGCAGAAGTAATTTTTTGTGTGTGTAATTGTCCATGTTTGATCCAATTATATTTCAAATGCAAGCTAAATACAATTAGATTTTAATGCATTGCCTTTTAACTGTATAGTTATATAAAAATATTTAATATAAATGAGAGCTTAATGATGATTTGATTTATACTGAATGTAAAGTATGGATCATTGGGTGAATGGAATTGCACTGAGGTTTATTTTAAGATGTTTATATATACATGTATGTCTGACATAACTAAACATCAAAATACAAATAAACACACAAAGGTACAAGTATTTTTTTGAAATATTTTTTTAAATGGCTAAGCCAGCATTTTAAAAATTAAAATTTATATGGATAGAGTACAGATGTTAAGCTTGCTGTAGGCTCTGAAGGGACGTCCACCGAGGGAATCTCTTTGAGGGATTTAAACAAACTGTGACACAGCGCAGCAGGGTTTCCCAGAATCACATGCCATCCCTGAGCCTGGTCATGGGTGGACTGGGGACGGGGCCTGGGCTGGACTGGTTTCTCTGGGGGCAGGGCCAGCCTTGTGTGATCCAGTCACTGTGTGAACCGCCCAGTTGTAGAAGTGACACTAGCAGGTGGTCCCTGTTGGTCTGCACTTCACAGCAAGATGTCAGACTCGGTCCCAGAAATGTTACTTTGTACTTTTCACTCTGACCCGGTGCAATCACTAAAGCTTAATTTGTAATGATTCGTACCTAAGAAAAACAGGGAAAACAAATTTGCCTATTTGAATACACAATCTGTATGGGTACTTAATTTAATAGTAAAAGTGTAAATGTCTAAGGTATCAGCAGGAAATATTTAGGTAAAGTTTGGGACCGAGTTTGACAGCGTGTAACCACACAGACACATCCAGTTTCCAGGCCACTGATGCAAAACCATTTTTAATCCAAAGAGTTGTAGTGAAAGATGGGGAAACAGATTTATTTAATAGCTGAAGGGCCCACCGGAAGTAAAGGAACTGTTTCAGTCATGTACTATGTTCTGTAGTTCTGTTGTAAGCACTAGAAGTCCTGAATGTCTATCAGTGTTTTGTGTGTCATTTAATCAATGTGTAACGTTCTTTACAGAACACTTGTGCTTGGCTTACCAGATGTTTTTGTACACAAAAGAAACCCCATATGAAACCTGGAGAAATTATATCAGTGCATCTCCCAGGAAGCTAGAGAATGGAAAGGCTTGATCCAAACAATGGCACTTTTGGTTTGTAGAGGTGAAAAAACCTAATCACTCGCAGATGAAAGCGTCCAATGGTGCTGTAATATCACAGAGTGTAACCAATGGTTAGGGAAGCTGCTGTTATTTTCCCACAAATGCTCATTCTAAGCAGACTTCTGTTTGCCCCCGAATCCATTTTGAAAATAAACTTGTGTTAAAGGCTGTCTGGCAGTGTCATTGATTTTGCTTTGCAAAGCTGAAGTGCTTGTGTTGCTAGTAAATTTTGAGTATACTAAATCAGCCTGGAGAGGCAGGTTCAGTATACACCAGGCAAAGGAAATATTCTTTCCTTTTTCCACTTAAAATGCTGTTAAATGACTGATGTCTCTCGTTATCCGTATTAGATGGGTGCCCTAACACGCCGTCGGATGCTTTTATTCAACGTAACACAGACAACATGGTCAGCCAATCCCTGGAAAATTAAGACTAAGAGTATTCTTCAAGGACCCAACGGTATATTCATGCTGTTGCCAATGGGATTTTAGCAGACAACTTTCTGATCAAAGACATGCGGTCAAAAACCACTGAACCACACACAGACCCTGCTTTAAAACGTCCTCGGATGTCTTCATGGTTGATGTTGACGTTTCTGGTTCCTGATCATTCCTCTCCAGTTGGCACCATCCCATACTGAAGGTCTCCGGTGTTTCCTGGCCACCCCATCTTCCTTTTATCTTGGGCATTCCAGTTTAGTGCCTGTCTGGTGACACCACAAAACAAGCTCCCTCGTCCAACCTATCTCCAGCGTTCTTAACTCTTCATGATAATGGATAAGATGGCGCCGCAAATGGTAGCCTCGGTACTGCGCTCTCGTACTTTTTTTATTTTCTGCGCGTTTGGTCACTCAGACCACATTAGCAGTTGACCTCTGGAAAAATAAACATCACACAGTCATCTCAAAATAGTTTTTATCTTTTTTTTTTTTTTATAAACCCGGAAAGTTTTCTAGAGACAAAATGGGAAGGAAATGAGTTTTCTGAATGAAATGGGAGACCAACATCTCCTCCATCCTCAAATAGGCCCAGCAGAGGATGTACTTCCTAAGACAATTGCGGAAGTACAGTCTTCCACAGGAGCTGCTGATCTAATTCTACACTGCAGTCAATGAGTCTGTCCTCTGCTCCTCCATCAGTCTGGTACGGAGCACCACTGAACAGGACAGGAACAGACTGAAGCAGACTGTTCAGACAGCAGGAAAAATCATCGGTGCCCTCCATCCAGGACTTGTACTGCTCAAAGATGAGGAAACGGGCTGATAAAGTCATTGCAGATCCATCACACCCTGGACACCATCTTTTCCAGCTCCTCCCCTCTGGCAGGTGCTACTGAGCTCTGTACGCAAAAACCACCCAACATAGGTGCTTCTTCCCTCAGACCGTCACCCTCATAAACAGCTACACTGTCACCTGCCTTATGTCAATTTCCCCCGTTTGCACTCTACCTCGCACCTTAAAATTGCACAGTTACCTACGTGCGTATATCATTCACAACTTTTCACATTTGTATTTCTTGTATAGTGTAATTTGTATAGTGTCGCTTATTGTCTGTGTACGAGAGAGTTTCAAGCCACCAGAAAATTCCTTATGTGCCCCAGCACACCTGCCGAATAAAAGCTGATTCTACTTCTGAAGAAGACCCATTTCTTCCCAGGGCAGAGGTCCACAACTCTCCTTGGTGTTTGGTGGAATAGTAGCTCACATGAAACCATTTTTCATTTGGGCTTAGACCCAGAATTGGCAGCCCTTCCAGGTTTAGGTTACCATATAATGACCTGACACAGATACTAGTGATATCACCAAGACAAATCAGGGTTCTGGAGTTACTGATATTCCTTCAAAGAGAACTTTGTATGATTAGCAAGGATAGACTCCACAGCTAATGGCCCATGAGTTTCCTACATCCTCATCCCATACATCATCATGAATATAGTGGCAGACGCAGCACGACAACAATCCAAAAGGGCCAGGCTGGCCTTAAATTCCACATTCACATTTGAGCAGCTCACCCTGATAAGGTTATGAAGAATTCTTGGTGATATTAGATCTGTAGAAGTTAAAGGTATGCTTACTTGTTTTTACTTAATTTGATAAGTGGCTTTCAAAGACAGGATGACTCTCTAAGATGCAAATTAAAACCATTTATTTTCAGAGCTCACATGGCTGAATAAGGAGAGGTGGATAATTTTAACCTTTTGCTAAATTGAAACAATGGTGGAGAGCTAAGGTGGAAGGATTGTCCAGCCCATTTCCACGAAAGACAAGGAAGAGACTGAAGTAGATTTATTGAATATTTACACATCAGAGTTTACAACTGATCATTTCATTAAAACTAAAGTTACAAAAACATGGACGATCGCCCACTGTGACATCTGTACCATCTGCCATATAAACCTTAGACACCTGCTTTTGGTGAAATAGCTGTTTCATAATGACAAGATACATTACTGGCTCTAGAAAACCTTAATTCTTAAAAAAAAAAAAAAAAAAGCATAGTTTGTGCTGATGTTAAATACAACCTGCTTTTGCAGTACCTACCCTCCTTCTCTAAATTCTGACGTCAGGGTGCAAAACACTGTGTCCCCCATGTGGGACAATCAAATGCCAAGTTTTGTGAATTGAAACTGATTCAACCCTTTTCTTGATACAAGTCCTTCAGGTCCAGCAAATGTGCCCAATCAGGGCCTCAGCCTTTGCGGTCAGTGTGACAGGTATCTACCACACCCACCTCACATGATACAGGACAACAATACCGGCTCAGCGTTAGTCTGACCACTACCCCCTCCTAACAGTGGTTGCAGAACCTGGACAAAGGGGGCATGTGGTCATGTTTGGACACCCTCTCCCCAACACAAACACCAAGATGATTCAATACAGTAAGACACTCGAGTCACACTCACCAGAACAGTCAGTCAATCACACACGCATGCGTGCTCACACAGAGTGAACATACTACCCCCCCTACACACAGACACACTCAGGTAGAGTGACTCTATATGGAGAGAAGGTATGTATACACACATACGGTACATCACTCACCCTGCACTAACAGAGCTTTGGGTGTATTTACAGTCAGTGCTGCCTCGTATCAGAATCCAGCATCCGGCTTGATGAAGAGCGCAGAGAAAGCGAAGGCCAGGAACACGATGCCGCCGACGATGGTGACTAGGGCAAGAAAATGATCAGCACCAGCAGCATAATCACACAGCCCCACCCCCCATCTTCAGTTACAGTCCTGCGGAAGTGCGGCTCGAATGTCACTCCTGCAGGCCTGTTCTCTCTCCCAGACAATCTGGTTACATACTAATTGGCCAATTTCACTGCAATGATATTTCAACTTTGCAAAAATAGGTCAGATGATGCATTTTAAAATCATGCCTCCTTGTGAAATGGCTGCCCCCTATTGAGAATGAAACAATTATTTCATATAAATAAAATGTTACTGGGTCTTAGGTGAGTTTTCATAGCAGGAATGTTAAGGATAGTGCAGTACCACATCATGGCACCTAGAGGGCAGATAAGCTGGTTTTCCATTCCTTTCCTTGAGCTTAACTGGCCTAATGTCCATTCATTTACTGGTATAGTTTACTCCCTTAATATAAAGTAAATTGATTTCACCTCAACGACAAGATGTTTCATATGTTAAGCTGCCAAGTGTGGGAGGAGCTTACCCCAAATCCCAAGTACAACTCTGCCTGGCAGTAAAAAGCTGGACCCCTATGCTATAAAGCTTCCAGGGACAGCAGTCATATTTACCAGTTCGGACAGAGATTTTCTGGGCGATCATCCTTCCGCCAATCACTGCCAGTCCTGTGCACAGCCAGTGTCCCAACGTCCCGCCCACTGCAACGCCGAAGGGGTCCTGAAAGCGGGGAGAAAGTTGGTTAAAAACCTTCCACTCTGGTGTCTTGTGATGTGCCTGATGCAATTAGTGCTAGTCAGTCAGTCAGCCAGACAGGCAGGCAGACAGGCAGGCAGACAGACCTCTCGGGCTGCCAAGACAATGGTGGTCAGCTGGGAGCGGTCACCCCACTCTGCGAGGAAGGTGAGGGTGAAAGCCTGGATGAAGATGGGGGAAATGAAGTTGTGCCACTTCCGCTGGGGTAAGACCGCACTGGATCCCGCTTCCACGTCCGACGTGCCATTCATCAGTTTTGATCGCTGGAGCTGCCGGGAGCCGACCGAAATCAGAGAAGTCAGATGACAGTGAGGCGCATGTGAGGAGGTGAACGGAAGCGTGGAGCATTCAGGGGTCCACGCACCTCCTCGTCCTTCTTCTTGATCTCAGCCTGCACCTCCTCCAGCTCCTCCTGGCCCTCGTCAGGGCTCATCTTGAGCCCCTCACGCAACATGCGCACACCGAAGATGGCGAAGAGCGCCGTGGAGACGTAGTAGGTGTAGATGCGCGGGATGACCGTGGTGGCATAGCCAAAGAGGACTGTGGAGAAGTGACCACCATTAATATCACTTCCATCATTCAAACCCATCTGCGCACACAGCCATCTAATGCAGGGTGGTACACACGAGTACACACACACACATGCACGAGTACACACACACACATGCATGCATACACACACACACACACACACGAGACAGGTTACCCTGAACAGCATACCTTTCAGTCAACCACCCTGTTCTAGTTAGGATCTTTGGACGTCCACAGAATTACTCAAATAAAAAGCATTATTATTATTTTATCATTATTAATTACACATAAGAAGGAACTGCCCCCTCAAGAATACCAGCTAAATCTTATATGATGGCCATCTAACTGGAAATTATATAGAAGAACCTGGATGGTTCCTTACTGCTATGGGACTTTGCATACATGCTTTTCACTCACTTGTGCTTACGGAGTATCAAGTGATGTCACAAATCAAGTGATTTGATTTGAAGGTGAAAACATTTTCACAGTTTATTACCAAATAACCAGCCTAAAATGGAGTGAAACAAGCTACTTCAATTTTCCACTGGCCCATGAGTGATCAAGGATTTTTTTGACATTGCAATTCCAGTGTTTGAATATTCCTAAGAATTAAAAGTTCATTGCTCACGAAAAGGCTGTACTTGCATCATTTTGCTATTATATTATCGTTATATAAATGCCATAAAATAATCTTAAAATAAGAAAAGTTTCTCTCTATGTTTGGGGCAGTTAATCCAGTTAATGTGACAAGCCTATTTTAATTTTCATTAACGATAGTGACCCCCCCGGTATTACTCACCCGAGAGGCAGGTCATGAGGCTGAGGGCCAGAATGGCTCCTGCCAGCACGGTCAGACGGTTGTACCGCATGGCCATGATGGCCGCGATGAAGAAGGTCTTGTCGCCCAGCTCAGACACGATGATGACGGAGAAGGAGGCCGCAAAGCCGTGGATGAAACCCAGGTTGCCTTTGCTGGCATCGTTGTCATTCGTGGCGATGCCTTTGGGCTGAGAAGTTGGGACTTTCTGCTGGGGAGGAGGGGTATATTATCTCCCAGAATGCAATCAGCTTCACTGCTGAACGGCTACCAACTCATAGCAAATCTTAAGCGACCATATTCTTTTTCAATACAGTTTCAGTACATAACCACCTTTGCCACCAGTACAGACTGCCCCCCCCCCTCCAGCACTCATCAGTGCCTCCAATGCCTGGGTTCCTCGATACACAACACCAGACCATCCAAGTCCCTGTTCATACTTCTAGTGCTGACATGGCAGGCAACTGTGTACTTTGACACCTGGTCTGGCATGGTGATAAGTGTAGTATGGATGTTATAAGAACTTTACTAAAACTACCCATGTCATATGTACATTAAGCAGTACATTCTGCAATTAATGAAAACATTTGCATAAACTAAAATAAAAAGACAAGAAAATGAAATAAAAACCACAACTAAAGGAGAAGTATAAATATTCCTTCCAAAAGCATCTGAAATAAGATAAAAACAAGCATCAAATACCCTCCCGTTAGTTACTGTTTCGTTTTTGGCCTTCCCTGCAATGCACGTGAACCATTGACACAGCCAACGGCACAACACCGCGACACTTTGTGGAAGTCCTTCAACTTTCCGTCTATCCCTAGAAATAAAATGAATAAAACCTAAAGTACAACGTATAACAATGAAATAGATCCGCATTTTTAAAATAAACACTAAGGAAACCACACCAAAAGAGAGGTATGGTAAGGAGCATGCACCGATACAGAGCGCTGCTGCACCCATCACACGACGAACCACCACAGCACCATGCGGTGGGTGAGACCTCAGCACCATGCTAGTTCCAATGGAATGAAACAGTGTGAAGTTCTTCCAGTGGTTGGAGTGCCAATCCTGCAACCAACCGCTAAATTTTCCCTGGAAGTTGGAAGACCTGCTTGGAGAGCTGGATGCAAGTTAACGTTAATACCCAGGTTAATGGCCTTGCTCAAAGGCCCAATGGAGTAGATGTGATTCATGTGATTATTCTTCTTCCAGAACACAACCCCTGCCTCAGAGCCACCACTCTGCCCATCAGTGTCTCGAAAGGACTAGCCCCCGGTACACAGTCGTCAGTGTCTCCAAAGGACTAGCCCCCGGTACACAGTCGTCAGTGTCTCCAAAGGACTAGCCCCCGGTACACAGTCGTCAGTGTCTCCA
>JAODUD010000001.1:21843879-21854329 GCA_026784285.1 Stomatorhinus walkeri | reverse complement strand
CAAGAGTCGCCCCCCCCCCCCCGAGTGTCTCTAAAGTCCATATGTGGGTATCAGTGTGCTTATGTGTTTACACAGTATATGTGTATATAGCATAAGTGCCTCTATAGGTGATTATGGGTGGGCAGTTGTCTATATATGTATGGTGGGTATTAGGGCTGGGCAATATAATATCGATATGACATCGCCCAGCCCTAGTGGGTATGGATGTTCTCAAGGATAACTGTGCCCCCCAGGTAGGGGAGATGTGAAGAGGTCCCACTTAACCACAGACGACCTCATCAGCTACAGTTTTCAGGTAGCCAAAGGCATGGAGTTCCTGTCGTCTCGCAAGGTAAGTATTTACTGTCACATGACAAGACTTGGCAAAAAAAAAAAAATGAGCCTGGCTTCTGTTATCCTTACATTTCAAAAGTTGTTAATTTGTCCTGCGTGAGGTGGAAGCAGAACAGGCAGCAAAAGTTTTATTTAGTGGGACTTGGAAAAAAACTAAATTCATCATACGGTACAAATAAACAATGAATTAAGCTAGGGACCTTAGGGATGAACAGTACAGGTTTCGAAGTATTATGAAGCCGCTGATGAAAACAGAGGCGTCTTCAGTGACTCTCCCATATCTCTGTCATGAAAGACAATCAATTATTTCGAAGGCTGTCCTAATAAGACCTCTCCCAGGCACATGCATGTAAGAGATAGGAAGGCAGGAGACTGGAATAAGCTTCCTAGGGCTATAGTGGGAAGTTCTTTACATTAGCTGAGGTCAGATGACGTTCTCCCAGCCGTTATTCGACAGATGTCCTAAAGAGCAGTATGGTCTGAGCAGCTGCTCCTCACGTGGCTACAGGCAGGGCTTTGTGGCCAGCTGCATCCCTATAGCTGAGCTCTGTGTATAGCACTGTCCCTATAGCCCGTGAGGCTGATTCCGCTGAGCTGGGCTCCGCAGCATGCTGCCTGACTGAGGGCTTGGGAATGTGTGTTGACAGTGTATCCACCGAGACCTGGCTGCAAGGAACATCCTGCTCTCAGAAAACAACGTGGTGAAGATCTGCGACTTCGGCCTGGCGCGGGACGTCTACAAAGACCCCGACTACGTCAGGAAAGGAGACGTGAGTCTCTCACGGTCCATTTGTCATCCCTTGCATTTGTTTCTGCTGAATCCATTTATTTCCGAGCGACACTTTCTTTGCTGTTAAAGGCACGGCTCCCTCTGAAGTGGATGGCCCCAGAAACCATCTTCGACCGAGTCTACACCACACAGAGTGACGTCTGGTCTTTTGGAGTCCTGCTCTGGGAGATCTTCTCCCTGGGTGAGCTCTCACTTCCAAAACCTATAATGCTTCCAGCGGCATTTTTTGTGTCCCGAACTCTGACCCATGTGACAAGCGTATTGCCACCTCACTGACCAGTCAGACCCTGTGTCCTTCTGTCCACCCATAGGAGCGTCGCCGTACCCTGGTGTGCCCATCGACGAGGCTTTCTGCCAGCGGCTGAAGGATGGAACGCGAATGAGAGCCCCCGAATACGCCAGCCCCGAGATGTGAGTGTGCAGCACAGCTTTCCTGTGTTGCTTCATGAACAATGTCACCATGAACATCACCCCAGATATCCATATAGATATCCATGTATTTCATTTGCATTTGCATGTTTCCCCAGTTATCAGATCATGCTGGGCTGCTGGCTGGATCAAGCTAAGGAGCGGCCGACGTTTCCCGAGCTGGTGCAGCACCTGGGCGACCTGCTGCAGGCTAGTGCCAAGCAGGTAATGTGCCAAGCTCTGACCTCCAGTGACCTGCGCCGTGTGGCTGTACGTAGATGTCTAGTATTTTACATAGTTTCCTGTGAGCGTATTTTTCAGGAACTGTCTGTATGTATCATTGCCTATTGTCTGCGTGACACCTGATGCCTGAGTAATCGCTGAGTACCACCCGAGTAATGTTGGAGTAACGCTGGACATGGGCATTATACCTTGTTGCAGGATGGGAAGGACTACATCCCTGTGACCCCTGGCCGACTGGAGGGGACATCTGGAGCACTGCTGCCTGTTCCCCCTCAACCCCGCGAGCTGCAGCCAGGTGCCAGTGAACCCCTGAATCACTACGACAATGCGCCCTACTTCAGGTATGCCACCCCGTGCTGGTGACAGTGCCCACTTCTCTTGGTAACGAGTATGACAGTAAGATACCGTCGTCTGAGCTTTGGCGCTATTTGACTGCATTAATAATAATACAGAATATAACTCTATTATAATATGAAATATGATCACACCTGAGACACACTGTGCTGCTGTGAATGACTGTGGTGCTTGGCCCACTGGAACCTCCCCGTTCAGGGAAACACATTTCAGGTTCTCCCAGAAGAGTGACAGGTGCAGCCAGCCAATCAGCAGGAGGACCTTTGAGGCAGTGCCGCTGGAGCAGAGTGTGATTACGGTGAGAACGCGGCCTTGCCCTCTGTCTGGCCTCTGGCCTCCCACCCACTTTAGTAGACAGGGTTGGTGGCTTCTTTCTACAGAGACCAACTCACAGTAAAGAACCATGTTTACCATGCAAATATAGACTTCTTATATCTACTTTTAAAATGACTTTATATTCATATATATTAACTGCTTCTCTTTAGTATTATGTGGGTAAATGACATGCTTATTTTTGTGTCAGTCAATTTTTGAATCTTTTGATAAATACAGAGCATGTCTCACATTATTGCATGATACCTCTTTAGTTCAAATATATTTTCAATGCATTCAAATAAAATGCATTTTCATAATTTTTGCATCTCAGTGTCCAAAAACCTCTAAATGAGAAGAGTAAGACATATATTAAAACTGGTATTTAAGTAATTAAAAAGATATATTAATTACACATAATTCTATGCTTACAAACCTTTAAACTCATAAATGTCGCAAAACAATGAAGTTTTAAAGTCATTAAGATAAATGAATTTTTTTTTTTTCATTTTGTGATAACCTTAATTGCCATTCAGCCATGCATTGACATCACAGTAAGCATTCTGATAAGTTTGTGTGGGCCGTTTGCTTCCAGAATGCTCAATTAGACATTGGAATGGGCCTGTCTCCTGAGGATGCCACCCTGGACCACCCTGTGTCCCAGACACCAACCTTCAGGTGATCATCCCAGCCCCAACATTACCCCTCTGCAGTGACAATGGCCGTCATTACCAGGAGAGTAACCTACAGTAAATACACTCAATTTGAAGTAGTATCCTTAAAGGGTGTACCATAGTAATACCTGACCATACTGTGCATTCTACCAGCCTTTACAATAGTATTTAAAATGCAAGATACATCCTGCAAAATACTCTTCCATCATTTTAAAATGTCCTCCAGGAAAAATAACACTTAAGTCCTTTTCCATAGATAATACCTGTAAAATACAAGAGGAATTAACTTGTAAGTACTCCACCAATGATAGGCTGCACACCAGGGACACCTTGAAAATGTTATAGCACGTACATTAGCAGACGTGTTAATACCTTTATTCTGATTGGTTAATACTCCTGTCCTTATTGTTATATGCTCATTGATTGATTCACTCATTTTTTTCCACAGTCCTCTCGTACGCTGCAAAAGCAAGGAGTCTATGGGCTCAGAGTCTTCCAATCCTACCAGCGGTTACCAGTCGGGCTACCACTCAGATGATGCGGATGCGCCGATATATGCCAACGAGGAGATCATCTTAAAGACCCAAGGCCAGGCCAAGGCCCCTTTGAGGGCCTGTGTGAAGTTCACCACAGAAGTGCGATACAGTGCTCCACCGGTGTAGCGACTGACCAGGACCTTCTGCTCTACAGACAAGTCACCATGTCCCACCATGTCCTGCATCATTTAGACTATAGACATGACCCATGACTTTTAATCAAGAGGTGGACTGCGGTGTGTCACAGTACAGAAAATGCTTTCATGAGTTCATTCAAGTGGTTGACACGTTTTGACAATCGACCCATCAAACTTAATTTTGACACAGACCAAATCTGAGACACTGAAACAGATGAGTCAGTAAAGAGTTAAATCATGCATCTCATTGAATCATCATATTTCCTAGCAACAAGTTAGCTTCTTCAAGCACAATCGCTGTCTCCTCTTGAGATGTGGATATGTGAATTATTTTATTTTTGTTTTTAAAAATGGATAATATATTTTACAAGGGGAAGCAAAGGTTTAGCACTGCACGTTTTCATGAGACCTGAGACATGCAGCCGGGTTTACAGAGAGGCAGAGCACTGGCGTCCCGCTCACGGCCACACGCTTCCTCACAGGAAACGTCTGCTGGGACACAGCGAGACAATGAGTCTGCTCATGTTTTCTTTCCAATTGTTTGTTAAGACAAGGTCAGCCCATACTGATAGAAATGGGTCCTGTAAAGTGTTTTGCTTTAGACAGATTTTTTTTCCACCATTTTTTCTTGCGCTACTTCTGGCAGCCTAGCAAGCCAAGTCATTTGTACAGTTTATCACGAACAATTTTTTGTCAAAAGAAACCCGTCTTGTTTTACTTTTATTAGCATAACTGTAATAAATATAAATAGTTTTATAAAATAAACACCATTGCCATTCAAACCGGACCCAAGAACTTACTCTGCTCTGATGAGCAGAATTGTTAGGTTTCTCCTGTGGTTGGTCTGGTCCAGTTTAAGTCTGAGGCTGGTTATTATTACTCCTCAGCTGGTTGAAAAATTAGCCGTTTTATATGGGATGACCATTAAACTGGAGTAGGAAAAGGAGGAGAGGGCCCAGCATTTCTGTGACAGACATTCAGCTCTCCATTAGGGATCGCACAGCACCCTCATTCACAACACGGGTTTGCTGCTCAGGAAACGTGACGAGTGTGGCTGGGTGCAGGTCTGACTGTGCAGTGAAGCACACCTTACGCAGGTGACAGTAGCAGTGTCCTGTACTTTGAAGCACATGGCTGTGTGCTACACAGAAGCAACATTATCCGTGACTTCCTGCACGGTGAGGTCTATTTATATAGCGCCGAGTGTAGATGCGGGATTGTGATAAAGTCGGCTCAAATACAAGCAACAATGTCAACTTTCTTCCTGTATCTGTGGCCTGAGGAAACGTCACTAATTTCAAAGTGTTATATTTAGCTGAAGAGGTACCCAGAATAGCACATATGGCTGCAGTATACATGCAGAAGCCTAAACTACAGTAGATCTATCATCTGCTTGCTTTGGACTATGATGGACTGGCATCCCATCTCAGGTGTCTGCTGTCTCATGCTCAGTGCATCCTAAAATGGACTCCTGGCTCACCCCAACCCTGTACTGCGCAAGCACAATGGTTACGCACGTTTAGTGCACCTCAGCTTGAACACAAAAGCCAAATGCGATATTACCATTGCTATTGCAAATTTGGCCGGGCAAGTCGACATAGGATTTCTTATAACTGTCAAAAATAAGACAATTCCCTCAGGAAATTGACACTGATCTGTTTTTTTCAATGAAATATCCAGCAGAAGGATAAGGAATCATGATGACTTCATTCCACTGTCCTTTCTCATCTAAATTTCTCTGTTCCAAATGTAGTCTAATATGTAATTTTAAAACGTAATATGAATATTGGTTTTGCAAATATTTACAATTTTTGTTTTCCGGTTTCCGATTCTTTGTGGAAAAAATGTTGCAAATATAGAGCAATCTCATGAAATGCACCACATTAAGTAACACAGTTCAGGATAAGTAGCATCTAGTGGGATTTCAGCCTGAAGCCGTATTATCAATGGGTAAAAATCTTCAACAACTGTGCCATCTGCTGTCAAGCCAGGGTGCTGTTCATGAACTGCGGCTTCTTGCGAGAGCGATCACAATGAGCGTTTGACAGACTAATAGTTGTGACCAATCACGGGAAGCATTTGAAAGAATGATGTTTGTGTCCAGACACACCACAACAAATGTTTGACAGACTGATGGCTGCAACGAAGCCAGTTGCAAGTTTCTTTTTCTGCCATTGATAAAAACATTCACTGCTTTAATATCCTGTTACCTGTTTTTCAGACTTTTTTTACACGCATAAGTATTTCTACCCTAGCATGCCATTTTGTCCCAGCTGTCCGACCTTTGGTTGTCGTGACGACCAGCTTTGCTCTGGCTTTCCTCCGCTGGGGGGACCTGACTCAGCCAGAGGTCTTTGTTGGCCAGCTGTACTTCAGCTATTTATTACTTCGATTAAAGGCCAGCGCAAATCTTTGTAGTTTGTCACCCGCAGGACCCCTTTCTGTGCAAACAATTGTTTGCATGCGCACACACACACCACTAGGAGAGGCTATATTTAGCCATACACACACAAACAGAACAAGGAGAAGGGGCATTTACGCGCATCAGGAACGGGTTACATTTACTCAGAGACTTCATGAAGGGAAGTTGCTTTTTCCACAATAAGAGGCTGTTTTTAATGCGGAAGAATAATCAGGGGCTACATTCACTGACACACAGTAACTAACTCAACAAGCAGGGGCTGCATGAACTCACGCTACATGGATGGGCTACACTTGAGAGGTCTGACGTTGTTACATTAACACTGAAGACTTACAAAGGTTTGCGGACGTCAAAACAGGAACCTCAACCGCCCACCGCGGAGTGCAGAATACCAGCAAAGAAGTGCTCTCTGTTTGGACTGTGGCGGCTAGGTTTTCATCACTGCCTGGCCTGTGGCTCCTTGATAATGCATTCATCCTCCACTCAGACACAATGAGCGTTAATTAACAGAGGGTACAGGAAATTAGCTTGTTTCCCTCCATATCAGGTCAAGTCGCTCCCAGAACCGACGTGTGGAGAGCTGAGGAAAACAAAATGTTTTGCAGAGGCAGCACAGCTGTCTAACAGGGGCAGTTAGCACTGCGGCGTGTTACTGACACTGTCCTGCTGCTTAGGATGTCAACATTGCTGTCCTGCAGTCTTACACGGGGTGTTAACAATGTTTTCTAGCAATTTCCCATGAAATCAGTATTACTATCCTGCAATTTCCCAAGATTTCAATATTCCTGGCCTGTAGTTTCACATATAACACCAAAATCTGCTGAACAGGAATTTCCCATTTGACATCAGTATTACCATCCTGCAGTTTTTCATACAACATGAGCATTTCTGTCCCGCTGTCTTATTCCGAACGTTGACACTGCTGTCCTGCAGCTTCCCAAGATATCAGTATCACTGTCCTGCAGCTGTCCATATGGTGCCGACCATTCCCAGCCTTCTGGGTTTTCATGTGTGGAGTTTGCATGTTCGTTTTGTATAATGCAGTTAGGCTAACTTAACTGAGTTAACTGACATCTCTAAAGCATATGTGGCATCATTTATGACTGTTTGTGTGAGTGCCTGTGATTGGACTGGCATCCGGTCTGAGAGGAATTCCAGCCCTATACTGCCCAGGATGAGGACCAGGCTCCCTCATCACACTGAGCAGGGAGGATGGATGGATGGATGGATGGATGGATGGACGGTGGCTGAATTAAAGTGGACAATGCAAATACTTGAAAACTATTAAAGTTAAAGTTAAACAATAGTGAGACTGAGATCACTTCCAAACCTTACAGTTATAATGGCAGTCCTGCAGTTCTGGGGTTCTGCTGGCAGTAATGAAGTTCAGTAGGAAAACAGCAGGAGGATTTTCAGCAGAAACACAATGGCATTAAGCCGGATTTGAGAGGCATTGGCTGCAGGGGCCGGTTCTGCTCACAACCTGCGCACAATCTCACTTAAACTAAGTCCCTGGTTGAAGTGCAAGTGCTTGTAGAAAAGGCTGCACTCCTTAGATCACTGTCTGATGAGGTTTTAAATGAGGCGATCCCAACATCTGTGACAAATCCTTCAAGCACCTGTAATAGAGTGATTCAGACTCATAATGATGGAAACGTTCAAACATATAAACAATTTGTGATGTTAATGACTGAGTTCAGGAGAATTTTACCTAGGGCAGCAGAATGCCCAGGGAGACATAGTAATTAATATTCAAACAACTGGAAACAACGAATGAAACCCATCACTGTCATTGATTGTGGAAATTCTGTAGTCCAGTTTCTCCGCATCATTCATATATTAGGCCCTAGTGAAATATGCTGAGTTTATTTTCTTAAATGGGCTCAAGCATAAAATAAACATATGTTTACCTGTGCATGATTGGAGGACAGGGCATGCCTATTTTCTTTAATGGAGAAATGGGCATGGAGCAAGGAAATGGCTGAAAAGCATGTATACATCCACACACACCAGATAAATGCCTTCATTATTTCGATATTATTTCCACAGTAGGCTACCTTACCATTTTATTCAGATTTAATTAGTAGTATTCCAAAACCTGCAGGAAGCTTGTTCTCAGAAGTAGCAGATACTGCCATCTAGTGTTTACCGTTGGTAAGCACATCCCACACAATAAGTATGTAATCATTTAAATCATCTTAACAAGCCAAGACACAAAAGTTCCATCCACCCATCCATATTCTGTAACTGCTTGTCTTATTTAAGGTTGTGGGGTGTCCCAGAGCCTATCCCAGAGGCTACTGTCATGTAGCAGTGCGTAAAAGGACGACCCAAATGCAGGCAGGTGGTAAGCAACACTGGGAACAGCACCGTGACAGTCTGGTCTGGATTTAAGGGCGATGGGGAACCTCCTGCATGATAGCAGAGACCAAGACAGGAGCTGGGAGAGGAGGGCTCCGTACTGATGCGCCGTGGGGTTTGGACAGGGACCCACAGAGTGGAACTCAGGGCAATGCCCAGAGGGTCCCACTCAGGTTCCTCCTCTGGGCCTGACTTTATGGGCTGTGAGCGGCTGAGTGGCTGGCTAAAGGGCTGGTGAAGGTCAGCAGAAGATGCTGATGATGCGGCCATCAGCCACCTCGTGGAGGGGTCTGGGAAGGAGCCTGGCCGTGGTGTGTTGGACTCCGGTGAGGGGCCCAAGGAAAGATCAGGCTCCTTCCATCGCACCCCCCTCCCCACGACCTCCTCCAGGAGGGCCCCAGAAAAGGCTACGGGGGAAAAGCCCCACCACACATCAGTGCCAGCTCCTATAGTAATCTGTGGAGAAAGGGAGCAGTTTCCTCCACTCCATTTTGATCTGGAGTGGGAGCAGTGGTTGGCAAAGGAGCGGCTGCAGGTTCTTCACTGGTGCTAGACCAGCATCACTGTCTGTCACACAAACAAGCGTTCTCTGGGATCACTCAGGACACTCAGTCCATTCATTCTTTCAGGCGATTCGGAGAACAGCCGCGGGTTCATCTTTGGGGTTCAGTCATTCTGTCATGTAGCAGTGGGAGAAGGACGATACAAATGCAAGTTGTCAGTAAGTAAACCCCAGGCAGGGATGTTTATTGTGGGAAGTAGGCAGGGTATCACAGGCAGACAGAGAACAACGACTGAACAGGTATCACAGGCTGACAGAGAACAACGACGAACAGGGAGCACAGGCAGACAAGAACAACAACCGAACAGGGAGCACAGGCAGGCAGAGAACAACGACCGAACAGGGAGCACAGGCAGACAGAGAACAACGACCGAACAGGGAGCACAGGCAGGCAGAGAACAACGACCGAACAGGGAGCACAGGCAGGCAGAGAACAACGACCGAACAGGGAGCACAGGCAGACAAGAACAACGACCGAACAGGGAGCACAGGCAGACAGGAACAACGACCGAACAGGGAGCACAGGCAGACATAGAACAACGACCGAACAGGGAGCACAGGCCGACAAGAAAAACGACCGAACAGGGAGCACAGGCAGACAGGAACAACGACCGAACAGGGAGCACAGGCAGACAGAGAACAATGACTGAACAGCGAGCACAGGCAGGCAGAGAACAACGACCAAACAGGGAGCACAGGCAGACAAGAACAACGACCGAACAGGGAGCACAGGCAGGCAAGAACAACGACCAAACAGGGAGCACAGGCAGGCAGAGAACAACGACCGAACAGGGAGCACAGGCAGACAGGGAACAATGACCGAACAGGAAGCACAGGCAGACAATAACAACGACCGAACAGGGAGCACAGGCAGACAGGAACAACGACCGAACAGGGAGCACAGGCAGACAAAGAACAACGACCGAACAGGGAGCACAGGTAGGCAGAGAACAACGATCGAACAGGGAGCACAGGCGGACAGAGAGCAATGACGAAACAGGGAGCACAGACAGGCAGAGAACAACGACCGAACAGGGAGCACAGGCACGCAGAGAACAACGACCGAACAGGGAGCACAGGCAGACCGGAACAACGACCGAACAGGGAGCACAGGTAGACAGAGAACAACGACCGAACAGTGAGCACAGGCAGGCAGAGAACAACGACCGAACAGTGAGCACAGGCAGGCAGAGAACAACGATCGAACAGGGAGCACAGGCAGGCAGAGAACAACGATAAAAAGGGAGCACAGGCAGGCAGAGAACAACGACCGAACAGGGAGCACAGGCAGACAAGAACAACGACCGAACAGGGAGCA
>JAODUD010000001.1:21797812-21809678 GCA_026784285.1 Stomatorhinus walkeri | reverse complement strand
TGAGAACTGTGGAGGAATAAGATGCACTTTTAGAGCAGTGCCCAAGCTCCTTCATTGTGCATGCTGAACCTTACACCGTGGGGTGAGTGGGCAGGCCAATGGTTGAGTGACAGGCAGTCTGGGCAAAGTGGAAGGGACCAATCACTGAGTGCCACATCAGCTGAGGTGAGAGGGTTAGGGTAAATGAGTGAGTGACAGGCAGAGACATACCACTGATGGAGAAGAGGAAAAAGGCCTCTTCATCTTCCACCGTGGCCACGCATTCCACCGTCTGGTAGCTGCCCCTGCTGACGTTCAGCCGACTCTCCACCGTGCTCCGCCCAAAGGCAGGGCTGGACAGAACAACGCTGGTAACGTCCCGCTCTTCCATGCTGGAGTTCTGCAGGTGTGAGCACCTGGAGACAACAGATCATGTGAATGAATGCAAAGAATTAACGGCACAGACAAATTCTGTAAACATGACGCTAAATATGTAATCTGTATCCTGTTGGAGAGACAATAAATCCTGCTGGTGTAATTTGTGCAACACTGAACAGGTGATGTAATCCCAAAGCATTCTTGATAAATTGGCTTGTATACAAAAGAGCTTCTGAGAATTTAACGTGTTAGTGTGTTTCAGCTGTGGCAATCTGCATTTGTTTTCATTTGGTTTCCTGTCAAGGCTGATGGTAGGCTTTTTATAAGGTGGAGGGGTGGCATAAGAGGTGCCGGAATTCTAACAGAGGGCCCAACCTTATCATTAGCCAATGATATGTTTTTAATCGGTGAGTGATAGAGGATGATGCACTCCGGGGACCAATCAGCTATCAGTCCCCTGTATACGCCCCCGCTTCCTGCTATGTTTATCTAGGCAGGATCTGGATAATCCCTTCTGACTCCACAGGTGGCCCCTGCTGATTGGCGTTGCCACAGTCACCCGTTGCTTCCTGATCAACGTCACTGTTGTCAGTGGCTAAGATGCGTGGTGGAATTATCATCTGCGGAAGCTGCCATGTCGATATTCTGAGACGCGAGTTGGTCCTGTCCCCCATTCACAATGACCACCCAGCGCTTCTTGAACGGCTCTCCGGAGATGTTGGTGTGTCTAGATTGATGACGCGTGTTTGATGGTGATTGATGACAAAGGAGAATGACCAGGTGGCTGAACAATGACTGTGTAAGGAGATTAATGTTCCACCACTGCGAATTCAACTGGAGAACTTCCCTTCTCATATATAAGGTGCAAAATGGCAAACCATCTGTATCATACTACTATCCATATAAAAATAGCATGTTACATTATTTAAACTCAATAACAATACTCAATATTTAAAGACAATAACAAATATAAAATCTTTTAAGTTAAAAAAGAAACAAAAGTAGTACAGGTGAATGTAAACGTTCCATATGCTCAAGCATAAATGCAATCATGTAAAAATACAGGTCTGACATGTAGGTTAAATCAGAAACACTTCAAACTTGACAGCAGAGGTATGGTAAATCTTAATTTCCTTAGCAAAGTACTAAAAAACCTATTATTGAAGTTGAATAATGAAGAAATATGGCAGGGATGACATGCAGTGACCCCCTGGGTTCAATCTGACATGCAGTAACACACAGGGGACAGATGAGTAACTGGTTTAACCATCCTGACACAGAACAACATCAGGTTTACTTTCAAGAAACATCTATCGTTGTCTAACAAGGAACAAGCTCATGGGTAACAAAAGGTGCCTTCGTGGGTCATTTCTAGAAGTCCCTGTTTAGTGTAAATATTCCTAACCATCCCCTCCTCTAGACCCTAAACAAATCATGAGCTGGATGCACATGTATTTTCTTGCTGGTGTTCACCAAGACCAACTTTCAGTTGTAGTAGCTCTTGTGTAACGGGGAGTAGGAGCATGGGTACCCTGGCAGATTCTGGGGGCCCAGCACTTTACAGGGACCCTTGAATATGTGAAAGTACGCTTAAAATTGGGGCAAAGTAACATTTTTTCAGAATTTGTACTGGCGTCCCTCTTTAAGAGACAAGGGTGAAACCATGTCTAATTTAAGTGCCATGACCCAACACAAAATACACTTCGACAGCAGATGAGTTCATGCCCCTGGCACCAGTCAAAGCATGGCTGAGATCGGCACTCGAGCCTGGGCTCCGATCCTGCACTCTCTCGTGGCCCTGACTGCAGCAGATGGCCTCTTTGCAGGGGCAGCTGTTCACTGCATGTGGGATGCTCATTGTACCAGGATTTCTTTGCTCACAACTGGGTTTTCTCCTTATTCCTTAAACCTGTCGTTCCTCGTAAACACTGGTGCCTGTATAATTAAACGCCTGTTCAGTGCATTTGTTTAAGCCAGTTATACAGTACTGGCACCGTGACCCTCAAGCTTAATGTCTGTTGGGTTCTGAACCAATTTGCTTGTTTTCCTGTAGCTTTGGGAGGTTCTGGAGAATTCCATGTTGAAGCGCACGCCTGGGTCATGTGACATACTAGTGTGTGTACACGACATACCCTACCTTGTCCTGTGATGGACAAGCGTTCCATCCACGGTGTACCCTTACTCATGTTCTGCAATCTTTGGCATACCACCACCAGCATAACTGAGTAAAGAGGTTACTGAAAACAGATCGATGCTTTTCAGGATGGACAAGTTTGTCCTGTTTCTTCTCAGCATTCTTGTTTAATTGCATAGAAAAAGCAGTCATTAATATCTTTTAAACTGTTCTCTCCTATGATCCCATTTGCAGTTACTGCGCTGTCACTTCCCACAGAAAAAAATAACTTGCATTTCCACTCCATTAATGGATATTTACCTACAAACTATGCACTTTTGTTTGTAATACATGAAATATTCAAGCTCATGCTCTTGGTGCAGAGATTCATACTGAAAAAATTGTTCACATATCACTTTTAACTGTGCACAAGCCGCGATAAAAGCCGCTGCTTGAATCATTAATATAGATCCACTATTTTCACACTGAGAAAACTTCCTTAATGTTCTGTAAATAATTTGTCAAAGAACTAAAGTGAAAAGGCCCTTGATAACATCAAGTTCTCCTTCTGCTATTCTGTTCCTGAACAACCCCAAAAATAAAACCCAATAATGTTTTCACAGAACTCTGGGGTAATTAAAATGAGATTACTAATGACATTTAAAAAGTATCGAAGCTCCACAGATCAATGCAAAATCACTTCCATCATAACCAAAAGGGAAAAAAGAATCATTCTATTAATTAGGCATTTTGTATACAAACCAGGCAGATTAAAGGACAGAAAACCAAGATATAGGAATTTTGGACCCTTAGTGGCAGGTTAACCATATTTTCAAAGTCACTATTGTTGATGCAAGCTCTACTTTGCAGCTGATCTTAACTTACTCATGATGCAGGATCAGACTTAGTACAAGATGAAGGAAGACCATTAAATCCAGTTTGAATTTTTGTTCCTGAAGCTTTTTCGGTGGCCCAAACTAAGCAAATGAAGGGCAATTTCTGAAAAACCACCAAAACCACAAGCAAAGAAAGGCAGTTTCTGAGAAAAGTAAAACAAGGGCAATTTCTGAAAAAAAAAGTCCAGACTACAAACAAGGTCACTCTATGAAAAGAGCCACAAACACAAGCAAAACAAGGCTAATTTCAGAGGGAAAACAGAGCCCTGCTTTGCTATGCATCACACAACTGTTCAGTCTTCAGTGTTTAGGTCACCACAGCCCCGAGCCCTGAGTTAACTCACCGTCTGTGCGGCTGCTCGCAGGAGAACCAGGTGATGTGAGGGGTGGGGTACCCCTCCGCCACGCAACGCAGCTGCCCATCCTGGAGCCCCTCCCGACCCACAATCTCAGGCTTACCTGTACCAGACATAAACTAGTCAGGGCATGTCCTGCATTCCACTGCCACATACCCCCCCTCCCCCAGCCCTCCCTCACTGGAACCCACTGTCCCACTTACTCATCACGTGCACCGTGAACAGCTGGCTGGCCGTGGCGTTGGCGTTCTCTGCCAGAAATGTGTACACCCCCCCTTCCGAGGCTTTGAGGCGCACCAACCTCAGCTCGCTCTCGTACCTGAATGGGGAGGCGATCATCACCATCATCATCTACAAAGATCGCCATGGCAACGCGTCCTGAGGTGAGCATACCTGAGATCACAGCTGGGTATCGTATGACATTACTGCGCACATACAAATGCACACGCAATCAGGATAGTTTAGGGTCACCAATTCACCTATCAGCACATCTTTGGATCGGAGGGTGAAATATGAGTACCCGGTGGAAGCCTGTGCAGACAGACCTGTCATTTATCACAGAATTTTTAGGGTAGACGTAATGGTAGGTGTGTAGATCAACCTGAGTGCTGCTAGGTGTCAGTTAGCTACTCTAGGGCCTAAATCATAATAGATCTTACCTTGTGAAATGCAAAGTAATGAACTGAGCTCACCTGAATCCCATCTCTTGCGAGGAGATGACATGGTCCGAGCTGTTCTGCAACGCCTGCCCCTCATGCACCCAGGACATGAGTTTCGGTCTGGGGTAGGCCTCTAGCACAATCCGGAGGACAAGGCTCTCCCCAGCACGGGTGTACATGGTGTCATTGCCCACCTCTATAAGGGTGATGAAGCCCCGCTCTGCAGCCAAGAGCAAACTCACATGAGATATCTGTATTTCCACAGAGCTACAGCCTTCCCGGGCTTCGGACCTTAATGAGTGACGCTAGTTCCTCACCATAGACACGTAGCTGGACGGACGATGAGGCCACGCCACGCTCATTGGTGGCCTCGCAGCGGTAGCTTCCGGAATCATTCGTTGTCACTGTGGCAACTTTGAGCAAAAGTATATTCACGTACAGCAAGGGGTTGGTCAGCATTTGGAGCTTTTTCAACACGACTGGGTTCTGTGGATGAAGGCCATTTAACATGAACCAGAGCGATTACTCACCATTCCCATTATGCACTGGGAAGTTCAATGTCATACAGACAGGCTGTATTTCAAACAGGTGATTTGCTATGAGGTTCCGAATATCCGTCCCACACACACACAAACACAAGAAAACACTCAGTCATCATCGTGACAAGCGGATTGGAATGATCTATCGATCAGGTGGCGATCTTACCGTTCCCGGTGGAGAGGTCCACTTCAGGCTGAAATCATCGTTGATATTGGTAGTGGTGCATGTCACCTCAAAGGGTTCACCCACAGTGAGAATCACAATTTCCTTCTCAGACAACTCGATGTTGGGAAGCTTATCCGCAGCTAAAAAGAAATGTTAACTTCAGTTTCAACCCTTGGGTGTTTCATTCCTATCACTATTGCTTTCTTCACATCATCTCTGTCAAATGCACATAATGGTGTACAGTCTACCCAAGCCCAGCAGGAGTATAAAACCAAACAACTTCACTGCCCTACTGGAGGGACACCCAGGGGCGGCTTTGTTATTTCTGGGGCCCAACTCACAAAGTAACTTAAGGGACTCAACAGGGTCCCCCCATAATCCTCTGGGGCATTGCTACCCATTTGTCACCATGTCCCTGATGCATGCCGGGAAATTGAATCCGAGCGATAGCACGCTTACCCAAGCGAACGGTGAGCGTGTACTGGACAGAGGTCTCCGTCTGTCCATTCAGCTGACCAGTGCAGACATAGCAGCCCTCAAAGTCCTTCTGTAGGTTGGAGATGGTGATGCCGCGCTCAATACTGGCACTGAACTTCAGCCCGGGTGGCAGCGGCAGGCCACTGCACGGAACCACCTGCAGCTCAGTCACATTCGGGTCCGTCGCCAGGCACGGGATCACGCAGCTTTCGCCAACTTTCCCTAGTAAGTTATTCATGATCGTCTTCCGGAAGGCATTCTTGGGGTCTGCCGAAACAATGGCCTTGCTTTTAATTATCTCATTCGGGGAGAGTACTAGCTTTAGACTTCTTCCCTGTGGCAAGAGAACTATCTTCGTTTACTAGATATGATAGGAATACAAGTTAGCTGTTAGCTTGTGTGCACACCTTTGACAAACACGTAGATTGAGGCCTGCTCACGGCTCTCCCGATTCTCACACATGTAGCGGCCCATGTGTTGAACCTGGGCCTTGGGAATATTGAATGTGGCCCTCCCCTTCGTCTTCGCAACCCCCTTCAATGTCTTGTTGTAGCGGTCTTCGCGTAGCCACTGAACATCACCGTCGTCCCAGCAATCCAGCTGAAGGGGCTCGTTGAGGGACACCACCAGCCGGGGGCCACCGGGCTCGATGCGGAGCCTCGTCTCACCTGAAATACGGCAGTTTATTGGACCGGAGAGAGAAACGCAGTGGAGTGCAAGCCTGTAAGGGTGGCTAAACACAACTGTTAACACAAGGCAGCTACACAATGGTTCACCTTAACTTACATGCCAACGAATATGGTATCCACAGGGCCGGCCCAGCCGTTTTCGGGGCCCTAAGCGAAACGTGATAAACCTAATTGTCATGATATTGTCTTTCTGATTCTGACAGGCTGATCAGCTGAGGGGCCCCAGGTGGCCCCCAGGCCCTAAGCAGGCACGTAGGTCATTTATGCCTTGGGTTGGCCCCGTATCCCCACAAACCCTAAAATTACTGGTATCTACATGGTCTCTAACATCGGGTCAAAACACGCAACTAGTAACACCTCAACAGAAGTAAAGCAACCATACCAAAGGCTAGGACCCTGTAGTAGAGTCTTCAAATACCCAGTAAACTGCATGTGTGCGTCAGTATGTGTTGGCATGTGTCAAAACTTGGCAGGGGGCCACTCAGAGCTGGAAGTTGGTTTACGGAAAGCCCGGGACTTCCATATTGGATGATATGCATAGAAAATTATAGTCAGACGTGTCAACCAATGATAGAGACTGGGTGTTAATGGCAAATCAGATCTGGCGTTGATGGCCTTGTGATTAAGACCATTTCCCTGGGCTGGGTGACTGGTGGGATATTTATACTATATATTACATTACTGACATAATTGACCTAGAATAATTTGAAACTGAAGTATATGCCCCACAATAATAAACATACGAAATGGAGGCTGCGGCAATAAAAATTTGACGTAAAAAGGCATTGCATTGAGTTTAACTGGAGAGTGTGAAAATCGAGTTCCCAAGACAAGCAATAAATATTGCCAAGAGGATATCCATGCGATCTGTCGCTTTACACGTCTTTTAAAACTCCGGGTGCGTCCTCAGCACGCGCCACTGCCCATTGATCACCTCCTGTCCGTGCATGTCATCCACGCATATACTGACATTAATTTGCAGCATAGCACTCGTTTCGCTTTCATACTTCCATTTCACGCACACACATACATACACGCACAAAATAACCTCTTTCGCAAACAGTAATCTAGCGGCTAATGCACCGACGTTTGAAGCAGGTACAGCCACTGCGGCGCCGAAAAGTAAACATGGATTCTGCATACAGACCACATTATAAACTAGATGCTAATTACTTAAGAGTGAAACATCTAGGCAATTTAAATGCGTTTTACTATTTGTTATGCAGTGCAGATAGACAGCTTATGTGCTTTATGTGATTAACTCTTAAAAATAAGCAACATTTTTTAATATCACAAATAAATGACAAAAATCTAAATGTTTCTCTTGATATCGGTCTAGCCTTGAGGACACGTACTTTTTTTTAATTAATTGGGCGTACCCAATTAATAGGCCACCAAACATCTGGTTTAAGGTCCATTCGCCATTGAGCCTAATACATCTTGTTGGCGATCGCAGAGGTCCTTAGTATTACCTTGCAGCCTAAATGAACCAGGTCTAAATAACCTTTTTCAAAAGACATGTTTAAAAAGAATACTCAGTATCCAGGATTTATAACTGCGGTCTCTCTCCATACAGCTGTAGATTAAAAAGCATATGCATAAATAAATCAACTAAGCATATCAACCCTTCTTGTAAACATATTCAGTAATCATCAGGTTTGCTTGCACCCTTCTAAGAGACCTACGCAAATTTCCATGTGCCATTCTTAATCATAATACATGGACTTTTTCATAAAACAAACTCGGATTATGGCTTTATATGAAGAAATCACAGGTCATTCGGACACAAAGACAAAAATTAAAGGAAGAGGCATGAAGCTCGCGCGCAATTAAATTACCGCAGGAGCTACATCACGGACTGATTCTGGTAAATGCTGTTAGAATGGTTGTACGGTGAACAGGGTAACCTAATAATTTGAGCATGTGGAAAACACGTGTTAAAATAGTAATACACATATGTTGTGTAAATAAAGCGCAACTTAAGTAAAAAATTAAAAGCGCTTTTTATCACTACAACTACAACTAACACTCCTACAAGTAGTAATAGTAATGATAAATGAAAGATTGTCTAGATTAACAAAATATTGTACTTTATTATACTACGCATAGCCGTATAACTGGAACGGTGTGATGGTGCTGCCGCGGCACATACTTCATTGTTTATTGTCTTTGTGTGGACGCGAGTGGATCCGCACTTCCAGTTATAGGATAAATAATTAAAAAGACTGCATCTGTATGGAAGGGGATATACACGCCACCCCTTCACCTGCAGCTTCGTCTCAAAGGATCCGGTTTCCTCAATAGCGTTTTGATGCGTTAGAAAATATCTAATCAATCTAGTTTTGAAAAACAAACTACCCACTACAGTGTAACTGTGAGTTTTTCTTTTTACACTAGCTAACAAAGAGAAAAAATGATAGATGGATTTAATACACTTAAACCTCTTTTATTGGTAAGTAATTTGAGCTGATGTTAACAAGGTGTTGCATATATGATAGACGTGTAATTCAAAAAAAAGCATTACTGCCTGCCACTTGTAACGAAACAGGTGAAAGAATATTTGATCAAATAGCCTAATAAACGTAACAGGTAGCTTTAAATAACATTCAACAGGGAAAACCGAAAAGTGTAAGTGAAATCTATTCCAAATATTAAAAGGATAATAACGAGCCTGCCAAACACATTAGCATATCCAAACAATTCCTATTAAATTCTTAAAAATACAATCCAACATCACCACTTTTCGCGTGTTTAGTCTTTAGTTTAAAATAAAATACAAAAGACTTGTTTCCACTGATCGTGCTTGAGGGTCCTACCTGGAATGAATGTTATCAGTAACGAAGCAATAAAGAGCCAGTACGGTCCCATAGTTACAGTCCCATTTATCTTGAAAATGTTTTGTGACAGTGTGACTATCCTGCCGGACTCTAAGCGCTCCTGGGGTAATAGCCGCAAAGACTCTCCAGCCTATTTGAATATTCAGGACCCACGCATCAGCGCACACCCCTGTCTGCTTGCGTTGCTTGCAATGCGATCGCGTTTCACGTCCATCGCAGGAGTTACATGTAAGTAATTTATCAGCGCAGGGTGTTTCTTAACACTCAGTCCTTAAGTTAAAAGAAGTTAGTCTGATGTTGCACCGGTCCGTTTAGAATTGCGATTCTTGGTACGATTTGGAACATGTCATGGTTCAAAGTGCTTATTTTAAATACAGCTTTAACAACGGGTTCAGTGCGTTGTCAGATTTTATCGCCATCAACTTTTCGATTTTATAAAAATAATAAACACACTGAAGACTGCGACCTCACGTTCATCCAAATACAGCGTATACTGTACTTATAACTTAGTTTGTTTGTGTTTTCATCTACGAATAATAAGGGTCGTGTTGCATCGCGTTCGCCAAACAAGACTTTGTTTACGGTGTCATATACTAAGAGACATGTTGTGGCCACCTCACCTTCAGATCCTTATCGCTCACAGGGTGTAGACGTCTCCAGACTTTCATATCTTTGCATTGTGATGCGGCAACCAAGCTCAGAACACAGAAACAAACGACCTGTCTACACAGCAGGATGCTGTGAATGAGGGCACGAAACGGGGGTTCCGGTCTTCCTTTTGTCTTAATTGCAGCATTTCAGCAACAACATCACAAGTCCAAGCACTGTGAACTGTATGTTGGCCATAAAAACCCTATTTACGTGTGATTTAAGCAGATTTACTTTCTTGCACAAACACACACTACTGTGACTATATCTACAGACCCCCACCCCGTCCATTGGGTGTGGTGGATGGTCCATATGAAAATCATGTGACTTCTGGCAGGGAACCAGGGGGTTCATTCATGAAGTCTTTGTACGACTGAAAAAAGACGAAAAATATTCGTGTGAACATTTATGTGAAGATTTGGGGATCTATAAAGAAGTACTTAATCTGAAAAGTTAACACATTTACGAATCTTCCAGAACAGTCGTATGAATCTGGAGTTCAGGTCTATCTAAGTCGCATCTACAGTTGGTTTTAACACTGGGTGAAATGCACGTTAATAAATACAGAAACATTTTTATTGGGCCATTATCTGATATACAACTAATATTCCGCATTTGTGTTGAGCAAATCAATATTTGAACTGGTGAAAAAGAAGACATAATACATACCAATATATTTGTTGCTTGTAATCCATGTTTACATGTGTGTTTAATGAAAAATCAAAGTAGGTACCATCATGTAACCTCGGGTGTAAGTCACATCAATGGACGCAGACAAATACAATGGGAGTGAGTCTTCAGAGATCGCCATGATTATTTTTATATTGATGATTCGTGACTTAGCCATTTCAGATAGCCATGGGCCCTTGAGCGACCCCTTTTATAGAATCATGCTGTTCCTCTCCAGCTCCATGGACAAACAAATTTTGGATTTCTGGGGACAGGAACATACAAAGGGGCACAGCTCAGGGGGGGGAACCAGCCCTCACTGAGCACCATCATTCCTCAAGTAGTGGCTGGCATAAGCCACCAGTCATCACCGTATGTTAAGTTTCCCTGTGTCATGGATGTACAGGCAAACATTAAAATGCAATTTGTAGCAATTTCCTCTTATCCTACTCTTATCGATGGTATTGGCTGGACACGCAATGCAATAAAAGCACCATCAGAGAATGAAGCTGCCTTTGCGAGCAGAAATCCAGGCACGATGATTTGTAAGTTGAACCTACACATACAAATAATATGAGCTGTATGTATACAGAGTTTTTCTATACATAAGGACTCCTTTGACTAATTTGCTCACGTAGCACTCAGAGGAGATAGTGCTTTCCCACTTTAGCATTAGCTATTAACCTCATTTTTACACCCACACAGCGAAGAGGATTTCCCCTTCAGTGGTGTGCGCAGAGTGCAAAGCGCAATATAGAATGTCTGACGGTGACGGTGTTTGGACAGGTCCGGTGTTGTTCTGTTATACCACCCGACAAAGGTGTGCAACAGTATACTATTGTACTGTATCCTACACCACATCACCCACCGACACAACCTGCCTCTAATTGTCAAAGCAAATAATATCGTTGCTGAGTCTCTGTCTGAACCGACTGACCTCTCCACTGTGAGACTGAAGGATAGCGTGTACAGAAAAATGTAACCCGGGCACTATTTTAATACAGCGCATATTTCGTTCAAAGCCCCTTTGAGTTCCTCCAGGTGTGCATTCATGGTCCAGAGTTCTTCACTAGTCTGCCTTTTTTAATTGGTCCATGACCGTGTCTGTGAGCACGCACCCTCGTTTGGTGGATGGTGCCCTGCTTCAGCCGGCATCACTTTTATCTATATAATGCATTTTCACAACATTACATTGTGTCAAAGTACTTCATATTATATCTGCCGCATAGCCTTCTGAGAACTAGCCAGAGGCGACAGTGGCAAGGAGAAACTCCCTAGAATGAGAGGAACCAGACTCAAAGGGGGAGCCCATCCTCCAGGGGCCGGCGAGGAAGTCGTAATGGACATTTTTTATATCTGTTTTTCTCTGGGGGACGTTACCTGACCCCGTTGTGTCTGTGTCCCCTGCCACATCCGTATCTCCATGAGGGATGATTCCCAACAGGGATGCCTCTCCAATT
>JAODUD010000001.1:21757150-21768199 GCA_026784285.1 Stomatorhinus walkeri | reverse complement strand
TTCAGATTTTTGTAGCAAGAACTTCAATGAGAAATAGCAGTGATTTTGTTTGATTTGGGTCAATTGACCCAGTCAGTGTTTCTAGTGTTAAAAATATAAAGGTTTTAGAACCGCTGCTTGGTGTGGTCCCCACACACCTGGTTTACTTCTGCAAGCAAGTCTGGGAATTCTGTCCTCTTACCCTGACCGTCCAATAATACAGACGTTGTGAGAAGCAAGTAGGAGGTGAGTGTCAGACCGAAAGTGACAGTAACAGAATGGATGTAAAGCTAAAAGATGAAATAGGTGTTACAGAGAGGAGGCGAGCTCAGCAAAGGGGTTTGAGAGGACAGATCGGGTCGTGTTTGGCTGTAGAGCTGGATTTGAGAGAGGCCTACCTTTTTGAGAGTTTGGCTGTAGAGCTGGATTTGAGAGAGGCCTACCTTTTTGTACTCGGAAGGCAGCAAAGAGGCGACGGTTTCACTGAGGCTGAAGAAGGAGGGTCTCTTCTTGGGTTCACTGTTCCAGCACTTCATCATCATCTCATACCTGTAGCCATAGAGGTTGGGGTTACATATTACATATAATGCAGTGCACTGTGCTGTAATGTAATGTGGTTTACTGTAATGATGGGTAGTAAAGTAGGCCTTCTAGATGTGTGTAATGGTGTGTAAAGAGAGCTGCATTGTGGGAAAAGTGTGGACGTACACATCACCAGTGGCATGCTCAGGTTTGACCATCCTATAGCCGCTTTTGATCTTGTTGTAGAAGGTTGAGTCCACTACCATACCGGGATAGGGGGTCCCACCTGTAAAAAGAAATGGAAAAAATGTAAACTCCGGCTTGCTGCTATATATTGGACGGTGTAGCTCTGTGTGAAACACTGAGAGAACACAAAGGTGCCTGAGCAGGTGTGTCCGCCATACCCAGAGAGAAGATCTCCCACAGCAGGACGCCGTAGGACCAGACGTCGCTCATTGTGGTGTACAGGTTGTCAAAGATGCTCTCGGGAGCCATCCACTTCACAGGCAAGAAGGTCTGTGGAGCATTGGGGAGATCCGCAAGTCAAAGACATGGAAGCTCTTAGTGTGTAAGGAATCATGATTGACTTTCATATTTCCTCCCATTTTTAAACTCTGCCTCAACCCAAAACATCAGATTTATTCTTTTTGAAGATATTCCACTTGCTACGAGATCGCCCCGCACATAAATGGTAGTCATGTGACCTGAGCCTTGCCAAAAAGCACCCTCCTACTCACACTGCCTTTGGAAACGTAGTTGTTGTCGTGCATTATGTCTCTGGCCAGGCCGAAGTCGCAGATCTTCACGATCTTGCCTTGGGAAAGCAGGACGTTTCTTGCAGCTAAATCTCGATGCACGCACTGCAAGAAGAAGCACTTGATTTACTAACAACATTTCATGATAGCAAATGTCAAGAAACAAGCTACATTCTCCTTGCTGAGACCTTAAAATTCCTTCTGGAAAAAATCAGAGAAACAGGTCTGCCGCAAGAATGAGCAGCACTGCTCTGTGGCACCGTGTAATTTAAGCCTCAGGCCTATTTCCAGGCCTCTCTTCTGCCTGTCCAGACTTCTCCAGTGCTGATTACTGCCCAACCCCTGATTTAACAGCCATGTGACCCCAGACTTGGACGCCTGGGCTGTCATTTTCTCAGATGGGAGGAACCTATTGCCATCATCTTTGTGGGCACCGGGGCAGTCCAGGACTGAGAGACAGCACAGCAGTTAAAGCCCTCAGCTTGGGGCCTGCGAGGGTACTGCTGTTTGACCATAAACAAGGCCGTCTCCCTCCCTTTACATGATGCCAGTCCTCCCCTGCACTTGCTGCCCCACCCTTACCACCCCCAGCAATAAATGGCTGTGTATCTAGTCGTTGCCCCCGCACCCACTGTCTATCTGGCACGGCAACTTCATCAGGCTTCTAATGCATCTCGTTGCCTGTGTCATTACATTATACTCAATCTAACATGGAGTCACCACTGGTTTGGCCAATTCACCTACACTCTCATCCCGATAACATAACAGGTGCGTCCCTGCACTGGAGTCATTTTACTTATTTAGTAGATGATTTTTCTCCAAAGAAACATAATTTTTTTTTAAGGAAGCTGTGTTCCACAGCCCAGGGGTGAAACCTGCAAAATCTAGGATTACAAAAAACAACCTTTCAATCACAGTATTCTTTGCCCATGAGCCACACACAGCCTTCAGAAAAAAACTCCTGATTGGAACACAGGCACAAATGGGTCCTTTAGCATGACAACAATAATCTCCAGCCAGCCCGGCTCTCCGGCGTTTTAGCGGTGAGCCCCCAGTCGCCAGTGGACTCACGTTCTTCGAGGCCAGGAACTCCATCCCTCGTGCCACCTGGTACGTAAAGCTCAGCAGGTCCATAGTGCTCAGGCCGTCGTCAGAGTTCTCAGACAGCAGGCTGTTTGCTTCCCTTTCTGCAGGGTCAGTGAAACACAAGATGTTGAGCTCACGCGACTCATATCTGGAGCAGAACAAGTCAAACCAGCGGACCTCAGTATAAATATAGAGGACTGACCATTCTGCCTTTCTTAGTGAAGGCTCTGTGGATAGCCAATGCAACATGTGTGCTGCAATTACCCAGTGTGTAATTATAGGACAGGATCAGGGCCACAACACTGGAGGGGGGGGGGGTGTCATTCATACCGCTCAGAGATTTGTGCTTATGAGAAGGCGGGTGGTCATAGTTGGATCCGTAGACGTCAGAGTACTTTGTAGCGTCGCTCATTTCCAGCATAGGGACATACTGGGTGTTATGGGCTTGCATCATGTCCATGTAGTCGCCTTTGCTTTCAAAGGACAGGATGACGTAGCTAGACAAGGGCACGAAGATGGGTGCTGTGTTAGACGCAATGCTGAACATTAAAATGATAATTGCATTTTGTTTATTCCTGAAGGCTTTGAGGAACAGTATGAATAGGTATAGTTATTGTGTAGAACAGTGCAGCATTAAGAACCTCGGTGGTATAAGTCGAGCCCAAAAAGCCGTTCCAAAGAGGCAAACCTGCCACTCACCTCCTGCTGCTCTCATCAGCCGGGTTGATGCCAAAAATGTCCAGTTCTTTCTTGGACTTGTCGATGTGCTGGCTAATGAAGCTGTCTCTGTTTTTGTGGAGGTAGTTGACCAAATCACCATAGAAGCAGTACTCTGTGATAATGTAGATTGGTCCTGAGAGAGCAAGGGCAGAGGTGGCTGGTCAGACCTGGGCTTATGGTCGTCAATAAGCGGTAAAATGTGCTCCACTAAAAGGAACTGCAGGAGCCCCATCTCTACAAGGTCATTGCCCCAACCCAGGCTACATACCCGACTTGGTACAGGCCCCCAGTAGGTTGACAATGTTCAGATGAGGCCCCAGATGAGTCATGATCTTCAGTTCAGACATGAGGGCCTGTTTCTCACTAGACCTGGCTGTGGCTGAGAGAGGAACATGAGCAGTTTGGTCAAACATTATTACTCTGATGACTTTCAGCTTCAATCCAAAGCCCCTGCCAGGTAATGACTTACGCTTCAGCATCTTGACGGCCACCTTCATCACGGACTGTGAGCGACTGAGGCCGTACGCCATCCCCTCAACCACCTTCCCAAAAGCTCCAGAGCCCAGAACACGGCCTACAGGGAAGGAAGACATGGACAGTTCATGCTGTGTTCCTCAGAAGCATGCAAGTGGAGTTCCAGGAAAGACCAAAGCTCTGGGTCTGGGGGGATAGAATTGATTGCTGCTCTTCAAGGTGGCGATTGTAGTATCGCCATGAGAGGTAATTTCAGTAACCCATGTTTAAACTGATGTTTAGAAATCAGTTTTTTATTTTGTTATGTTTGGTACTGCTAATATATTTGACCAGTTGCACACAGCCAGAATTTATTAAGGGACTGACAAGCACAAGTTTGGCATGGTGCAATCATGAATGAGTAAGCGTGTGCTGAGACTACCTCATCTCAGTTTAAAGCTAACTATAGGTAACTAAATGCTAGTGTGTGAAAAGTAAACTTTCACTGAATATCTCTATTCCCTGAACACTAAGAACAAATTGAACTATATACAGCTTTTTTAAACTACTCCCTCAGGTTTCACTTCACCCTATATCTTGCTCTTTCTTTGGCTGAAGCTTGTTGAAGTACTCATCGCCTGTCGCTCTCATTGGCTGTAGCTTGTTGCCGCACTCATCGCCAGTTGCTTTCATTGGCTGTAGCTCATCGACGCACTCATTACCAGTCGCAACACTTTTCACGCTACAGGATTTGGAGTTTCCGACAGTTCCAAATATTTAGCCTGCTGGATATCTGACAGGCATCTGTGAAGCATCGACGATTCTGTCTCTAAAATTCCTTCATTGGTGTAATTTACTGGGAAGCCAAAATGTGCTCAAACTGCTGATTTAAGTGATGTGAGAGGATATTTGAGCTCTGTAGTACTATAGCTGTAACCAAAGCCACAATTAGCATAATGTTATCCATACTGAACATCTACTTCTGAATTTAGGTTTCACCCGGGTCAAAAAAAATGTTTTAATTTGTTTCATTGCGCATTCCAAACTGAAAATGCTGTAACTGAGAAGCACAATACAAATATGTACTGTCGTAGCCCTTGTCTTTACTTTAAATGTTGACCTGAAATGTGTTTTTGGCAACATATGTTTAAAAATTGCGATACATATCAAATCAGCCAACAAATATTGATATTATATTATTTCGGACGGTCACTGCAGATTCCCACCCCTGCTTTACACATGAAGCATGAAAATTATGCGATAGGATGTCTATTAGAACCAGCCAATGATCTGACAGAATGTAGACATGCATCCAATGAACAGTGTGTGTTGGAAGCCAACCAATGTAGGGACAGCCAATGATCTGACTGGATGTGCAGGAGTCAGGCATATATCTCAAGGCTCACCCAAAACAAGTCCATCACGGGGAAACTCCCATCTGGAGTCATATGGAAGCTGCATGGGATCCACATAGATGTATTCGTGTCCGTCTGGACTAATCGATTCAATGACACGCCACCTAATCTCATACCGGGGTTTCTGAAAGGATGCACAGCCCATGTCCATTAGTCAGTGGAACGTCGATATCACACCTCCAGCAAGTTGTTAACTTTTGGACCCAAATCCCATTGCCGACACTGAACAATAGGAACTGCTAAGAACACTGGAAGTGTGAAATGTTACGAACACTGGAAGTGTGAAATGTGTAAGCATAGACAGTGTAACTACAGGTAAAATGCACAATGGATGCAGTGGTAATTGTTAGATGCAATTGTCATTTTTGGCTGCAGGTAAACTGAACAAGCCTTTATAAGTAGAATTAATGAATGATATTCAATACCTGCTTCCAGATAATGACCAGGACAATGAGAGAGATGATGACAATGACCAACAGAACCAGGACAGCAGCTGTGACCGTGAGCTCAGACTGCAGGGCTACACAGGAAAAACATCAAATACGTTTTGAATTAATCAGGAACTTAGGACATTTTTGGGTAAGTGGTTCTCTATGAGAAACTCTCCATTGGCGATTTCACAGTGCAAAAGTATAAAGAATTACTTATAATCTAAGCCTAATAAAATCTATCAAAAACCCTATGTTCCATGGGGTCTGCTTCTTTTTTAAAAAAAATTGTGGCAGGTATCATTGAAAATAAGGGGACATTAATAACGGTGCTCACCATTTGAGACGAGCTTCACTTCCCGGCTAGTCACCGCTAGCTCGTTCCTTGCCAGGCACCTAAGAGCCAGAGAGTTCTCCAGTTTGGCAAAGATCACCTGACTCTCCATCTGGTTGTCCTGGTTTATGTGAGTCTCCATGATGACATCGGTGGAGTTGACCACCAGGGAGGTCCACTGAGATGAATCGTTGGAGCATCTAGTGGACAAACAGAAGGATAACATCAAGGTTTACGCTGCTGGCTTCACTCAGACAGCCTCCCCCTTGTTAATGAGGTGGCTGATCTGCTGGGCCTTACGAAAACGCACGTGGTGTGTTACATGTGAGAGGAAACGTACAGTTTGATGTTCTTGCAGACAAACCATTCCACTTCTGGCACGGGCTGCCCGCCTGCAATGCATACCACAGACTGTCCCGTGGCAGAGCTGTGGTGCAGGTCCATCAGCTGCACAATTTTTGGTGGCACTATGCAGGAGACAGAGTCGGTTGGTCAGGATTAGCTGTCAAGTGGAACTGTCACGGTCACCTCTGCTTGCTTACAAACAAGGGAAAATTCACAAACCTGAAAAGACCCTGCTTTACCTTGACCCAACTGTCACATGATTTAACCATAATTAAAGGCTGCACTGCATTTACCTTTCACCTTCAACGTGAAGCTGAAGCTCTGGGTCAGGTTCCCATTTCTAACTTGGATGGTGTAGTTTCCACTGTCCTCTTCCTTCGCTCGGATCAGAACCAAGGTACCTTGGTACCTGGGAAACAGATGTTGCTTGAATACATCCGCAGTTTCTCAAAACATGTCAACATTAGTTGTCCCTGTTCAGCATTTTTCATTCTAGAATTGCAACAACTGGATAGTCTGAAGTCAAGGTGTTTGGTTTAACTGGGTCATCGGGTTTGGTTAGGTATACAAACTGCTATGTCAGTACTGTTTGGGGTGTCATGCCTGTAGTTACCTGGTTTCGCTGACGCGCCGAAGGTTGCTGGTCATCTCAGCTGTGACATCGTTCAGCACCTTGCCGTCCTTCAGCCAGGTGACCCTGGCAGTGGGGAAGCTATCAATGATGACCACAAATTCCTTCACCTCGTCCAGATCAGCAGACTGCATGGCAGTGAAGGTGGGCTCCAGAGATACGAAATCCCTTTCTGTGGAAGGAGACAATACAGAGTGCTCAGAGAAGCAGGGCTCCAGGTCATCAAGAAGCCTTTTATTCACAATTTATGCATACCATAGACTGTGATTTCCACCTTCTTGGTCCGTGTAATTGCGGTCATGATGTCAGTGATGGAGCACTCGTAGAGGCCACTGTCCTTGGTGGTGGCCTGGGAGATGGTCAGCGTATAATCGATCTCCTGGGATGCCTTGTTCTCCCTCACTGTCTTCACTCCCCTTGAGGCCTGCAGCAAAAAAAATCACCCAGCATGCATCACTTCACATGGCCCAGATGTCGTGTCGTTGGCTTTTGCAGTGGCTTGGACTTAACGGAAATCACACGAACATTGCTAGCATTACTCCTAATGACGGCACCTTGGTTTTGTGGAGGTTAAATGTGTCTCCTCTGGTTCCTAGAGGTGATAGCATAACCTGGGCTGCATCAACAGGCAACCGTGACGGGTACGTGCTTAATTACAGGATACCAATTAAATCACTGGTCTTCAGTGAGAAGCCCTTACCACCTTCCCAGGGTACTTCCAGAGGTCCTCCAGCATCTCGCTGCCACGTGCTATACAGCTCACCACCAGCTTCTGCCCCACCAGCAGAGCTGTGTGTTCCACACGGAGCTCCACCTGGAGGTCATCGTTAGCTGCAGGAGAATGGGAAGGAGGCATTAAGTATCACACACGGCAAAAAATGCTCTATTGACTTTATTTATGACATCATCGCCGGTGATTACTTGTCCATCCATGGACGATGAACTCCTCGCTGTAGTGCTCCTCGCCGTTGACCAGGGCCTTGCAGACGTAGGTGCCGGAGCTGAATAAACCCACCATGCCCCGCTTGCTGTCATAGGTGGCCGGCACCTCCTTCTGTGTGTCCACATTCAGCAACGTCACATTGGTCCTGGGGTCTGACACACGGCACTGGATTTCCATGTCATCAATACTGGTCAGGACGTGCTTGCTGTAGGGGTCCAGAGAGGGGACGAAGGGCATGTGGGGGTCTATGGGAGAAAGAGAGGGAAAGTTGAGGTCGTACCGGAGTTCCAGTCACTTACAAAAGGACTGAGTAGCTATATCACGTCTTGATACTGTTGTTGTGTTCATGTAAGGCTACTTATGAAGGGTAATAGAGCAAATATATCCATAATACGCAGTGGGATCACACAACCAGAAACCTTGGTATTGTACCTGGAACATAGACATAGATGCCAGTCATGTCTTGCTCGGTGTGGTTGCTGTCCACATAATGGCAGAAGTAATAGCCTGTGTACTCCACAGTTGCATTAATCACAGTGAGCGTGGTCACAAAAAGGCCACTGTTATCCTCCTCTGTGTCCTCCAGGAAGTCTCCTAGGAAGACGGGCAAGACCCAGAGCACCTCCCGTTCACCCTTGCACTTGACGGTGAATTGCTGGTGGAGAGGGATGACCATCTCTGTCTGCTGGGGCCAGATCTCAGGCAGTGCCGGCAGCAGGGGCTGCGGATCGGCGCCTGAAACATAAGATCAGACTCTTTGGGGTTTTTTTTTATTGCATTGAATTTTATCCAGATTTAAATTTTAGTGAGGTTTTACACAAATATTTGGGACTGAGCTTTCCAACAGCCCCCACACACTTAGTGTCTTGCGAAGCTGGTTATCCAACAGTATGCAGAGCTTTGCAAACCCTTTAATTTTTGCGTTAGCTGTTAACCAAAACTCTCTGCCTCTTCATGTCTATTACTGAGTTTCTGGGATCCCGATGGGAAGAGAACCAACAGTCTTGTCCAAAATGGCAGGTGTGGTTCTCTAAGCCAAGCCACTGTAATGTGCTTGGGTTGATACCATGTTGTTGTGGGCATAAATTGAGATCTAGATGGTACAGACTTAGCACTATGCATTATGAATGCTTATGTCTTTGCCTATGCATTCTAAAAGCAAGCTCGCTCAGGATAAACATATTTCGTGTACATGAAAGTGGCTTCCATTAGCTTATTAGCTCTTGTCTAGTGTTACACTCATGTGCATATTCTGTCAGTATGTGGAGGGCATGTGCTGGGCAACCGCCTAGGGCACCATTTGATTCTGGGATGCAAAAGAGCGATTGAAGAAAAATCAGAAGATACCCCTCTGATCGAATTGGGTGATGTTATTCATTTGTTCTAGTTTTAATATCTCACTATTTTTTTGTGAAAAAAAAAATTGGTGTATGGATTATTCCTGCTGGCCAGCACATATGGCTAAGCTACAAGACAGCAGGGAGTGGGCGAGCAACGTGGGTCTCACCTCTCACTCTCAGCTGGAAGGAGGAACGCACTGCCTTGCCATCGAGTGGCACCTTCTCATGGGAGACCACGATCGTGTAGTTCCCACTGTCGCCCTCCTGGGGGCGGGAGAGCGTCAGTCTGCTCAGGTACCTGTGAAGTGAGGGGAGGGGAGAGAGCAAGAGGTCACCCACAAATGCCAGAAATTTGTTGATGTCCGGAGAAAACATCTGAGAGTCACCCTGATCTAGTCTACTGACAGTCATTTACATCACCACTCATTCTTTCAGTACCCAGCCTCCAGTGGGGAGGAGTCACCTGACCAAGTACTCACCTGCCCATATAGAAACATTTATAACAAGCATAGGCGATTCTACACCTCACTTAAAAATAATTATTCTTAAACTATAAAAAGTTTTTTGTCAACAGGAAACAATATGAAAGTTCAAAAGAAGCTGATCCTTACCTGTTAGCAGTGATTGTGTTAAATTTGATGAATATATTACGTTGACTCTCATCAATGGCCACATTGTCCTTCAGCCATTGCACTTTGGGGGCAGGGTACGCATCAATGAAGACGCTGAACACACTCTCTTCCAGACTGGTTGCGAATTCCAGCGGCGCGATGTTGTGGTCCAGTCTGATGAACGTCATATTCGCTGGCAAAAAAAGTAGAGCCTTTGGGTGAAATGGGTTATGAGAGGCGGAGCTCTCTGTCAAGGTCCAGGAACACAACCTACGTAAGACGGTGACAGACACCCTCTGGACTTTGGTCACGCCGGTCAGAGTATCGGTGATGGTGCAGTCATAGAACCCAGTGTCTTGCTCAGATGCTGCATGGATGCTTAGGGTGTAGTGCACGGTCCCAGCGACAGGCTGCCTGCTCTCTTCCGCACCAGTGATCTGGAGGAAGACGACAGGCAAGAGCAGGTAAGGACAGGTACATTGTCAGAAAACACAGAGTACCTGTTTGTACCTTGCCTTGTCACTTGGCCTGTACCCTCAAAAGGCCTGCCAATTATGCCCTATAGCTGTAGGTAATTGTACCTTTTGTACCTTGGGGCACATCCATGTTGTTTGTACCTTGGCGATGTTCCTCAGAGTCCTACAGTGTCTGTAACTTGAATTCAACTAAAAGGTACATTTACCTACAGCTGGAGTAAAATTGGCAGACCTTGAAGGTACAGCCATGGGCGTCGACAGGTCCGTTCACTCTGGGTTATAGCCCTGAGTATTTTAGCGCAGATGTCATTTCTTCAGCCCCAGCTAAACTTCACATAGCCCCTGATCTTTTTGATAGCTAAGCACTCCCAGGTACAGCCCCAGTGACACATAAAGGTACTAATTGTTACTCTTTTTCTTCCTGACATTGTGGGGCATCTAGGAAGTGCATGCAAGGTGACTTTACAGGCAGAAAGAGCTGCTGAACTATATCTGGTCATCAAATTCCCTGTCCACCTTTAAGGAACACGGTAGTAGCCTGGTACTACTCCACACTCCCTGAATGCTTTTAATGTCATACTTTTTGAAGATTTGAATAGTGGTCTTATGTTCCTGCTTTGTCGTAAGATGATGTCTAGCTCTACCTCCAATACTGCTTTCACTGGAAACTCAGGCTAGCTGTTTTTACGCCGAGTCCGCTCCTTGACAGGACTTATGTTTTCCGAGTCCTTTCCTCTCTGATGCTCGGGACCCTGGAGCCTATCAGCACTGCAGCGTAGCCACACAGCAAAGAACGGCATGGAAGTGGCCGGCCGGGAGTCCTTGCCTGCTTGCCGTGGTGCAGCCACGTCTGCTGGTACGAGTCTCCAGAGGGGCCTTCACAGGTGAGACCGAAGGGCTCGCCCACCCGCACGGCTGGCTGACTGGCATGCAGCTTCAACTGGAAATTATCTGGGAGGGGGGAGGTCTGAGGTTACACATGGGGGGGGGGGGGGGCAGCGGTACGCCAGC
>JAODUD010000001.1:21730780-21742427 GCA_026784285.1 Stomatorhinus walkeri | reverse complement strand
ATAAATTACTAACGCCGACGCACACAGATTCCCACTCACGCGCAATCATAAGCACAAACGTGCACAACCAATGGCCTACATAAAGCCCAAACAACAACTACAATCATAATAAACTGCGTATTAGGCTATATTTCTTTTTAGAGTTAAAATTGCAAGTGTATTAAAACCCATCTTGGGGACAGCATTGTTAAACCATTTGAAAGTTGAGTAAAGAAAATCTATCCATCCATCTATCCATTTTCTCTAGCCGCTGGTCAGGATCGCGGGGGTCGGTGGATATTCCGGATGCTACGGGCGCAGTAATGTAAATGAAATACGTAGAGGAAACCTGACGTAGAGGAAAGGTAGACTATCACCTTGTCGGCATTGATTGTAACAAACCATCACTGCGCAACATTTTAGACACAAAACGTCTCGTGACTGTGATAGTCTACACTCATGGAGATTAACAGGAGCCGGGAAGCTCTGAAGCACTCTCAACCTTTTCGTTTTACCCTCTTCAGATGTGATTGTAGTGCATTTTTCGAAAGGCAAGTTCTTCAGACTGAATATTATGATGCTGATTGATAATTAGGGATTTAATTAATATGTAATCCCACTTGAGACGTACGCAATGTCTCCTTAAACAAATGCTTAACAAAATATTAGGAGCAATTACCTAAACCTGAAATTGTCTCGCTGCAGTACAATTATGGAGCCAGTAAAGTGGCGTGTTTAATGTAAATGACAGTTGTATATTCGTAGAAATCTATGAAAACATCGTTATGATGATCATCATTTAAAGATGTGTTAAAACGCTGCAGACAAGCATAACTGAACATTACCAGACCTTCGTTGTTTTGATGAATATATCCCACTTTTTGTACTGCGTCGGTTAAGTGTTGGTGAGACGGACGAAATATAATGATTTATTATCCTATTCAGTTTCCGTGCTTTTGGGGAGTGTTACTGTTTAATTCAGTCCAGTCACTAAATGAAGCTGATGATATAGGAGACACGCTCTACGGAAACAAAGGGATGCATTTAAAAGTGGTTGACACGTTTTAAAAAGGATTCTTTCTGAAAAGAATGACAAAGGGCGCCGAGACATATTGTGCGGTGACCGGGCACTCACTAAATTAAGTCACTAAAGGCGGTATTGATGGGACACGTGTCTAGAATTCGCAGTTTCATCATCTTTGTAGCAGCCACCTATCGGGCACGCAGAGGACGCCCAGGGCATCCCGCGATGGATTATGGGTTTTAAAGCACTCAGCCGCTGACATGGGTGTCTCTTACATCGAGCGAAAGCTGACGCCCCACTTGTAGATTCACCACTAAAGCAGAGGTCCCCACCGGCCCCGCGACTTTCCTGCGCTTTTACACTCGAGTTTCCTCCTACTTTTCCCGACGCGCCAGCAGCTGCAAGCGCCTGAGAGCGGGCTTATTAATTGTCCTTTGTCATGCATAATTACCGCATTTTCAATAGGTATTCGGAGGCTTTTGGAGAAACCTGGACGTTCAGTATTGTATCTGTTTTATATCGAGTTATTTGCATATTTCCACCTCTTTGTCGTTTTGAGTATTTCCGACGCCTAATCAAGCGTTCCGTAGACATAACTCAGTTTCTATCAATTTTTTTTTTACATATTCTCCTATTACGGAATAGGCTATGCCATTTATTGTTAGTACAGATGTAACACTGTCAGTTCAACTGATGATGTTGCAACATTAAATGAAAACTAGGTTCCTGGTATTTTTTTACCTTTATTCTGGTAATTTTGGTGGATAAAAAGGATACAACTTTCTTGCAATACCCTGTTCACAAACTGAAAGAAAATCCGATAATACGATTGTTCCGTATGCCTGCATTTGCTGCTTTTTTTCCATGGAAATGCACGACAAACATGTTGTATGCATGGTTGTGTATTGGCGAATCCGGGTCACGTTATATATTCATATAAAAAGGAGAACATTCCGCAAAGTATTTAACTCCATTGTTAACCCGTTTTAATAAGGATGGTGGTCCTTACTCCCACACCTGCAAGAGCGAATTCTAATTCGATTAATAAGAAATTCAATATATATTCATTAGGTGTCTTTTTCTCGATAATATATTATCAGCAGCGGGAAATTAAAAGAAACCATTTATTCTCGCCTTGAATAGGTCTGCGTGGGACCAGAGTTTCACCTGCTTCTCCACTCAATTAGGAATGTATCCCAAACTCTGACAGAAAACGAGTTAAATTAACCGTTAGCTAATTTTCCAACGGCCCCTCCTACGTAATCCTTCCATTTTCAGCTTGCCCCCTCAATTTACCAGAAGTTGAAAGGTTCAAATAATGCCTAATGAAACAGTGACTAAATCGTTCTCTGGCGCTCACAGAGGAACCCTGTCGCTGTCTCTTCAAAGCCTCCAGGCCCGAATCTGTCGGGGGTCTCCCGGCTAAATGCAAGCCTTTGGCAGTACAATCTCACCAGTCAAAGCCTTTGCCCACTCAATGTAGCCCTTTTTGTGGTTTTGGTGGAATTGCTACATAATCAGCCGACGTGGGACTGAAACTGCAATTAAACTCCCTTTGGATTAATTTAACACTGGAGCCATGAGTTGCACAAAAGCGAGCATAAAATATGGAGCTTTGAATAAGGAGGCACCGTACTGCGGTTATTACCGCGGACTAGGGACCAGACCGCTGGGAAGCATCGCTGTTATCAGATTTTAAAACATTACTTATGTGTTACTAAAAGTGCTGGATCATTATATTGCATATTCTGATGTTACTGTATGTTCGCATGATTTTTATCTTTGCGTTGTATGAAAGCAACTTTTATATATACAAAACTCCCAAGAATTTGCGCCTTTTTTGAAGGTACATCAGCAGAATCACCAGAAGATAGGCCTACATATCTCGGCATAAACTCTAGACGTTGAAATACAGTACATTACAGCTTTACAAATGTGTAAATTCGACGCTATTTTGATAGTCAATCCATTTTTTTTATTTTAATGAAAAGCCAATAATTATAATGAAAATCCAATTATAATTATAAGTGGATTCGGATTTTTTATTTTTTTAATATATTTTTTTAATTAGGGCGTAAAATGGTGATATGTTAATTAAAGGTACGCCGTTTGAATGTAACGAGAGTGTCCTCATGCCCCGTCTGAGCATCCAGTCGTTAAACTTGGACTTACTGAGAAATCTTAGACTGTTTGTTTATTTTGGGACAATTAGGTATTCCACTCGTTGCACTGAAATAAGTTATTGTATTATTAAAATAAACGCAAAGTAGTAGTAATGACCAATTAAGATGTATAAAACTTAAACTTGACCTTCTGGAGTTCGTTTTTGAGATATGAAAAATGTAATATGCTCAAAATACTCGATTTCTCTGCTCTAACTTCTGCGCGAAAGAACTATTACTTGAAGCAAACGCATCACATACACTGTTTATTTCTGTATGAATCGGGTTATATGTCGATATGTGGGAAAACTCAATTGCCCCTTTCACGTTTGCTTCCTAAACATCTCTCACTCACTTTATTTACTGTAGTGCACTCGACTGGATTGCGCTGCAAGTCAATTAAAGAGAGCCGGACCTTTTTCACTGGCCGAAGACGGCAATGGGAGAAGGGACTCCCCAGCTCCAAAGGCTCTGAGTGAAAATTGACAGTGTAGTTCATTAAAGAGGACGGAGCCCGCCTCCGGCTTTGAAAGCGTCTTTATAAACCTGTCACGGCTATAGAAATAGACACAATGAAGCGGCGAGCCCAAGCAGTATCGCTGCAGTCCGGGCTGGGCACTGCCAGCTTCAGACTTTAAAACAGATGGAATCTGTCAAGAGTCCATTAATCTGAAACAATTTTTTACCAACCATTCTCTCCCATACATAAGACATGGTTCGAACGGAAAGGGTGAAAGAATGAGCACATCATCTGACAGTTGTGATATTCTGAATTTAATAGTATTTTTCGTTAAACTTACATTAAATTAAATTGACATAACTTTTCCAGGATTGAAACTGCTGTCTTTGTGGCAAATATAATACTCACTGTAGTTCACGCGATCTAGCGATGTGACAATAAAAGTGACTAGATTTGATGTTACCCAGAATTGCTTTTAAACCCCGTTAGCACTTGTGTAATAACCATACCGGCGCGCTAAGCAGTTAAAAAAAACCTCTCAAGCAAGGTCATTGACAAAATAGCTGACACTTGTTGGTGAAACATCAGGCAAGTTTTGTCTTTATTTAAATAAATACAAATATACACATTTATATAGTAATATCCACCCTACCATTCCTCTTGTAATCGCTTATCCTGTTCGGGGTCTCTGAGAGATGTGGTGTGGGGGAGGGGTCTATCCCAGGCAACGCAGGGCACGAGGCAAGGATACACCCTGGATGGGACGCCAGTTCATCGCAGAGTGCCCACACGATAGATTTTATATAATATGAGCATACAAATCATGGGTAAATCATAACAATACACATATCAAGTTACTGACTGATTTTTACAATATTCATGTGTACGTGACAGAAGGCATACCGTATCTCCCCGTGTAACACAGGCGGAACTTGCAAAGACTTGGATTTTCAGTTCTCTCTTTTCACTTATTTATATTGGAAGACAAGTTTAATATATATCTTCAGTCTCTATGTCCACTTATGCAATGCTAAAATTACAGTAATAACAGAAATAAAAAAAGAGAATTTTTTGAGTCGTGTATTTAGATATCTGAACGAGAATGTAATGTATAGGCCCATAATCTTACTCCAATGGGCCTCTGTCCATGTTTAGATATTTTTTCTTAAGTGCTAGTGGAAGTAAAGGTTGTGTGACAGGGACGTCATTATATGGGGGAAATCTCCTTTTCCTCTGTAGCTGATGCTGGCGACAGCGAGTCCTCGTCCTCCGACCGGGAGTAGTGCACGTGCCCGCCGGCGCATGTGCATCCTCCGTGCGCGCTCCTTTGCGTTCCTTTGCCCTCTTTTTTGTGCTTCACCCTTCGGTTCTGGAACCAGATCTTAACCTGCTTCTCTGACAGGTTTAAGTACGTGGCTATTTCTATTCTTCTCAACCTGGAGAGGTACATGTTGGAGGAGAACTCCCTTTCCAGCTCCAATAGCTGAGTGCTGGTGAAGGCAGTGCGCATTCTCTTCCCGTTTTGGATGTGACTGCTCTCAGGCGCACCTATACGAGAAGATGTCACGGATTAATACATGATTGCTAATCCCATTATTTTCAAGATAATTAAGTTCATTTCATTTCACCCCAGCAAAGTCATTCAGCCGAAGTTTCCCCCGGAAATACCCATTTAACGGAAAACATCACTAGTGAGCTTCAGGAATACATTCCTTTCACTCAAGTACTAAAACAAACTATACAGTTGATTCTCACTTTAAAAGAAAAACGACATTCATAGAAAACATTGCAACTGACGCGCAGTAACTAACTTACCTATGGAAAGACAGTGAAACCTCCTAGTGTCTGTGACACTGTATGTAGGCGCGCCGACAGGTGTGTGTCCGTGCTGCGCCAGGGCACCGTGCTGCGTCAGAGCTGCGCTCTGCTGGTGTCCAATCCTCTGGCAGTACTGCATCTCACCGCTCGGAAACTGTCCCTTCAGCAGCGGAATGCTGCTCCTGGGAGAATGGATGTGAGACGTGACGCACAGCGGGCAGACGCAGAAAGTGCCGTTTTTCCTTGAGGGACATACCGGCGCCGCCACGGCCATGACGCCCGGTGAATGCACGCCGAGCGGGATGAGGAAGTCTTGCCCTGGATGCTCGTTCAAGGGCACGGGGCGAGCAGAATCCTTAATTATCAACGAATCGACATAGAATGACCTGGACATGGTTGCGATGTGATGCGGTCAACGTTTCCGACACGAAACGCTGCTCTTTCTCATCTGAAGCCCTTGGGATCTCAGAAGGTGCTTATGTTCGATAGTTAAACAAAAGCGACCCCGGAGAGGGCTGGTCCTAACGCCCCCCACGTGCGTGCCCCGCTCCGGGACTTTAGTACTGCCAATGACCTGGAACACGTGATTCATCAAAGCGCTTCCAATCAAATCCTCCCCATTTAGTGGTTTAAGTCCTTTGGATAACAAGTAAGCAACACTAGTTTACTAATGTTAGGGAGCTGTTGGCGGCGCTTTCAGAACACGACCAGAAGACAAAAAGTGCCCAAGTTCAGCACCTGCTTACAGATCCATGGTGCATTATTTATTTGTTTTCTGTCTTAAATAGAATAGGTCGATATTATTAACTACTTTTCTGTATTATACGCCACTTAAATTGTCTACAGAAATTAAACACTTCTGTATTTTCAATAATAGACTATATCTTTTTGATGAATGTAACAGCCCTGCGTTCACTTGATTTGGTCACTTTATTATCCTAAAAAAAAAAAAAAAAAAAAAAAACAACTCTTTATGAATAAAACGTCAGCTCAGTACACATTTACTAATGAGGTTATATTGCAAATAATTTTATTAAAAATATATATAACCATAGTCGGTTACATATTTCTTAATTTTTATTATTTTTCTGAATTAAATTAATCTGCTTGACATTAAATTTAACTGAACATGAAAATATTTTCCCATATTCTAATAACGCATCATGCCACTGTCGCTATATGACTTAATAGCTGTTTGGGAATACACACCTGAATATAGTAGTAGTCAACTAAAACTCTTACAGATCTGTCCAATACGTTTTCGAATATTAAGGCCGATTTTTTAAATTGTATTTTACCATGATTTGCAATACAACGGCCCTTTCCCGTTATATTCTAAGTGCAAAAACGTATTTTTAGGATCTCCGTGGAAATAAGATACAAGTGAACAAACAGGACTCTCCATTGACCACATAAATAGTAACTTTATAATAACAGTCCGCGACTATTTGGTTAAGATTTCGGGTGTAATAATTAAAGATTGATGAATTTCTCTAGAAACTGGGGCTGGCTATTTGATCACGATTAGGATTCAATTAGAAAGTGTTTATTATAGTTCATTTCTCCAGTGTAAACACACAGCTATTCCAGAAATGTGTTAATCTCCAGTCTTGTGACAATAATTACCGAGTTTGATCTCCGAGCGGGTGAGTATTAGGTTTAACTCTAGACATAACGCTCCTTAGTTGTATATAGCGATAGTCGAACCAGTAATGTCAGCGGGAAATTATTTTTTCGCTAATTTTGCACTGCTTATTTAGTCATCGTACTTACACGTTATGTACATTTTCTTTTTACATTTTAAATAACATAACGGAGCTTAAATGTTTTTCAGTTGAATGAGTGTGGTGTATAATATTGAACTATATTTGTCGTGTTCTGTCAAGGCAAATGTAAATCAGCCCTTTAAATAACCATTGGGTACATCATATTAATTTAATATTGCCCGGTAAGTGTTCCCTAATTAAGTCGAGGGAGGGGCTCGGAGTGCCGGTTACTCACCGGCATTTATAGGAATTTAATTGCAATCCAAACTATCAGCTGTATTTAAAACACAATGCGATGTGATTTTAAACTTGGATAAATGGACGGTAAACAAACACGTCTGTCATAGCAGTTGTAATTGGAGTAATGAAGTGCAGGCAGCATAGACGGGAGGCGCAGGGGCTGGAGCAATATCCCAAACCAGGCGGAATGATGCATGGCGCGCGCCGGCTTCGCACCGTCCCACCTCCAATATTATTTTTTACCATAATTCTGCGCGATGAAATTTCATTGTCTATTAGGTAATCCCATAAATGAGATCCTTCATGAGTCTATAATGAAGTCTAATTGGTACGGCTAGCCTGGCCACGTGGAAAGGTTTAGGGCGTATTAAGCAGTTGGGTACAGAGCGCACGGTGTTACCTAGACATTACTTTCATAATTCAAGGAGAAAATTAGCCCATTTAAGGGGGAAATCCTTTGATTCCTTTCATTATGCTCGGGGCCGACAGAAGCCCAGCTTTGTCTACTTCGCTTAGAAAGGGTGCAACGAATAGTAATGTTACAAAATTGCCCAGTTTCTCTAAGGACCGGGAGTGAAAGGCATTCCAGAAGATCTTCCCGGCTTTGCGGCTGGATAGATCGGCCCCGCAAACCCCAGTCCATCCAGTGCGCTAAGAAGGGTAATTTCTCAGTCGTTATATAGCCTACCTACTGCACAACTGTATTGAAGCACATTTAAAAATTCTATTAAAATAGCTTTAATTAAACACCCACCGAGGAAAATCATCTATAATCTGTTTGCGTTTCTATGCAAAACATAAGGACATAAAATAAAATTAAGTAAACAAGCAGGCTTTGTGGGTATATAGGCCCACGTTGAACACATTTAAGTGAACAATGGGTCAGTGATGTGAATTTAACATGGAAATATACAGACGTGTAGGAAGGGAGATTTCCTGTGTAGTGCACATTGGGGTTTTTCAGGGGGCAAAACACACAAGTTGTAAAGGTGCACAGGCAGAGGAGCTGCCCCCCTTTCAGTCCTATGCATGGTTTATTATACCGTGAAGGAGTCCATTAATGTTGTGTTGAATGACCATCATTAACTTGTATCAACGCCTTTTACAAAGTTGCATTGTAGTGGGTCAGCCTGTGCCACATCTTGGCTAATACAGTGGGTGATTTCTCCTTTATTAGTTGCTAGGCAACCAAGTCTGAATACCAAAAGTGAAAAGAAACACTTGGGTCTTCAGCAGAGTCCTCAATGGTGATAGAAATGAACAATGATTCAGGGACAACATAATGCCACGGACTGACTTTTCATCAGCAATTATCTCCTTCATCTGATGACCAGCTGCAAAGGCCTCTCTCTGTTTCATAGTTTTAGAGAAAACAGAGACAGTGAGGCCCAGCCAGGCCACCATGGGGTTAAACCCATTTCTCCATGAATAATTACATTTGTATGCAAAAACGGTTAGTGGTGCATTTCTACAGGCAAAAAGGGGGCAAAAAAGGAAGAAGAAATATAACAAAAACAACATTTCTCCCCCCCCCCCGTTTGTGGCCCTGATGGCTCTCCGATTTATTTGGCCGGGAACACAAAGCGTCCCCGAAGGGCAAATCGCAGCCCACGGAAGGGAAGCAGGTGGACGGCACCGAATTTATGAGCTCAAATGAGGCCTGCTATTCATTTCATGCGTTAGCCATCTAGGATTTCAGCAGGTGACTTTCATCCAGAGCATTTTGCTTGTCTAGGAATACATGGTACGTTCCAGTCTACGTACGAGCGGCCCGGTGAGGGAGCTGGCCACAGTCCGGATAGATCCCTGACCTGAGCTGTCCTAACGTACTGAGCTCTTTCTCTGGATTGTCCAAGCTGTCTTCAACATTTATCACAGCTCCACAGACCAACTCAGGCTACAGTCCAGCAGGTACAAATTCCTGCTCCAGCAGTGCAGTGAAGCACTTAAATTAACTTCACTGCTCTGTTTCATCTCATGCTGGACAGAACTGGAAGACATGCGCAGGCCAGAGGTGCCCCTTTAGTCATCTATAGTGCTTATTGATATTGGAATAAAAGATTTGAAGGAGACCGATTTCTGAGCTGCATCTCCGTGCATGAAATGTGTTATGGTCAAGCTTTTGTCAAAGCTGGGGGGCAAAGTTTCTTCTCCGCGTAGTTCAGAGTGGAGTTGCAGTGCTGGTCAAAGCCCATATGAAGCCCTGGGCACTGTCCCCCCTTCTCAGGAAACTTTAATACTGCCCCCCCCCCCCCAGCAGGAAGCTTACTGCCAGCCTGGCTTACACACCCAGAAGACGGTGCCCTAGGTGGCTGCCTCTGTCAACTGATGGGTTGACCAGCACCGCAGGGGCTGGTGAATATCAGTCCTCACACAAGCATGTTTAAATGCTTGCTGATGTAATATATGAAGAGATCCCCAAGATGCTGCTCTTCCTGGTCCTGCTCCTCTCCTAAGGCCCCCCCCCCCCCACACACACAGAATCCTCAGTCATCATTCCCCATCTCGCTCACATTCTTCCAAAAGACTAAACAGAGATTCATCATGGGGATGAAACAGACTAAGGTAACATCTAAAATGGCCTTTTTCTTGCTGTCCCTGCTTCACTACCTAAAATAAGAAAGTCCACCCTACTTTTAATTAACCGGCACCGTGGGGTGTACCACTGCGCGCTTGTTAAGCCGAACCTCCGATTCCAGAGCTGTTGATGCAATGTCTGTGAGCTAGCCACCTGTACAGCACTTCCTTTATTTGACAAGAACACCGAATAACCATATTGCTAAGCTTCTTTTAGCTTAGGACTGTTTTGCATGCAGTTTGGTGATCAAGACTAATTCTGATGTTACTGCTGCAAGCCTCTCTCCTTTAAATGTTTCCTATAGGTTATCTAACAGTTTTTTTTTTTAATCCCACTGTTGAATATGCCTATTGGCAGTAATAATAATAACCATGCTTTCAGATGGTCTCCCGGCCCGCATGAGTCCTCCTGAAGGGCCATTAAGTTGGGTACTTCAATTGCACTGCATTTGTGAATGAGCTACCTGTATAGTGGGTCTAATTGTGAGCTATGTTAACCACACCAGATGTGGTTGCCAAGCAACAGAATGATGTAACAATGATGATGATGTAATTTGACGTTTCCTCATCCTCTTTCATTTACCTTGATTATGGCATTCCATTAAATATATGCTGAAGTCATACTTATTGATACTTTAGGAAACGAGCATGTTGCAGGGATTGTATGAAAATGGTCAAAAGGACATAAATATATAAATATAAACAATGTGCTGTATACGTGTCACATCCTGCCCGTCATGTTGGCCTGACCCTCCTCCCTCGTATGATCCTGATCAGCCCCACCTGGTGCTTGTTGCCCTTTGTTAGTCTTTGCATATAAGTCCCTGTTGGTCTCATCATCCCCAGTCTGGTTAATAGCGTCACTCCTCCTGCAGCTTCTGCGCTTCCCATTGCTAGTTTTCCTGTTTTGACCCCTCAAGGTCTTGTCGGTTTCCCTGCTCCTGTCCTGTTTTGGTTCAATGAAGCCGCTTTGGTTTTCCTTACTCCTGCCCTTGAGTCCTTCGTTTGTCTCCTGCTGTCCCGTCGGTGCCCGCCTCATCTCCTGTTGTCCACTTAGTGACCTCCCTGCAGCTTCCTGGCTCCCCACCAGTGATTTGCTCATTCCCTGCAGGTTGCTGCCAGTCTGGTGCCCAACTCCCCGGTCACTGCCCCCTTGGCACCTGACTCCATGGTCACTGCCAGGCCGTAACTCAGCTCCCTGGAAGATGCACTGCTGGAGGATTTAGAGTTTTTGCCCTAAGTGCTGCTCTGTGGCCCTCTGCCTCAGCCTGAAGTCTGTGCTGACCTGCTCCTAAGTCCCGACGCATTCATGGGTGCCAGCAGGGGCCCCAAAAAGGAGCTGGCTGGGTCCCCATCTCCGGGAGGAGGAGACGGGGGCACACTATTTGGGCCTTCCAGACATTACTCCTGCTGCGACCCAGAGAGGAACTGCTGATCCTGTTCTGTGGTTCCCTCAGTGCCCTCCTGTTCCTGTTCTGTGGTTCCCTCAGTGCCCTCCTGTTCCTGTTCTGTGGTTCCCTCAGTGCCCTCCTGTTCCTGTTCTATGGTTCCCTCTGCACCCTCTTGCTCCTGTTCTATGGTCCGCTCAGCACCCTCCTGTTCCTGTTCTGTGGTTCCCTCA
>JAODUD010000001.1:21706083-21720660 GCA_026784285.1 Stomatorhinus walkeri | reverse complement strand
GAAGCATCTCGAAAATGCGCTTCAGCTGTGGGTCGAATCCTGGGATCGGCTCAGCCATCGTACCTTTCAGAGGTGTTTTAACATAAACCTGCTCTGGGGGGGTCATTAAGTATAGAAACCTAGGTGTGACATCACGCTTGATGGGTGTCGCGAGGCCAAGTAATAGATCTGGTGTCTGCTCATACATAAACTGCCTTTCTGGAGTATTCTTGTATGTAGAGGTTAGTAACCCAAGCAGGTCTTTACGTTCACCCCCCATGCAGAGTCATGGCTTCTCAACTTTCACAAATGTTTGTGTTCCAGTGTTTGAAATTTGTGGGCCGGGGTGGGGGGGTGGGAGTTGGGGCGAGGTGAGCGGAGTAAGGGGGAGGAGGACTTCGGCAATGGTTTGCGAAGCGGTCGTTTAAACGTTGTTTACAGGGATCCCGCACGTGCGGTTCCCATAAACGGCTTTAATCAGTCGGGGTCGGGGCTGCCGAGGGTGCGGGGGGGACTTGGCTTGGAGCGTGGATGAGAACATCTCCTTTCTGGTCCATTCAGGGGCTTTCAAGTAATTATTGATGAAAGTCTGTTTTCAAGTGCGAAACATGAAAGGGCCCTGGGAGCAGCTTTTTGTGTGTGCGGAGGAGCCATTGATGGGCCAGGCCGGGGCGGCCCACGCATTGAGCCCGCTGATTTATGAGAGCGACGCGTGAGGAGATTCCGGATGAGAGCCCAGGGCCAGGCCCGTTGCGTAAGAGCTCCACAGGCAGCCAGGAAGTCCTTGCACGAGGCCCTCTCTGTTTCCTGTCGCCCCACCTCACCGGGGCTGAGTACGCCTAGGCAAGCGAGGTCACACCTGTACTCCCGCGGTTGCAATATCTGTGGATGAAGGGTGACGGTTCGCATGGAGGGGACGATCGTAGACCTGTATCTCAGCGGCCATGCGCTCCATGGAGAGCATTTACCTGGAGAGCGCACACCTGTCGGTCACAAACCTGGAAATCATGCAGGGGCACTAGCCGCAAGTGAAAGCTGATTGGCCCTGGAGTACCCCCTCCTCTGTCAGTCAGTGATTCAAAACATATTATTGGTTAATGATAAAGTTGCCCCCCAGTATGAATTACATGACCGCTCCTATGCCCCCGGATCTTAAAAAATTGTAGAAACATCCCTGAAACCGTATTTTTGTGAATAGCCACGAGCAGTTCTAGTGGAACTCCTTATCTTATGCACCAGCATCGTAATCCACATATTACTGCACACACTGTAGTTGTCTGTATTTCGCCATAAGACATGGCGGATCTGCCATAAGAAGTAGCCCCCCCAGGGTCAGGGTCAGCACCTGTCCAACCCTGTCTTTCACGTCTCCTCCCCGTTTGGCCAGCAGGAGTCTTCCTCCATGTCACTTGTCCTTCAGTCCCAGTGCCCTGGCCAGCTACATAACCCAGTGGACTGAGTGTGTGGCTCTGGTTGTGAATCTGTGTGATGTGGGTGCAAAGTTGGCTGCATTTTTGTTTGGTTTTCCCTGTTTTTGATATCTTTTGTATTTCAGTTGGTTCCTTGTCTTTTGTACCATTTATTCATTTTTCCTTGCTTTAGTTAACCCTTAGTGTTTATTAATATTGCCTAGTCTCCAGTGCGGTTTAATTATAATATGCCACAACAGGTTTCTTGTTATAATTCTCAATCGTTTGCATTGTGTCTTGTTAGCTGTATGTTTAAGTGCCTGTTCTGGTCAGTTTATTTGATGGTTCATTGTACTTTTGTTTGTGTCCATTCTGCTGTATTGGACGTTCTGTCTAGCCTGGTCTCAGTCTTTTTAGTTTTTTTGTTAGTGTGATTCTGTTTTGTTTAATAAACCCCTTTCTCTTACCACCTTTTCCTCCACTTGTGCCCCACAATGCCCCCCCCCCATAACACCCCAGGAGGACAGACTGTGTTATCTCTTCTTAGGTAACAAATCAAATAAAGATACTGAATGTTCAAAAATTTCGATGTGAGAGTTTAATTGTGTTAGGTTTCAGTTAACGGCATGTCAAACATACATCCTAACTGATATTTCTTCGCTCCACAGCAACACCTACTGGCAGCTGGGCACCTACAGGGGTGTAGCTGGGATCTCCTGATTGCTGCTGTGTTCTAACTGCGTACTTGTTAGCATCAAAGCAAGGGTTACCGAAGTGGAAACTAGCATTGCTCAACTTTGTGCTGTCTCCTGTGCTTAGCACCATTTTTGGTCCTGGGGGTGATCATAGACTCTGTGATTCCCTGCTAAATATGCAGAATTCCACCCCAGTTGAGAGTTCAATGTTGTGCATGTGGTTCTCTCACGCTACTAGTAAAGTTATACGTTGGTAAAGCCTGATGGTATCTGAGTTGCTCTTATGGAAACCATTTGTTAATCAATGAAAGCAAATGAGTCTCGTTGTTGAGCTGCGCTGACTCACTGTTTCTGTTATGCTGTGGCACTGGGGCTATGACTGATGTATTTTTCTTAAATTTCCAGGGGGTTTCAGATCCGCTAAACTAATCTTGATGCATCCCATTCTTTGCTTATGGGGGATTTCTTAAGGTGGTTAATGTAGCCATGAGCATGTGAAGATGTAAGTCCCTCCAAGTTAATTGTCCATTTTGTAGGTTCTCCTATGGCATTTCTTGTCTCCCAATCCCCCGTCCTCGACACACACATACACACACACACATGCGCGCGTCCGCGCACAACCTCTTTCTTTTCCACCACATCACGTTGCTACGGAGATCTCTCCCTCTCGCTCATTTGCGTCGATTGCCCGTTAATGCACTGGGATTGCCTCTCGACTCGCTCTCCAGAGCGGAGGAATTTCCATCACAAACGGCCGGCCGTGTGCTTGGTGCTGGAGGGGCGTATGAGGGCAGCTGAAGGAGCCCCAAAAGGTGCACTCAAGTGAGACACCAAGCTCTCTCTCTGCCTCCCGCTCTCACTCTCTCTCTAGCTCAGATTCATTTATTCAAATGAACATTTATTCAAATGAAAAATATCTCTGCCTTATATTGCTAGTGTAATAAATGCCTAAACTAACTAATACAAGTGGAAAAGGATATACATTAAATTAATATACATTTAAGAAAAACAGACGCTGAAAAATTACAAAACCACATCTTATTATCTGCAGTGCTGCGGAGTAGCTTGCTACAGTTAGGGACGCTACTAACTTTACGACTTTTTCAGTAGCTTATCAGTAGCGCAGCTACTTTTAAAATGCGGTAACTTTTCCAGAAACCAAAGGATTTTTTTTTACAAATAGCAATGTGGCGTAGCTAAACGCTACATGGTCAAAAAGTACTACAGGTCGTCGCCGAATTACGACCAATGCAACTTACGATTGATCGACTTTGCGACCGTTCTGAGACCACGACTGCGCCGCGTCTGGCAGCGCGAGTGGTGCCTCGCGTGAGTGTATGTCAGTTTCCGCCCCAGCTGCCGGCAGCTCGAGCATCCCCGCGAGATGATCCTTCATTCATCTTGTACTCTGGCTATAGCGTTCACAGTACAGTATTCATTTGTATCTAGTGTCTTACCATCTTAAATGGTAATAAAAAGGGTATAACGATGCTGAACTAAAAAAAATGGTATTTAAAAAGGTTAAAAACCACCAAACAATATGACTTAAAGATGATATAATTTATGCAGTATACTATACATATCATAATTTCTGCATATAATATTTCTAATCTTGGACAGATGATCAAAATCTATCTTTTATTGTATTTTTTGTAACCATTCTTATTTTCACACAGCACCCTTAGTGTCTAAGTACTCTTAATTTACACTGAAGTGCTTGAAACCTTTTTGTGATTTGAAATTACATTGTTAAAAGTATATACTTTCACATTACTTATAACATCATGATTTACATTTGTAAAATTGATTTATTTTGAGAATATTCTACAGCATAAATATTAAGTATTACCAGGTGAAGTACCTTCACTTCTTTTAATCATAAGCAGCTTGTAGCTTGTAAAGCCAGTTTGAAATTACCTTCCCCAGCACTAGTTATCTGCATGTACTTGAATTGTTATGTCGCCCCCTTTGTCAGAAAGGAACCCTGTTACCATCTACCTCCTCCGATATCTCCCTTCTGTGCCTCCACCGGCACCTGCTCCTCCTCTTCCTCCCTGCACCTCCTCCTCCTTCTTGTCCCATTACTTTCATTAACCCCCACCCCTCCTCCCCGTTTCCTCCCCATTCCCAGTTTGACAAGAACAGGGAGGGACCACGGTGTCGCTATTCCCAGCAGGATCCGGTGGCTGTCAGTGATTTTTTTTTGTCGCCGCTGGATGTGACAGAAAACCAGCCACCGCTAACCTTAGTCCTGCAGCCGCTTTCACCGTTTTTAGCTCATTTTGCTTGTAAAGAGTTTTATCCAGAACTTTCCAGTGTTTGAAATTCTTTTTTGAGAGCTGATGCACAGAGCCTGTATTTAACAAACCCCAGCAGAGATTAAGCCCTCATTATATTTAGTGTATCATCTGTATAACTCTCCTGCTGTCTGAAATTAGCCTGGGTCAGAGTCCCTGCAATAACATCATAACTGATGTTTTTATTGCATGGCTATATCAAGGACTGAATATATTTGAAGTAACAAGAAACTTAAATACTTTTACTTACATAAAATCCTTAAAGCTGGGAAGCATGTGGAAATCTTTGCAGTTTAAAGGCTCTGAATACTTAATGAGAAAATTAAGCTTTAGTGTAAATGCTAAATGGTAGAATCCAAAATGTGAATCGCCGCCGTGTGACATTTCACAACAAAATGTCCTCATGCCCAGCATTCAGATATTGATATTTCTGAATTATTTGCAGAATCTGTGCAGCTTCTTAGTGGGGCAGTTCAAGAGTCAAGATTTTATTTTTATATTGGTGCAACTTGCAATTGATTGAAAATCCGGCTCACCCCGTGAGAAATAAAAAGAGAAATTAAATTAAAATGGGGGAATAGTAGCATAAAAACAAAGGATAAAGGATAAAGCAAGGATGTATGTGTAATATATATATGTGTGTGTGTGTGTGTGTGTAAAAATGTTATAAAATTGCAAAGATACTATAGTATACAGTATCCATCCCTTTCTATATATACTTATCAAATGCATGGTTGTGGGGGTGCAGAGGCTATCCGGGGAACTACAGGCACTATGCAGGGAACAACCCATCGCAGTGCACACACTCCATTCTTAATTCACAGTTTTTGGACTGTGGGGTGGAGATTGGAGAGCTTGGACTCTTCAGATAAGGTCAGATAAGACAGATCTCTATTGTCACTATTACAGAACAGCGAAAAACAGTTTAGCAGCTCTCTGTTTAGCAGCATTGGTTAAAATAATTAATAAGAGAAATAAGGACAGCCCACAAAAAGAGACAGTAATCCTGTTACAGTGTGAGTGTCAGTCAACTCATCCTGTAATTAGTAATCTAATTAGCGAATTGCAGCGAAAACCCGCAGACACAGCGGCCCTTTCCGGAAAGATTGTCATAGAGAAACATACAGTCTCCTCACCACAGGTGGATAGTTAGGTCCCGAGAGAAAAAGTCCAGACCAAAAATTTATATAGCACTCTTTGTTTGGCTAATCAATACTTCATTCATTTTTTTTTAACTGATTGATTGATTGATTAAGCTGATGGTGCAATTTATCCAATGCAGTATCTGTGGTGTCCTTGAGGAGAGGTTTGGGAACAGATGCTGTGTTCTTCTAACCATCCAGCAAACTTTTGGAGAACAGAAGAAATATTTGTTTATTTTGTATTGTGTTACTTTTAATTTGCATATGTTCTAACGCTGACTTGTATTTTTTTTTCCTGAGCAAATTCTGAACATTTACTACCAAGATAAATAAAAACTTTCTTTGACGGACTTTTTCATAGTTCAGTATATAATACTATGCATAATCCTACACAATAAAATAAAATACAAGTTAGGCAGAGTGTCAGCAAGGGAAGCGTGGAGGAGTTCACTCTGTGTGAGTAATTTGTGCCCTGATGAATATCAACTGACATGGATCTGAAGCCTTATTTTCATAATGAGGATATGTTTAGTCTGGGAAGAAGAGCCTACTTCAGTATCTCCCCCATGCCGGATGCCTGTGTCTTTAATTAGGGGCAGGAAGTTTGTTTGTTTGCTTGCTTTTTTTTTGAGGATAACGACGCAGGCAGCTACACTGGATTAGCTTGGCACAGCCGCTCTCCCGCCCTGTCATCGGTGCCGAGTGTTTGGGGGCACGCGTGCGGAAATAGATTCCGGGGACAAAAGAGCGCGGCTTTTCCGCCACCCCGTTCCCGTTTTGGCGGCTCCCGTGTGAACGGTAGGATGGCAGGACAATGGGTGTGTGCTAGAGGGAGTGACTAGTGTGATTGACACAACAAGACATGCCCATTTGTAGTGTGCACATGGGGGACGACATACTAAGCTGCAGTAAGTTGTTGGGGGCTGCTCTTCCATTGTTGAATCAAATCTAATTCAGTGATAGCATGTGAACACTGGCGCCCTCTAAAGGGGCCAGGAGGAACAATAATTAGGGCGCTGATCATGGTGTCATACTATTGCTTCTGTGTGTGTCTGCTGACTGTAATGACATGCACACACGCCCTTTTTCTCCCCCTCTTGCCCACACACATATATGGCCCTGTGAAATGGCGTAGAAGAGCTACCTTCAGATGTTCCATCTTCCTGCGATGCCTTTGATGGTGGATGAAAAAGCCCTGGCTGAGAGCTAATGTGGCTGATTGTGCATGGCGCTCTGGGTCTGATGAGCTGGCCGCTTGCCCTCTGATGCTCTCGGCAGGATTCCTGAGCCAGTCTTTCATAACCCACCGTTTAAATCACGTGCCAGTCCGAGGGCTTATCCTCCTCTGGGGTGACCCTGAAAAGTACGCCTAAAAACCTCCGCTTAAATGGATCAGGGTTCAGATGAAAGCTACTGGGCTGTCCCCTGCAGGCAGAAGAGATGGGGGCAGGGAGGCGTGGTGATGGCCCCACGCAGTGGGGTAGGTCAACCCACTGTAATAGTGACCCGTGCCTTTATCTCTAACCAAAACTGAGGGGAAGCCATCTTGACATGAATACCATATGTTGGTGCAGTTTTAGGGTTTTTCGGTGCAGTCAGAGTGGGGCTTAAACATATGAGTGTCTGTTCTTGTGCTGCCATGAAGAGGGGATTTGAGTCTATTACAGAAAAACTGGCAGATTCTCATTGGCTTAGATTCTGGTGTGCATTTTTACACTTTAGGGTCTCAACATAGATATGCTGGTAGAGATTCAGAGAGGAGAGTCTGGCTGTAAAAAAAACTGGGATAAAAATAATGAAGACCAGGAGGGAGATATTGGGATTGAGAGATCAGCAAGGAGTGACCAGCAAGGAGATACTGGGGTGGAGAGATCAGCAAGGAGAGATCAGCTGGGGAATACTGGGATAGAGTAATCAGCAAGTAGAAACCAGCGGGGAGATATTGGGATTGAGAGATCAGCAAGTAGACAGAGGGACAGAGTGAGCAGAAGGGAGAGACTAGCAAGTAGGTCCTGGGATAGAATGATCAGCTAGGAGTGAGCAGCAAGTAGGTCCTTGAACAGAGTGACCAGAAGAGTGACCAGATGGGAGATACTTAGATAGGGTGATAAACAAGGAGAGACCAGCAGGAAGTGATGTACAAGCTGTTCTTCTCAGGCTGCTGAGTGAGTGAAGATAAATCTGATATCTATTTCCACTGAAAGAAATTAAAAAGTGGTTTTAAAAGCTGGCTCAGATTAGGTTGAGTCAGACAGTGTGTCGTGTCAATTGCTTGGTATGTGGCGATGTTGCCTCTTCTTCCCCGTGTTCATGTGGACAAATAGACAACCATTCCATGAAATGAGAAGCCTTGTGAAAACTTAAAGGGAACTGGGAAAGAATAGGCAGTTTGGCTGCTTTGATCACTAGGGGGCGTGGCCTTGTGAGAATGGCAGGCAGAAGGACCAGCGAGGACGTGATCCAGTTGGGAATCATCCCGGAGCGCCTTTCACACAGAGAATAGAAAACAGCCGTTTGTCGTGCTGGCAAAGGCCAGCCTGTAAACGCGCCTGAAATACGGGAAGTCCTGCCAGCACCTTATTGTGGGACGACATGCCAGCTGGGCAACAAACACGTGTTCAGCTTTTGGGCCGAAAGCAATTTATGGACTGGAAGCAAAAAAAAAAAAGGATGACAGCCACTTTCACCATCTCAGTTATCTGCTTTGGTCCCGAAGCCCCAAAAAACAGATGAGCTCACATATACATGTAGTCAGGTAAATGAGGAGTAGGTGACACTAATTGTCCCATTACTTAATTATCACACTCACTGTCAAAGCAGTGGGGCAGCATTGACTCTGTCTGTGGGGGATTGAATCCCCCACAGACAGGCCCAGTTGGGTTTTTACCAACAATGCATCACTCAATCATTAGCCTACTTCCTCTTGCAGGTGTGCCAGTGCTTCCCAGCAGAAACCATGGATGCAGGTTGGGTGTGTGAGGAAGGATGGGGGAGGGGATTGGGGGTGGTTGCTTACTGTTGTTTTACCCATTGTGGGTGGGGGGGGGGGGGCAATATGAAATGGCTTCTCCAGACCAGGGTCAGGTTAACGCCATGAGACACAAGCAGGATACTGTTGAGACTTTAGCTGCTGCATGTCTGCTCTGGGACCACCCCCACCCGGTTGCTGACTGGAGGTCTCTCCAGTGTGTTTGTACACATACATGTTTGGCTTCAGTATGTCTGAGATACCATTTGTACTACCCTGCAGAGAATGGATAGAAAATGGAAGGTGAAGACGCCTCTTTAGCCCTTATCCCAAATCACTAAGGAAACATCTTCCCCCACTTCTCTTTCCTACTGACTCGACTCCCTGTACCTCCCCTGGCTTCACCTTCAGCAGAGAGTCATGTGACTCCAAGGCAAGGGATGAGAGGACAGCCCCCTACCCCCACCATCACCCTATCTCACCCCATAGAACTTGTCATCCCCAGGTGTCTGACAACCACCCCCCCAGAAGAAACATCTGGTCTGACTAGCCTGAAAACATAGCAGCAGGGATTAGTGAGCGAAGGGGAGAGAGTGGCAGGATTTACCCATAACCCCTGAGAATGGCGCATAATATGGGGCTTCTTTCTCACAGAGTCTGTTTTGAACTAACTGGGGGCAGTAGTGCTGCTGAAGGGACATCTCTCAGCTGCACTACAATTGTGTGTGTGGACTATGTTTATATCACATTATGGGGACCAAATGTCCCCCACAATATAATAAAAACCTGTTATTTTTACATTATGGGGACCATTTTCAGGTCCTCACAAAGGTCTGTGAGTGCAATCAAAAACCTAAGAATGCCAGAAGTCTCGTATTCAGTTTGGTTACCTATGGTTATGGTTATGGCTGGGTAGGGGTTAAGGTTGTCATGTCAGGATTAGAGTTTTCCACATAGAAATGAATGGAGAGTCCCCACAAAGATGTAATTACAAACCTGTGTGTATGTGTGTGTTTGTAACACAGCCGCACAGTATTCACTGTGTTTGATCTTTCTTTAGCTTAGTTTCTGGATTTGTAGCTGGTGGTTCACAAATATGCAAACGAACAGGCTCAATACATAAAGGCCAAAAAGACAAGACTGTGAACTATACTTTGACCAAAAAGCTGTGCTGCATCATATTCACCAGAGCAACCAGTGACGTCCAAACTTGGACATTAAATGCAACTAGATGACTCACATGCTAAATGAGCCACCCCCTGTTTGGCGCTGTCATTTTCATACAGTTTGTGCCATTCTCAGCCTCCAATGTTGGTCTGAGGTTTCTGTGTGGGTGGGTGAGGAGGTCTCGCCCTCCTGCAGAGCTCTATGTGGGTAACTGCCATCTCGGCTGTAGAGGGGACAATGTAGAGGGAGATTGTCATTGACCACAGAGAAGCTGCTTCCCAAGGACATTTTATGAAGGTGTGGCCCAGAGGTTTGTTGAATTTAGCTTTAAGCGTGGGACAAACTACATGTGATTCATTCCCTACAACCCCGTTTAGGTGTTCTTCTAAGGACCCTGGCTTTTAGAAAGTAGAGCCCTAGAACCTCATAACCGGAGATCCATAAGACACCTGAATTTGATCTAGAATGACTAAGTGAGTCCCAGGACTTCAGGAACCTTCATAAGCAATCTGTCAGCATGGGATTGAAGAACTGAACCTCACGAGAGACAAACTGGGTTTAACAAAGCAAGCCTGAGGTGCATGAGAAGAAGTCAGCTGTGGAAGAAGGACTATGAATTTTGAAAAAGATGTGACTACATCTTGCAGTGGGGTGGCCAAAGTTCCTCCATGGCGCAGCCACAGATGGGTCACAATCACAGGCATGACCTCATGTTCTGCTAATTCTGCAGCATATGGCTCACAGCTACCAGGGCTTGCTGTAGTCAGAGTTGGCAACGTCCAGGCGTGTGATGCACGGGGAGGTGGAAACGCTGCCAGGGAGAGAGTTATTACAGCTACCGCCTCGTTGGAGTGTGGAGCCAAAGAGAATCACTAACAAGGCAGAAACTCGGTGATAACGGCCTGGCTGTTGGACCCCAAAACTACTGAAAACATCTGCTATATACACAGGATGTCCTGCAAGCACTCGTTCCAAAAAATGGCCAGGTCACGGACACACGCTGTCCCAGATGTGAGCAGGAACGACAGAGTGTAGGGCACATTTATGCTGAACCATGTTGAATTTAGTGACCGCAACAATATCCAGGTCAGATAGCAACTAATGGTATATAAAAATAAATTGTACAAAATCCAGGGATATCCATTATGCAGGTGATTTGTACAACAATAAATCCTTGACTTTACAGGCAACATTTTCTGGATGTTTATGAGAACCTTATGGGTCTAAGCACATCTGGGAAGATGTTCAGATGGCACCACTAACCGGGTAGGAATTGCTGCCCAGTAAGACCCCGGGCCAAAACAAAAGAATATTATGCAAATCAATCCAAACATAAAAAGCTCAAACTCACAGCTCATTGTCAAGGCAGGGAGACGCCCCGGAAGGTACCTGGGAAAGCATCTGGCAACAGAGTGGAAGTGGAAGCTGTCGGAGAAGGAATGCCAATGATGAAAGTGCTAAAGTTGAAGTTATGTTGCTGTGGAGATACCCTGCCGGTGGTGGCTTGGTACTAGGAGGCCATCAGTACAGTTTATTTGCAGGGGGTGTCCCAGGATAGGAGGAAAACAAAGCGTGACTGGAAATAAAGACTACTTTGAATGTCAAGGGAAGCAGTTTCTCTTATACTAACAACTTAAGTCTCATTTGATATTCTTTATGGTTAGGTCTAGGGTTAGGCTTGTTTTAAGGCTTAAAGTTAGGATTAGGGTTAAGTTTGCTATTGGGGTTAGAGCCACGGTTAGGGGTGGGTTTGACTTAAGGGTTTGAGTCAGGGATGGGCTTAATGTTGACTTAGCTATGGGACACAAGCGTCTGTGTTCATGCTGTCGATGATTTATTTAGTTTTTAGTTGAAATGGCTTTATAGCAAATATCGTGCTCTTCTTTTGTGAATCACTGCTTAGTCACTGAAGACCTTAATGACTCCAAAACAGGCTGGACCAGATAGCATCCCCCTGTAGGACATAATTTCCTGAGGCTTAAAAACAGGTGTGTGATGATTGTATGCTCTGTATATCCACAGGAAGTTGTTCTTTCAAACAAGTCTTTTCACTCTCTCTGAGGAAACTGGGTAAATGAATGATGTACAGCAAAGGGTCACGCTGTGGCAAAACCAGCATAAAACTATAAATGTGCAATTAAATTTATTGGTAAATTAGTTTGGAATTACATAAAATGGTATTTGCTGTACATGTTACTATAATTTCAGCGAAAGCCGTTCAGTTCCTCAAATGTGGCATGAGTTTCTGTCAGTTTATTCGCCATGTAAGCTGTCAGTTAACTTCTCTGCACCAATCAGCAATAAAAGACGTCTTCCTTGTGCATGGATCAGCAGAATAACCGATTAAAGGGTTTAATATATTTCTGTATATTTGAGACGGAAAGTATGCCGTGTGCTGCTTCTTTAAAAGTTTCCTCAAAGTTTAGGCGAAATTATTTGTAAACAGATGAAGTCTATTTAGGATTGAGAAAAATCCATGCACCGCGCTGTTTCACTCTGCCTGTCTGAGAAAAACGTCATTGACTGCTATGAATTCGGCTGCGTTAGAAATACCCCGAAAAGCGAGATCTACTGGAGAAACTTTTTGCGATGTCCTTAATCATGTCTCCAAAGCTTCTCAAGAAGGTTTTTTCTCCTCAAGGTCGAACGTAATTTATGATATTAAAGAACACGTTGTGTATAATAATATTTATGTCCATTTATGGATAATATTTATTTTGAGCACTGTTTAGGCCGTATTATTTATCTCCAGCGTTTCCAAACATTATGTATAACATTCCAGGACAAATTACCTGAAAAAATAAGAAACATAAACAACTGAAAATTATAAGTTAGGATGCAGGCCTCGTTTTGTTTGCTAAATAACATTATGTTTTACAGATTATAAACTGTATTTATATGAGCGTAGAATGAATAGCTTCACGGATTAGTAAAACAGTCGTTCATTATACGTAAAATGCATCAGAATTGCACGCTGCGTTCAGGTCCTGCTCGACAACGAAGCCAGAATTTAAATGGAAATACTGCCACCTATCGGTTCTTAAATGCAACATTTCAGCTCTACATTGATATCTTCAGTTGCAGTCGTATTAAAGCACCACCGTTTAAAAAATAGTATATCGCGTTTATTACCAAGCTACAGCAGCGTATTGCTGCTACCATAACAAAAATAAAATATACCCAGTTTCGAGAACACTTGTTTCCTTGTAAAGAGATCATTTTCATTCTTTAACGAGAAAGTATAACCTTAAAACGTAAAAATAAAATTGATTCCATTCTACGTCAGAAGGAGGCAATCAAGAAGCAGTGATGGAAAATAGTGCTTATGAAAACACAGTTTCACAAAGGAATATGTAAACACTGTATAAAGACAGCTTGATCATGGGTGACAGCAGCTGGAATTAATCACGGGCTGGTCTTTGGAGGCAGGGCAGTGAGAGTGGGCCAGTGGAGGAGACCGTATCAGCGCACTGCAACATCCCAACATGTGGCACCGTTACTTGTGCTCAGTTCAGATTTACAGAGCACCCTACAGAAACACAGCTGCCCCAGACAACTTAACATATACATATGTGAAAACATACAGCACACTGTGCCAGCAGAAAGAGCTAGAAGGCAGCGATGGAGAGCTACAAAACCTTCTTAGGCCGGAAGAATGGGGGGGGGGGGGGGGCACCCAGGGTAAACCTGACCATACAAGTTCAGCTAGAAGTCTGAATGATGGTAGGTTAGTTTCATTTAGTAGATTTACCCAAAGCAATGCACAAAGTACCCCGAGCAAGAAGGGTCCGCAGGCCCTGGAGCAAGTGCAGTTTAAGGGTCTCACTCCAGAGCCCAGTGGTGACATCACTCTGCCAACCTCAGGACTCAAGCTGATGACCTTCAGATCACAGGTATGATTTCTTAACCCACTGAACCATAAGAGAATGGGTCCTTTACTGGTCTGGTGTGTCGGGTCCCAGTTTGTGGTTGCAAAAGAATGCTGAAAAAACACTACAAAAAATATGCACGTCCACAATATGTTAATTGTGATTCACTTTAACTTAACAGTAATGCAGACTGAGCCCTCGTGAACGTAACCAATGAAATAGAGGTCATACTCAACCGTGATGGAGAAATTAGACAGTCAACACTGAAACATGGCAATATATGGGTAATATAAAAACGGCTCATAACCTGCAGTGTTAGTGCAGAATCACAGACTGCTTAGCTCAGAAACAACTCTGTGGTGAGGATCCATAGACTTTAAGCTTTAAGAGAGATTAATACGAAGGATTATACTGGACTTAAACACAAAGGAGTATGTCAGAATCCCAAACAGCAGTAGGTCGATTATCTCCCATTTCGGCCATTAGTGTTGTTTTATGCACAAAGTAATCAGGGGAAAAGTGTATATGGGAATTGGATCTGCGAGATACAGTGGTGGGAGTCTGTTCACGACTTTAAAAGAGAGAAGCGGTGTTTTTATTTGCAGACATTCGGTCTGGGGGGGTGAGTATAGGGCTGACACGGCTGTGCTTTTCAGTTTTCATAGCAGTCTGGAGAAAGCTGAAGATACTTTATGGAAACGTGCCGCAGACGGTGGAAAATTAGACCAATCTTATCGTGAGATGATGGATGCATGGAGACAGCTTCCTGTATTTTTCATAGGCAGCAGAGTCCTGCCCCTAGTTTCATCTCATCGATAAGCTACTTTGGATATGTTTGTAACTTCACCAGAATGGTGGTAGATTTATAATGTTTAAACCTCTCCAGATATACTGGGGCACCGACGTGGATGTGTCAGTTGTAACAAAATCATTGACACAGAGACATGCTTTATTCAACATAAAGGCTGAGACTATTATTCTGAGTAACTTAATGTCTCCTGGTGTGATTTCTGTCATACTGCGGTTCAGTGGGGGGGGGGGGGGGGGTTAT
>JAODUD010000001.1:21686859-21698282 GCA_026784285.1 Stomatorhinus walkeri | reverse complement strand
CCCCCCCCCCCCCCCCCCCCCCCCCCCCACACTACAGGGCCAGCAAATTGCTTCGGCTCTGTGTCCGGCAGTGGAGCTCTGCTGTCTTATTCTGGAAATAATGTGAAATATGGCTCAGAGTCGCTCTGTCTAGTAGCACAATAACCTGCAGATCAAGTTCAGCCCCAAGTTAGCTGGCACACGTGAGGGCAACTGGTCACGGAGCCAAACAAGCACTGTCTGGGTCTCAGCACTCCAGATTACAGACATTTATAAGTGAAGCTAAGTTCTCGAGCCTTTTGTGCAGGACACACTATCCTTCTAACCCTATCTTAACGTCCTCTCCCTCTCTGCTCGGTAGCTCTCATGTTTTATGTTTCTAACATCCATCGATCTGATTTATTTAACTGATTATCCAATTACAGTCTTGGCAATCCAAAGCCCCCACAGAGGAGGATTACAGAAGCAGAAATTGGCCCGGAATTGAAGCCCCAGAATTGAATCAGCCTCATCTAGGACAAACTGAACCCAGCTGAGCTGTTTAAAACTCGAGCTGTTGGATCTTACGTGACGCCGTGTGAAAAATGTACAGCACGGTGCAGGCAGGTATGCTAATGCGAGATCTGCTCTCCTAGCGGCCTCTCCACAGGCAGGGCAGAAGAAGAATGGCAGGGTGTAGGTGGTGAGGAGGTGCACCTTCAGCCTCCTGAAGGAGACGCTTAAAATAGAGCCGCACATCACACCTGCAAGCTGACAGCCTGCTCCAGTGCAGTACAGTTTGCATTCACCGCTCCTCCCTGCATGCACTGCAGGTGCCACATTATGAATTTAGACTTTTTGTGCCTATTTATATTGTTTTTTTTCTTATTAAGCTATAAATATCTCAGTGACAAGGTCAACCAATCAACCCTCACCAGCACCGCGTGATCATGTGTTCAGTTCCATGACGTTTTAGGTGGGAGGAGCAGCTCCAGCCTCGTTTCCATGTGATGCTCCTGGTGCTGGTGGTGGTGGGGGGGTTAGTTTCACATGACCTCTCCCAAGGTGGGGAGAGAGTCAGCTGCTGAAATATGAATTATGGGAGATAATCAAGTGGGCTGTTGGCATAGCTGCTAGTTGAAGTGTCACAGCCACCTTTTTAGGGACAACATAGTCGCCATACCCCAAGGTCACATTTCAACAGAATGTCCAATCAGCTCCATCCATGACCTTACTCTGCAAGTCTGATCCTATCACATCCATCCATGACCTTACTCTGCAAGTCTGATCCTATCACATCCATCCATGACCTTACACTGCAAGTCTGATCCTATCACATCCATCCATGACCTTGCTGTGCATGTATGATCCAATCAGCTCCATCCATGACCTTGCTCTGGGTGTCTGATCCAATCAGCTTCATCCATGACCTTACTTTGCAAGTCCGATCCTATCAGCTCCATCCATGACCTTACTTTGCAAGTCTGATCCTATCAGCTCCATCCATGAATTTGCTCTGCATGTCTGCAAATCTGATCCAATCAGCTCCATCCATGACCTTACTCTACATATCTGATTCAGACAGCTTCATCCATGACCTTGCTCTGCAAGGCTGATCCAATCAGCTCCATCCATGACCTTAGTCTGCAGGTCTGATCCAATCAACTCCATCCATGATTTTACTCTGCAAGTCTTTGATGACTTTACATGTCTGATCCAGTCAGCTCCATCCATGACTTTACATCTGATCTAATGAGCTCCATTATGACTTTACATATCTGATTCAATCAGCTTCATCCATGACTTTAAACCACTTGTCCGATCCTGTCAGCTCCATCTATGACTTGATTCTGCATGTCTGATTCAATTAGTTCCATCCGTGACTTTGCTCTGCATGTCTCATCCAATCAATTCCATTCATGACTTTAAGGCACTTGTCTGATCCTATCAGTTTCATCCATGTCCCTTTGAGTTTTGTTTAGGTAAACAACAGTTGGTGTGTGGGACTGAAAGGTGCACAATGGGGTTAATGGAACCCATCTCCTTTTTGGCATGAACCAACCCAAATTGGACCTGTTCTGACATCTCCAGTAAGACTGCATAAATATTATGGCTTTGTCTGATGTATCTCGTAAAAGTGTTTATAATGAAGCCCTAATGTTTTCACTGGGAGGAAGGAGGTTAGTCATTCCACCCAAAAAAAAGGAAAGGAAAAGAACATCAGTAAGCACCTTGTGTAAATGTTTGTGACGTCTGTAATCCAGAATGACCTTACCTACCCTGGCTGCAAACCCCATCTTCCTGCCTTACCTCGCCACTCTTGCTGTTACATGCTATAGAACACTATATCAGCACAATCCCATTGTAATCCAAAGTACTGTACATCCATACAGAGTCCAAGAAATTTGAGTTAACGTATCATGAAGTATAAGTGGAGAAGGTTCCAAAAGGTGTGATGGATTCTTTCAACCCAGGGCACGTCAAGGAGCGCAGTGGAACCTTACTGGGAGGGGTGTGGCGTGACCCACAGGCTTACAATTGGTTAACATGCTGACCCACAGGCTTACAATTGGTTAACATGCTGGCCCATAGGCTTACAATTGGTTAACATGCTGACCCACAGGCTTACAATTGGTTAACATGCTGGTCAGTGAGGCAGGGCAGCAGAGGGCCTCCCTAATGACATATAGGTTAATTAAAGGCCAAGATAAAATATCCTCAGTGCCGAAATACAGCAGGCACGCTGGGATGGCATTAGCCAGAAAAAGACACCCCTGACAGATAAGAAACAACTGCAGCAGAATTAAAACCAGTAAAATATGTTTATGAACAGCTGTGATAAATTATTGATCGATCTTGATGCCCTATAATGAATAATGCATTATACGACCATGCAGAGTTTTAATTAAAGTAATGATCTTCGAACACACATTCAGGGACAAAGTAGGATGCCTTCAACCCTCAGGCAGGAAACATTGGTTTGCTTTGGCTGAAGAGTTATAGGCTCTTTTTATTATTCTTAATGTCAGTATTGTTATTGTGTAGTTCTTCATATTTGATATACAGCCTTCTTATTGTATTTTTGTGTGTTAAAGTTGGCAATTCCATTTGTTCCAATGCTGGGAAAAAACTGAAATTGAAAGTTGCAGATGTCAGAGCCCAGTGAGGAGTGTGTTTACCTATGGTGGGTTGGGTTTTGTTTAGTACTAGCTAAAGATTTTTTAGGGGGCATATGAGGGGTGATAATTCATACAGAGGGGACCAACCCTATCATTGGCCCGCCCATAATACAATTTGAATCGTTTAGTGACAGGTGAGGCGGCCAATCAGCTTCCAGTCAGGGTCAGTGCCCCTATGGCCCTGACCCTGTACACGCCCCTATTCTGGGCGTCATTTACGAATCCCCATGAAGCTGGACAGGCACGTGCCCATGCCGCATGAGCATCAGGCTCAGTCACGCTCCCGCCCCGGAGCCTCACGTGCTTGGCTGGGACTGACATGCCTGCCTCTGTTATTTATTAATGCCACCTAAAGGTCAGCAGCTGCAGCTCCTTGGTCGCCTTCCTCAGGCCGGCCGTGTCCCTAAGCCCGCGGGGTGGGGGGGGGGGGGGGCAGGGAACCCCCCAGGGCACAGGGAGTGGCCAACGCTGCACTAAAGCCGTCCTTTCACTGACGTTTGTGAAGTTACGACCGCCCGGAGTGGAAGAGGAGCGTCAGGATGAAGGCCCTGGGGTGCAAGAGATATTTCTTTTAGTTATTAAATTTACGAGCTCTCATAAAGCACACACAGAGGAGCCATTGCAAAGAACGGGGGGTTATGCTTGTGCGTGGGTGTGTGTGAGTCACCTGTCTTTGAAGAGGCTGGGAGCTGGCATGGTGGGCGTTTGAGGGTGTGAGTGGACGTGCATGTCTCTGTCAGTGTGTTTATGAGCAAGTGTACATGTGGACACAGACCTCTCAGCATCAATCCCCCCCCCCCCCCACATGCAGGCACACGCACTCGGGGGGCAATGGGAGGGAGCATGTATTATTGAGTAGCCAGGCTTTTAGGCACAGCAGGAGTGGTCTCCACCTCACTGCTCGGCCGGTCTGCTCTGGACAAGGCTCAGCATCCCTGTGGAGAAGCCCTCACAGCTGGGGACCTAATGCTGAATGGGCTTCCGGCCCCAGCAGGCAGGCCCAGGAGGTACCAGAGAAACCATGGTTTTCCTGGAGGTCTAAAAAGTCAGACCTACGGCTCCAAAGCAGACCCTTCTATCACATACTCTTCATGGCCATAAAATTCTGGTCCATAGTCTCTTGTTGAAAAGCAATTCTTTCTGTCCTGTATGCCAATACAAAGGAGTTTTCCAGGATGCATAGCAGTCAGACATTTTCAGCTGAAGTCAAAGCATGTCAAGGCTAGATGTGCCGTCTTAAAATAGCTCCTGTTTCGCATGCGGATAAACTATAGGCCAGGAAAACGGATGCTTTAACCTTTGTGCGTTTGGCTATCCAGTGTTGCTTAAAATACAGTCTGTCGAATAGCCAGAGTCTTCTGGGTACCAATCAAAGGTGTTGTAACAAGCAATTTGACCTCATTACCCTTAGTGCTTCATACTCTACTGGTGCAGTCAGACAGACAAGGACATGTGCTAGTCTCTGGGCTCCAGATCTCTAAGCTCTGGGTCTCTAGTTTCTGGGTCTTGCTGAGCTCTGAATCTTCAGGTTCTGGGTCTGTAGGCTTTGAGCCTTTTGGGTCTGAGTTGGTAGGTTCCTAGGGTTTAGGGCCTTGTGCTCCGGATGGTCGAGCTTTGGGCTGATGGGATCTAGATCTTTAGAGCCAAGGCCTTTCATCTCAGCAACTTTAAGCTTTGGGTGTCTAGGTCAGTATTTCCCACCCTCGTCCTTAGGAACCCCCCAGATGGTCTGAGAGGGAGGGAGCAAAAATGTGGACTGTCTATGGACCCCCAAAGACCAGGTTGGGAAACATTGGTTCAGTCTCCCGATTGTGAAGATGCTGATTCTCTGAACTCCAGACTGATGGGATCAGGGTCTCTGGAGAAAGCTCCTGGTCGATTACATGCTGCATTCAACTGCACAAGCAGTGTCAAATACTGATCCATACGCCAAACAAGATAAAATGAAATAATCTGCCATACATCATTCTATTTTAGTACCATTTAGACAGCTAAATGCCAAATCATAAAAAATAATTCTGAGACTTCTGGTACTTGATTATTGTCTTTGTACAAAACAGAGAGAACTTCTACAGTTTCAGACTGCTGAATTTTGAGTCAGAAAGCATTTGGCCTATTCACAGTTAAAGGCCTTAACGTGAAGCTGACATCTAAAGCTGTGTTCTGTTACTTAACATACAATAACAACAATACAATAAGGTGCACGATTCTTGTGTTAGCACTCACAATCGCATTCACAATCCCGGTGTTAGCATTGCCGTAATAGCATGCAGGATTCCAGTAATAGCATTCATAAGTAGCATGCACAATTCCTTTGTTATTATTGGCATGAGGGCATGTACGATTCCTATATTAGCATTAACATAATAGCGCACATCCCACCTCTTCCAGAAGTTCCGCGAGTCTCCCGTAAATTGACAGCAAGCTTCCTGACACTCGTGAATGATGCCCAGTGTTCCAGAAATTTGTCGTTATGCTATTCAACAGCGGTAAAATTAGCGGGCAAGCAGTTTTACCGCTACAACCCCGCCCCACCTGTCTGTCAAGTTTTAAAATTTTAAATAATCATTACAACTCTCACAATTAGCATGGGGTGGTAGCACATAGTAGCACTAGCATTGTGCTTCGGTGCTCAAAGGAGTTGCTATTCAGAGACAGATAATTAGCACGACTTCCATTCTTTCGTTTGCCCTGACCAGCACAACAGGGTGCTGGTTTAATCACTTTCATTTCAAGACTGATCGGGGCCCAGAGACCCAACTGTGAACCTGGAGGGGACTACAGAAGGTGAAAGGGGCTTCTGTGCCAGACAGTCCCCACTCAATAACTGAATAACTGTCTTCATTCATTTAGAAAGACATGCACCATTGATTCCTTTAGGGAATCCACACATAGGTACGCAAGAGAGTATATTTTTACCGAAGACTCCAGGCTCACGAATCCCTTTAGCATGATAACATGTGCGTGTCCATGCGTGTGAGTGAACAGTCTGCGTGTGGCGGATGGCGAGTTTCCGGTGCCTAGGTTGGCTTCACTCCCCCCGTCCCAGATGGCGCCGCATCCGAGCTCTCCTGCTTCAGCATTTCTCGGACACTAACGAACGACGGAAGCTACTGTCTCCTTCCAGAGGGCCCCCGCCCCCCCCCCCCATCTCCGCTGCGGCTTGCTGGAGGCGGCCCAGGCCTTCGTAGCCTAGTGAGGCAAAACAAGAACAACACCCACCCGACCCCCGGGGCACGGTGGCTGTCACCAGCCGCTAAGCGAGGACTGGGACCGCTGAGGTCAGTTAGCGGTGGAGGACGCAGCCTTTGATGTCATGTCGTCACCCTGCTAAATACGTGACTATGCCCTGCAGGGTACCAGTGGCTATGGAGCTACGGTTCCAGGCTGGTGACCTTCCACCTGGAGTACACAGCACTCCCCAAGGCAGGCGGCAGCAGCCACCAAGGCCTCAACCCATCAGAGACTGTAAATTCTACATAGAAGATCAGCAGCCTTAACTGCACTGGCCCCAGCTGAAAGCTGATTGGCCCCATCCCTTGTCACTCGCCAATTCAAAACGAACCATTGCATAATGTTACGGTTAGCCCCTCCCCTCTGTTTGAATTGTGGCCCATCTTATGACTCCACCTTAAAAAATACTACAGTTGCCTTTGCTCATAGTTCCCTTTCTTGCATGGGATGCCCCGCTCCCCCTTTAAAACCAAACATAAATAGATAAAACCACATAGGGCAGAAGATACAGATTCCTCACTTATCAGATGTATGTATGTTATGCAATTAAATTTAAATGAGCGCCATAGCTTTCTGACTTAATCAGTGGATATGGCCGCATTCATGGTAACCAGTGTCCTCTGAGAGATGCAGTCTTGTGGACTCACTGTAATCTTCGGAGGTAAACTAAGGATACACATTTCACTGGATGGCAGGCTGATGACAAGCTGCTCCCCAGGGGTCCCAGGTGCCCTGTCAGCATGCATGTCCGGCAGGCCGGTCCCAGGCTTCGGCCTGTCAATGGGCCTTTAATTAAGACAGCCTGACTCCACCTAGGAGGTGCTGTTTGGCAGGGGGGCACAGTGCAAATGAAAGAGGCTCACGTATAAGAATGACAGGTACCCCTTGGGAAGCGCCACTGGTACATTCTTCTGTCTGTTCTGTGCGTCTTGCATACAAAACATTTTCATAACATGCATATAGATCGAACCAGGAGCACATAGACCAGGAGCACACAGAAGGGCACTTTGGTTGCGTGTTTGGGGTAGATGGCAGGCTTTGCGTGCTGCTGGCTGTGTGCTTAGTGCGGCTGCAGTAAGTAGGATAGTCCTCCTGCTGGCTGTGCGTGTAGCATTTAGAAAGTGTCCATGCTCAGCTATAATAAATGTAGCATATACTGTAGCATGGCGTGGTTGCTCTTTGGTTTCTGAGATGCTGGATGTTGCTCCTGTCAGAAGCACTTTCCAGCACTAACCAGCCAGCCCTTATGTAACTCTGCCGGGATCTCCTCCCTGGACACGGCTCCACCTACTGGTTTGTACCCGTACTTCATTCGACCTTCAGATAGGGTAGGCTTTTCTTCAGGTTCATCGGCATTGGGGCTGGTTTTGTCCCAGGCTTGCACTGACGTTGCCAAATTCTTCCCCCTGTGGCACACAAGATGTTCACTTTCTAAATTAACTTGTTTTTCTTAGATTCTGCTCTCCAGATGTCTTTGGGAGATTTATAATGTAACTGCCCAAGTGGAAGTGAGTAGTAATCACAGGGCTTACACATTCAGTGCAGTGTTGGCGGTGCAGCAAATCTAATGGCTAAGCTCAAGATATTCATGGGGGGCACGGGGGGGACTGGGGGTAGCGGGCATTTAGCTGCGCAGACGAACCGTTGCCACAACCCTAGGTGGGGACTGAGTTAATAAGCTAATTTTTTTTTTGCATCTTTCAATGCTTTTGTCAGTAATTTCTTTTTAAAACTGGTATGTTGCTTTGGATAAAGGCATCTATTAAATAAAGAGGATGTAAATGTAGAATCAGATCCGGACTGAGACTGACAGCTGGTGTCATTGCTGGCATTTACGTAAGCGGTAGCAATAAAAGCGGGGCGGGACCCCCGCCCCCCCACCCCCATGTTCTCTAATGAAAAATGTCACAGTAATGAGGTCGCACTGGTAGGTGTGGATGAGGTAACAGTCTGGGAGAAGCCGATTAATCACACCTCACTGCCGTTCCCTCTCACTCTGCAGGCTCATATGTCGGAAATATCGCACATCTGATGAGGCCCTTAAAGTTACTGGTAAGGAAAGCGGAGGGGGGCGGTGTTATTTTGGAGAGGAAATGCTCCCAGCTTCCTTTCACACACCCCCCACCAACGTCTGCTCTGGCCGGCTTGGGGAGTAGGGATTTTTCCGGTAATTAATTCTCACAAGTTTCCAAATGTGATGGAAATCTCCGCCATGCTCTGGGGTGAACCGGAGGAGCTGGCTAAGTGTCTCCTTTGTCCATGATCATCTGCTGAACACACCCTGTGGGGTCTGACCAACCATGACTGCAGGTGTGAAGCAGAGAGAGGAAAGATGAGCATATAGATATAGCTGTAAACACTGGGGGTGTCTGTTTGGGATGTTACTTAGGGGTTTCTGAAAGACTGGAATGAGATGCAAGTGTCTACGATGTTCCTCTTTTCACATGTTAGACCACAATGGTGATTCATCTTAGATGAAGAATGATGAGTAGCTGGTTAGGAGTCAGGTGTTATAGGTCAGGAGAGATGTGTTACAGGTGAGGCAAGAGGGTTTAAAGGTGAGGAGGAGGGTTTACAGGAGAGCAGAGAGGTACTAAATCTGAGGAGAGGTATTATAGGTGAGGAGGGGGGTCATACAGGTGAGAAGAGAGGTGATAAAGCTGAGGATAGAGGTGTTACAGGAGAGGATAGAGGTGTTACAGGTGAGGATAGAGGTGATACAGGAGAGGATAGAGGTGTTACAGGTGAGGATAGAGGTGTTACAGGTGAGGATAGAGGTGTTACAGGTGAGGATAGAGGTGTTACAGGTGAGGATAGAGGTGTTAGAGGAGAGGATAGAGGGGTTACAGGAGAGGATAGAGGTGTTACAGGTGAGGATAGAGGTGTTACAGGACAGGATATAGGTGTTACAGGAGAGGATAGAGGTGATACAGGAGAGGATAGAGGTGTTAGAGGTGAGGATAGAGGTGTTAGAAGAGAGGACAGAGGTGGTAGAGGAGAGGATAGAGGTGATACAGGAGAGGATAGAGGTGTTACAGGAGAGGATAGAAGTGTTACAGGTGAGGATAGAGGTGTTACAGGTGAGGAAAGAGGTGTTACAGGTGAGGATAGAGGTGTTACAGGAAAGGATAGAGGTGCTACAGGTGAGGATAGAGGTGTTAGAGGAGAGGATAGAGGGGTTACAGGAGAGGATAGAGGTGTTAGAGGTGAGGATAGAGGTGTTAGAGGTGAGGATAGAGGTGTTAGAAGAGAGGATAGAGGTGGTAGAGGAGAGGATAGAGGTGATACAGGAGAGGATAGAGGTGTTACAGGAGAGGATAGAAGTGTTACAGGTGAGGATAGAGGTGTTACAGGAGAGTATAGAGGTGTTACAGGTGAGGATAGAAGTGTTACAGGTGAGGAAAGATGTGTTACAGGTGAGGATAGAGGTGTTACAGGAGAGGATAGAGGTGTTACAGGTGAGGATAGAGGTGTTACAGGTGAGGATAGAAGTGTTACAGGTGAGGATAGAGGTGTTACAGGTGAGGAAAGAGGTGTTACAGGTGAGGATAGAGGTGATACAGGTGAGGATAGAGGTGTTACAGGAGAGGATAGAGGTGTTACAGGTGAGGATAGAGGTGTTACAGGTGAGGATAGAGGTGTTTCAGGAGAGGATAGAGGTGTTATAGGGGAGGATAGAGGTGTTACAAGTGAAGATAGAGGTGTAACAGGAGAGGAGAGAGATGTAACAGGAGATTAAAGAGGTGTAACAGAAGAGGAGAGAGGTGTTTCAGAAGAGAATAGAGGTGTAACAGGAGAGGAGAGAGGTGTTACAGAAGAGGAGAGAGGTGCTAAAGGTGAGGAGAGAGGTGTTACAGGAGAGGAGAACAATGTTACAGGAACAGTACAATAACTGTAGCTCAGGCTCTGTCAGTGGCTTCAGGGTTGTAGCTGCAAAGGGTTAATATGGTGCAGATTCTTCACTTCATGATGAGGAGAAGACAGAGGATAAACAAGTCCTGGTCACACCATCGATCGCAGCAGGAGAGGCTGAATAACATCCTGCAGTCATTAAACCTGCTCGCCCTCAGCTCCAGGAGACGCTGTCCTCCATGGGCATAATAGAGGGAAAGAGAGGCAAGAGGAAGGCAGAGGAAGAGGAGAGAGTGAAAACATAATGTCCAGCACAACCGTGCCCTACAGTGAATACTGCCACCAACATGTGCCGCATAGCAAAACCAGTGACAAACACAGTCTGCTAGAGCAAGACCACAATAACGCTGTCATGAATGTACAATACCATGTGGTGGGTACATCACGTGACCACCGGCCTTGGTGACGTGCCTTTCGCCACTTTCCTGTGGGACATCCAGACACGACATGAACCGCTAACGGTTCCGAAATGGACGGCCAAGGAATGTGACTTGCGGGTTGGTGCTGAATGCAAACATGTGCCACTTGTAGAAAGTGCCAGATGCTGCCAGCTTCAACAAAGGAGGTGGTGGGGGAGGTAGAGTGGGTTAGGGTTGAGGCAAATGCTGATCTGCGCCCCCAGCCTTAAATGCAAGAGGCGGTCTTCTTCTGAGCTGATATTCCAAGCACATCCCCAGTTGTGAATTCTCTCTCATTTTCTCTGATGCTCTCTCTCTCTCGCGGCGAGAGACAGGCGCCAGTCTTGGGGCCAGAGGTCATGGCGAGCAAGGGGGGGGGGGGGGGGCTGCCCGCCTGGCTTTCCGAATGAGGGGAGACGGTACCTCCATTCGACGACGAACAGCTACAGCACGCCTCTGACCTTTGACCATCCCCGACACCCTCCCTGGAATTGGACGTCTGGTATGGCCGTCTGCGTATTGCCAAATCAATCTATAGTCTGCAAGTGGGGAGCGGTCAGTTTTTAGTGGGAGCACAGGGGTCCAGGGGTATCTTAAGGGGTGGGGGGGAAAAGACAGCATGGTACTTGCTGACCTCTTGCCATTGCTGCTTTTTCAGGTACGTGCAGTGTTGGGCATTTCAGGTCCAGAAGCTACAAATCCAGACCAGGATTTTATTTCTACCAACCGGTTGAATACTCTC
>JAODUD010000001.1:21660312-21671883 GCA_026784285.1 Stomatorhinus walkeri | reverse complement strand
TAGTCCTTATTTTCCCGAGTCTGTGGAAGTCCCTATTTTCATGATAGTCTGTGATAGTCCCTGTTTTCCCTAGTGTCTGTGATAGTCCTTATTTTCCCGAGAATCTGTGAAAGTCCCTATTTTCCTGATAGTCTGTGATAGTCTTCATCTCCTGATAGCTTTTGAGGTATCCTGGTTTTGAAAATCTACTTTAGTCACTGTTTCTGAAGCTTTGTTATAGGTACTGTCTCCCGATCACAGGCTGCCGGCTGTTTTTCTGCCGTGTCTTTTCACGCAGAGCTTGCCAGTTTGTCCTTGGCGTGACTCAGAGACATGCCTTTCTGTAAGCCTGGACGCATAACCGCAGACGGTATGTGGAGTGAAACCAGCCATTGTGAGCCGCGTTTCCGGGGGACACTACAGAATGCCGCGAGAGCAGCACTTGTACCAGCGCCTTTATTACCTGCGTCGTCTCTGTGAAGTCGTCACCCTCGCATGTGGGCAGGCTTTATATGTCTCAGCTGCGGCACACTGGGGGATGGTACATGGTCTTTTCACATGACCAGCCTGTCACCTGTCAGCAATGCAAGTCAGACGTGACTCTCTCCCTGGAGGCAAGCCAGCAGATTATGCTTTGCACTGACCAGTTTCATCCTAGGAAGCTGATTAGCATTGTCTAAACTCTGGAGTATGAACTCACTTTGGGTTTATCCCATTACATATACTGTCATATTGTTTCTGCAGCTCTGTTAGTGTTTGTGTGGGTGGTGTTGAGTTACCAGCTGTCTGTAGAGAAACTATTAGGGACTGTGCTACAGACTTGTCAGGCACTCTGTTAGGGACTGTGTCACAGACTGTGTTAGGCACTGTATCAGGGATGTGTTACGGACTGGGTCAGGGCCTGGGTTATAGACTGAATCAGGGATTCAGTTACGGACTGTGTCAGGGACTCTGTTAGGTACTGTGTCAATGACTGTGTTACAGACAGGATCAGGGACTTGTTAGGGACTGTGTTACAGGCTGCATCAAGAACTGTATTAGGGACTCTTGGGGACATTTTAAGGGACTGTATCTGAGACTGTTAGGGAATGTATCAGAGATTGTGTTAGAAATTGTGTCAAGGACTGTTTGGGACTGTGTTAGATACTGTATTATGGACTGCATCGGAGACTGTGTTAAACACTGTGTTAGGGACTGTATCAGGGATGGGACTGTGTTAGGGACTGCATCAGGGACAGTGTTAGAGACTGTATCAGGAACTCTGTCAGAGAATGTGTTAGGGATTGTATTTAGGACTGTGTTAGGGAGTGCATCAGGGACTGTGTCAGGAACTGTTTTAGGGACTGTATCATGGACTGTGTTAGGAACGGTATCAGGGATCATGTTAGGGGCTGAATCAGGGACTGTGTCATGGACCATTAGCGACTGTGTTCAGCACAGTGCTAGGAACTCCGTCAGGGACTATGTTAGGTACTATGTTAGGGCCTGCATCAAAGACAGTTAGGAATTATGTTATACATGCTAATACCAAATTAGTAATAGTATCTTTGATTGCAATAATGACCCAGATAAGTCCACCTACCTCAGTAGATGAAATATATCTACTTGTGGGTTAGATCTCTTTGCCTGCGATCAGGAGGATGCTGATTTGAATTCCATGCTCAGCAGAATAGCCACATCTCAAGGTCCTCAATTCCCTGAAAAATGCTTCAGGGGCCCTGAATGGACTGACCCTGCTGTCAGACCATAACCTTCGTTCTCACCTCTGAATGTGTGTGTATATCTTAAAAAGGAGTGCATGATGGGATGCGTGAAGACTAACATATACCAATGTACCTGATCACACACTTGTATAAATGGCAAATAATTCCATTGCTGTTGTTTTTGCACCCTTTCAGTCTATGTCCCAATATGTCACCAAAAACAGCTCTTGCCCTGGCAGCCAAAAGCTGAAGGACACATGTCACCTTCTGTCTCACTTGTCTTCTCCTTGTCACCACCAATCACATGAGAGAAGGAAATCGCGAATTAACACAAAGTTATAGATAATGAATCAGAAGAAAAGGATGCCTGAGTAGTGGCTGAGGTCGTCTGCTCTTACAAGGTCCCGTCACACATTGTAATTGCCGCGTTTCCTTAGAAACTGCTGTCTTTGTCCGTAACCAGTTCTTACCTAAAACTGGTTTGGGCACTTGTGGTGATAAGGCATGTCCCAGAATTCTCCAGCTCCCAGGTGATTGGAGCTTGTTGGGGCCAGCGTCATCAACCAATGCTGCATTGTTGACCATCTCTCTCTCTCTCTCTCTCTCTCTCTCTCTCTCTCCACCTAAGCTTGCTGTCTGTCCCTCTACCACACAGTCCTACCTTTAGAAACAAGAAAAAAAATCTCATCATTTGCATACTCAACCCCACTAGCCAATCAGTGACACGGATGAAAAGGACAAAGTTCCCCAAGGATTTGCTCACTTTCTCTGCCCTTCCTGTGCATTGGGCTCTTGGATTACACCTCTGCCAGGTAGTGTGTTCTCAGGTGACCCCCTATCCCCCCCCCCTCCCTGGGCAAAAACGACAGCTGAACACAGTACAACTGGTAAGTTTTGTGCCTGCAGCACCGTTTTTCTGAAAACCAGGTAAAATAGGACTCGACAGTGTACTGCATCTGATTGTTGAGCTGGCATGCGGCACAGACTTAACTTCTCAGGAGGGACTCCTTTGTACCTGTACGCTACATACCTACATGGTAGAATAACGTCGGTACAGTGCAAGTTGAGGCAGACGCCGTTCATTTTCCTGGGAAGTTTTCCCTAACTTGCCTTCCTTCAAAAGTCACTGGAAGTTTCCACTTGGATCTGGAGCTCCATTGCTTCTCTGTGTCGCTTTACTTGTCAGAAAGTGACATTTGGAAAGGATTATTTTGATTCTGTCTATTCAGCGGGTGGTATAAAGTGACGGCCATTGCAAAAAGTTACTTTAACACCGGAGGAGGTCAACTTTCCTTGATTTCAGCAACAAGGAAAGACTTAAATGGAGTGGAAATCCGAACCAGGAAATTGGCGGAACAGGTTCTGAATCCTGACCCCTGCAGCTTCTTTGGGTATTTGCAGAACTTTGCGGTTTGGATTCTATGTGATCCGGTACCTCTTTTCTTCTGTGCTATTCTCTTTTGGTTCTGTGCTAAAATATCTCCCTATTGTTCTCTGTGGTCCTGAATCTCTGGTTCTAAACTTCTGTGACCCAGTGTACTTCTGTGTTGTTCTCTTTGTTCCACACGGCTCACAGCTCTTTTGCTGGTTCTGTCTAGCCTTGCCTTTCCACCAGGGCATCACCTTCTGATGCTCTTCAGCCAGGATGTGAGCAAACACCCTGGCATCTCTGCTGCCTACAGTAAAGGAGGCTTAAGCTTCGAGGGGCTTCATGCATCTTCTAGTTTTTGTTATTCCGGTGCCAATGGTGTTGGGTTGAAGAAAACAGCGCCTAAAGAATCGGCTTCTGAAGATCTGTAATGTGAAGCTATAACAAAATTACAAAGGTAGAACATACATGATCTGCACATGCCGTCCTCTTCCAGATACAGCAGTGGCCGTCCAACATGCAGAACATGCATAACCTAAAACACACTCTTATATATACACATAGTTGAGGAGTCATACTGATTTTCTTGCTTAGTTTCAGTGGTATCCAACAGAATTAAAACCATAATTCTGTCCTGTCGCTGTTTCGTGTCATATTACGCGTTCCAAGGGCTCGGTGCTGGTGTTCAATAACATCCAAGCCCCAGAGTTTGTAAAGTATCAAGGACATGCTCCTGATGCGGTATGTGAAGTATGCTAATGTGTGCTAACATGTTGACCGGTGGCTGTACAAGAGAGGTCCTGCCTCCTGACAGTGTTACCCGAGGGGACCCGAGGGGACCCGAGGGGACCCGGGGGGGGGGGAGTCTTACTAGAGGTGACTTTCTCCGGGGGGGTATTCGTTCAGGAGAGGTCAGCCAACAAACAACTACTTTATTAACTGATACCAAAAGGATAAAATCACTGACAGAGATACGGAGTTATTTGCCAAGCTTGTGTCTGTCCTTGTCAGTAGCGTCAGAGAAGTGACGATTTCGTTTAGGTTTGTTTATGCCATTAGTGTCAGTGGGCTGATTCATGTCTGTTGGCTGCTTGTAGAGGGATCTCGGTTCCAGAAAACTTTTACTAGGGTGTGTCTCAGGGTTACGGTATAACTGAAATTTGGCAGGTTTATATCCATGCGGCAGGATTTCCATGGTATAAGCCCGCCCACCAAACCTCTGAGGCACAGATGGGAGCAGTTCTGACCTGGTCCTCTATTACATCTGATTCGTAGGGGGAAAGTCATCGATTGCTACCCAGCTCACCCATCAGTGTGGGAATCACTGAGGATTCTGGCTAGAATTCTGCCGTGTGTCTTTATGTGGGCCTGACACACTGGCTAGCTGGATAGGCTGACATTCACCTTCAGACGATCGCTAGTGATAAGATACACACCAGGTGTGTCTTCTTTTCCGGTGGTCTGCTGCTTTGTAGACATCCGTTTCCATGTCTACAAAACAAACATACGCTGCACAGGATCTACTGCTGAAGACCCATTCCTTAAAAAAGACACTGAGGAAAATTTCAGCAGAAAAAGTAAAGGATAGCACTGTCTTCGCTAAAGCCCATTCTTTATTATTACGCCCAAATGCATGTCTTTGTCTTTATGGGACACATCTGTGTGTCCGTGTGGTTTGCAGTGTGATATATTAGGAGCTGAATTTGTCCACATAAACATTAACTATCTTGTGATGCCTGACCATTAAACCCTAATGCTAACAGTCAGATACAGTGATAACCATGGTAAATTACCCCAAGGCTGCTATATTAATGTATTCATCATAAACATTTAATCAAAATATTAGGGTTTAGTGGCATCGCTTACATTTCAGATACCTGGGTATTTAGTGAATTCTAAATTAATTGGCATGTTCACCTTGTGCTCCTTGCATCACAGTTACAATGCAGAGGCTATGGGGTCCAATAAAAATTGTATCCTTCCCTCAAGTCACTTTGGATAAAAGTGTCAAGTAAACGAATGAACTGTTTAAGGGTATAAGTGCCCTCACTTTGAAGGCCTCTGTAGGTCCAGCTTCTAAACCCCCCATTACATCTGCTGTTTTCCCCCTGCTGTCCCACAGATCAGCCACTAACGCAGTTATGTAAGGGCCTTCCATCCACACATATTTGATTTCAACTCTGACCCCCCCCTCCCTCCCTTCCACATCACCTTGGTGACCTTACCCAGTCCGGACAATGAGCCAGGAGGTGATGGGACAGAGGGCAGATGTCGAAACCCCAAACCTGTGCTACACCTGTGGCCAGAGACACCTTTTGGATGAGAACCACGAGTATCACTATGAGGAGGAGGTGGACGATGACCTGGTCTGCCATATTTGCCTTCAGCCACTGTGTGTGCCTGTGGACACGCCCTGTGGACACACCTTCTGCACAGAGTGTTTGACCAGCTTCTTGCTGGAGAAGGACTTCTGCCCTGTAGACCGGCAACCTCTACTGCTGCAGGCCTGTCACAAGTCTAGCCTGCTGGTTTACAAGCTTCTGGACAAGCTGGTGGTGGCCTGTCCCTTCCCAGAACACTGCAAGGAGACCATGCCCAGGACCGAGCTCGAGGCTCACCTCAAGCACAGGTAAGTCTACCTGAAGCCAGAGGAGAGCCCGTCTTTCAGGGCTTCACTGCAGAGTTCTCAGATCTTGGTCTAAGTCTCACCCAGGGTCAGCAGCAATTATTCAGGGGCCCTTAGACCGAGCTCTACTTGGGAGGCGCCCATACCAACAACATTAATGATCATTTCGCTTCCTCCATAACGCACATTATTATCGGGGAGAGAGGTACATTAGGCAACTGCCTGTTCTGCCAATAGCAAGAGCCAGCCCTGGTCTCATACCTGCGTGAGTTGAAATAGGCAATTCCAAGTCCAAGGCGAATCGATGCTTTCATCCATGTCGGAGTTTCAATTACAATTTTTTTAAACCTGATAAGGAGAAAAAAAATGTCTTGTATCAGCGCCAGAGTAACATAGTGCTGCAAGCCGGGTTTACAAGCATTTTGTTTTGCCTGTGTGATGCAGTTGGATATATCACTTTATTATTTGACTGTTTCAGTATCTGTAACATCACTGTCTCAAGGGTTTGGTCTCTAGAGCTCTGTGGACTTTGTCCCTGAGGAATACAGTGCTCACGGCTGGGACTCGAACCTCCAGGTCCCCTTCGATCTGATTTGTGTGGATTCCTCAGCTCCGAGGCCGGTCTCATGGGGAAACACGCAGACAGCTGAGGTGTGTTGCTGTCTGACATTTTGCACCCCGTCTGATCACATTTTCGCTTTTGCATTCCTATTTCCTAGGGTTGTTTTTGCAGCTGGGTTTTAGTGAACAGCTTTATTCTGACTGCAGTTCAGTGTTGGGTTTGTGGTCGATTATTTTTGGACCTTTTGTCCCCAAGGTCTGGCTTCAGTGGCGGTGCTTTAGTGTCCATTGTGCACCAAGGGTCATGTGACTGTTGCCCTATGCTGATCCTTTGTTTAGCTATTCATATTGTTAAAGTTGTATTTGGCTGGTTGCATATCCCAGATTGTGTGTAAACAGACATGCTGATCAGCTGTTTCTGTTTCACTGCTGGAAGTTCTCTACCTGCGTTCTTCTTTTCTTGCCGTTCCTGCCGAATTCGAGCACGTCCGACTGGTTGTTCTCAGGAGGCTCTGTTCAGCTGCTGGTATTAAGTGCCTCTGGGTTTAATCATGGGTGCAGTGAAGCGAGGGGCAGTACTGAGGGTGGGTGCGCACCTTACAGCACAGCCCTGACCTACACGCTCTTGCACCTGCCGATTTGCTTTTATGTAACAGCATCTTCCTTACAAGGTATGGTAAGAAGACTGGTTCCATTACAGTTTGCAATCCTTTTCCACCACAGTCCCCAGCACAACACAGTCCTCTACACAACACAGGCCCTTACTCAACATAGGCTACTCCACAACACAGGACCTTACCTAACACACTCCTCTACACAACACATGCTCTTACCCAGCATAGGCTACTACCCAACACAGTCCTTTACCAACACAGGCTCTTACCAACTCAGGCCTCTACACAACATAGTTTCTTAATCAACATAGGCCACTACACAACAAATGCCAACATAGCCCTCTACCAACACAGGTTCTTACCAACCCAGGCCTTTACACCACACTGGCCCTTACCCAACACAGGCTTTTACCCAACACCGCTCTCTACCAACACGGGCTCTTACTAACCCAGCCCTCTACCAACCCAGGCCTCTACACAACACAGACCCTTACCCAGCACAGGCCTCTACACAACACAGGCCTGGACCCAACATATGCCTCTACACAACACAAGCCCTTACCCAACCCAGGCCTCTACACAATACAGACCTGGACCCAACATAGGCCTCTACACAACACAGGCCCTTACCCAACCCAGGCCTCTACACAATACAGGTTCTTATCCAGCACAGGTCTCTACACAACACAGGCCCTTACCCAACATAGGCATCTACACAACACAGGCCCTTACCCAGCACAGGTCTCTACACAACATAGACCCTTATCCAGTCCAGGCCTCTACACATCACAGCCCCTTAACCAACACAGGCCTCTACACAACACAGACCCTTACCCAGCACAGGTCTCTACACAACATAGGCCCTTACCCAATATAGCCCTATACCCAACACAGGCCCTTATCCATCACAGCCTCCCACCCAATACAGCCTTCATATCCAACATTCTCCCCTACCCAGTACATTCCCAGCCCAGCACGGGTCATTGCACAGTGTCAATCATGGCCTGAGTATTAGTTAATCCACTTCATCCTGGTTTATCAATTTGGTTCAGGAACAACCAGGATGTACAGTAACAGTTGATACCAATTCTAACAAGTCATGGCACGTCTGTGTCTCCATGAAGGTTGCAGTGTAATATATTAGAAGATGAATTTGTCAATGGGGGGGGATAATTATTATGCGTGTAATGAATGCTGTTGGACGACAATCTGACAGTGGTTGAATTACACGCCAGTTTTTCCCCTGGGAGTGCCGCTGTGCCCCCCCCCCCATGCACGGAAATTTCACAATTGTGTATCTCTTTAACGTTCCTGGCCATCAATAGGCCAAAGTCAACAATGACATGCACAGCCTCGGGGCTCAGCCCAAATGTCCCCCAGGCTCCACCCACCCCCCCAGAGCATAGGTCGCCATACTTGTCTGGACCAGAGTCACAACTGTGCAGCCAAGAATGCCGCGCCCATGTAGGGCAGACAAACTTCTTAGCAGGTAAGAAGTTATACAGAAAAATAGTTAAGGAGAAAGAGAAAGAGAAAGCGAGAGAGAGTGAGCAGGGGGGTGGGGAGGGGTGTAGGGAGAGAGCGAGAGAGAGAGAAAACTGAGGCTGTCAGGTTTACAGATGCTTTGGGGTTCCTGTAAAAGGCCGGAGATGGACTCAGCCAGAGAGCTGCGTTGTCCTTATTTATTTATCACCGTCAGAGTCTGTGACAGTCACTTCTCCCCCAAACGCATTTATTCTACACTTCAGCTAGACTGAAAGGAGACGTCGAATGTCATGAATGTCGAAACCGATTCGGGAAGGTTGAAGCTGAACAAATGGATTGGGGGGGGGAGACACAGATATAAACGTAAACAGATTCAGGGCTGGTGAAGGGAATGAAGGGAAGCAGGAAGAGTCAGACTGCGTCAGGAGCACTGCTGTGTTCTCACTTACACTGCTAGGGCCCAGGCTCCCACTGTGGTGGAAAAGCAACGTCTCTCAGGCCTACTGATAAAGGGGATCGATTGGGGGAAGAGGGCTGGGAGAGAGAGGAAGAGAGGGGGGGGCAGGGAGGGAGAGCAAGCTGAACTGAATGTGGATAGCAGTGTCGGGTGGAAACAGAAAAACCCCCCCTCCACCCTCCTATAATCACCAGTGGGGGCCACAGAGATGGCCTCTCCTCTTTGCAGCCTTTAGACCCAGCTCAGCCCCTGTTAGCGATGCTGTCCCGGGGGGGGGGGGGGGGGGGGGGTGAATAGGGAGAGAGAGAGAGAGAGAGAGAGAAGGAGTGAACGGGCAGCTCAAATGGAGTGGGGATAAAATGCAGGCATCATCTTGCCATTCATTCACAAAAGATCCTCCTTTCATTTCTCTTCTCTGTCTTTTTTTCTTCATTATTTTGTTAATCATCTAAATTAATTAATTAATATGTTATTTTAATGTATGCAGTTCCGAGCAAGTGCTTGAGCCTTTGCATCTGGCCTGTGCCACTGTCGCGTGGGAACGGGAGGGGTGAGATTGTTGGGGTCGCAAGTGGGGGGTGGTGCATCTCCCCACACCCCCAGCTCAGAGTCCCCCACCTGTCAGGCTCAAGTCTATAAAGGGAGGTCGCAGTGGGGGAGGAGGCAGGACCCTAGTTGTTCAGTCTGAACGGGCATATGTAGCGAGCATCCTCTGCGCACCTCCCCCCGCCAAAGTGGGGCATTGGTTTGCTCCATGCCTGCCTCCCAGTGGCTGCTGCTGCAGTATAAGTCACAGTCTCATCGGAGCACTGTGCTGTGTGCCCGTCCTCACCATGCCCCCCTCTCACTCACACACACACACACGCGCCCCGTAATCCTCTTACACCTCCCCCTGCGTCCGGCACAGATTAGTCCCGCAGATCCGATGTGCCAGACCGCCGGCACTGCTACCCCTATCTCCACCGCCGCCAGACTCTCGTCTTCTTCCCGCTCCTCCTCTTCCTCCCGCCGCCGTCCCTGCCGCCTGCCTTCTCTGAGCGGCATGCTGGGCCGCAGGGTGTGAGGGACTCGGGGGGGGGGGACGGAGCAGCGCTGAAGGTGTTCGAGGAAGAGGAGCGGGCCAGCATGAAGGCACTGCTGCTGCTGGTACTACCCTGGCTGAGCCCAGCCAACTACACTGACAATGTGGGAAACCTACACATCCTCTACTCAGAGCTGTGAGTATGATGTGTGCCTGTGAGTGCATGTCTGTGAGTGTGAGTGTGTGTCTGTGTGGGTGTGTCTGTAATTTTGTGTGTGTGTGTGTGCGCGCGGGCGCGCACGTGAAAGAGTGTATTTCTATATAGGTGTGTGTTTCTATATGCGTGTGTACCTGTGTTTGAAGGCATCCAGCACATTCTGTACTCAGAACAGTGTGTCTGTGAGTGTATCGTTGCCCATATGAGTGTGTCCATTTGTGTGTGCGTGTACCTATATGTGGGTGTGCTTGTGTGTAAGTGTTTCTCTGTGTATGTGTTTGCAGGCATTCTAATGTCCTGTACATGCGCATTTCCGTACACACAACCTGTGATGCATGGCATGTGATTATGCACAATATCTATATGTATGTGCGTGTGTTGCGTGCGTTCACATGTAAACGGATCACAGTACAGTTTTCCTGCATTATTAAATTGCTTAGCATGCAAAAAAGTCACTTAAAATTGAACCGTGCTTGGTATTTTACTGAATAAGTTTAGGTTCCATGTTATGGTTTCTCAAGGAACAAAGAACAGCAAGCTCTTAGTATGGACTTTAGCCGTTACTCTGTCTGTGTGTGTGTGTTTGTGGGATTTGGTCTTTTGATGAATGGGGCAAGACAGTTGCCATGGAGGCAAGTTTTCTCAGCAGCGGTCAGGGGTGTTGATGATGCAGGATTTTACCAGAGGGTCCACATGGCAGAGTGTGTGAGTGTCCCTGTGATTCTGTCTCTCCCTGGCGCTGCTGAAGCAGATCTAGCACACGCGGTTAAACGGCACGCCACTGCGCTGCAGTGTTTCCTACTGGACTGCAGTTATTTCATGCTGTCATGTTCCGCTGCTGGATTCTTACCTGGCTTAACGTGAAAGGTACCAGCCAGGGTTTCAGCATGTTTGAAGTGCTGACATCTGTGAATGAAGCCATCCCTGTCTTTCTGCGAGTCGGTTTGTTAAAAGCACCGTGCCATGTTTCTGTGACTATATTCTTTCAAAGAGCTGTGACTGTAAACACAGCAGTCTCTGTGCTTGCATGAGTCAGTCCTTTGAAGGGATATGCTTGTAAACACAGCCATTACTGTGTTTCTGTCAGTCAGTCCTTGAGAGGTGCTGTGCCTATGAACACACTGCTCCCTATTTGGAATAGATTTACTCATGGTTTCATGCCAGACGCTTGTCAAGGCAGGTTTAATGCCCCGCGGGGGCAATGCGGAGGAATCTGCGTTGTGAATTTAAGCTTCTGCTCTTCTTCAGTCACCCTGCAAACGTCAGCCCCCAGGGCAGGGAGGGGAAGCAGAGTTCGGGGGTAGAGTGGTGGTGGTGGGAGATCATTCCCAGGGGTCCCATCTGTCCCCTGAGTGTGACTCTGGGATTGGTAGGAAGCATACAGAGAACCCGCCCTGGCAGAGGGCAACTTGCACTAGGATTGGTCAGTCACTTGGAGAGAGCCGTTCCCTGGCCCTGTATTTGGGTCAGTCTGGTGCCCCATCGCGTGTAAATGTGCTGGGCTGCGCTCTCTAGTAGGATAGAGCCCTGTATCACTAC
>JAODUD010000001.1:21637603-21652510 GCA_026784285.1 Stomatorhinus walkeri | reverse complement strand
GATGCTTTTCATAAGACCACACCCACATGTTCTCTGTGAGACCACGCTAGATGCTTCTCACAAGACCACACCCACATGTACTCTGTGAGACCACGCTAGATGCTTTTCATAAGACCACACCCACATGTTCTCTGTGAGACCACGCTAGATGCTTTTCATAAGACCACACCCACATTTTCTCTGTGAGACCATGCTAGATGCTTTTCATAAGACCACACCCACATGTTCTCTGTGAGACCACGCTAGATGCTTCTCACAAGACCACACCTACATGTTCTCTGTGAGACCACGCTAGATGCTTTTCATAAGACCACACCCACATGTACTCTGTGAGACCATGCTAGATGCTTCTCACAAGACCACACCCGCATTTTCCATTTGAAGCCACATGCAAATGTTCTGGTGAGACCCTGCCCACATTATCCATCTAAGGCCATATCCAAATGCTAAAGGTGAAACCACATACATATGTTTTCTGGAAAATCCTACCTAAATGCCCCTGTGGGATCACTCACAAATGCCCCAGTTGAGTACATGTCCAAAAGACCGTCCAGAGAAGACAAACCCACAAATTCACTCTACAACTATTGCCTAAAAATAGGGTAATTTCCTCACTCATTCCCTCACTCAATCTCTCACTCATTCCCTAATTCATTCCCTCACTCATTCTCTCACTCATTCATTGACTCCATGCAGGAGCTGAAGGGACTGTTGGATTTCTCCAAAACCATGGGGCAATGGAGGTTCATTCAGTTTCTTTCTCACTACATCAGCTCATCAGCTGTCAGACCACTGCTTTCCTCATGAGAAACATAACAAGAAGGGATTATTATGCTTGCTTCTTAATACCCCACTGTCTCACTTTAATCTTAGAGAAAAAAAAATCCTTCTGGAGAAACATAAATAGAAGCTTCTATTATTAATAGAAGGATTTTTTTCAGTAATAAGTTGGATTTATCCCTTTGCTGTATATTCATAATTGATCTAAATCTTTGGTTTATTTTGCAATAATACTAATCAGTTAAGCACACCAACAATGATGCCTGAGCTCTAGTTATAAAGCTTGGGGTTTGATAGACTACAGAGAAAAGAACAATTACTTTTCCTTGGGCAAAGAGAAGGAAATGGGGTACAGAACCTTCTAAAGGAGAAAGAAGAACCCTTTGGAGGAAAGGGACAAAGGATACATCAGCATAGTGCCCTGGAAGGCATGGATCCAATCAGGGACACTGTAAATGTAAAAAAAAATTGTAACATAATTGTATTGGTCTGAGTCAAGGGCCCAGTTTGATATGCTTTCATGGAGCCCAAAATCTCTAACGGCAGCCCTGGTCCTGACATAGAGGCTTCTCCTAGAGGGTGTGATTACAGCATAACTACAGTAAATGAAAAAGCTTCAATCTAGGGATGGAGCTATGACCTTCAAGCACCTCATAGAGGGCATGTCCATAGCACTTGGGGCAATATGAGGCCCCAAAGTCTCCCAGCCTGAACATATTCTTGTTTTTGTTCTCAGCTGAGCCAGCTGTCTTTCCTGGGTGAACACAAATCTTCTGTTCTTCTAACAGCAAGGACAGTGTTTGTGCGAGAGCAGATAATCTGCTCACACCAGAGAGGACTGGAGGACCTTGAGTCGTTTAATGAGTTCCGTGCTCTTGGGAGTTTCTCCTGACTGTCGCCACTTGAGTCCTCACAGTTTCCTGAGCCACCACTGAATCCTGGGTAATTACTGTTTTGCTCAGGCAAGAGGCGGACAGTTGAGGAAGGATGTTGAGACACCTCTTGTGAAGATGTTTTGACAAACTCGTGGTGGGGGGGGGGGTGTTGTTTTTAATCTTCCCCTCAGATCTGATTGTTTGGATGACGCATGGTGATAGGCATTAGCTGAAACCTGTCCTGATTCCTGTAATGACACCCCAGATGACAGAGACTCTTCTTCGTGAATCATCTGGAAGCTAAAACGTAATGATATGGAAAAATATGCCCAACAATATTAGTCATTATAATCTATATGCATTTTGTCCAAAAGTAGAACCTTCACGCACAGCAGAGCCTTAATATCTAACACACAGAACTACAGTCAACAAGTAGAACATACATAACAAATACATATATATAGTCTATGAAGACAGATGTACATCCACCCGCCTCCCCCCAGGTCCTAGATGATCAAATTTTCTGAGGATGGGTGGCAAGTCTAATCTATATAAGAAGAGCACAATGTCTAATGTGTATAAGCAGAGCACAGACAAACCTACAGTATTTGAATATACATATACACACCCACCACTTATGAATAGAATATACACACACCTACAATCTATCTATACACAACTACAAAGCCATAGCCTACAGCCTGTCTAAAACAATTGCTTTCACTCACACCCTAAGTGTGTGCAATAGTGACACCCCAGGGGGAAAACCACACAATCGCTATCTTTCCTCGTTGACAGACAAAAGTGTAGTGCTCCTTTTATTACCTTAAGTGTCTAGGAAATCGCTGAGTAGCTAAGCAGCAGCTTTCAACTTTAGGGCATAATATCAGGGTGACGGACATTAACTTTACATCTCCGACATTAAAAGGCTGTCCAAAACAGCGCTGGTGGGAGAGCGAAGCCTTCTGTGCTTCCTGTGAGGGCTGAGTGAAGTTTATAAATGGCTACTGGGGGTGCATGGCAGCATGTGGTGATTGAAAAGGCCAGAGAGGCAGAGCACGCTAATTTAATTTAGCATGCGCTACTGAAATGAGCTGGAACAGCTGCATGGGCTACTGGAACAGAACGGATGACCGAAAGGCTGTGAAGTCATTTAGTCTTTCACCACAATCCAGACCTGAGTCAGAATGGGAGGCAGCGGCTGCTTCTTTGAGCCTGGTTTAATGATGGCAGCCCCAGAGAAGAGTGCTAAGCTAAATGCGAAGCTAAGCGCTAAGCTACACACAAAGCTAAGTGCTAGGCTATGTTTTAAGGCAACTTAGGTCTATATTAATAGTTTTGAGGTAGCTTCTAGCAATTAAGAGAAATATAGAAAATTCATATAAAAAGGGCACATCCTGACATCCCAGCACATCTACACAAGTGTAAATGGATCATATAGCACATTAATCGGCATCTTTCAGCATGAAGACGGCCACGTTACTCCAGGCCTCACTTACATTGCATCAGCTGAGCCATGACCACGGTAAAGGCCTAGAATTTCTTCACGGCAGGATTCTATTACAGCAGTTAATGGAGTGTGCGTCTGCCCGTGTTTCTGCTTGCTGCCTTGTATACGTGCGTGAGTCATGGAGTTGGTACAGAAGCTCATATTTCTTGAGCTGAAGCTCCTTAGTGTTTATCTCGTTAGAGTTCCTACACAAATGCGGGGGTGGGTGATGACAAATTTGGAAGAGAGAGGCAGGTGAATGCAGATTTGTGTATTAATTTACACCTGTTCCTCATTCCATGCAAGGCGTATAAATCTGAAGGTCTGTTTATTCAGTGCCTAGTAGCAAACAAAAGCCCCAACATCAAGTCAAACGGCCCCACCTGTCATTTTTTTTTCACCTCTGGTCCCTGGGTGTGAGTTAGTTGCACGTCCCCCATTAATCCTGAAAAAGACACCATTTCTGCATATGGAGACCTCCTTCTGCACACAGATCTGTGCCATGTGAATCTCTTCGCCATCAGGATTGGAGACTATTTCACAATAATGGTATTACTTTTGGAAAAAGCTGCAGTCACACTTGCTACGGTTGTTGATAAACACGAGCCGTAGAGTCTGTCGACTTTCAGCATTTTCAAATGCCGCCGCCCACCCGGGCTGTTGCTTCCCACCACACACCCTGGTTCCCCAGGCAGCCACTTGATGCACACGCCTGACTATGCAAAGTTCTCTGTGGCTGTGGTCTGGTTGCTTAGAAACACTACAAAAGGGCCCTGTCACCGCAACATGAGACCCACGTGCCAGAAAAGGTCAGCGAAAGGCTCTCAGAGACAGTGGGCATATATAAGGGTGGTTCACAAGGGCACTGACACAAGCTGATTGCCCCCCCCCTAGTCACTCACCAATTCAAAGCATATCCCTGGCTAATGATAAGGTTGCCCCCTTTGTATGAATTATGGACTCTTATGCCCCGAACTAAAAAAATCCTAGATTTGCCACCGCTCAGAGCAGGCCACTGATCCCACCCCAGATATCCACAGGCGACTGGGATTTAGGCGGTTTCGTTTTCCTGAGGCAGGGCCAGAATTTTACTGGACCAATCACAGAGAGCCAATGGACGCCTGAGTGGACATGGTCATGGGAGGAGCCAGTGGATGCCTGATTGGGCATGGTCATGGGAGGAGCCAGTGGATGCCTGATTGGGCATGGTCATGGGAGGAGCCAATGGATGCCTGATTGGGCATGGTCTTGGGAGGAGCCAGTGGATGCCTGAGTGGACATGGTCATGGGAGGAGCCAGTGGACGCCTGAGTGGACATGGTCATGGGAAGAGCCAGTGGATGCCTGATTGGGCATGGTCTTGGGAGGAGCCAGTGGATGCCTGAGTGGACATGGTCATGGGAGGAGCCAGTGGACGCCTGAGTGGACATGGTCATGGGAAGAGCCAGTGGATGCCTGATTGGGCATGGTCTTGGGAGGAGCCAGTGGATGCCTGATTGGGCATGGTCTTGGGAGGAGCCAGTGGATACCTGATTGGGCTTGGTCTTGGGAGGAGCCAGTGGACGCCTGAGTGGACATGGTCATAGGAGGAGCCAGTGGATGCCTGGTTGGGCATGGTCATGGGAGGAGCCAGTGGATGCCTGATTGGGCATGGTCTTGGGATGAGCCAGTGCATGCCTGATTGGGCATGGTCATGGGAGTGATCAGTGATCATTCAGAGTTGGCAAGGCTGTGGGGGTGGTTAGTAGTAAATGACAGAGGGAAACTATCATGACTGACCTGTTATGTCATGTTTTTCACAGATGTAAGGGAGCATCACATTATGGGCTCTCAACAGACCGGAAGCGGCGCTCACAGGAAGGTGACTGCACGGACAGCACATCCGAGCTCACTGTGGCTACACTGCCATCTGAGGTCATCCCCTCCGCTTCTGCAGCTGTAGCTCTGCTTTCTGATGACCCGGGCCTGGTCAACCCAGCCTTCGACCCCAATATCGAGGATAACAGCCAGTCGGGGAGCACCACGAACCTGGCCACCCACAGCAGCACCAAGAAATGTGAGCTTACTATTTATTCCTCAGTGCTGAGCTACTGAGGACAGAGTAGGTTTAGAAAAGGAACAGCAAGATGGATAGGATCTGGAAGATGATTGGCTTTGGTAATGCTGAGGACAATAAGAGAAGGAAGGTGATTGGCTGTGGTGATGCTGTAGTTGACTATAGCAGGAAGGTGATTGGCTGTGGTGATGCTGTAGTTGACTATTGCAGGAAGGTGATTGCCTGTGGTGATGCTGTAGTTGATGATAGCAGGAAGGTGATTGCCTGTGGTGATGCTGAGGCAGGTCGAAGCAGGAAGGTGATTGACTTTGCTGATGTTGAGGCCAGTTTTTTTTAGGAAAGTAACTGGCTATAGGGAATGCGCGAGGAGACATTTCCGGATGAAGCTGAGCATCTCTCTACATCATCTTGCAGCGCGAAATTTCGAGCGCACTTCTGTCAGGAGCCGCTCGTTCCGACGGCTAAACCGTGCATTCAGTGTCCTCCGGCGGACCAAGAGTGGAACGGCAGTGTCCAATGAGAGTGTAGAGGAGCGGGACAACACACGCAATGCCAGCATGCCCCAGGAAGGTAAGGCTCAAAGCAGACAAGCGTGAAATTAGTAGCTGCTGATTGATTCGCCCACTACAAGGAACAGTCTCACAACTGTTAATAAACTTTTAAATCTAGACGCATACAGGCTAAATTAAAGCATCGCATTAAAGGTAGTATTTTATTTTTATGTATGTTATTTAAAATTTTGCCTTGATTGTTGTTGATTGTTTTACAAAACACCTCAAAGTAAATTCCTTGCATGTAAAAGTACTTGACAAGAAATAAGTGATTCTGATGCTAATTCTATCCTGATTCTGATCCAGATTTTGAAGTGTGAGTGTGTGTGTGTTTGAGTGTGTCAGATGGTCTTTGTGCCCTCATATTGTACGCTCTGGTGATACATACTCACTGTGTCTGGACACCTTTAATCTCCCATTATGGAAGGAGGGCTGGTTTTCATTTGAACAGGTGGGAGACAATTGGAGTTCAAAGGCAGCGGTTAAAACCAGGCAAAGGCCGGTATTCCTGTCATCCCTCTGTTCTTGATTCCCCCCCCCCCAGTGCTGCCCCAGCTTCACCACCTGATCCCAGACGGAGAGGTCACCAGCATCAAGATCAACCGGCCGGACCCCTCAGAGCCGCTGGCCATCAGCATCGTGGGGGGCAACGAGACTCCACTGGTTCGCATCCTTATCCAGGACATCTACCGGGAGGGTGCCATTGCCAAGGACGGCCGGCTGCTCCCAGGGGACACCATCCTCAAGGTGGGGAGAGTGTGACAGGAAAGGAGAGAGAGAGAAAGAGAGAGAGACTGAGAGCATTTATGTGTGTGTGTCTGAAACTGTGTGACGCTGTGCTTGCAGTATTGCCCACTTGGATTTGGACAGGTGTGGAACACTAGACCGCAGTAAAATAGCATGTGTGATTTAAACCTTCCTCTCTGTGCCTCCTTTTTAGGGGTGTGGTGAACCCCACTACCCCCCCACTCCTCCCCTCCCTGACTCTTCATACAGCCATAAACGTACATTGTGTTCATCTTCGCTAATCCTATGTGCAAGTATATCTGAGCGGCAGTGCTAACATTCGCAAATAGAGCTGAGATATAAGGATAAATAAAATTTATTCGGGCTCTTCTGGACGGGCTCCCGGAATGTTCTGTTCCCTGGCGAGGACCTCTTCTCTGAGATCACTTTAGATGGGACCAAGTGTGGTTTTTTTTGTATCATATCTCTGTGGAGACAGAAGGGCCAGCCGGCCTTAATCTGGCTGAGAAAAGGTCCTTGCAAAGGGGAAGCTTCTATGAACTGTCAGACCTTTGAAGGGAGGAATCAAATGATGGGCTTTTTTACATACACATACACACGCACACAGAGCATGATACCAAAAATCTGTCAGGCACAGACACAAAGACCATTGGGAACACTGGCCCCAGCTGAAAGCTGATTAGCCCCTCTCTGTCAGTCACCGATTCAAAACAAGTCATTGGATAATGATAAGGTTGGCTCCTCTGTATGAATAATGGCCCTTATAGCACACCTAGAGGCACACATAGGCACACACTGCACTGCACACTGCAAACCGGGTGCTGTGCCTTATGGCTGCCACACACTTACTACCTGTGCCCGTCGCCTCGGCCCCCCAGGTGAACGGCATCGACATCAGCAACGTGCCACATTGCTACGCCCTGGCCATGCTACGTCAGCCAGGGCCACTGCTGCGCCTCACCGTGCTGCGCGAGCAGCGCCACCGCTACCGCAACAGCCCGCCGCCCCCCGAGAGCCCGCTGGGCCACGGCGACAGTCTGCAGGTGTCACTGTGCAAGAGCTGCCCCAGTGAGCAACTGGGCATCAAGCTGGTGCGTCGGCCGGATGCGCATGGTGTCTATATCCTGCACTTGCTGGAGGGCGGACTGGCGGCGCGTGAGGGGCGGCTGCGCGTGCATGACCGTATCCTCGCCATCAATGGGCGTGACCTGCGCTACGGTGCCCCCGAACAGGCTGCCATGCTCATACAGGTATGCGTTCGTGCGGGGAATGGACTAGATCACTACGGGTGGAGTGTACTGGTGACCAATACTGGTCGAAATATATCTGGCATCCTAAGCTAGCTTCTTTGCTACAGAAGCTAAGATAAATTAGCTTGCTAGGTCAACAGCCCATCAGCTCTTGGAGGTCACCTACGGCATTCACCTACGGTCATGATCAGCCTTGTGGCATTATGGCTAGATGTATGCTGGGGTTTAACTAGGTTGTCGATGTGTTTGAGGGATGGGTTTAATTTGGTCATTGATGTTCAAGGGTTGGGTTTAGGGGTAGAGTATAGCAGGTTTAGGCCACTGTCACAGGAAATTTAGCTGGTCAGGGTAATTAGCTTGAGAGGATGGGTTATGGATACACCAATGTGTGCAGGAGTGCTACTAGAGATTTTGGGCCATAGGCAAGTATATCATATTGGGCCCCCAATCCAGACCGCACCCTGCAACTACATCACACAGACATACAGTACTCTTTCACTTTACATCGCAAAAACATATCTCGTCCTGTGACTATGCATCTCACAGGTATACAATACTCTTTGACCATACATCACACGGACATACAGTGCACTATGACTACATCTCACAGGTATGCAATGCTCTGGAACTCTACATCTCAGAGGTATGCAGTACTTTACGACTCTACATCACACAGACATACTGTGCTATGTATCTCTATATCACACATGTATATAATCGTTACATATAAATAGATAAAATTGTTTCCTTGAAGTAACAATAGTATTTTCAGTTTGCAGCTGAGTTCCTTAGTGACCTTGATACAGTGACAAATGACGTGGTCACAGTCACAGCACATTGGAAGTGTTTGTGATGACTAGGATGTTTCAAATACTGATTTACCTGTGAGCCAAACAATTTACTGGGTTAGTGACTCGTAGCCAAGTTGTAACATGCAGACATCTGGCCTGGATCGAGGACCACACAAATACAAAGTGAGTTTACTGGTCCATTATGGTTCACACCTGTTTGTAACCCTGATGTAGTATTAGTTAAAGTTTAGACTTTCATCTGAATCAAGTCCAAGGGAATTTTATTAAAAATTTAATCATTATCAGGAGTATCTGTTGTGTAGCGTAGTTGGTTCTAATTTTGGGTTATAGCTGTGGGGTGTTTGTTTGGATAGTTGTAGCTTGTGTTCCAGTCTGGTTCTGTACTGTTCACCCAGGCGAGTGAGGAGCAAGTCCACTTCATCGTGTCCCGGCAGACGAGTTTGCCGACCCCAGATATCCTGCTGGAAGCACCGTGGAGCATGGATGGACCCCCACCCTACTCGCCTGTGGATGGGGAACCTGTCCTTTTGGTGAGATTTATGCAGACCCTCACAAAAATTGAGCATATTTCTTTTACACACATGCTACATTAGTAGAGATTTTTATCCAAGGTGACATACACATTTTTGAGAAATTAGGGTCAGTCAATCCATGGAGCAATCAGGAAGTTAAGGGCCTCGCTCAATGGCCCAATGATGGCATCACTTTCCACTAAAGGGTTTTGAACCTGCGACCTTCTGATCACAGGAACAGCATTCTAACCCACTGAGCCCCACACTGCTTGCTGTACAGTGTATATAATAATAAATATATACAAACACTGTCAACTTTAAATGCAGGCACGCTTGATAAAATTGTAGTAATAATTTAACATAGATAGACTCCATCCATCTTCCATAACTGCTTATTTGGTACATTGAGCCTGGAGCCCGTCCCAGGAAGCACAGGGCACAGGATACCCTTGATATACGCTCACACTATGGGCACACAGATTCACCTAACCTTAAATCACCGTGGAAACTGCAGACACACACAGCCGGGAGCAGGATTGAAGGCCACAGTGCCGGGGCAATGAGGTACCACTGTGCTGCCCTAATAATAATGGCTGATTGTGACCTCAGCAGAAGGGCCCTACCAGAAAACCAGGTGCCGCTTAGTGTCCCCGTTTAGTGTCCCCAGCCCACATTATCTCCTTTTATCTTTAAAAAGTCCCCAGATTGCTTTCTCATGCCACTTTCACTCCTGCTACCGTGCCGTTCTGTTCCTCACCTCTTTAGAGACGTTTCCATTCTCTGATACTTGCTCCTCCACATTTCGAGACGCCGATCCCTTGTCGTTCGGTTACGTAAAAAGTGAAAGTCCTCGTCTGATGACAGAAAGCCCTGCTTTGAGCTGAACAGGGCTGGTTGTTTATTTAGATGTTGACTCACATGGTAGTCATGTTGCTTTTGTCTTACCTGTAAGGTGAGAGTTGATCCTTCCTTTCGCCTGGGCTTTATCTGGATTGTGTCTGTTTGTCTTTCCACGTGTTTGCCGAAGCTGGTGCGTGTTTCTGCTTGCTCCTGCCTGCTCATGTTCATTGACCCTGGATGCTCTCCACCTCACTGGCGGTCACGTCTGCCTCAGCAATGCCTGCCGTGAAAGAGGCAGCGACTCTTTTTAAACACCACAGCCCAAACCCAGACCGATGAATGTCTTTCTCCGTAGATTCCCTCACTCCCTTCTTCACTTAGCTGGACCCCCCTGCCTCAGACCTCCCCAGAACCAGTCTGGCATCAGATCATAATCGAGCCAGAACCTACAGACTTTCCACTTTGTATGTTCCCAGCATATTTATTCAATTTAAGCAGGCAACTGTGTACTCAGACCCCTGCAGTTGTACTACTGTGGTTTCGTCCTTGGCCAGAGAGGGCAGAATTCACACAGGGGTCTTTCAGTCATGTGACCAAAGCCCAGCCACTGCTAGACCGCCAGGAGCGCCACCAGTTTTTAAACAAACCAACAAGGAAAACGGCATGAATAACTAAGAACATTAATGGATTAAAACTGCTGATAGATTTTCTGATACTTAATGACTGGGATCTCGGAGCTGTTTGTGATGCATCAGGTTCACACAGAGAAACAGAAGCATTCACACACGTACACACATACCCAGCTGCTTAGGGTGAATTAATGGCATGTGAAACTGGGCCAGTCCTCCCAGCTGTGCAGAGTGTCATTCCCCCAGGGAGTGACACACACACACATCCATACACACATGTTTGTATTCATATCTTTGTGGGGACCAATCACTTCTATGGCCAAAACCCGAATCCCAGCAATGACACTCTTAACCTTCACCCAGCCCTAACCCCAACCACAAAACTCTTTTGTAGTTCTCAGTTTTTGATTGCATTCAGAGATTTTTGTGAAATTGAGTTTCCCCTTCTGAGGAGCAAAGGAATGGTGCCCACAACATCAAAATACCAGATTTTTATCACACTGTGGGGACATTTGGTCCCCAGTATGTAACATATATGTGACCGCACACACACATCTTGCATCACTCAGATGCATAACTCTCTGTCGCTGCCCTGCAGGAGTGTCAGAAGCCAGCATGCTATGAGAAGACAGTGACCCTGTCCAAGGAGCCACATGATTCTCTGGGCATGACCGTGGCAGGGGGCATGTCGAGTCGTGGGTGGGACCTGCCCATCTACGTCACCAATGTGGATCAGGATGGTGTGGTGGGGCAGGAGGGGTCGATCCGCAAAGGTAAAAAGCTGATGAGATCTCCTACTAGAAGGGTGAGACTGGACTGTAAAGATGTGTTATGCAACTGCAACATGACTCACAATTAAATGCCGCCCCCTGCAGGCGATATCCTGCTTAACGTCAACGGCATGGACCTGACAGGTGTCACACGGTCCGAGGCTGTGGCTAACCTGAAGAACACCTCATCCCCCGTAGTGCTGCGGGTGCTGGAGATGCGCCCCCCCAAGGAGGTGCCCGTGCCGGGCCTTGGAGGCAGCCCTGGGCCGCCCCCGCCCCTAAATGATGACTACTCCCCGTTGTGGGTCTCCTGGTTACAGCTGCCTAGGTGAGCCTCAGCCCCTGTGGTGTTACCAGGATGAGGTCAAGGAAGGGTGTAGTGAGTCCATTTCATCATGTCCCAGGAGACAAGCTTGCCTACCTCAGACATCCTGCAGGAGGCGCCATGGAGCAGATGGCCCCTGCCTGACCCCCTTCTTTTCCTCTTTCACATGTTCATCTCCATTCACTCCCTTGTTCTCTCCCTCCTTCTGAGCCTCCTGCCACATCTTCTGCGCTCCTCATTCCCCAGGACAGCTGGCTCACCCGATTCTCCTCAGCACAGATCTAAGCTTCGGTTCCTCCCCTGGGGATCCGGGCTCAGTTCGCCTCATGGGTCCTGCTGGGTGCCGCGATTGTGTCCCTTCGTGGCATTAGTGGGCATGTTATTTCCGACTCGGCTTGCTGCTTTATTATGCCAGGGTGGGGTTGTGGAACAGGCCTCTGATGTGGCTACGTGTCCCCCCTGGGGGAGAACATCCAGGAACAACTCAAGACCCTCCAGCCCAGATTTGAGCCTGTCACCTCTGTAGGTCACCCTGCAGCTTGTTCACACGGTTCTCCCCTGAGCAGGGGAATCTCCAGTCTGAATTGGTTCTGCTCAAGCTCATGGGCCAGAAATATCATAACCCCTAAAGCTGCTGTGTACCAGCCTGGGCTTGCAAAAAGGACATAGAGCATCTAACAAGAAAGATGTAACATCTGGGATCTCCAAGGAGATCGTTTCTATTAAGGTTCTGGTCAAGTGGGTGTATAAATCTCAGAAATCACAGCCAAGACCTTCATATTTTACCCATAGGAAAAGTCTTGACTCATAATTATGACCCCACCCCTCAGTAGAAAGGAACCAATCAGTACTCAAAACGTGACAGAAAAGCTCCACCCAGCCCATTCATTCTAGCCTCAATACTAGGATTGTGGGACGACGTAAGGGAACGTAACATCCCCAGGAACTCACCATCAGGGCTAATGCGATGCCTTGGAGGGCAAAGAGGTTGGGCTCTTGGCTTTTGGATAAGCTCTGTTTGATTGGTTCTTGTGCAAAAGCGTCAACACTAAGCTGTGAATCCTGCATGGTTAGCCTTGGAGATGAATGCCAGGGATTATCCTTCCACTAGTAAACTCCTCAATGAGTTTATCCCCCATGAGTATCCCAGCATTAGTGACCAATTAACCTCAGAGAACAAGGCATTTTCACAGGCTCATTCTTTAACAGCCCAATCAGTGACAGGCTACCATTCATGGCTAATCAGCCCTGGACATCTAGGCATTTCTGACGACTATAGGGTTCAGCCTGCAGGCTAAGGGCTTGACTGTGCCTCCTGTCACCTCCAGGCACCTGTACTGCTGCAAAGACATTGTCCTGCGCAGGAGCACCTCTGGGAGTCTGGGCTTTAGCATCGTGGGAGGTCACGACGAGGTCAACTGCAACCAGTCGTTCTTTATCAGATCCATCGTGGAGGGGACCCCTGCTTATAATGACGGCAGGATACGGTACGGACTCTCTGCTACCAAATTCTACCTGATTCTATGATTTTTTTAAAGGTGGATGGCATGAAAGGGGTCTTAATTCATACAGTGGGGACAACCTTATCATTAACCAATTATATGTTTCGAATTGGTGAATGACAGGGGAGGGAGCATTCAGGGGGCCAATCAGCTTTCAGCTGGGGCCACTGCCCTGCTTCGCTATACGCCCTGCATCACACATCAAGGTTAACAAGTGTGTTTGCATGTACAAGGAAGTGCGAGTCATTTGCGGATATGCTGACCCTTGTTATGACATGCCATGTACTCTGTGTACATTATTGAGGGCATGACCAAATGTCATGTGACCAACTGCTTGTGTGTCCCCCACAGTTGTGGCGACATCCTGCTGGAGGTGAACGGGAAGAGCACATGGGGTATGACCCACGCGGCGCTGGTGCGCCTTCTCAAGGAGCTCCGGGGCCGGATTACACTGACTATCGTGTCCTGGCCAGGAAGCCTCCTGTAAGAAGAGGGATAGGGGGCGGAGCCAGTGAGCCAGGCTGCCTGACAGTCAGCCAGTAATCTTGCTTGGAGTTCACAAGAGCCACGCCACCCACAAGATTCACTATGTCCAAATGGAGCTGCACTAGATTCAGTGGCCCCACCCTCTCAGGACAGAGGGAGGGGGAGGGTGATTAATCACAGGGACAAGACACGCATTGCCAACTACGCTAATTATTCATTACTTATATTTTAGAATATGCAGTGGATTGGACTTGTCAGTTTCTCATGTCCGTGTCTGAACGTACAGATCTGTCAATGGCCTTTGAACTATGACGTAGACGTCCGATGCTTCGTCTAGTAGATGCGTGCCGAGTCCATTTCTGATGCGGTTACATCTTCGAATCGCCGTGACGACCACAAGAACAAGACAATGACATAATTGCATTTATGACTCGTTGCAGACCACGTGATGTCTAAGGAGGCCTTACTAATTTTCATACTGTGGGCGGAGGGAATGAGGTCACCAGTGCTGTTTGTGTTGCCCGTGGACGTGCCAGCTGTCAAGGAGTGTCTCCTTCCAGTCATTTTACATTCTCAAGCCAGTGTAATATATCTGATGGTATCTTTGGTAAAATAATCAATAAATCTGTTTAAAAGGAGATTTGTGTGGATGGGGTTTGAACTGATCAAACCATGGCAAACAGAGGCCCGAGTCTCACACGCCACCCGCTGGGAAACCTTCCTGAACCAAACACAGATTAGAAATTGATTTTAAAGCAGTTTATTGAAAAATTAAACTGAAATATCCCGTTGGTAATTTTGGTCACCATAACATTAACATTCCAGAAGAGAACAATTCAGAGTTAAAAATCTACACGGGCCGGTCCGAAGTGCCACACACAGCAGAACAAAGTAAACAGATCATTTATCAAAAGATATCTTTTTTTATTCAACAAAACAAACATACAAAGTCCTTTCAGAGGATTCGTCAATCACAACAAACAAAAGAATATTTTCTTACAGCTTGGGAATCTGGGCCCAGCGAAGGCCTCTGACCAGATATTATCACCCATGTGCAGCTTCAGCCACAACCCACAGCAGTAGTACTGGGTGTGAGGAGAGGGGTCAGATAAAGGGGGGCGGAGCCCTGCTCACTCCATGGCCCCACCCTCCTGGTTCTCCTGCTCAGCTGTGTGATCCTCACTGGCTTCTTTTCCCTCCTTGCTCCTCTTGGACTTCTTATGTTTGTGCCGTCGATGTGCGTCTCCCTCTTCGCTGTCATGCCGCCTCCTGCTGCTGCTGCTG
>JAODUD010000001.1:21615939-21628558 GCA_026784285.1 Stomatorhinus walkeri | reverse complement strand
GGGGGATTAGTGGGGGGGCGGTGCTGACATTAGGCGGTGGTGGCATAAAGGGGGGAGGGGGGATGTTGGGTGGTGGTCCCGGAGGAAAGAACGGGGGCATCTTGGCAGGGGTGGAGTCAGCGTCGGACGACGAGTGTTCCGATATCACCTGTGAGGCACACACGCAAGCACGAGTGAGCCTTCAATGACACGCATGCAGTGAGAAGACCCGGCCGTGTTTTTCCCCCACACACACCTGGATGTTGTTGCCGTCGACATTATGTCGTCTTCGCCCCTCAACACGACTGATGGTGGCTGTCTGCCCTCCTATCACATCAATAGTGCCTGAGCTCTTCCTGCAGACACACAAACAGGAAGTCCATCATTTTGACACATACTTCTTTCGTCAAACCCCCCTCCCCCCCAAAACACCATTAGCTGGACAGCACGCTCAAAGCACCAACAACTCTGCTCCATCCACTTCGACTGAGGTAGAGATTGAGGGATTTCCATAGTTAATTTGTAGTTAATTATAATTATGACCATTTACATTTACTTAATTCTTTTATTCTTATATTTCTTTCTGTCCTTGCTACTCGCTAATCAAGTTCTTTGCCTCTCCCATACAGTTTACACTCAACAAGGCCGTCTGACCTCCTGGCTCTGGGAGTCTATACGAAGACCATAGATAAAGGGTCTGCTTCCCTCAGTGGCGGCAGAGACAGACACAGACACTTAACCGTGTGAAACATTTTTCTGTAACATCATCTTCATTCTGCCTTAATAAACTTCTTAAGCTTAAGGAACCTGCCTCATCATTTGACTCTTTTAAAAAAAAAAAAAAAAACCTGAGGTTTCACTGAAGAAATCAAACAAGATGGAGGTGCTCATTTTCAGATTTGTTTATAATCTCTCAGATCCATTCTTCCTGGCATCAGGGATCACACACATGCTCGCCACGGCCACATAGAGGGAGCTACCTGTGAATTACACTGACAAACAAATGTCCACAAAACCAAACTGTAAAAAAGCACAGCTTAACTGAGTAACCATTGATAAGAAAACTGAGGGAACCCACAAACTTTGAGTTGTTAGCACAATGCTCTTCTTGATGAGCTACAGGAGCCATTACTAAAAGTTTGAAGCTGCATCAGTGACCCAGAGAGGTGTTGGGGGGTCTGTATACCCTGCTGCTCACCCCCACCTTCAGCCCCAACCCCCATGTTAATACAGTGCACCCAACATCTGGGTAGCCCAGCATGGATGGCGACAATCACCACCAGCAGGACACTGACCCACTTCCATCACCCCGGGTTAATCCCAGTTACCTGGGTGGACAGAGGGTTGTTCAGTGGTTCAAAGGGCAGAAGCATGGGGCAGCTAGGACCTGGGAGGCTGTTAGGGGTCACAGGTCCAAAGATCACCCAGTTTACAGGGTGCTGCAACAGCCTAAGAGCAGATAAACTTGCCAAGCGCAAGCTGGAGGGGACATAGCTAGCATATACTGTACCATTTAACACATGCTTATTAACTTTTACATCTTTTCCACTGGGATCTGGCCCACATCCTTAACTAGTGGAAGACAGCTCAGTCTTAGCATTTTACACGGCACCTGACTTTTGGGCAAGGGGGAGTGAGTTGGCCTTCATACACAAGTTGCTCATGCTTCCTGTTTGGCTAAAAGGCAATTAAAAGGAATGAAAATATATACGTGCTTCTGCTAAATATTTACAAACAACAACCATGCCTGGAAACAGATATTCCAGTAAGCCATTAGGCCTGGGGTCAGCAGACGGCCGCAGGTACGGCGCCGGTCTTACGCGAACATCCCGCGACAGAATGGGGCCACACGCATGGGATCCGAAGCTAACGGCCAGTGCTGCCGTGGCCGGGGCGGGGGGCAGAAATACAGCAGCTGTGGGCAGTTCTCTACAGGCTGCTCATATGGCTATGGGTGTATCTAAAATCGCATACGTTTATCCATTTTTCCTTACAGGAACAATGCACGACACAGTAAACTTGTGAATGTATTGTGAAAGTATTTGGACATTGTAATTTTTGTATTTGTAATTTTCTCTCTGTATAACCCCCACAATGGATTTGAAATTATGCAATCAAGCGTTGTCAGCCAACAATGTTTGTGTTAATTCAATCAAGATCCAAATCGTTTGACATCCTATTTTACAGACGTAATGCGGATGTTTAAAGGGGGGATACCTGTATAGACTTTTAGCTTTCATTTAAGGGGTTTAACAAAGGTATTGCATTAAGCTTACAGAAATTACAGCCATTTTTTCCACAAAGTTCCTTCATTTTCAAATGATCAAAAATATTACATTATTAAAATGTGCATTGTTTTAAAACCTGGATGAAACCCCTTTACAGCCAATGGCTGCCTGAAGTCTGGATCCCATGAACATCACCAAATGGCGAGTTGCTTTGCTATTGTTGGTCTTTTTCGATAGTTTTTAACTTTTGCAGGGATCAGGCCACATCCAAGTTAAGAATCTGGTCAGGTAATACGCAAGAGGGCAACCGCAACGTGTCGGAGTCGAGAAGAACAGTCGGGAAGCTGGTTTCTAACAAAATATAGTACATACTGTGTAGGCATTAACAGACCATTCAACAGAACATTTTAGTTCGGTATACACAACAAAAATTAATGCATTTATTAATATTAAACATAAAATCTGTAGAAGATATTCAACATCAAAACTGTTACCCTAATGGTGACTGGGAGCTGGCTGTGGCAAACGCTTGTTACAGTTGGTCATACTCAGTGGTTTGGGAATATTTTGGCTCCCCAATAAATTACACCAACAATGGAGAGAGAGCAGTTGATTAGACCAAGACTGACATCACAGATCCGACAAGCAAACTCATATGTTGCTGGAGAAACATCCAACATGCTAACTCATTTAAGATGATTATCCAAGTGCATGTATGGCCAGAGCAAAGCAGAAACAGAAGCCTCTGTCTCCCTGTGGCATTTAAGGCGCTTCTGCCAGGAAACTCAGACCAGGCCCTAAATATTATTACGACTATAGGGCTGTCATTGCTACAGATATGTAACTATAATCAGTAGGAGAGCACAGGACTTACTTCATTATAATTATATTTCATTTTTTACATGTATTTATTTTTACATTGTGCAAATAAGCATCTCTTCGGTTTTGTTGTGTTTGCAGTTTTAATCATTTCAAATTTTTGTTTTCCTTGCTGTACTGAAACTGCACTATACTGTGAACCCAACACTTCTGGGCACCACTACACCTCTAGTAAGTATGCGATTTCGGAAACACTTCATTATTATGATGCAAGATTCAAGACAGAGAAACTTTACTGAAAACAGGCCTAAAAATGAGAGCAGGACAAACAGCACCAGGGCTAAACTGGCTACAGAGCTCACCGACAGACAAGCACGGCACAGAGCAAACCCATGCGACAGCAGAACCACGCGCCATGCAGGAGCCTTGGACACTTACGCATAAAAGGAGGTGTCCTGTGCAGGCCCCCCGGGCCACTGTGGAGGGGACATCCTACATGTGAGGAGTCAGGAGGGTGGGGAGGAACAAAGTAACAGCGGTTTCATACCACCCCTCACACGGTGCTGACACAACCAAGAGAGTCACAGCTGGGGGCAAGGAAGGAGAGTCAAATACAAGAGCAATGGGGATGAGAGTCAGAGTCTGGGGAAGAGGGATTACAAAGGAGGACAGTCACAGCTCAGCCCAAGAGGATCTACAAAAAGGAAGAGAGTCAAGCTCAGCCTATGAGAAGACAGTCTGCAAAGTGTACGGGAAGGTGGTTTACAGGAGAGGTGACAGTCACAGGCCAGATCAACTATGCCCAAATGACAATGTACATGAGGAGTTTGAGGAACCATGAGTCAGTATAGGAAGAGAATCTCTCTCTCTCGTGTGTATACACGTGTGCGCACACACACACGGAAGTAACAGGAAGGTACAAGGGAAATGAAAGAAAGACAAAAAAACAGAGAAAGGTTAGAGGCTTAAAGCTGGTAAATAGTGGGTTGCAAGAATGTGACAGAGTGACACACACAGGCCCACAGACAGTGATAAACAGAAATCACACCCTGTTAGACGACCGCTGTAAGATCTGCACTCGGACAGCCCAGGATCAGGGCTTTAGATAACGGGTGTACCACCAAATCTGTTCAGATGCAGTATTTTATGGACCTTCACTAATGCCCACAATTTGATAAGCAGATTAGAAGTACTCCCAAAATATTAATGAAAGGCATATTGTGACACCCAAAAATTAGTAATCTAAATCTATTAGTATTCTTGTGCTCATTAAATGTGTCAGATTTCACACGGCAAAAGTATCACTACACCACCGACAACTTTTCACTTCATCCATGATATCTCCTCTTTTGAATGCTGTTACTACTGAGCTGTCCCATTCTACACTGTGACTTCAGTGCTTATAACTTCCACGATTTACCAAAACAATCACACGTAGTGCGATCTGCTAACCGAAGTTAAGAAGCATAAGGATACACTGAATTTATACGTATTACTATCTTTTGGGTGTCACAATACAACTAAACTGCTTATCAAATTGTGGAAAGCCAACTTCCAGACAGATTCCCCTGGGTGTAAATATGCCCATTATCTACAGTCCTGATTGACAGTTGGGACAGAATGACCGGGGAATGATACAAAAACAGCATTTAAACACTGGAGTCGATAAATTAAGTACATCTCTAAAACTCTCAATGGAGGGGGGGGACAACACAATGCAAGTGAACACAGTAGAAGTGGCTGACCAGGCACACAGAGGCTAGTCCAGGGGTAACTGAAGCACCAGGAAACAAAGGAGCAGTAATGGAGATAGTTCACACAGGACACTCAAGCAGAAGGCATGGATACTCCCAGGGCAGCCTGGGTTTGAGTCCTGCCCCTAGTGGCTCAAGCCACTCCCTAAGGGAACCTCAAGCAGACTTACCTAGCACTGGACACACCCGACTTATACATGTTGCTGGGGGAAGTGAAGTCGGGCTTGGGCGTGGTCATGCTTGTGTCCCTCTCGCTGTTGCCTGTTCGTCCTTGCTGTACCTTAAGAAGGTGTGGAGGGGGGGGGGGGTATCAGGAACTGCTGACGAGTTCTGCATAGTGCCACCAATGGGGAAAGGGGGTCCCTTCTCACATTTTCCACAGTGCCTAAGATCAGTCAATGTTGCAAAACACTGTCTGTGACATGTAACTGAAGCTCAGAAGCACCCTTACCATGATCTTGCTGGTTGTAGATGCTAGGGTCATGACCTCCAGACCCATGCGCAGCCGCTTCTGCTTCTCACAGTAAGCCTTCCACGTCTCCTCGTTGAAGCCATAATTGAAGTAATCCGACAGGTCTGCGCCTGAGGGAGCCAGAAGGGGAGAGATCAACACCAAGGCAGAACTTCTACGGAATCATGTGGACCAAAACTCCATATCAAAAAACCATGAACTGGAAAAGACAATGAATTCTTTTCCTAGAACAGAGAGAAGTCTTGCCTGGCTTTCTCCAAGGTTTCTCCTCAAAGGATTCCATGTCCACCTCCAGCACTGGGATTCCATTGATGCTACCAGGTGCTTCCAAATCAACTCCTTTGGGCTTAGGGCCAGCTATATAGGAGAGACAAAGTTAGCACGAGACCCCCTCCACCACCACAGAAACCCACCAGCTCAGGTCAGAAGTCATGACCAGATACAAAGGAGCCATCTATACCTGGCACATAGGGCCGGCCTGTCGTCTTAATATTGAGGTTCACTGGTGTAGCTCCGTAGGCCCTGGATAAAACAAATCCAAGGTCAAAGGTCACCACAAATGACATCAACAGGCTGGAAGAAGGGTTGACTGGGTTTATATTGCATATTCAGTTACACTTACCCATACTGAGGTGCCCCTGTCTTTATATCACCAATGGTCACTCTAACGTCGTCGTCGTCATCGTCATCACTGTCACTGTCGCTCTCCTCTTCCTCCACAGCAGGCTGAGAAGGCAAATATCTCAATACTTAAACAAAGGTATCCATGGGTCAGAAGCCAATAAGCCCCACTTACATTAACCTCTAAAAGTATTTGGAACTTTACCTGACTGGCTACCCCATTCCCAGCAGCCTCCTCTTCAGGTGGAGGTGGTGCCAAGCCACTGAAATCAAAGGAACAAGAGCGCCGTCACAAAAATACAACCTAAATCACCACTTCTCTTCTTGGTATATGGGCACCACATATAAAAAAAAAACATATGGTGATTACTAGGCACAGACTGTAAAGGATGTTTGCAGTTAAAGACCATCCTTACTGATTATCTGCCTGTAGAATGACAACAGAAGAACCACTGACGATTTCAGCAGTAACCCATTAATGAGTTCTCAAACGTGGCAGGATAGGGCAGCTGGTACTGAACACAGAAGGTAATTGATTTTGAGAACTCATGTTCTGTCAAATGAAATCGGAACCATATTAACTTATCATGCGGTTATACACTTGAAAAAGAATATGTTTCAAAGCATTACTTTATTCATCAGGAAAAAAATGAAAATGTTCTGAGTAATCTGACACCGCAGCATGAAATGATTTCAGATTCAAAAGGAATGAATTTTATGGTCCAAACCATTTCCAGGTACTTCTATATATTCAATATGGCTATACTTAGGTTACATGCACAGTCTTCTGCCCCCCAAAATGAGCAGGTCAGCATTTCACATTATTAATTTTTCAGTACGAAAAACTCTTAAGAGCTGCCCTTAAAAATGAACAGGCTAACAAAACTCAGGATTGCCTTGTGGTCCTGCCTCAGGCGAATCATGTCCTAAAGAGAGTCTATTCTGAGAGAAGACTCAGCTTGGAAGAAAGCATCGGCGCTTAACTACATAAAGCAGAAATGTTTGGCACTGGCCCAGGACAGATGCAGTGACAGGGAGGGCTTTCAGTTTGATAGACAGTACAAGCTAATTATTAATCTAATTAAAATGAGTTTACGCTTCTCTGACAGCAGTTTAAAGATAGCCAGAACACCTCCATGTAGTGTGATCCCCCCCGGCCCAGCAAAGTTACTGAACAGACATGTCATTTAAAATAACTGCAAAGTAAAGGGGCTTTACAGCATCCATTACAACTGCGATGACAGGCCGCTATGCTGGACTGAGCCGCGGCTCTGCCAAAATGCTGCCGGGGTGGAGGTGCAGGGATTTATTGGACCAAAGCAGGCCGCAGTGAAGGACGGGCATAATGACTGCAGGGCTGCACCTGCAGGGTTCTCCCAACACAGAAGCAGCAGTGTCGCATTGCTGCAGCAGTTTGCTGATACTGGTAAAAGACGCAGAGCACCTGGCATCACTGAACTACTCTGCCCATACTGAGCTTTTAAGAGAGGAGCAACACTGCTGAGTGAGTGGGCACGGGCACCGAATGAGTGGGCAAACTACAAACACTAGGCAACCACTTGGCCCTCAGCCAAGAGCTGCCTGAGTATTTCAGATAGAGAGCAAACTAAAACAAGACTCAAACCTTCAAAAAAAAAAAGGACTAATATTCTTATTGACAGGATTCTCAAAGATCTAATTCTGTCACATCATTTAGAAGCTCTGCAGACACTTGTTAGAACATTATACCTTTTACCCATATGTACTACGCAGGGGGAGACTGAAGGAAAAGATCCAATCAAATCGCTGTCACATTAGCTGGCACTTGGTAAGAGCAAGTGAGTGATAAACTTGTGTGCAAATTCTCACAGCAGCAACGATGATGTAGTGCAAATGAAACAAGACAAGACAAGACAAAACAATGGTGCAAAAGGAAGTATACAAGGAATATATGGCATTGTACTAAAGAGTAAATATTTAATGTAAATAGTGTGCAAAGAGGAACAATAAATAACGAAAAACAAGCAGAAACATGAATACGAGTATAGATGGTGGATATGGATGACCAGGAGTGAGATCACTGTCATGTAACAGAAACCCACCACCTGTGGTCATAGGTCAACCCCTGCAATCGCTACATGAATGCAAAACTTCCACTTTCACCTTCAGCCACAATGAAGAAAAAACCTGGAGAGTTTAACCAGCTCTAAGAGGACAACAGGACTGGAAATGAGTAAACTTCAGTTTATAGTTACCCGACAGTGACAGAGGACTCAGACTCTTCTCCCTCCTGCTTGTTCTCATTCTCATCTGACAAAAGAAGACACAATTATTCTCGATCACCGTAGAGATTAGATTATTTTTATACTGCAAGAAACCAAATTACTAAATGAAAGCCATCGTCAAATACAACTTATTATCCAAGTTGTAGCCCACATGTAAACACTGCCACATAACTGCAGAAATTCGCAATTGGAAAAACCTTTCATTCGACATGATACAGGAAACAATGTCAAACAACTGACAGTAAGCAGCAACATGGAACTAAATTTGGCAACGAAAGATGCATTTGAAAGTAACTGCAGTCATGTTGTGTCTCGGGAGTCAGTAGGTCGGACTACACAACTTACCTCCATAGAGCCATTCCTCCTCTTCGTCTCCTGCGCTGGCGTCCGTAGTCGTTTTATCTGCTTCTTCGGCTGACATACTGTCCCAAACAGGCGCCCCTTCAACAAAAAAAAACCCAGATTCAGGAGACTGTCGTGTGGAATAATAATAAAAAAAGACTATACTACCCCCCAGGTAACCCCACCGTATACAATTATACGTGGAGATATTTTAACATATGACAGAATGCACGAAATAAATAAATTCGACTCGGTGTTGTTTAAAGTACAGCGTGTCCATGAAGATACTAAACACGTTCCCGTTGGGATACCATTAGATGACCCTCGACCCGGCAATGAAAAACCCCGCCGGTCCGCGCACCGGAAGTGCTCCGTCATCGGTGATGGAAGCAGTTTCTGTACGCTGCACAATGGCAGCTGAACTAGTGTCTCCAAGTGCCTATCCTAGATACGCTTTTCACCAAAACCATATATATTCATTCATTTACAGATTTTATTGTACGCCAAAAACCTTTTAGAAGCATAGCACTGTGAAATTTTATATTACAATGTGCGGCGAATGGTTATCATGTTAAGACGCTTAACTGAGTTACGAAGTTGACGACTTATCAGAATACTTTTCTTAACTTAAAACATGGATAAACCTCCACCGCATTTCCATGAAAATCCAACCTCTTTTAATGTTAACTAAGAGACGCTAATACTTTTGTTTACTGGGTTAGCGCACAGTGATACAAACTTTGACGGTAAAATAAAGGAAATAAAAAGTAGCCAAGCTACAATTCGGCGAACGACGCATCAAATTCACATACCTTTTACACGACCAGTTTCTTTCTTAAAGTAAAATGTTTCAATAGATTATAATGCAATTCTAAACGTAACTACATTTAAGTATATGTAAGAGGCATCGAGCCGTAGAACATGGCGCGAGGATTGTGCGCATGACGCGTATTGCGCGACGCTAAACGCCACGTCACTGTCCGGAGACGCTGCTACATGTGTGTTAATGTTGTTGACGAGTTGGGGGCGTCTGGACGCTTGAATTACTCTTTAAGGTGGTCGTATTCTTATCATTTCTGAAACTGACTCATCGCGGACAATGCTTACAGCGGAGGGTCTATCATGTTTTCCTCGCCAGATGTGGGATAAGGTGCTGTCGAAGGTGAAGAATTCGGTTGTTTTCATTGATGACAGGTGCGCCGAGAGCCTTCACTGGGTCGGAGGTGCGACTGTTTTTCTCGATGCCGGCGCTCGCAATTTGAAACAATTCTCCAGTTTCGAAGCCGGCGGTGAAAACGAGCCGAAAGCAGTGTTTGCTGTGAGCACCTTGCTGAAAGGACGAACGGCTGACATCATTAAAGATATCATCTCGCTCAGTCATTTTCAGTACTGCATCGTCTTCACTGCTGTAGCTCACTCCATTCACCTCCTGGCCAATAATGTCACCACTGAATTGGAGGGCAGTCCCGTATTCGAGCAGTTTGAAGAGAAACTGTGCGAGTGGATGGGAGACATGAACTTTACAGCAGAGGTTATGTACATTCCCCTGTCTTTTGCACCTGTGTTCCCTCAGTTACTTCTTGCCCCGGCATTTGGCGACCTCTTCCCACTGCATTCTGGGGACTTGGAGTCCATTAACAGAAAGCGGCCTGACAAGAAGAAGTTTGGCCACCTCTCAGAGGTTGACGTTCATTCTCTAAGCCCAGAACTGCAGATTGAGATTAAATCCTTGGTGTCTGCGCTCAACTCCATGTTCGAGTTCACCAACACGCGAGAGGAATGCTTTGCTGTGGGACCCTTGAGCCGTATTATTGCTGGGGAGCTGGCGAACTACCCCCAAGCCAAAAACAGACGAAAGATTTCCCCAAACAAAGCATCCATTGTTTTCATTGATAGGGATCTGGATTTGGCAGGTGAGATGGCATTAACCTTCTATACAACCTACAGCATTAGAATCACAAAGACATTTATCTGCCTCTCTTGTGCACATTTGCCTGGTGTTGGGCTAATCTAGGTTTAAGTCTAGGATTTTTTTAAGGTGAGGGGCATAATAGGGTCATAATTCATACTCGGAGGTTAATGATGTGATTTGAACCAGTGTGTGAGAGGGGAGGGGGCACACCAGGGTCCAGTCAGCATTCAGCTGGGACCAGTACCCCTGTGGTCCCGCCCCTGGTTTCTTCTCATTTTTTTGATGAAGCAATTTAATTAAATCGTACTGCATCCCTTGTATCCCCTGATGTGACACCAAGGCATCTCTTTTTTTCCCCCACTGGTTAACAGGAGCTGTTGGTCACCACGGTGACAGTCTAGCGGAGAAGATCTTGTCTGCGCTGCAGCCACTAACAGGACACAGAAATGACATCCAGGTGGACATGGTGGAGCTCACGGGCCTTCCAGCCACGCTAGAGAATCAGAGCATGGTGGCGCCGGGCTGCCTAGCACAGCCACAGTAAGGGTGTTTACCCAGCCCTCTACAGCAGGGATGCCTCCTACCCTGGCACACAGTTTCACTATCTTAGCTTTTTCTCCAAAGCAGCCTTTTGCTGATGTCACTTGCTGCAATCTTATGTCACTTCCTGTGACTGTTACAAATCCCAAGCTGAGTTTTAGGCTCTATTTGTCTCTGCAGGTACCTACGAAGTTCAGAATTTGCAGAACAAACTGCCTAAATTATGGAATTGGATAGATTTTAATAGGTCTTCACTAGTGTTAATGGCTCACTTTCATTTGGTTTTACTTCTGTTATTTTATTACAATGTGTATTTACTATCCGTCTTACTTTTAACAGCTCTTTGACGTCCTTTAATAGAAGTAGCAGAAATATACTGTCAATAGTTTTTACATTTCAGAAACAAGAATAATAGCATCATATGAATCAATGCTTAATTTGACAGCCACTGTCGGTGGGATAAAAGCCATGGATGTCACTGAAAGGCCACAGATGCAGGAATCATATTTCAAAGTCCCTTTAAAAGGAGTGAACTTACAATGTGTGCAAGTAGTTCTTTGCAGGGTTTAACAAGTCCCTCTTGGGTTATAACCAAGCGTGCCTATCTGTGTGCATAAGAAGGGGATGCGGAGTCAAATGGCTTTCTGATTCGGGGAGGGAGTCATATGATCTCTGATGCTGTTTCCCAGTTCCCCCAGGTCATGGACTTGCTATTGAGGAATACTGTCTCCTGGATGGGAGGATGTGTTTCTTGTGTGGATGAGATCAAGGGCCAGCACATTCTCTCTTCCCCATGGTAGAAATTCAGTGCTCCCTTTTTCACTGGTAGTGTGTTGGTTATTTCATTTCGTTTGAGCAAGATGAATGATGCATTTTAGAAACCAGTTGGCCAAAAAGGGGAATCGGGCACATACCGGGGTGTGGGAGGGGTAGCCTCATCACTGAAGTCTTGAGCACAGTCGAGCTCTCTGTTAAATGGGCATTAAATGTAGTACTGGATCTGCTAGAACAGATCTAGCCCCTCATAAAGGGTGATAGAATAAAACTGTTTTCTCGCACAGAATGATGGATCAGGCTGGGCTCCTCCTCCACAGTGATTGGTTAGAGCTAGCCCCTCCCACAGCGTGAGTGTAGATTGAGGACTATAAAAGAGACATGGGCTTCATCCCATTAACCCTACTTAAGTGCAAGTGCACTAAGATACTAAACAATTTGGTGACGTCAGACGCAAAATGAGCAAGTGAGTCAGAATCAGAAGATTTTATTAATCCTGGAGGAAATTGCTTATGTTACAACTGCTCAAAAGACAGGAGTAGGTATAATAGGTAAGGACCACAAAAATGCAATAAACAATATAGAAAATATATATATAGTTAAGTAAAATTGATTTAAATAGATTTAAAGGGATTTAAATAAAATATTGCAAGCAAGGATGAATCAAGCCAAGAGTATCCATATCCATATATTGCACATAAAACTAGTATTATATAGGCCATAATCTGTACAGAAATAATGTTGTACATTGGTAAAATGCTGTTACACATCACAATATTGTATTGCACATAGTGTATTCATTTAAGCATTATATTATATGGCGCACACATAAAAGTTATTACAGTGATCCCTCGCTACTTCGCGGTTCACTTATCGCGGATTCACGACTTCGCGGGTTTTTAAATATACAGTAG
>JAODUD010000001.1:21591995-21602191 GCA_026784285.1 Stomatorhinus walkeri | reverse complement strand
TCGCATAGGGATTGGTGACTTTGTTGTGTCTAAGGTTAGCAGGCTATCGTTGCCCCCCCCCCCCCCCCCATCCCTGAGAGCGAGATCATAGCAGACAGGTTGGAGACACTGTAGACCAGCAGGGATTCGTTAGCAGCTCATTTGTCACACCCCACTGGGTGGGGGTCAAGGGTCGTGGAAGGGGCAGGGATTAGGGGGAAATTCTCAGAACCGTGACAGTGTTGAGGGGGCCAGAGGGGACAAGTGCCCCCCAGGTATAATCCTGGGATTAACAACCATAATACATTATGGTCACTTTTATGCCCTGAACTACAAATAACATCAGAGCCAGCAAGGGGATGTAAGCCTAGTTACCTGTACTAAGTAGCAACCCTGCAGGGTGTCTCCGCCTTCCTGTCTTCCTGCCTCTAGCCTCGCCACACCACGTATCACATGTTTATGGAAGATGCTGGCTCTCCGCCTTCCTGTCTTCCTGCCTCTAGTCTCGCCACACCACGTATCACATGTTTATGGAAGATGCTGGCTCTCCGCCTTCCTGTCTTCCTGCCTCTAGCCTCGCCACACCACGTACCACATGTTTATGGAAGATGCTGGCTCTACGCCTTCCTGTCTTCCTGCCTCTAGTCTCGCCACACCACGTATCACATGTTTATGGCAGATGATGGCTCTCCGCCTTCCTGTCTTCCTGCCTCTAGCCTCGCCACACCACATATCACATGTTTATGGAAGATGCTGGCTCTCCGCCTTCCTGTCTTCCTGCCTCTAGCCTCGCCACACCACGTACCACATGTTTATGGAAGATGCTGGCTGTACTGCGAGAATGCACACAGTGCTTTTGTTAAGGTGTCTTCTGGTATGTTGATTACTGTGGTAATACTGTCCACCCCTGAGGGGCCCATCTGATTGGCACATGCCGGTCGCCGCGGAGCACTGTCCATCTTGGAAACACATCTGATTGGTGCACGTCAATTACTGAGCCCTGCCCAGCCAGGTGGACCATTGTGATTGGTGCTTGCTGGTATCTCTGTCGCTCTGGCATCCCGCAGGTGACATGTCAGTCTGGTATTATGATATTTACCTGTGAATTATACTCACATGCACATGCAGCTGCCTGTGAGATGACCTGGTGATGAGAGTGTTGATCAGATCACATCATTTTACCTGTGTGCCAAGAGAGGCTAACTACATCAGGATGAGAGTAACGCCGGTGGACTCAATCTGTTCGAGGTTGAATAGAAAAGCTTGTATTTGAATCATATAGACTGCAAATTGTAGAGCTTTCCCTGCTGGATGAGGCAGAAAATGGCTCTATCAAGCCACTGGAATGTGAGGTAATGTGGAGGAATGTAGGGCAACATGGCCCAAAGGGTTCACCCTCCCCTGGGCTGAATGATCCCCCAAAGCTTATATTGTGAAGGATGGTTCACAACCACAGACATATGGAAGGACTTGACCGGTCATCATTCTCCTCAGCAACGGACAGCCTGGAGTCTGGCAGCGGGGTCAGCTGGGGTCAGTGGTAGATGAGGCCCCCCCTGGACTGAGAAGTACTGTTGGCCAGGCCAGTGCCTCTTTCCAAACACACTTCTGAGGCTCCAGTGAAGCCCAGCTCTGTACGCCTCTAAGCCATCCTTTTGTTTTCAGTTTCTGTGCTCCGGTAAAATGTGAGACTGAATAATTCACCATTCATTGTCCCATTTTAATGTGAGCTCAGAGCAGCACCCCCCCCCCTCATCTAGCAGGGAGCTGAGTAACAAAGCTGGGGGGGCGTGGGGAGTGGCTTGTCAACGAGTCTGCACCGGGAGCGCCGCACGCACATGTAAACACACACACTAACTGATACACATGAAGCAGCCCTCTAATGTTGTATCATTTTCCCATTCGCCCTCGAGCCACGACCTAAACAATGGCTCAGAAAACCCCGGCGGGCCCGCAACGGCGCCATATGTGGCTCATTAATAATTGTGTATTTGCGTTTCCAATACCATCCAATGGAGTGACGACAGGTAGGCCAGCAGAGCCACACCTCGCCCTCCATCGGTACTGTTTTGTTTTCCCGCTAGTTTTCATCCACCCACTGGGTTCTGGACTTAACCTCTTAGTGATGGTGCTGGAAAACAGGAGCAGGAGTGCACAGGCCCTAACGGGGGTCTTCAAGGTGGCAGTCGGTAGTGTAGCCGTGCCAGGCCGTATTGCACGGGACCCTGCATAGGGCAGCGGAAAATACGTGATGTTGCCCGTCCATCCTTCCTTGGTCTGCATTTGCCTTTTGTTAGTCCAAAGCCGTCTGCTGAATTGCGTGCTGCCATCCCAGGATTTGCACTGACCCGCCGTGCTTCCGTCACATCTCAGCCCTGGTCGGCCAGCGGTTACTCCCAAAGGTTACTCCCGAAGTAGCCCAGGGACAGCTGCCCTCACTTCAGAGGGATAGTGGGCTTGGTTCTCTCTAGATTTTCTTGTCTCTTGGGAGTCTTCGGGGTTCGGGGCAGGGCTGGACTGGTCATCGACCTACCGGGCAATTTCCTGGTGGGCTGATAGGCATGCAGGCTGGCAGAATAAAAAAGTGAGTGATAAGCCCCGAAACCCCCCCACTCCGCAAAATCAGTCATGGTGCTCAGGAAAATTTACCATGGGGGACCCCCCATGATTTTTAATCCCTGTCCAATGTTGTCATTTTTATCTACCTCTAGAATTAGAGAATAGATCCTGTACTATTTCTGATAGTGTGCAATGCATTATGGTTAAGCTCTCTGTTCTCTGCGAGTCCATGGTCTGTTTACAATCTCTGGACTGAGTTATCCCCATTAGCGTTTGCATGAATTTGATTAGCCAACCCCACTGAATTTTTACTCTTGTACAAGAGAATGCTCTCCAATAGCTATCAAATGGACGTTGGTCCTTAAAACAACATGGCTGTTCAGGTGGACATTTTTCAAGGCATGGTCATTGTCTGGTCTTGCTTATTGCTCAGGGAATTCGTGGATATGTTTAGCCAATCATATTCTTACAGTTCAGTGCGTCATACTATGTTTACTACTCCAGAAAGCATAAGGGTGCTTTTCCACTGCACTATGTACCGTACTTTTGATATGACACTTTCTAGAGATGCACCAATCGCCCAGCCAGGGACTGGAATGGGGAAATTTTCAGCATTCTCAGCCCAGACCAGAGACCGGCCGGTCAGTCTCATGTACTCCCTATTCTGAACCGGTCTTTCACGCATGCACCATGTGTCATATGCACGGTGGGGTAGACAATATCCTTACAGTGGCGTGCATGCTCACAGCTGCATGCTGACATGACAGTAGCTTGGAAGTTCTGCACTGTTAGTGAAGACGACACAAACACTGTAATTTCTAATACAGGCAAAGCCAAAGTGAACCGTGGTGAAATGTCAGCTTTACACTGATTATTAAACATATACTAGATAGTATTGAAAAGAAATAATCCTTAAAATTGCCAAGTTAGCTGAGGCTTTTTTCCTATGACAGAGTAAAAATGTTTAGGGAAACTTTAACCCCCTGAGCTATAATGTCCGTACAGTATGAAGGTATGAAAAAGCCTCATCGTAATCATGCTGACTTGCGACGTAAGAATTGTATGTGCATAACATGCGATGTTGGTGTTAATAATGGCCGCAGGGTAATATTATTATCTGGAAGTGTGTAGTACATTTAAGTTTTATCTGGAGGTTTGAAAACGTATGGATTTTTTAACTTTAAGACAAGTCATATGTGAAAAAAGGAAAAAAAAGGAAAATGGTCAATGGTCAATGTCGTGTTATGTGGTGAATTTAAACATACTGGAAAATGATACAAGTAACTGAAAATAATTATCTAAATGCTGTTTGGTAAACTAAAATATGTGGGTCGCAGAGCATTTTATTTTGAGACTGAGTTTAAGTGAGAGAAGATCTTGTAACTGCAGTTTGGGGGATAAACGTAAAGGTCAATTTCTTTTATTATGAAAATAAAAATTTGAAGAAAAGTTGATTTTTGTTTTGGGATATTCATAAAGCAAAAAGTTGTTCAAAATAAATTTCTCACAAACCTGTTTAGGAGTGATTTAAACAGCAAGGAGGATGATCATGCATCGTTTATGCAAAAGCAGCAGAGGTAAACTTTAAACTGATTTATACTAGATAATGTTCATAAGGAATAATCATTAAAGTTGCAAAGCTTGCTAAGTTTTGTTTCTTCTGACAGTAAAAATGTTTTAGTGAAACTTACCCGCTGCTCTATAATGTCTGTATACCAGGATGATATGAAATAGCTTGATCTTAACCCAGCTCTCTATCTCAGCCCTTGCAATGTAAGAATTGCATGTGCGTAACATGCGAATTTGGTATTAATATCTCACATCTCCCAGGCCTTTAACAAACTACAGTCAGTTTTCAAATTCAGTACAAGATGCCCTGCCTCATGTTGTGATGTCTTATCAGTTTTTACAGCAGTGGAAAATCAACATTTTGTTGAAGTACCATACTTCAGGCAATTTTTTTTTTTTTGAAGTACCAAGATAAGATACCTGGTCCAGTGGAAAGAGCCCTAAATGACACTCTCACCACATTGGCACCAAAGTGCTCTCTCCCAGCACCATGGCAGCGTCCATTTGCTTTCAGTGATGAGTTGTTTTTGTCCTTTGTTGATTAGTTCCTGCCTGGGCCCCAAATGTGGACAGTTTGTGATCTGTGATTTTCTCACACAATGGCTCCAGAGCTTAAATAAACTCTCCCTCAGGTGTCCAGGCGCCTTCCCCTCCGCCCCGTATGGTGTTTTTCTCGTCGCTGTCCTCCACTCTGGCTTCTGCCCCATTACCCAGCATGCTGAGCAGTTTTGAACGCTGAGTCTGCACTGTCTGGCACCCTGTTAACGCAAACATGCCCAGGTGCACCTTGCTCTCATGGTTCTGCTGGTACACACTTGGCTACAAAAAAACAGTATTACACTGTCGGGTACAGAGATTGCAGATTCTGTTCAGCGATAGCCACAGCTGAGGAAGAGTGGAGCTGTAAGATTGCAATGAGAGACGTGCATGCATACTTTTCCTGGTACCTGTAGAGTTCAGGCTACAGCATAACTGGCTCATCAGAATAGGCCTCCTAACATTGGCTGCAGTTTATGCCTCTTTCATAATTAACGCTGAGTCCATTTGCCAGTGGGGGTCTTTTCTCTCTCCTTTTTCACCCCAACATCTGCAAAATATTTGACTGTAGCTGGAACATGGCAACTGCGTGTGTGTGTGTGTCTTTCTGAGTGTCCGACTCTAGCTAGCGGTAAATGGGCCACATGAGGAGCAGGTCTACCTACACCTGATTTGTATGCCAAGAAGCAGGCTGAGTGATGGCTAGCTCCGCAAATGCTCGTGGGTAGCTGTTTGGTCATTGGAAGTTTGTTAGCAGCCGTTTTGGTAGCTTGTTAGCGATTCGGTAGTTTTGTTGGTAGTGCTTTTGTTAGCGCTTGGTACCTGTTTAGTAGTTCTTTTGGTAACTTGGTGGGGCTTTTAGTAGCTCGCTGGTTGGACAAGTTCATTTCAAAAGATTTGATGAACTAATTCAGTTTCATACTCACTGGGTGAATGATGAAAAGATCCCTATGCAGGTGTGTTTTTGATCATCACTGGAACCATATTTTTTGGTGAAAAATACTACCAAACTGCTCAGAAATGCTGCAGTGTTTTCAGTATCTTTCTTATTTCAGCTTTGTCAGTAAAATAACTGCTTTGATGGTATATTTGGAGTCTCTCTTTAGGATCATTTCTGCCTTCATCCCCTGTGGCAGTTTCCATCAGTCTATTTTCCCGGATTTTGTGGACGGGTAAGCCTGTTCCCCCACGACATGCGTGCCATCACTGGTGATATGACGAGTGCTTCCTGGTTACTCTCAGGCCAAGGAGCTCACCTGCTCGTACCTGTGCACAATGTGGTGAGCGTGTCCCTTCAGGCAGCATGCAGCGGCCATATGGCACAGGCGTGTTGTGTAAGTGTGTTATTAAGGGCAGCTGGAATGTGTGTTATCGTGATGTTTTACCCTGGGGCAATCGGACACAAGTGAGAATGGCTGCCATATGAGGAAATAAAACACCAACCCCCCCCATTCACACTGCGGGTTCTATTCTGTGGCCAAGACCCACCCCCTTTGCATTTTAGGTTATCTGTTGATATTTTTGTTTATACTCCTTATTTGTAGAACAGAGCTGATTTCCCAAGAAAGCGAATAAAGAACTTACCCAGGCTCCCTATGTCTTGGTATTTAAATTATGCGCCATTTTCTTTTCTATCACTGGCGGATTAGGTCCTGTTTTGTCCGCGACAATTTCAAGATCATGGAGAAGTGATGGGGGGGGGTGGTGTCTGATTTGGCGCAGGATCTCCCTCGCTGATTTCCTGAATCATCTCGCAGCTGCGTCCGGTGTGAGCCCTCGCTAGGGCCCGGGGGCTGTGGCCCCCACCCCACTGTGAAGTATACGTTTGGGCCTCGAGGCGGGAGACGTGCACGGAGGTAAACACGGCACACGAGCTGCAGGCTGCTGGAGCCGGGAGAACCCCCCCCCCCGAGAAACCAGATGTGGATCTATGCTTGTTAAACAGTTTAGAGCGTGGTTTCGCACCCATGTCAGCGACCCCTGTCCATCTCCAGTGACCCATGGAGGGCTGGACTTTGGGGGGGGGTGGGGGTCAGAGATCGTTGTTATCCTCCTCACTGCTGGACAGATTGTTGCTGTGGAAGCAGGAGGCTGAATGTGAATCATCTACTGGTGTCTAGTGGAATTGAGGTTACAGTATGACATGCACACTCAGTGACAGTGCATGAATTCCGGTTCCTCACGGCAGAGCTCTAGAACCTTCACCTCTCGTGCTTCTTTTGACGAAATACCCAGTCTTCCTCGCTTGTGCAGATCCCAGTGGGTCACCCCTCTTAACAACATGCAGACACACGCAGCCCTATTGCATCAGCACAGCTCCAGATTGGCCAGTCTGCTCCACCAATCCCAGCTCCAACTCCCCTAGGTGATCCTGCCATGTATGTGCCCTCCCAACATGGCGGGTAAAAGCACCACTTCAACACGCTTAGTCACCGAGATGGCCGACGCGCGTCTGGATAGCATTTTCGCATTACACTCGCCCCACATCTACTGGGACTGCCGTACTTATTGGGAAATCAGGTCTCTTGAGCAACTGCTGAGCGCTTATGGTGTATGGTTCCACATTGCCATCTGCTGGTGTGTGGGTGGTACTGCACCCATCCTGCATAGACCGGTGGACTGGGGTCTTTGGGGGCGGGGGGGTTACTCATTGTGATGTTTGATTGCCTCTGTGTAACTTGAATAATGCCACATATGACTTACGATTATTCACATTTCCTGTAAATAATTAAACAGAAAGTTCAGAAAAACTAGCAGTATCGTATTTTCCATGATCGCACAGATGTGGTCATATTTGAGCATGTGTGTTTTATACAGTGCAGGCCTGGCAGGTGACTCTTATTCTGACACACACATACGCTCTCTGAAAGTAGGCCCCTGACTCTGATGCTCCTCCCTTTGTGCCTCTGGGGTCCATAAGATACACAAAGTAAAATCAGATGGTAACCCCCCCCCACCCAGACGTGGAGCCCTTGCAGTGGGGAGTATTTTTTTTAACCCCTTTTCCCCCTGCCCCATTCTTAGTTTTTCTGCTCTGCTCTTTTACCGCAAAGCCCCTCCAAGGTGCCCCTCAGTCACTGCACAAAACCCCAGAGGTGCTCACCTCTCCCCTGGCCTATGTACGCCCGTAGCAGCATCCAGAGGGAACAGGGGGTGGGGTGGGGGGGGGGTGGCGGCATTCATTAAGGAGCTGGAGCTGTCAGCAAACTGCAAGCTCAAATCCCCAGGAGTTGTTTCTGTTGAACCCTTGAATGCGATTCTTACCCAGCCTATCTGAGTCTCCCATCCAGCTGTGAGAATGGGCGAAGCTTGGGGGGGGGCGCCCGCAGCCCCCACGGGACCGGCCGGCTTGCCCCGACAGCGTGACCCCAGGAATGCGCCGCACGGTCTCCCACACGCCGCAGCGATGGCCAGACGGGCCGCTCGCGCCTGGGCCTCGCGCATGTTTATCTGTGTCCCGACTGCAGCCGTTGGTGTTTGCATGCTAGTTTGCATCTATGTGCCGGAGGGACTTTGGTCATCCAGTGTGTGCGCGTGTGTGTGCGCGTGTGTGTGCGCGTAAAGTCAGGGTAGTGTCGAGTGCGTCTTTTCATATTGCTGCATTGTTGAGCAGTTCTGTCATGTGAGAGTGTGAGAGTATTGAGTGTGAGTGTGTGCGTCTGTGCTTTTGGGTGGGGGGTGGAGGTCAGACAGAATGAGTTCCAGGCGGTGGAGATGGGCCAGCTGGGCGGAAGCGGGCCGTTTATAACGCGGCCCAGCCGGGTGTGCCGGCCTGGCTGATTTATCGCCACGCACATGTAAACACCGTGGACGTGAGCAGACAGACCGCGCTCACTATCTCTTCAGTGCCTCCTCCATCTATGACCCCCATGCTCCCTCCTCCTCCAACGAGGAGGACGCCGCCGTCCAAACGTCTGCCGGGGGACTGATGGGGGCGGGGGGGCTCACTTTTGGTTGCTCGGTGGCCGGTCACTGTGGGACCGAGGTGAGTTTTAGTGTGCTGCCCTTGAGTCTGCAGGGCAGTTTAGGGGGCCTTAGCACGCAACTCCCCAGGTTTCCTCCAGCGCCGCCCTGCCTGCGTTCTTGCCCCATCACCCCCCTGTGTGACTCAGTCTGTATGCATGCGTGGAAGGTCATTCTGACTCCTTCCCAAGTTTACAAGCAGATGGAGTCACTGGGGATGCACGCCTATGTCTGTGTGTGTGTGTGTGTGTGTGTGTGTGTGTTGAACATGACACGAAGCAGCAGTGCCCAGTCCTAGTCCACAGCAAACTTTAAGAACATTTTAATTAGCATCTCACCGATGGCTGAATACAGATCGGCTGAGCTCCCATCTAATGAGTTAGTTCAATGTGGCGATTAATTGTATATGTTGGATTCTGTGAATCCCTGTGTATGAGGGTGCAGAGTGCATTTGTGTCTGGCATAGCGCTGGAGGGCGGCTTGGTGCACCGCGGTTTAGCTCTGCTCGGCCTGCGGTGGTTGGGTCTTCCGGGGGCTTGTGATTGCGGATGGCCCGGCTCAGATGGCTACTTCCTACCCACTGCTGGGTTCTGAGATCGAAGGCAACTGCGTGTGTGCCAACATTTACGTGCATCTGAGTGTATTTATTAGACAGGCGTTTGGTCAAGAAGCATCAGCCTGGTGTGTTTATAGACCCATTTCCTTCCCTGTCCCACCCCCCGACCCTCCCCCCACTTACTGTCTGTAAATGCAGACACCCCCACAGCTCTAACACACTCCCTGAACGATAGATGGGCCTTTTCCGGTGCTCTGGTGCCTGTCTGAAACCGAGCGGGTCCAGAGAGGGCCCGGGCAGCGAACGGGTCAAGGCGAATGGTGGCAATATGTCATATGTTTGTCTTCTCCTGACATTTTGGGGTTGTTTCGGGGGAAAACGGTCCCCTGAGGATCGTAAACCCTGCAAAACAGCTAGTCGAGATGTCCCAACTAGACACCATGGCTCTGTTGAAAGGTAGTAAATTTTTTTATGATTCATATGTTGCAATCAAGTGAGTCATGTAGGGTCCCTCTAGTTATAGGTAATGTTTTTGTATGTGTTTGTGTATGTGTTTCTATTTTTGGCTTATGTACTTAGTTTTATGTGTATCTGTGTGCTTGCATGTGTATGTTTATGTCTATAGTAATACCTGTGGTACGCAGGAGCCCCCCCTGGGGGCCTTGGTGTGTCAGATAGCTGCCTGTGATTTATGGACTCTCATTGGGCTCTCCTTCCATTAGTAGAGTTCCAGGGAACTTTACTGCAATTGGTGGACTCGTGACGGGGTCTTCTGTGATTAGTGGAATCTTGAGAAACTTTTCTGCGATTGGTGGATTCTCATACCTAAAGAGTTACCTGCCCTATGGAGAAGCTGCCCCAGTGTTTGAATATCCATGATCTGTTTTTAGGTCATCCCCCCCCCATTTACCCAGAAAAAGGCTCTTTGTGCTGTTGGCCTGGTTTTAGTTACCCCCCACCCCAGCCTCCCCGACACCCAGAGCTTTGCCTTCCTCCTGGGGCTGCATCTGGACCTCGTTTCCTGTTGGTGCTG
>JAODUD010000001.1:21548211-21563631 GCA_026784285.1 Stomatorhinus walkeri | reverse complement strand
GACACCTGGCATAAAACTATTTTATTTTAAATGTGGGGGGGTCCAAACAAATAATTATGAAATGTGAGGGGGACACGTCCCTCAGATTTAATGGCAGCGGCACCCATGGTTGGAACTTTGGGTGCTGCGTGTTTTTCCAGTGGGCTATAAATCCAGAGCTGTTTGTAGGACTAGCTATTACAACTCCTGAGTCACAATAAAACAATAAAAAACAGGTTTAAATTAATTTCCTTCTATTAAATATCACTACTTCCTTATTAATTATGCTAAGACAAATGCCACAATAGAGAATCAACAATACCTACATTACCTCTCATAACTATTATACCGTCTCATTATGTAAGAGTTGTATAGTAGTATAAATATGAAAATGTAAACCTATAAACAGGTTGCCAAAGCAGATAACGTGCATTACTCACCAGTCAGCAGGGACACTGTAAAACTAGCACAAGGTTACGTTTTTATGATTTTGCATTGTGTACCTCTTATGCAAGAAGAATGAAGCCCTTAAGCCACGTTCACAGAGATGCGATGGCTACACAGCTAAGGTCATCCTCAGTCTCAGTCTGCCCTCTCATCCTCTGTTTTTGTAGTGACCTGACAGTAAATGTGCAAGTTATCAGATAGATGTACACATTCAAATACTCCAAATTCCCCCCCAAAAAAAACACAAATAAATAATTTTATACGCTAAGTGCAGATGTGCATGTTTTATGTGCAAAAGGAAACAGCAGCAGTAAGACGTGCAAAGGGACATATTCTGAAAATATTCCCATGAATGTTATATAAAACCATTTTGTTCTCCAGTTTTGTGTTTTCGTTGTTATTCTTGGAATTTTTCCATTTTAATAGCAATGCTTTGGCTAGGACACTGTTATGTCATACCAATAAAGCTTGCTGAGTTTGAATGTGACAGAGCTGCTAGCTATTCCCCAGCACAGCGGTAATGCCAGCACTTAACAGGCTAAATTTACCAGCAGCTATGTTTGGAAAGGGCTAATAAAAGATCTCATGCTTCCTACAAGTGCGACACTGGGGCCAACAGGCATGTGGGCAGCTTTTACTTTCCAAAATAAAATTCGTTTTAAACTGTTGGCACCAGTATCTGAGTTTACATTAGTTTTTTGTGTCTGGGGAACAGAGACGGTTTGCTGGGTGGCAAAACTGACTCATGGAGCTTAGGATCTCCAACATGTAGCCAGACTCTCCAGTATCCAAATAATGTCCAGAACTCTGTCACATATCCAGTCAACACACTGATTCTATCCATTACACAGGTAGCCTCACAAACTCTGATACACCAGCAATATCATGCTCTCTGCTCAGTACCTGGTATAAACAGCTGTAGTCTACCAGACAGTTCGTACCTGAGCTTGCATGCTGAATAAGCAGGTCCAGGGCCCTGGCGGGTGTCAGGGCGGGTCGGCTAGTCATGAGTTTCCTCACTAGACTTGGCAAATTTTGACCAATCTCAGATTACGATGATTATGGTAAGTAAGAGGGATGTAAGTCAATGGTTTTGTACTTTTGCACACCCAGACTGCCCCCCTGGGTAGAAGGGCGCTACAATGTCAATCTTGTGTTTTTGGCTGAAATGTGCAACAGGGCAGCATTATGACAAGTTAGTGATTTGTGCTGAAACTAAACAGCCACGTCTTCCACTTCCACTGTTTCTCGGACCCTAAGAAGAGCGCGGTGTGTCTGCTCTCTGCCGTCTGGGTCCTGCGCAGAACTCATGCCAGCGTTTGCTGAGCTTCTGGTCCCAATTGGAAGACCTGACTCTTATTTTCTGATTCAGACACCACTTCTACCTCATGTGACTTCAGAAAGTGCAGGTGACCTAAACCATCAATGGTAACAATAGTGTTAATTAATCAGCATGTGTCCAAAATGATGTATTTCAAGAGGCTGGTTAATAGACGTGTATAACTTTGAAAACTTTGGCTTCAGATTTGAGCTGACGGGGAGGCAGAACCGTTCGTGTCCTCAGTTGCCTGTAAGAGGCGCCGTGAGCCGTTGGGAGTGTTCATGCTTTCTTGCCTGGCCACATGCGCATTAGCGGGACTGTTCAATTTCAGCTGCTATTGTTATGAACAGCCAGCCAGTGCGGTTTTGTAAGCAGATCACAGCGAAGCCAGGTTGTATAAGTCAAGCTCTGCCACCATTACTTCTTCCTGACTGCTATAAAGTTTCTCTTTAGATGGGTTTTCCCAAAGCACACTTTATACATGCCGCTTTATACATGCATTAAACCATCTTCAATTATGCCAACTGATTAACTCAAAGTTTATATTTTCAATCTTATACTCAAACTTCAAACTGTTTCTTTGTAAATGCAAATTAAACTGATGCATGTTTTTGTGTTACGGTTCGGCTGGCGTTTAGTAGTGGCTTTTTGTGTTTGAGATCAGTGTCTCCAACCTGCCTGATGCCCCCCTGGGATCGCTGAGGCTCAGGGGCCGCCATCGGCCCCTCCCTGACCCCACCCTCTGTGCCCAGGCTGCTCGGCTACCACGGAGCTGACCGCGCAGAAGGCCCGCGTCGCCATGGAGAGGGTGTTTGGCGTGCTGAGAGACCTGGGACACGCCCGCGACCACCTGAAGCAGCTCCGCTCCATCTACCAAGGCGGGGACGACGTGCACCAGGTCAGTACAGTGCCCCTAGCCCCCCCCGACGTAGAGTCACAGAGGTCCCCAGATATAACGTGGCGCTGACATATCACAGGGTTTCCAACTCTCACGCATCTGGCGTGACATTCATATGTTGGCTCCCAGGCTCCTGCTATTAATCTTATGGCAAATGTATATTATTCCATTATAAATTTAGAATTAGCTGCATTAAAAGTATTGGGGTGGACTCTTTTTCTAGGCAATACATATATGCACTTGTCTTGAATTGAAAATGTCGCACCAGCCAGCTGATCAAAGTTGGCAGCCCTGTATCATGTTGGCGATGCAGTTGTGTTAAGGTTTCATAATTATATAATAATTATAATAATAAAGAAAACCGAGTCCCAGGAAGGAGCCCGGGGTTCATTTCATTTTGCGTTACGTTACGGAGCCCATGGTCTCCGCTTGACTGCTCACGGTCCACGGTGTGCTGAGATGGAGCGACATTCTGGTCATTTTTCCTGACCTGAGATGAAGCCTCTCCTACGATTTCTTGGTAACTGAGAGAGGGGTGAGTGATTGTGTGTGTGTGTGTGTGTGTGTATGTGTCCCTCTCTCTCAGTGACGGTGTGTGTGTGTGTGTCCCTCTCTCTCAGTGACGGTGTGTGTGTGTCCCTCTCTCTCAGTGGCGGTGTGTGTGTGTGTGTGTGTGTCCCTCTCTCTCAGTGACGGTGTGTGTCTGTTATGGCTGGGTAGGGGTTAAGGTTGTCATGAATGGGTTTGGTTTATGCCCACAGAAATGCATGGAGAGTCCCCACAAAGATATGAATACATTTACTGTGCATGCGTGTGCCTGCATGCTTGCGTGTCTGTCTGTATTTGTGTCTATATGTAAATCTGTATGTGTGTCTGTCTCTGTAATTCTGTGCCTGTGTGTGTCTGTAAATCTGAGTGTGTGCAAGTCACAGTACCTGATGGCTGCATGCAGGCTGAGAGCTGCCAGTGGCTGGACCACAGCTCTGGGACAGACTGTTCTGCTCTGAGGATCCAGTCTCAGCCAGGTGGATGGTTTGGAGGTTCCATCCAGCACGCTGCTCCCATCAGCTCCTCCCTCATGCAGCCCAGGCTTTGCTGTTTACACTTTTTAAATCAAAATATATATATATATATATATATATATATATATATATTTAAATTTTCAGGAAAGTATTTGCTAATTATTGTTAATGTTAGACAAACTGTATATGTTTGTGCGGTTAAGTGTCTGTGAATAATGTTGTTTAAGTGTGTGGGTGAGTGTTTGTCAGAGTTGAGAGATTTGACATTTGAAATGTGACTCTCCCTCCACCTAAAATGTCACAATCCTGGTTTTTATGAAGCATTTTTCTGGTGTGATGTCCTCCTTTCCCTGGTATTGACCTTGTGACCCGTTCATGCACACAGTCAGGGGGAGTCGGAAAATTGTTAGAATTACACACAGGCAACTCAGTAATTAACAAGCTGGCAGCCTGTTGAATTAACGAGAGGGCCTCGTGTTTCAGCAAGGGTGGTGGTAGTTTTGAGGTATGTCATGCCACGGAGGAGGTGAGGTCACACAGCGGGGGTGGCCCCGTGTGGAAGCCGCACCCACTCTCCAGGTATTCTGGGAGATTTAGTGTCGTGTTTAACGCAGTTGATTGCGAGCAGAAGTGTTTCGGTGACTGACTTGAACTGCGTGGGACTGATGTGGGAGATGGGATGAGGTTGTTTATCCAGTAGGAAACTGAGAGGAGGAGCCCAGGTCTATTACCTGGGATTGGTTTAGAGGTTAATCTGGGTGGAGCATTAATGGTGGACGTGACGAGAGGGTGGGGCTTGTTACTAATATGGAGAACGGTTTCCTGGGACGAGGCCTGCTGGAAGCTGCAGGGAGGAGCCTCTATAAACCCTGGTCTTTTGGCAGCCTGGGATTGGTTTACAGGTTAATCTGGCTGGAGCTTTAATGGTGGGTGATGAGAGGGCAGGTCTTGTTGCTAATACGGAGAACAGTTTCCTGGGACGAGGCCTGCTGGAAGCTGCAGGGAGGAGCCTCTATAAACCCTGGCCTTTTGGCAGCCTGGGATTGGTTTACAGGTTAATCTGGCTGGAGCTTTAATGGTGGGTGATGAGAGGGCAGGCCTTGTTGCTAATACGGAGAACAGTTTCCTGGGACGAGGCCTGCTGGAAGTTGTGACTACATAAAACAGGAAGACAAACCAGTATCTGTATAAGATTGGGAAGCAGATTCAGTGTTTTTGATCAGGACCACTGGTCAGATTTGGCTTCCCTCAACCGCACGTGATGCCTGCCGGGTGTTGTGGTGCCATCATTGCTGCACGTCACTGCAGCCTTTAATCCTTCAAGTCCCTTAGCCAGGCCTGCAGTAACACTCCCTACCAAATGCAGCCATGTTTACATATGGTGGTGAAGGTGAGTGAGTGTGAAGCAGCCATGTGGGCTGGTTAAACGGCGGTATCACTGCTCCCGATCTGTAATGTCCTTTCTGCCCACTTCTTTGCTTTGCAGTATTCATCCCCTCTCATCCAGGGTTCTGCACATCCTCTGCAGCTGTGGCGTCTTCAAACAAAATACGGAATTTGACTTGCTATGCAAAAATAAGCCAAGATGAATGGATAAAATTTGAACTTATCGATTCAAGATTTAAGAGATCTTTATCAGCCCCATCATACATGTGAACATCTGGGATGAAATATCATTCAACTGAGTCCTAAGGTCCTACATTTACTAACCAACATTTTGAATACATACATTTAACATGTGCACAGTGATTGGACAGTGAACTTCACATACTGTATCACATGTTCAGAAAAGACAAGACGCAGCAGTGCCGAATTGCATCCTGGATGTGAACAGGATTCGAAGTGCAGAAAGTGCACTGCAAGTATTGCTTTGATGTTTTTAAATAAAATTATAGAAATAGCCATTTTTGCTACAGTAAATATTAGGGCTGTTACTATCTATTACATCCATAAACAATTAATCTACCAATTTATCTGATGAGTAAAAAAATAAGTCCGGAGTTTAGAGCTTTTGCATGAGCTCGGCATGCGCTCTGATCTGCTCATGAAAAGACGCATCTCCCAGACCATGGAAATATTTTGTATTTCACAGAGATAGTATTGAACAACCAGCTTATTTGACAAACCTTTTTTGTAGATAAGTCCTATTTGGCTATATGGCAAATTTTTCATTCTTAATATCATTCAAAAACATCAAATATCTTTCAGCCAAACTCAAAACATACAATTTATTAACAAAAAATAATGAATATATGGTTAAAACGTACCTTATTGTATAAGATGACGCGGCTAATCAACGGGACTAACCTTTGTTTTATAAGCCATTATTTTGACATACAGGAATCGTAGAAAGTAAATTAAGCAAAATGATTGAACATGATGACAAAGACAGGCTAGGCTACTCCAAGAGGCACATATCTGTGGTTTACCTCACATTATTGTCAAACCCGGATGTATCCTTTAAGATGTATTTGCATTGCAGTCACAGTGATATTAAAATTACGCTATGCAATACTGGTGACTACATTTTCCACACAACTGATGGTTTTCCCTCTTTATTTTCACCTACACCCGCTATGCGTCGTCTCCCTTCCCGCCATATTGCAGAGTAATCGAGAACAGAAATTTTTGCCATTTGGTAGTTGAGTAATCGTGACAGCAGTAAATACATGTATAGATTTGTTGTGGAAACATCCAATCCTTCGGAACTTCGGAAAGATATTCAAAGTCTACTACTTGAAGTTGTGCACTGATTGAATGTATTAAACAGGTATGCACAATGAGGATTGATCCTTTTGTAAGAAGTAAGAGTCCACCTTCTGCACTGAGTGGCCTCTATATCAGCATGCCTTTTGTCCCATAAACCCCCCCGAACAAATAAGTCGCAGTTACGCATCCTGTCCCAGTAAGCACACCTGACAGAAGCAAACAGACAAGCACAGCATTTCCCCACTCCATTATCCTTTATCTACCAAGTAAGTACTAGCAGAATTCATGTGCACTGCTTTTCAAAGCATACCTAGTTAATGAATCGCGCCAGCACGTGCTATCTCCTGATCACCAGGCCAGTGCAGGCCGCTCTTTGAACCTCCTGCAGACAGGAAGCTGCTCGCTGCAAACAGGAAGTGCTGGTCTGTAGCATCGTTTGGAGACAGGAAATGTTCTCAACATGGTGGAGGTGCCATGCTGAGGTTAATGTTGCCTTGGAAGGACAACTCGGGTTGGGATCTCACTTCTTCACACTCCTGATGCCCGGCCCAAGGTTTACTAAGGTCATGGCTTTTTTTCCTGCACTTCTGCGGAGTTGGTTTCCCTGCTGTCACAGACACACCTTAACCCGCCCGAACAGTAGCAAGATAAATCACCTGTGATTTGTAACAAAGCAGCCAATGAACAAGGGCGATAGTGAGTATATATGCCTGTGTCTCTGTGTGCATGTGCGTGTGAGCACAGTGCATCAGTGTGGAAATTAAGGCAGGACTTCGGGCTGCTGAGTGACGGTTCCTGTCAGTCCTACTGATTATCTCAGTGACTAACAACTATGCACGGTGTTTAACCTCCACACGCACGCAACCCAGCAGGCAAAAATAAAGCTATTTTAAACCATAACAACAACTCCCTCCTGCTCAAACACCAGATCCCCCCCCCCCACCCTGAATACCCCAGGTACTCTGAAATAGATGTGTTATGATTCATGTTTAATCATAGGAACATTTAAAGTTTGGCTAATAACTGCTGCCAATTTGGCCATTCCTATTGGCTGGCGAGTGCTGTGCATGTGCATGGGGGAGGGGGGGACATTTTTCAGTAAAAAACTCAATCATAAATCTGTGACTGCAACCAAAAAGCTAAAAATTTCAGAACTCTTGCACTGTGGTTGATGCAGGGTTGGAGTTAAGGTTGTTATTGTTGGGATTAGTGTCTTCTCTGGAGAAATAAATGGAAGGTCCCCACAAAGATATGAGTACAGGTCTGTGTGTGTGTGTGTGGGGGGGGGGGTGTTTGCTTACCACGCTTATGCGGCTCTGCTTTCTCTCCAGGCCACCTACAGACCCTTCCTGAAGCAGGTCCTGGAAGAAATCTACCACCCCGACAGGCCTGACTGCGTCGACATCGAACACATGTCCTCCGGGCTCACTGACCTGCTGAAGACAGGGTTCAGCATGTTCCTGAAGGTAATCACACACGCTCACACACAGACTCTCTGATCTGAGCTTAGAATAAACATAGGTATATATTATAGTTATATGGTAGGTAATTATACACATCAGTGTCTGACAATAGGCTGTAATTGGAACTGACGGCTCTGTACACCATCATCAGTCCCCTTCTTTGCTCTTTGACCTTTGACCCTCAGTCCCAGATGCTTATTGGGTGTTTTTTCCCCCGTTTGTGAGCTGCATGCCCCCAGGCTTCTCACAGAGCTTTTTACTCATGCCCCACCCCCCAGTTTGATATTTGGGTGACTTTCTGAGGGTCTTGCAGCTGACATGTGTGTATGTATGCGTCGTTCAGAAGGTCATCTCTCGCGGCAGGTGAGTCGGCCACACCCAGGTGACCACGCCCTGCTTGTCCTCTTCGTGGTGGGCGGGGTGACTCCCTCTGAGCTCCGCCTTGTCCGTGAAGCGATCTCCGCCCACAAGCCGGGTGCGCAGGTGAGCAGTGACACGCAGTCTGTTACGTGAGACTGCTGCCCCGTTCTGTTACCATGAGAGCTTGGGAGTGTTGAAGCCAGGGGATTAAGGCCACCTGTGAGCTAGCCGACTCACAGAGTCAAATGCACACACAGAGTCACAGAGCCACACACACATCTACACAGTGACACAGCTACATGCATGCTCCACACGCAGTCATACACATACAGCCACATGCAGCTAGTGCTCACAGAGTCACGAAAACACACACTCATAGTCACACAGCCATATACAGCTAATGCTCACAGTCACAAAGACACTCACAGTCACACAACCATGTGCAGCTAGTGCTCACAGAGTCCCGCAGACACACACACTCAGTCACACAGCCATGTACAGCTAGTGCTCACAGAGTCCCGCAGACACACACACTCAGTCACACAGCCATATACAGCTAATGCTCACAGTCACAAAGACACTCACAGTCACACAACCATGTGCAGCTAGTGGTCACAGAGTCACGCAGACACACACACTCAGTCACACAGCCATGTACAGCTAGTGCTCACACAGTCACAAAGACACTCACAGTCACACAACCATGTGCAGCTAGTGCTCACATAGTCACGCAGACACACACACTCAGTCACACAGCCATGTACAGCTAGTGCTCACACAGTCACGCAGACACACACTCAGTCACACAGCCATATACAGCTAGTGCTCACAGAGTCATTCAGACACACACTCACAGTCACACAGCCATATACAGCTAGTGCTCACAGAGTCATGCAGACACACACTCACAGTCACACAGCCATATACAGCTAGTGCTCACACAGTCACAAAGACACTCACAGTCACACAACCATGTGCAGCTAGTGCTCACAGAGTCACGCAGACACACACACTCAGTCACACAGCCATGTACAGCTAGTGCTCACACAGTCACAAAGACACTCACAGTCACACAACCATGTGCAGCTAGTGCTCACATAGTCACGCAGACACACACACTCAGTCACACAGCCATGTACAGCTAGTGCTCACACAGTCACGCAGACACACACTCAGTCACACAGCCATATACAGCTAGTGCTCACAGAGTCATTCAGACACACACTCACAGTCACACAGCCATATACAGCTAGTGCTCACAGAGTCATGCAGACACACACTCACAGTCACACAGCCATATACAGCTAGTGCTCACACAGTCACAAAGACACTCACAGTCACACAACCATGTGCAGCTAGTGCTCACAGAGTCACGCAGACACACACACTCAGTCACACAGCCATGTACAGCTAGTGCTCACAGAGTCATGCAGACACACAGTCACAGTCACACAGCCATATACAGCTAGTGCTCACAGAGTCACGCAGACACTCCCAGTCACACAGCCATTTACAGCTAGTGCTCACAGAGATTTACAGACACATTCTGATATGGCCAGAGCTCACAGGCACAAACTTACACACAGACACAAAGACACACACACAGATTCCATGTGGGTAAACCATTGCTTTTCATTCTGAGGTGGATCAAAAGGATTGCAAAAGCAGATAAGAGTGAAATACAGTTCAAAAGCAGCTGTGTTTTCAGTGCAAACAGGCAGGTATAAGTCCATCTTCCCAGCCATTATTTTTATTATTGTTGTTATTATTGTTGTTGTTGCTAGTAGCGATGGTACTCTTTGGTTAATTAACCAACACTGAGCAGTCATAACCTCCAAAGTCTCCTTGGACAGTTTTGCCCATTTATCATCATGATCTTCATCTTGACCCCGATCTCCTGGCGAGCGTCGCACGTTCAGCAGCGCAGACCATGCCGCTCCTTCCAAGGACATTGGACTCTGGCTCATTCTGGGGAATTTCCCAAACGATCCCAGACCAACTGGGAGACAAAATGCCTCCAGGGTGCCCTGGGACGGAGCCCCTGTTTTATCCCAAATACACACATAGATATTTTATACAAGGAAAGATCAGAAACACAAGACCTCTGTAGTCTTTGGCAAAGCCAACTGGCTTTTGCTGTTGTGCTTCTGTTATGTCATTTCATTTAGAAGTATGTTTACGCATTGTGTTGCTCTAAGAAATGTATGGTAAGGACATTAAGTCTAATATCTAATATATATATATATATATATATATATATATACACACACTTTGTATATACTTTATTGTTTTCTGAGTTCGCTACTCTTTTCATGGGGGCTGGAACTTTTGGTACTGATACTCAACTGGAAGTCAATAGCAAAGCAAAAGTACCCAAAGTACCATACCAAAATACGGTACTTGGTGCACCCTAACTGAATAGTATGAGATCTAGAGGTATAAATTGTAAACTCTAGTAGCAGTATAAGATCTAATGGTATAAACTCAGTCGACTCTTCCACATATGGGGGGTTAGTGGCGCAGGTCCCCTGGGTGAGCAAAGCAAGCATTCAGTCAGAGCAAAGGAAAAAGATGCAAGAAATGCGAGATGCAAACATCTCACAAGAGGGACTGCCGGGAGCACGCTTGGTGTCATCCAAACCAGCACTCTACATATATCTTTTGCACTTATGATTCACTAAACTTTTTTGTCATTAGTGTTTATTTTTTCAAAACTCCCAAAAACTCTTATGCCAACCTTGCAATACATCGAAACCACTACGGGAAAGCTCTAAAGGGTCAACTGTAGTAAACGCTAGTAGTACTGTAATATCTAGCTGTATACACAATAAAGGCTGGGAGCAGTGTAATGCCTTGCAGTATATATAGTAGACTCTAGTAGCAGTGTAATATCTAGGAGTATAAATAGTAAAATCTGGTAGCAGTGAAATATCTGGCTATATAAACACAAACTCTTGTAGCAGTGTAGTATCTAGATGTATAAATTGAAAACTAATAGCAGTATAATATCAAGCTGTATAAATGGAAAACTATAGTGGCAGTGTAATATCTAGCTGTATAAATGGCAAACTAATAGCAGTATAAGTTTTAGCTATATAAATGGAAAACTATCGTAGCAGCATAATATCTAGCTGTATAAATAGCAAACTCTAGTAGCAGTGTAATATCTAGCTGTATAAATGGCATACTCTAGTAGCAGTGTAATATCTAGCTGTATAAATGCCAAATGCTAGTAGCATTGTAATATCTGGCTGTTTAAATGGAAAACTAGTAGCAGTGTAATATCTATCTGTATAAATGGAAAACTCTAGTAGCAGTGTAATATCTAGCTGTATAAATGGCAAACTCTAATAGCAGTGTAATATCTAGCTGTATAAATGGCAAACTCTATTAGCAGTGTAATATCTAGCTGTATAAATGGCAAACTCTAGTAGCAGTGTAATATCTAGCTGTATAAATGGCAAACTTTGATAGCTGTATATTATTTCACACTTAACGCCAGGCTTCCCACCCCCACTCCAGCAGTCCAGCTCCCACCTTGATGAGAATGGCTGGGAAATTTACTGGGAAGCCCCCTCCCCCTTTCTCTCCCAGGCCCTGCCCTGGAGGGACGTGCAGACTGGGAACACACACACGCACACACACACAGGTTTGCAGTTATATCTTTGTGGAGACTCTCCATTCATTTCTAAGGGGAAAACTCTAAACCAAACATGATGACTTTAACCCCTATCCAACCTTAGCCATAAGTAACCAAACAGAATATGACACTTTTGGTATTTTTAGTCTTTTGATTGCCTTCAACAGATCTTTGTGGGAACCTGAAAAATGGTCCCCACAATGTCAAAAAATGGGTTTTTATCCCATTGTGGAGGACATTCCAGACACACATACACACTCACACACTCCTGTGAAGATTAGCAGTGCATTCTACCCGGGGCTTGAATGACAATGACGCATATGACAGGCTTTTTGAGCGCGGCAGAATCAAAGCGCCGTTAGCATTAGCAGACCATTCTGCCCTCCCAGTGGGCCAGTTATGCAGAAATCCCCGCCCACCTCCCCCCCACCCCCCCCTCAGCAATTTGTTTTGCAAACAAGGCTCTCTTTTTGTTTTCGCTACTGGGCTCTGAATTGCTGGCGGGGGGGGTTGGGGTCTCTGTGCTCTACACTGGAAGTGCCACCCCGGGGATGCCCAGGTCGTTGGTGCCCATTTATAATGCCTGGGGTTTCTGGAGGAAGAAGGAGGTTTTACAGGGAGGCTGCAGGCTGATGGTTTCAGTGACAGACCCTCAGTCCCCTTTTCAGTGGCACCTGGCAGCCAGGTAACACAGCTTCATCCAATCCCCCCCGAAGGGGAGAGCCCCGACTGAACCGCTTTGAAATGTTTAACGACATTCTGTTTTATTTGATGTGTTGATTGATTGCAGGCGGTGCAGGGTGTCGCTGAGTGGGTTTGGACTCTGTGTCTGTGATCAGAAAGTCGCTACTTCATATGTTTTCATGCTCGGGTCCCTTTGCTTGGACATTTACCCCCCAGCTGCTCCAGGGGCTGGTTGACCCAGAAAAATGCACGTTGCTTCAAATTAAAGTTTCTGATAAATAAATAAAATGTAAATTCGTATTAATGGCTGTTTAAGTGTCATTTTAAATGCACTTATTAAAAGAATTCGCGTGATTTATTTACAGCCCGAGCACTTCCTTTGACAAAGGCTTAATGTTTGATTGGCTGATAAATCAATTAATTGGGTGATTGACAGTCTGAGTCTTCTGTCTCCTCTCCTCTCTGGCAGGTTCTGATTATGTCCACAAGGCTGCTGAGACCCTCAGATATCCTGGAGTTGCTCTTCACCACGGACCACCTACACCCCGACATCGGAGTATGACAGCAGCCAGGACGCAGACCAGTCAATCACATGGGCACAGTTTTATAGATTTACTTGCATACACATGTGCATATGCAAATACCAGCATACAATCACACATACAGGGTGTGTCCAGACCTGCAGCCAGCCGTGGGCCCAAAGCATCAGTTTGTACAGAAGTTGGACTTTGGGTTGATTTTGAACTTTCTGGAATCTCTTTCTTCCCTCTGTGGGAATTCCTGATACCTGACATCTGTATGTGGCTCTAGATCCAGCATCGAAAGCCAGAGCTACTGTCCGCCGTGCATCCCGGCTGTCTCCAGACCAGGTTTATAGATCCCATCGGAAAGTTCCAGAAGCCAGAGCCCAGCTCAACACCGGCCACACTCCAGGCAGCAAGGTTGTCTTTCCCTGTTGGCTACAGCCGACCAATCACATGTGTCGACAATAAACCTGTTCTGGTCTCTCTTCTGTCCATTTCATGAATTTGTTGCAGTGGCCTTAACCCTTACCCGGTTCAACAGGAAGCCAGTGTCTCGCCACGATGCATCCCCGATAACTGTGGCCCACATGTCTTGCTCGTTACGCTTCATTACGGGTCATTAAGTCCACTGACACCTGCCAACGCCATTCTTCTCATGTGGTGTGAAAGGGGCGGGATTTGCAAAACCATTCGCACCCACCTGAGTGCCCTGCCCTGATTGGCCATCCTTCCTGTGTGGGCTGGGGGAGGGGCTATGCTGTCTGGAAGGTGGGGATGAGTTCTAATATATAGCTGGCATGGTTGCTATGGTCAAAGAAGAGCGGTACTACCATTTAGTCTCAGTTAACCCACAGTTCCAAGTCCGGCTCTTTGATAAATGTGTGTGAGTTGGACTGGATTTCATAAGCTTCAATGACCCCATGGTTTGTTGGATGGGGTTACCTAGATTAAAGTGCTACAGATGGAGTAAAAGTGCCCCTCACCCCCACTTTAAAGCAAGGCAAACATCATGCAGGGACCAGCAGCAATCATTTAAATATCCAACTGGGGCATTTGTCTGCACAGCTCAGAATTTCCACATTTAGATTGTTTTACATCAGTTGTTTTCCAGAACTTTCCTAGACCGTCTACCGTTGTGAAATTTACGTTACGTGATGCTGGCTTCATTTGACTGCTTTTTTACTTAGCTCTATTACCGAGGTGTGAGAAATGACCTCACCCCCTGGGCCCCAACATACTGGTCCAGGCTTCTTTGTGGAGAACCCCAGGAGGGAAGCTTCACAAATACCTGTGTGATTTTAATGGTAATTTATACCAGTTTAATAAGGTAATTCAGGTGAAATGTCTCACTCAGGGTACAACAGCAGCTCCCCAAACAGATGCCGAATGCCTCTGCAGGAATTCAATACACAGGCCTAATGAAACGGCAGGCCCCTTTGTCCGAAAGCCTCTGGGCCCCAACACATTGCAACGTCCTGCTGTTAAATTGATCTGGTCATAAATTCCTGAACCGCTAACATCCCAGCCCACTGCTCCTCTCCATCCACATCTGCTTCTAGTGCTGAGGCAGGACAACACCAGGAACCAGCAGCAGATAGGTGGACCTTCTCCCCAGGTATATCCGAGTGGTCCAACTCCTGGATTCGCATCCCAAACACTGCAGGCTTAGTGATTGAGGTTCACACACATCTCACTCAAAGCAAGGTATGTAGCTGTAGGTTGTGTGACAGCGAAGGTAGAGGTTGGTTAGGTTTGTCTTTAGTTCACCTTTTCCCCTCACGGTGATCTTTCAGAGACATGAACGTTAAGCCTGCCCTACAGTGACCCCAAACACTTAACGTTAACCACATACTAGTGACAGTAGGTAACTTGTGGGCTACTCACTGTACGGCAATGTGTCCCCAGAGGTGGTGTGTTCACAAGAGAGTCTTTTCGTATCTCAGAATCAATGCTCACCTGGTTTATAGGTTCTTATGTCTGAAGCTACCATTCAAATAGTAAAGCTGTACAGACTGCAGTACAGACTGTCCAGGTCAGAGTATTTGCCATTTGTAGTGGCTGTGTATCGAGTCAGTGTGAGTTCAGAAGATAGTATTACTGTGCATGTAGTAAACCCTAACCCTGGTGGTGGTAATGTTAGAGCCCTTCACGTTGGAGGAAAGAAATGCAGCAGGAGAGACCAGACACCAAATGAGAGAAGCCAGCAGCATCAAGACAGTCACCTTTATTCCAGGTGCAAACCTCACCAAAGACTCTGCTGGAGCAAAATAAATAAACCACCACAAGAACTACTTCAGCATTTCATAAAGTGCATCAGATTTCTGCTCGCCAGCACATCCCACCAAATGACCCCCCCCCATATCCTAGTCCTTT
>JAODUD010000001.1:21520976-21541040 GCA_026784285.1 Stomatorhinus walkeri | reverse complement strand
CTGCTCCAGTGAACCACATGGTAACCTTCTGGGTAATCCAGCTCCCTGCTCCAGTGAACCACAGGGTGGCCTTCTGGGTAATTCAGCTCCCTGCTCCAGTGAACCACAGGCCGGCCTTCTGGATAACCCAGCCCCCTGCTCCAGTGAACCACATGGTAACCTTCTGGGTAATCCAGCTCCCTGCTCCAGTGAACCACATGGTAACCTTCTGGGTAATCTAGCTCCCTGCTCCAGTGAACCACAGGGTGGCCTTCTGGGTAATCCAGCTCCCTACTCCAGTGAACCACAGGATGGCCTTCTGCTTTTGCTTTCCACAAAATATGGTGCTGTGTGGTTCAGCAGCTTACCACACTGTGCCTGTGATCAGAAGGTCCCTGATTCAAAGCCCAGGCTTGGCAGATTGATTTCACCGTTGGGACCATTAGCAAGGCCCTTAAATAACTCCAAGGAGTGTCTGACTCTGCTTTCTCAAAACGTCCATGTCACTTTTTTTAAAAATAGTGCAAATAGTAGCTCCCTGCTCCAGTCCTGTATAGCTTCTCCTTCATACAGTAACATGGGCCCGTCGTCACCCTCAAGGGCAGACGTGACGAGAGTTGCCTACGTTACTTTTGTGCGAGGAGCCTGGCGTGCGAGTGGCTTCCACAAAGACCTCGCACGCCCGCCGCTTTCACTGGAACTCATTACCTCAGCAGTGTGTCATCTTGTGTTTCCGCCAGATTCCCGTACCACGGCATATTCATAGCACTTAGACCCTTTCTGATTCTGCTCAATGACTTTCTCTGGAATGGACAGACCTTTTATGCAGGGCTTCCTGGGTAAAAATACCTCTAAAAACGGCACCTTAATGGCTAGACTGATAGGACCCCTTCTGGATCCCCAGAATGATTCTTCATTCACGTGGCAGTTAGTGGGAGTTTGGGAAGAGGCCTATTACCATGTTAGAGTTCTCCAGCAGGGCTCAATAGTCCTGAATGGTGCCAAACAGTTTTGTTCTCTAAAGCTTCAATGGATGGGCCACTAGTCCCAGCTATGACGTCTTGTGAGTGGGGACTTGCTGTTCCCCTCGCAGATGGGGGGCACGAGCAGCTTTTGTGTGCCCATGTGGACGGCACATATCTTCGCGAATGTCATGTGGCACGAAAGCTGCGAAACAGGTTTGGGATTTTGTAAAAAATAAAAGAATTCCTGCTGTATTATACTGGAAGCAGACGCAACTTTTTCGTGTTTAGTCAAGGGTCTGGAGTTACCTGCCTGGAAGAAATGGTGAAACTGCAGCTCTGTTAGGAAAATAATTTTATGCTCCTGAGTACATTTTATTTATTTTGCAGGTGCTTTTTTTTGAAGATGCACAGTTGAGAAAGCAGGGCCAGAGAATGATTTGGCTCAGGTGTCAGTGACCCGATTGGCTCTTAAATGAGCTGCAGAGAGAAGCTCTTCAGTTACACCGTTACTGGCATTCGATGTAAGCGATGTGGGGAAGTTGTCAGTCAGTAAATAAAGCAGATCAGCTTGGGCCTACGTTGCACAAAGCGTTGGACCTTCCTGTATGTTTGTTTGTAAGCTAAACAGGGACTTTATTAGTATAGAGACAATTAGGAACTAATTAGGGGCAATCAACATCTGCTGTATCATCACACTTGTTTCAGGGGGATCCTACTCACTAACACACCAAAATGTATGTAAAAAATCCACACTGACCAGAATGCATGTCGGAGCTGCACACTGTAGCCATTGTTCTACTGTTGCCATGGCAGTTAATACCTGGAGACCAATCCCTGTGCTGGTGAACCCTCCAGTTACCCGCCCTTGGCCAGGGATCTGTCGCCCAGCGGGAAACAGAGTGCAGCAGCCTCAGTGCAGCCTTCGCGTAATGTAATAGAAGGTGTCGAGGTTTATACTTGGGTTTATGGCTTTCATCTGCAGAAATCTTTTTTAAATGCCAGGGCTGTTAGCAAGCCCATGCTAAGCTTCTGTGCTAATTCTGTCTTCCTACTGATAGGGCACTGTGGTTACGGCTGATGCTAATGTGCTAATGCCCATTCCCCACTGGCAAATTTAAATAAACTTAAAGATGGAATCAGCCAATCACATCTCATGATTGAATTAAATCAAATGGCAAATAAAGTTTCTTTTCTATAAGCACAGGTACTTTGTAATGTTTGCTTTCACATACCCCATGTTGCTCTCTGGGTCTGAGCATGGGGTTGGTCGCCCCTCCAGCATTTTTCAGGGAGTTTATGGCCGTGCTTGAGGGCCCCACAGAGATGTGGCAATCCTACCAAGCACAGGATTCAAACCGGCAACCTGTCAATCACAGACACACCGCCCTGCTGATGTCGCTACCCGTAAAACACAAACGTGTAGCAAGACCTCTGGTATCAGCATTCTAGCGAATACCAAACTGAATTCCATAATCATGAATAATGACATGCTAATTGGCTGAATCAGTCCGTGCAGCACCTGTCCTAATCATCTGTAACCGCTTACCCTATTCGGGATCACAGGGAATCCGGATCCTCTCCCGGAGGCTACGGGTATAAGGCAGGTATAAGGCAGGATACAACCCAGAATGGGGCACCAACCCATCACAGGACACACCCACACGCCATTCCTCTGCTGCATTTCCTACCGCTGAGTCCAACCAGCATAAGCATGCAGATATAACTTCCTTGAGAAATCCAAGGATGTCCCACATTTCAGATGTCAGGGCGGATGTGTAGCTCATGTGCCTGTATAGTCACCAGAGTGATGACACACTTGGATGGTTGAGCCAGGCCCCTAATCGTCCCCAGAGACCGACTGACCCCTACTTCTCAAAATGTATGTTGCTTTGGATAAAAGGACCTATTAAATGTATAGAAGAGTGGAAGGTGCTGCCAAGGTACTGAGTATAGCATATTTTGTCCATATAGATCACCAAGTCCACTGTTGCACTAATTTCTAACTGTAATTGTTTTCAGTTGAGGGTTACAGCACATACATCTATTGAATGAAAAGGATCACAGCTTCATAGTTGCACAGAGATGTATTCTTATTTGATGGAAACCAGCCAGACATGGTTCCACCTGTTATCCAACGTGAATCCACAACAAAATTCTGATGTCATGCTGACTGTTACATAAGGGAAACGTGACAGGAGATGTGGCCAGGTATTTTTATGACCCTATGTTTGGGAAGCAGCTGTGAAGGTAGCAGTGAGCTCAAAAGCATTCAAGTGCTCAAGCATGGAAGGTAACCATGGAGACCAAGAGATGTCCATTCATTGGTACATTGATTGATGATGTCACAGTTCAACAAATCAGACCTACGAGCATTCAACACTTATAAAAAAGCTTTATTAATTGCATCACAGACATTGAATCTTTTCCTCTGACAAGCTTTTAACTTCACAAACATCACATCAGCCATTACATGCTGGGCTATTTTCAGATGGGCAAACCGCCTATTAACACTAGAATTTCTGGAAAAATGAGGCTCTCCTCATGAGGAGCCCCCCCCTTACTCCCCACACAAGCTGCCCGCCCCCTCTCCAGCACCATTGACACCTTTTGTTTTGCAAATGAATCACAGTCACTCAGTCAGTCAGCCCCCAGCTTGAAATCACTACTTGAGCTCAGGTCTGCACTAAAGTTTATCTAGCAGTGTGTTGGAAGGAATCATATGCATGCTTTGATACAGCATAATTTGAAATATAGTGGAACCCCCAAATCTACTACGGTAACCATGGTGTCAATTGCACAAATGTGTGATGTAACAAATACATATACCTGAGGTATGTTTTTACACAACTATATGTGTAAATTTATGATGAAATGTTTTGCAGACGATCTTATATATGTGTAGGCATGTGCATTTTTGGTATGAACACTTAATGTGGTGCATGGGAAAAAGTTGCATTATTTAGGCATGAGCGCAAGCTGCCAGAAATTGAGACACAGAATGTGTCAATTTCAAGTATCAGATGGTATAAAGATAGAGCATTTGTGTGTATGAAAGAGAGAATCATTCAAATGGAAGATACATATTTATTATATAAAATAACCAGATACACAAAAGGTACAAACCATTTATAGCTACTAACAGTCGTCACACACCCAAGGACCCTCCTTCCTACACTTGCGACAGGTGTACCTGCCACACTGCACACATCTCTCTGTACTGTGGTTCCTTTTACAGTGACGCAGCACCTGACACTGAGTCTTCTTTCCAGTGGGAAGCTGAGGAACAGAAGCTTGTCTGAGTTGTGTTTTTATTTCTCTTTCAATCTCTTTTTCTTGCATAAAACGACGCCGAAGTTCCTCTGCAAGGTGGGCCATGAAGACTCGTCTTTTCTCTGTGGATCCTGTACACGCCTTGTAGAGAATGTGCGCGTTCATCGCTGCCAGGTCCAGAATGTTGTAGAACACGGCAACTGGCCACCGCCGTGTTCCTGTTCGCACGGTGTAGGCACGCACCTTCTGGTCCATGATGTCAACGCCACACTAAAAAAAAAAAAGTAGAGACTTGTGTTACATTTTGAATAAATTGAGATGTATAGTACATAAAAAAATTAAGTAAATCCACATACCTTCATACAGTTGTAGTCTGTGACCGTGTTTGGTTTTTCCTTGCGATCCTTGCCAATCTCCACGTTTCTGTGCATGGTGCTCAGAATGCAGACAGGCTTCTTCTTTTTGGCTGCATACACTGTCAGGATAACGGGACCTGTTCTAAACACTTGTGTGGAGAATTCCTTGAGTCCTGATACATCTTTAGCCTGAGGTGGAAGTTCCCGTCGCATCTTATTTATGGTGCCAAGCAGAGTCGTGTTGCGCTTCAGTAGTTTATTAGCCAGAGACAGAGATGTGAAGAAGTTGTCAGTTGTTACAGTCCTACCCTTGTCCAGATATGGCTCCATGAGCTTTGTGACGACATTCTCAGAAAGTCTTTCTCCTGTGGGACGACTGGGATCCTTTCCTAAGTAAGGACTAGCGTTGCACATGTACTTGGTCTTCAAATCAGCTGCAATCCAAAACTTGATACCAAATTTATCAGGCTTTGAAGAAATGTATTGTAAGAAAGGACAACGGACCTTGGTCGGAAACAGCTGCTCGTCGACAGTAAGATGTTGTCCTGGGTTGTAACTTGAAATGCAGTTATGGACAAAACGTTGCCAGATGTCTGATATTGCTGCAAATCTGTCTGTTTTTACTCGTTCTGCACGGGTGTCCTTTTTATCAAAGTGCAAATACTTCATAATTGCTTGGTAACGGTCACGGGGCATTGTATTCTTGATTGCCGGCACCAGAAATAATTCAGACCAGGCATCAACCACTGCGCCAACTGGGCTTGTCGTTGCTTTGGTGAACAAAATTGATATGAATGCCATCAGCTCAGAGAGAGAAAGGGTCCAGCTGGGGTCTGTTCTGCGCCCTTCATGGAGCGTGCAGTCCCTGATGGTCATCAGCATCCCTATGTCGATCAAACACAGAAAGCTCTGCAGTCGGCTTGTGATTCTACTCTGTAGGAAGATAAATAAATGTGAATATATACAATAAATGTCATTCTGAATTGTTTTTATATAAAGAAGAAAAAGCATAATCACAGGAACTTTGCATGTTACCTTGACGCGCTCTGTAGGCCCTGTCGTCTCACTGAAGGTGAAGCACGCAGAGGGATCACTGGCAGGGAGACGTCCAGCATCTTGGTGTTCCCAAACAGTGCCATCTTTAGCCTTCATGCTGAGTGCAGCTACATTGTCCGTCTGAGTCACCACACGTTTGTGTGGAGGGCTGCTATTCTCTGTATCCGATGTACCATCCTCATCATCATCATCATCTGCTGACACTGAGTACTCATCTGTATCCGTATCCTCATCTTCAACAGCAAAGCTGAGATCTTCGCCACCATCAGAGTCGCAATTGTCCATTGAATTCAGGATTGCCAAAGCTTCCGAAGGGGTGCACTGTTTCTTGTGTGCCATTGCAGCGTGTGTTCACTTCACACGGTACCAAGAAGAAATCAATTGATTCACCTGGATCTGTGTGTCTAATTTTCTTCTGTCACATGAGAACACACCCACAAACAGTAATTAGCACTTTTGTGTGCTCATAACTGCATGTCCCGATTCACGCACACACGTCCGCAGTAATTCGCAGTCTTTTGTGTGCTCATAACTATGCAATCTTTCACATACAACGTGTGAACTGTTTCTGTGTGAAGTTCACGGCGGCATCTCATCATCCCATACATGATTGCACACATGCCCGGAGTAATTTATAGTCTGTGTGCTCATAACTGCGCAATCTTTTTCGCATGTAGTGATGTCAGTGTTTATGTGCAAAATGCATTGTGCCATCTCATAACACTAAGATACTTGGACTTCATACGGTCTTTACTCATGCTAAGTCACAAGTTCCATTTTTACTTCATTACTGATAAAAATGCTTTGTCTGTTGGCACATTTATACTGCATATATCGTGCTAATGTCATGCCAGGGTAATTTTAACAAAATACATTAATTAGTCTTTTAGCCCTGATCAAACTTTAAAACTGAAAAAGAGATTAACGACTGTTACAGACAGTAAGCAAATGCATTTATTTATTCTTTCAAATACTTTCGGGAAACTGAAAGCGCAATTGCTAATCAAGAGAAATGGGGATTCAATTGCATTTCTAATTACGATTATAATATACGTGTATTTTACGATTCCTCAGACCGCACTGTTAGAAAGACGTTTCCGTGCAGACCCAAGGTTGAAACCGTGAAACTCACTTTCATTTGCAAAACAATTGGCGCTGATGAGGGGGCGGGCAGTTTGTGTGGGGAGTGAGGGGGGGCTTCCACCAGAGGTGCATCCGAGATTTTTCGTGGGTTTCGGGGACTCTAGTGTTAAAAGGTGAGAGAGAAGGCCTCCTGAAATCACCTCACCATTTTGGGCCGACGAGGAATGTCTTTCGCCGCCTGTTTTTTTGTGGGACATATATGAATCCTTTCCTGTAAAAGAATACGTCAGAATTATGTTACGTTCTTGCTTTTCAACTGACAGCTGGCAAACACCAAGCAAATTTTTCTGACCTCTCATCCAGATACTGGCATACAGCCCTTGAAGGGCAGGATTCATGTCATGCACACTGGCCTCCAAACCAGGGCTCTTAAGCACCACCATGCTGTTATCAGTGTTGGACATTTAACTCAGCCGGAATCCCAAAAAAGTAGCTCGCTTCAACACACACACACACACGGGAAAACTCAGGGGCACGAATCCAGAAACACAGGAAGCAACCATGAGTTGTATCTCCCGACAGGATCCAAAGCGTGGATTACAGCCTCCGCTTTAGGTTTATGAGAGACGTGTTCTACCCCCCTGTGTTAGTCATTTAAGACACGGCACACGTCTTAAATGGGCAAAAAAGGGGACATGATTCTGTGGGTGGCTTAACCTTTCCATCATAGGTTATCGACTTCGGAGCTACTCTGGAAAGCCATACCTTTCACATGGCTCCTATGACCAGGATGCAGCAATCATTGGTTCCTTCATCCTGCAAGACACAGAAGGCAAGTCAATTGCCCATCCAGGTTTGTTGATTAATTCAAGTACATAATGAAGCAGAGGTACAGTTGAAAAACTAATTTAGTATTAACTTCATACAGGCAAGTAAAACCAAGTGTTAATCTAGCAGCAGAGGAACACTTTAACCATGCCAAGGCATTCCTGTTTTAGGTTTCTCCAGCAGTGCTGGAACTCCATTCCACATCTTAAACATCATTCCAGTCAATGAAAAAGGCAAGTTAAAAAAAATAGTTGAAACAAACTATGCAGGAGAACGCTACTAATACTAATTTGAGGCAAGACGACTTTCAACAGTATTTTTTGCCAATGGCATTGGCTGGATCTCTCAAAAGATTATCCCAGCTGGAAGGTAGTCAGTTTGAGGTCCTGTAGTAATATCTGAGAAAGACATTTGGTCTGAATCACTCTAGTAGGGTGTTCGTCCGCATTAAGAGCTGTTTTAAACAACTGCATTACATAACCAATAAACGTGTGTCTCCCGACAGGATCCAAAGCGTGGATTACAGCCTACGCTTTAGGTTTATGAGAGATGTGTTCTACCCCCCTGTGTTAGTCATTTAAGACACGGCACACGTCTTAAATGGGCAAAAAAGGGGATGACGCTCAGAATAAATCTACGTACCACTCATAACTTTATGGAGTAATCTCTAGAAAGGACGGTTTTCTGTAAGTTATCCATTAGTAACTTACAGATGTTGCATGAAGCCACGCGTTTCAGTTCGTTATAAATGTAATGTAAGTGTATGTATGACCAGATAATCCAGGAAGAAGCGTTGTCTCTGCACAGGCTATGTTTATACTGTTATCTCCAAAATCTTTTCTATGAACTATGGGGTATATAATGTTAATGTGGCCCAAATTCCTCTACCACGTGGAAACATCCAGCTAACATGGCTACTTAGCTTAGCTTAGCCTAGCCTAGCCTAAAGAAAGCTTTACTTAAATTAAGGTTTGAAAAATAAGCCACGACAGAGTATCATCAAGAAATGATTAAAATAAAGCATGCAGAAACGGCTTCCCCAACTCGTATTTTTCCTGCATTATAGAGATGCGAAACTTACTCAGCCTTCACTCAAGCACAGAAACAAACGTCCGCCTTCCTTGGCGGGCAGAGATAAAGAGAGCGGTAGTTGCTTAGCGCTGCGTTACCATTATAAGACACGTACTACATATCCCGAGATGCCCCGGGAATGAAAGACTACGGAAGCGGACTTTTAATAGTAAAGAACCTATAAGGGGTGAAGTCGTTAAATAGAATTAATTAATGTAATTATCGAACAGTTTGTAGATAATCAATTGTGTACCTTTAAATTTAATTATGTAACATGAAATGTTATAAACTAGGATAGCTGAAACAATAAGCATAATCTGGCAATCCCGCAAAACCCCGGGAAATAAACCCGGATATCGATAAACGAACTGTAATTCGCAGTAGTTATATGAAAGCCATATAGATGTTAACCGTGTGCAATTTAAATTTATTTTCACCAGTTAAAACTGAATATAAAAGCTACGGCACTTTTGCGTGTAGTGATTTGAAATTCATCTTCATACAAATTTACGTTTCACCAAAATGAGTCGTTTATTTAGAACGTGAATGCGCAATATTTAGAGCCTGTTCGAAGCTGGATAATAGAAACCAATATCATTCTATTGTGCATTTTTAGTTACAGTATTATCTTTTTCAAGAACATCATTTTATCTGCAGTGGTTACTAATTATCAATAGTAGACTAATTGTGTAAGTGTTATTCCGGTGATCTTTGTACATGTATATGACAAGCACATTAAGTTCTTACTAAAACTAAACAGAATTCGACTTACTGATGAGTCTGTATGTAAATGAAATCTGCGACAAAAATAAATATGGTCAACTAATAATTGCCTGAATGTGTTTGCTAATGGTGAGTTACATAACGGTAAACATTTACTGATACTTATGTCACTTCGATTAGTCACCTCCTGAAAATTATTTGTGATTTCTGATTTAGCTAATTTCAATAAATATACGTGCAATTCACCTCAAAGACCAATAAGACGAATTAAGATGACGACACCAACTTGCAAAGTCTTCGCAAATGCGGTACAGTACTTACTGTACTTATACTGTACCACATCCGCTGGAATTCATCTCCTGGACTCCACATTTTCTTTCCCGCCTTAGCTTCTGTTTGATTGGTCTCAACCCAAGTTTGCGGTCATTGTCCAGTTTCTCATTGGTCAGTTCGCAAGGCTGTCGAGCTCCGCGTTAAGCCGCCTGCATCTTTCTCCCTCGGTGGGCGGGACCGTCTATTCGCAGGGAATAGGTTGTAATCCAATGCCATCAACCTGCCGCAATTATTGGTGTTTACTGTCCATTCATCCGTCGTCTTAATGAAAGTCAGACGATTGACAATGCACTGAACCAGGCACCGGATATTATTCATAAAAAGAAATTCCTTCCAGCACATTGCACGTACAGATATCCCACTGTGAACGGCGCAGTTTGTATCTCGGTGGCCGACAAAAGTCACTTTTCGGGGTTTTGGGATTGCAGGTTGGCCCACGGCTGCGGCTGTTAAGCGGGGCACTCTCCGGTGTCGTTCTGCACTTGCGATCATGTTTATTTCATAAAGAATGGCGGTGAGGAGGACCCTGTAAACTAAATGACTGTCAGAAACATCGCCTCCATTTGTAATATGGTGAGTAATGTCTGAGATGAATGCTATCATCAATGCACGGGCGATCTTGCTCTCTGTCCGCGATGATCGCTGGACAGTTGCCGGTCGTGTCACCATGCAACATTTATCGCGCATTTTGAGAAGACTCGATACATCAGGCGCGTTGTTTTCATCTACCAAACCTAATTCTTTGCAAGCGTTGAGTAGGAAGATTCTTTTCAAATCCATTGCTGTCTATGAACTGACGTCTCGTTTTAAAGACGCTGACCAAGTGCGTTCTTCTGTCTTCTTGCCCCCGAGCTTGTGTTACCCCGAAATGGCTTAAGCTATGCTTATAAATGGTGGTGGGTGCTGCTAGTGATGAAAGAGCGAGTGATGGTAAACCCACAGCAAGTTCCCGGGATGGGGTTCGGATCGGTGCTTTTGCAGTAAGTGCAGATGCGTTTCGTTATGGTGATCATACTATCTTCACCTGGTCCTCTACCGCACTGGAGTGGAGATTTGAGTCTGAAACACATCTTACATGCATCCGGTGGATGTTTTTCCCCTAAACAGAAAAGGGGAAAACTGAAGTAGATTTAAAGTTTCCTTGCTTTGGTATTCATCTGCCTTTTGGCTTGCTTTGGAGGATTGAATTTTGCATAAGCTATACCTGCACGGAGTTTGCATCTCTTTCTCCATGTTCATGTGGGGTTCACCCCCCTGCACTCTTGAGGGCCACCATGCCACACACTCCTTTAGACAGTGTGATGTCAGCAGTTAGATAAATTACTTTTCCCGTAAGTGTTGGTGTCACGTCAGTATAGGTAGAGACACCGTAATTGATGGGTGGCGGCGGAGGGTATGGCGGCTTTACTCAGGCCCAGAATGTGACATCGTTCTGACGGTGTTCTGTCGAGTTGAGCTACTTTGTTGAGTTAGGCTACCGTGGTGCTAATCGATAGCCCTAACCCAAATCCCCGAAATCCTTACCCTAATCCCAATCCAAACCCCTAAAACCTAACCATAACCCCCACAATGCACATGCGCAAAAAGGCTCGATAGTACGTCTCAATAGGTAGCTCAACTCGTCAGAACACCGGCAGCAGTAAAAATGTAATGAGTGCTAGTGTACTCGGATCTCTGTATTGTGTTTGCTGGGAAGCTGGATCCCTAGCACGGACTATTTGCGGCGCCTTGTCTTAATCGTCACAGGATATTGCCCGTTTTACGCATGATGTTGCTGAACCGGCTGTCAGACGAGCGATTATTATTTTTATCGCCCTACAACTCCTGCTGCTCTCCTTTCTATCAGAGGCACAATGATTCATATACATCATTAAACTTAGTCTGTCTGTCAATTATATATAAATACAAATAATGCTATTTTGTATATGTAAGATCTACAGCTGCTTAAATCTGTCATTTCTGCATTTCAGATCTGAAAAGGTGCTCATATAATTGTGTTGATTCTATCCTGTTTCTGCTCCGATGCTGTTTGTCCCACAGGGCACCAATGCCTCTGCACTGGAGAAAGACATTGGTCCAGAACAGTTCCCAATCAATGAACACTACTTTGGATTGGTCAACGTGAGTGTCGCTCAACATGTATATCTCTCCAATTTGCCAGGATGTGAATCATAATAGGGATATGGTTAAGCCATCCATCCATCTGTCCATCTTCAGGTCACTTATGTAGATTGTTGATTTGTGGACAGCATAATACAGACCTTACAAGGATGCTTCACTATAAATAAACTAAAAACGATAAATAAGCAGATTAGTCCTATTTATTTTTTCCGAGCTGCTGGGTACTTTACCTTGCTGAAGGGTATATATGTTCTGCCTCACTGACCCTCCCCCCCCCACCCCCACCCCCAGTTCGGCAACACCTGCTACTGCAACTCGGTGCTGCAAGCATTGTACTTTTGCCGGCCATTCCGGGAGAATGTTCTCGCCTACAAGGCCGGCCAGCGCAAAAAGGAGAACCTGCTCACCTGCCTGGCTGACCTCTTCCACAGCATCGCCACGCAGAAGAAGAAGGTGGGCGTCATCCCGCCCAAGAAGTTCATCTCACGCCTTCGCAAGGAGAACGGTGAGTGATTCGCCATGCCTGTTGGACGCGTGGGTCCTTGTGGCAGCTGTTAATGCCTGGCATACGGTGGTCAAAGTGGCTCCCATTGGTTCTCTAAAGCACTATGGGAAAAGCACTGTATAAATGCAGCTTTGTGAAAAGCACTGTATAAATGCAGCTTTAATGAATTAATTAATGTGTGCAGAGGGAATGTTAATTTATTCATTTCCAAGGGCTCTGTCTGTCTGTCTGATCAGTGCATGAGGCTCATGAGCACCTAGTCATGTCTGATGAATCTGTGTGCTTCATAGCTCAGCTGTTACGGAGTTGTTAATTTCTGATGCTCATACTAGCTAATGTTGCCTGGCTGTGATTCACTGCATGCAGTGATGTCCTGTTCTGTGATTTTTCTTTTCTGGCTCATTCAGTTAAGACACTTAATACTCTCCATACTCCACCACTACAGGTTATTTTTTTATTGCATTATGTTTACAACAGCTGTGTGGGTGTAAATCTTCACCATGTCCGGCCAGGAAGGTTCTGTGGAGCGGCTTTCGCCAGCCACATACTAAAGGGCTTCTGAACCCGGACTCGCCTCCTGAAAGCCCCCCCCCCTTGAGTTGCTCCTGAGTAGCTTTGCAATGCCCCAATCTACAGCCCCCATGCAAGTGAGAAGTGGTTCTGGATATCGATCACGAGGACAGGATGTGAAGCAATGAATAATTCAACGTGTTGTGACAAATCGTTATCAATTTGGATAAAACTGGAGAAAAGATTGCATAACCTATTGAAACATTTCCATTTACAAGTAACATATATTGTTTTTCTTAAGTTCTGATAATTATGCATTGATATGCATCCTTAGGATCATAATTATGACCTTTTGGATGTACAAACCCGAATAAACCGCTTCTTTCTCTTGGTCATCATGGCAATTCAAGTGATCTAGGCGTGTACAAAGACTGTACGTGTCACAAGCGTTTGCACCCCTGTCCTAACAACCCCGCTGTCTATCACCTCCCTCCTCCCCCGCAGACCTGTTTGACAACTACATGCAGCAGGACGCTCACGAGTTTCTCAACTACCTGCTGAACACGGTGGCTGACATCCTGCAGGAGGACAAGCAGGAGAAGCAGAACGGCAGGCTGAAGAACGGCTCGGTGCCAGGTGGACAGGTGGAGGAGAGCAAGGCGGAGCCTACCTGGGTGCACGACATCTTCCAGGGCACGCTGACCAATGAGACGCGCTGCCTCAACTGCGAGACGGTGAGCTCATTAACTCGGGGATTCTGGGAGCTGAGGTTTCGCTCACAGCCCTGGTTGGGGGATCTCCTTCCTCTGACATGCCAGTAGATTTTGACATGGAAAACTGATATGTTGTGTGGGCAGAGTGTTTCCATATTACTACCAATTGACCCTTGTATTTGCATGGGGCTCCCTATTAGCCTCAAACAGTTACTCCACTAGGGGGCGCGAGGGGCCCTGAAGTGACTGTTGGCGTAAGGGCCCAGAAACGACAAACGCACCCCTGTGACCAAGTGATAGTAGAATTCTGAGAATGAATGGTTATGAATGCTTATAAATGCTCTTTGATTATAATAATAATACATTTTATTAATAACACACTTTACATTTGAACCAAATCTCAAAGTGCTTTATATAGAACTATATTCTGTAGAAATATAGATCTGCTGTTCCCTTCTTTCCTGAAAATTCAGGGTTCACTCTGGTAACCAGTTAGGTTCCTGAGGGGAATACCCAAGGATTCATTGTTTTTACCCCTGGGTGCAGTGTGTGATTTAAAGCTGTGATGTGATTTAAAGCTGTAGTCAATTACCTCTCTTTTATTACACCCTGCAGGTCAGCAGTAAAGATGAAGACTTTCTGGACCTCTCTGTAGATGTGGAGCAGAACACATCAATAACGCACTGTCTGAGGTAACAGAACGAAGACTGAGCTGCTTGAAGCAGGGGAACGCACTAGCCTCAATGTAAATTGCAGTGACAGCCTTAGTGAAATTTCTGCATTGTGATTTTTTAAAAATGCATTGCAGTATGAGCATGCAGTGAACTGTAAGGGCAGTAAAAACTGTATGCAGTGGTAACTGTTTTGCAGGGACTTCAGTAACACAGAGACGCTGTGCAGTGAGTACAAGTACTACTGTGAGACATGCTGCAGCAAGCAGGAGGCGCAGAAGCGGTCAGTGTGCTGAGAGACGAGAGCGTGTCTGTGTGCGAGAGAGAGAGACTGAAGCTGTATGTGTGTCTGTAACGCCCTCTGTTTGTAATGTGCTGTCTAATGCTTTGTCTCTGTATGTGACGTTCTGTCTGTAATACACTGTTAGACAGTGTTGTGTCTATAACGCTTTGTCTCTGTCCATAATGGGCTATGTGTGTAATGATGTCTGTAACTCCCTGTGTTTCTGTAACACCCTCTGTGTGTAACATGCTGTGTGTGTCACGCTGTGTCTGTCACGCTGTGTCTGTCACGCTGTGTCTGTCACGCTGTGTCTGTCACGCTGTGTCTGTCACGCTGTGTCTGTCTGTAACTCCCTGTGTTACTGTAACACCCTCTGTGTGAAACATGCTGTGTGTTGGTGCAGCATGCGGGTGAAGAGGCTGCCAATGATACTAGCCCTGCACCTGAAGAGATTTAAGTACATGGAGCAGCTGCACCGCTACACCAAGCTCTCTTACCGCGTCGTATTCCCGCTGGAGCTGCGCCTTTTCAACACGTCTGGCGACGCAGTCAACCTGGATCGCATGTATGACCTGGTGGCCGTGGTGGTGCACTGCGGCAGGTAAAGAATACACGCACATACTCACACACACACAGGTTTGTAATTATATCTTTGTGGGGACTCATCATTTCTATAGGGAAACCTCTAATCCCAACATGATAACCTTAACCCCTACTCAGCCCTAACCTTAATCACAAGTAACCAAACAAAATACAAGATTTTTAGCTTTTTGATTGCATTCATAGATTTTTATAACATTGAGGTTTATTTTGTGGGGACCTGAGAAATGTCCTCACAAGCTAAAAAGTAAGAGGTTTTACATAATTGTGGAGACATTACAAACCTGCGAACACACACCCCTCCCAATAGGTTGATGTTTACTCAGGGAACTCTTCTCTCATCTCGTCAGCGGCCCCAACAGAGGACATTACATCACCATCGTCAAGAGCCATGGCTTCTGGCTACTGTTTGATGATGACATCGTGGAGGTAAGAATCTCACTGTGCCTGGCACACGCTGTCACTCACACACATTCGCACAGGCCGTTCTTTGGCCGTGTCTAATTCACTGTTTTCACCCCCGTGCAGAAAATCGACGCTCAAGCCATTGAGGAGTTCTATGGCTTGACGTCTGACATCTCGAAAAACTCAGAGTCCGGCTACATCCTGTTCTACCAGTCCAGGGAGTAACGGGGGGGGGGTTGGGGGGTGGTGGGTGTTAACAAGCTATGCTCGTCGCCACCTCTACCCAGTCCGAGGAAGACAACATCCAATCAGAAATCTTGACCCTCCACGATCTACTTAAACCCCCCCCATGGCAGGTCCAGAGGGACACTGTCAGACAGAGGCCGGTTCTCCTGTCCTTCCCCAAGACCCGGTTCTCCTGTCCTTCCCCTTTCTGTGCTCAGCACCACACTGACACCACACTGTTCTCACCTGCACCCAAAGGCACTTTAACATCAGTCCAGGACTGCACAGAACCAATAAGACAGAGCAGAGCCGGTGGCCAGGTTCTTCACCGCCGAGTCGCTGTCCTGAGCACAGAGAACCAGACCGGCTATGACCAGCGGGCTCATGTTCCCATGGTTATGGTTGCTAAGCAGTTATGTCTTCTTTTATTTGGTTCAGGTTTGGATTACATTCGATTTTCTTTATTCTAATTGGTCCATGAGGTGGACCACATGACCATGGTCCTGCCAAAATATGTAGCTGAAGATGAGGCCCACTTATTTCAGAGACTTCTGTGTGAAGTATATATGTGTGAACGCCAACCAGGACTGCAAGCATTCCCTGACCCTGAATGTCAGACCTTATTTACTACTTTGCATTTTTCGAGGTGCTGGCTGTTTTGGTGTGGAGTGTGTACCAGTAGGGGGCACAGGGAGTCAGTAGGAGGTGTTGAATGCATAACATTGGGAGGTGACTTGTGCAGATATTGAGATTGTGAGGTTTGAGGTTTGATGACCTGAACCCTATGGTGCCATTGATTACTCCGCCCACCAGCACTGTGGAACAGGTGTGAGCCATCACTTAAATGGGCGGTATACAGCCTCAGTGAGCAGGAAGTGACTGTAGAAGCAGGGCATTATTTTGGCGAAAGTGGTGGATGGAGTCTTGGGGACTAACATGTGGTGGGCATCGTCACTGCATTTTGATTCTGACTACCAATCAAAAGGCTGTTTTGCAGTCCTGTGAGGCCACAGATTGTGCCTTGCCCTCCGGTGAAGTCGTATGCCTGTATGTCCTGGGGGTTGTACTACCTGTAATTCACTACCCCCACTGGTGGCCGGAGGAGAAATCTGCAGGTAACCTCTTGGTCATAGTACATGAGGGTGATTTGCTGTCTGGCGTGGGAATCGTGATGGGTAACTGGATCATGTTTCTGGGAACAAGTGCTTCTTGGATGATGGTGATGAAGGGTGGATGCCAGGCACCGGTCTTTATGTGCTTAGTACTGAAGGTGTTACAGCTGTTGGAAGTATTGCTGCTGGCCGACGGTAGGTCACCAGTCAGTGCTCCGACTTCACCACAAATTATCCACTGTCAGGATTTGATTAGACTGTCCTTACTTGCAAAAACCATGGGCTAAAACGGATCTTCACCAATCCTTTTTTACTACCTTACACACACTTTTATCCAAAGCGATGTACGAGGGTTAAAGGTCGTGCTCAAGGGCCCAGCGGTGAAATAACTCTGCTGACACTGGGATTTGACCCAGCGACCTTCCGATCACAGGGGCGGCGTCCCAGCCTGCTGAGCCGCACTGCCTCTGGGCTGTTGGCTGGTGAGATTAGTGCTGTTTTCTTGTTTGTTTTTGTAGAAGAACATCCCAGATGTCGGGAAGTTGACCCCAAGGCTATTGTCTTACCTTTCTCCCTGTTGTTTTTAATTCCAGCCGTAAGACTTCCATCATCTTTTTTGAAAGTCTCTAAATAACCATATAGATACTCAAAGCTATAGAGAGTTTTAACTTATTCTTTGGCAAGAGGGATCATGGGTTAATGATCTCTCCTGGGGCTTTTCCTTGGTGGGAGATCTGATTGGCTCACTCAGTTTGCAGCCCCGCCCTCTTGAACCCACAGACCGCGCCCATAGCCATTTATGTCTTTCCAGCAAAATGGTGTGAAACAAAGGCTGTGTGGTTCACCTCAGTGCCAAAACCGAAGAGCTAACTTTAAGGTATAAAATACTAGCTTGGCGGGACAAAAGAGAAATCCTGTGTGTGTACAGAAATAGCACTATATTTTTTAAAAGGACTAAACTCTGCAAGGCTGCTAGTTCTACTGCAAGGGTGTGGTTTTTCTCATTGATTACACCTTTGAAGGTCTGCAGCAGAACTATTATTGACTGCTTGTAGCTGTTAACTAATCTCTAAATAAAGTAAGTATATAAATATTTCTATTTTCGGTCATAGTAAATACTAAATGTACTTCACCTCCACCCTGCCTACCCTCAGTTTTGTAGCTTCAGCGATGAGGATTTCAGAAGCTCAAAGAGACACTGTTACTCCCCGATAATATGCAAGTACACCGTCATGGGTAAAGGCCTTGTTATCATCTTTACTCTAAGTCACTTTATCATAGCCAGAATTTCAGTCTAATGGCCTCCATCCATATCGATAGTACCACATTAGTAATGTGTTTGGTGTCAATAGGATGGACTGTGGGATTCACCTAACAACCTTCTGGTGATCTGTTCCTTCAACTTTAGACTCACTGCACAGGCTGATTCAGACTGTGTTGTATATTAGTATTAATTGTATGACCCTCCCAGACCTATAGGAAGCATAAATTTAGCATCCTTCTCTGATAGGATAGAGCGCCACCTGAAGGTCGGAGGTCAGTGTGAATTAAAAAGTGCACTTTACTAAAAATGAGTAATTTGCTTTAACTGTAAGAGAATAAGATATTCTTTGCAAATGGATCATGTTATTTTTTTCCGATCTTCAATAAAAACTTGATGAAACTCCTTTGCCCATGTGCCCTGTTATTTCACTGTGTTCTTTTGAAGCCGCTCATCACAGTTAACAGGATGTTCTTTTTTACGATGGAACTCTTAAGACTGCAAGGAGGTTAGGAGCAATGACAGTTTCACAGCCACGGTAATGGGATTTGCAGGTACTGTGTGTTTCCTTGGTAACTCGAGAAATTAAATTGGGGGGGGTCGTTTTTGTGTTGCATGGCTTTTCACCCCTTTCCCCCCCCCCCCCAGGCCTGTATCTTACCTTGCCGTAATAGTGGACGTAATGTGAGGATTGTGTCTGGATGTTTCCAGATTAGCTGATAGCTTTAGTCAGGTGCAAGTAAGCTCACAGAAGCTACGTTATCATGTTAGGACCATGCCGTCATGGCATAAGATCAATAAGCCCCTCAGGCTAGGATGCTGGGAGTTTTATTGGGCTACTTGGATTCCCTGGTGGACCGTGCCTGTGATTTTGAGATGATACAAGTTTGATCCCTGCTCTGTGCCAGTTGTGTTGCATATCCATAAGAAGTTAAGGAGCAAGAGGACAACATATGAGGCAGCAAAGCTGATTATGTGGTGCATCCAATTAGACAACACTAGCCTAGGGTTAGGAGCTATGAGTAGACAGTCTGACTCAACTTGCGACATCACTTCTTGTCCAAGATGGCGACCAGTCTGTGCTACAGCCCTTTGATTGGTTGACAGGTGTTCCTCGGTGTCATGGCAACAATAAACATTCTTATCTTTTTTGAATCCCAGGTACCAGAAATGAGGTTCTAGAAACAGAATGTAGCATTTTTAATTTAGAGCTATACTTTTCTGTTAATGATTTTTTATTGGCCAGCATATGTACGGTGCATAAATAACATTAAAATGTGTAATGTTGAGGTATAAAACATGCCATCCGGAGGTGTGACAGGTGTGTTTACTGCTCATGTTTGCATTAGTGACAACTTGATGATCTGGCTGAGATTTGTGATGTTTGTTATAAAATCACTTCAGCCAAAGTGCCGATTCAGCTGAATTTCACCGACAGCCCAATCTAATCCCGCTGCTCCTCTCTGGTTTATGTGCTGCTTTAGAGTCTCGTGTCTTAAACTCTGCATTTCATGCTTTTATATTGCATGTCCTTTACTGGTCCAGGAGAAGCTTGTCTGCCTCAGCACACCTGTACACTTCACAGTCAGTCTGCTACTCCAGGCAAGGCACACCTGTACACATCACAGTCAGTCTGCTACTCCAGGCAACTCCTGCAGACAACCAGGTCAACCAGGCTGTGACTTCTGAAGGTGTATTTATGTCTGTGATTTTCTGTGTCTGTGTGCTTCTGTTTATTTCTGTATATCTCTTGCTGTCACTATCTAGCTCATATAAGGGCTGTATTAGGAGACAGATTTCATTACAGTGTAAAAGTTCACATTTAAGGGGTGGCCTGGTGATACAGTGGTTGGAACTTGGGTTTGAGTCTCCGCCAGAGTTCCTTGCGTGTGGAGTTTGCATGTTGTCATCGTGGGGATTCCTCTGGGTACTCTGGTTTCCTCCCACAGTCCAAAAACATGCTAAAAGTCTAAATGGGGGGGGGGGGGGGGGGG
>JAODUD010000001.1:21484488-21497616 GCA_026784285.1 Stomatorhinus walkeri | reverse complement strand
GCAGGTGTGTCCCTGTGTGTACAAGTGATACCTGTGCAGGTGTGTCCCTGTGTGTACAAGTGATACCTGTGCAGGTGCGTCCCTGTGTGTATGGGTGATACCTGTGCAGGTGTGTCTCTCTGTGGCACTTACCTGTGTGACATTTTCCTCTGGCTCCTGCACGTTAAAAACAGTTGCTGCGTTGTCGGCCCCCAGGAGCCTGCGGGCCATCTTCTCCTCGTAGGTTAGCTTCTGGAAGCGGATTAATAGTGTCAGACAGCAGTTAGTGCGTAAGCTCCCCCACACGCACAGGCATGTGGACAGGGAGGGGCTGGGATACCCTGGTAGAATCAGGGAGCCCAGCAAAGGGGCCCTTGAATGTGAAAAAAATTGGATGGGGGAGTGCCAGAACTTTTATGTACATCCCCACATGCAAAGTTAACATGCCATGGGTCTCGTACAACTGGATCCAATGAGACTGGGAGTCTGCGATCAGTTCACAAAACAAGTGTTAATATACGTTAATGATATGTTACTGAAACACACATGCAGTCACACAAGGGGCGTATTCAGGAGTCGGGCCATGGGGGGGGGGCACCTCCAGCTTATTCTGATTGGCCCCTGGAGTGCCTACTCCCCTGTCACTCACAATTCAAAATATATCATTGGCTAATGATATTGTTGATATTGTAAGACATGTAACCCCCCCCTTCTCACAAACACACACACACACACATCAAAAAGAGATGGTGTGACATTCACACGCCAAAGACAGATGACGTGTCACTTATACACTCACACACCTCACCTGCTGCCCATTACTCATACGCTCCTCCTTGAAGCGCAGCTTTCTCTCCAAGTCCTGAATGACCGCATCCTTCGAACCCTGGATCTCAGAGTCAGAGGCAATACGAGGAGTCCTTGTCATCTTTCGAGGGAATCCCCTGTACGTGATCAATCCCCCATCATGGTTAGGTCACATGACAAAAAGGAAGACTTTCCATAATAATGTATTGGTTTTCACACACGTTTGCCTTTGTGCATACATGTGTGTGTATATAAATTACATTTACATTACATTTACTTCATTTAGCAGATGCTTTTGTTCAAATAGCACAATACACACATAGTCCCCTTTTTGTTGCAAAAGAAGCACATCATATTACAATGTGCTTAAATAATGACACATGGCCTCCTGCACCACCTGATGCTTTTGGACCAATGAAAGTTCTCCTCAATCAACCAGTGAGAAAGGGGTTGCTAGACACTTACGCAATTCCATTGCCTTTGGGCAGCCCCAGAGCATTGACTGGGGGGGTCTGCGGCTGAGAGGGCAGGACTGACACCAGGAAGCCGGCTGGAGACTGGGGGGCAGAGAAGACAGAGCCTTCGGAAGGCGTGGGGGACATGGGCCCGCTAGATGGAGCAGGGGGGGGTGGAGGTGGTGGTGGGGGAAATTCCTGGCCAGGGGAGATTACGGGGGCGGGGCCAAGGAAGGGCGGCGGAGGGGGAGGGAAAGAGGGAGAGACAGGTGACTCGGCATCACTTCCTCTTTGCTGTGGTTGCTGGAAGAGGGGCGGCCCCACCCTTCCGAGGGGTGGGGACAACGGGGAGGAGAGTGTGGAGCTTGATGAGCCCGGGGAAGGCGACTGACAGGTCCCAGGGCTCTGGGCCGCGATGAACTGCTTGGGCCGGGCGTAGTTGAAGGTGCTGGCCGTCTGCATGATGCCGGCAGGGGTGCTGAGGGGGGGTGCAGCCTGCGTGCTGCTCTCCAGCTCCTGGTATGACGGCGGGGGTGGAAGGGGAGGTGACGGCGGCTGGGCGGCGTGCTGCTGCGGCGGCGGCTGCCAATCGCCCGTGAATCCCTGCCTCTCTAAGGAGATCTGCTCCTGCAGATGCTTCAGCTGCTCAGCGTTCCTGGTAGGACAACAGGACACAGAGGGTCAAAGGTCAGACCCACAGGTTTGAGAAAATGAGCCTGTGGTTCCACTGCCAGTCTAATTCAAATATCCGAAAGCAAATCAACGCAAGAAGAGCAGGTGGTAGGTGGTGTAGAAATAACTGACTCAACACAGTGATCCTGATATTGCTCCTCTGAGCAGCCGTGCTGCTGTACCCTGAAGCAATGAGAAGTAATAACATGTTTGCTTTGCAAAAACACCATGTTTACATAGCAGTGCCCAAAGGCAGCAAGCATTTTGGAAGAGAGATGATTTCAAATAAACACCATTGACTTATCAGCAATAAACTACCAAGATCACTGCCATTCCCCCGAGGTATTTTTAAAAAAACACCTCTTTTTTCAGTAGCTAGGCTTGTTTTAAAATATTGCTCGCCACAATTGTTCTACATCTGTACTGAAGACACTGCAACTTTCTCAAGTCCATCTTCACAGCATTTTATTCAGCTTATCCCTGGACTGAATGTGACATCAACAATCAGACATCTGTGTAAGTATGTCATGAAAGGGTTAATGCTCTTGCTATCAGCAAAATCCAGAGCCGGACAATGTAGCAAAACAGGACTGATGAACTAGTTCCTCTTTGGCTTTCTCAGACAGGAGAACATTACTTAACCAATCCAGACTAATCTTGTGATGTCACCTAATTCTTTGATAAACTCTCCCGCTTCACTAAATGAAGGCCTCGAATTTGGTCCTTTTTAATGTTTCTATCAACATTGTGTACGCCATCAACATCTCAGTAGTTTCCTGGAGAAGGTTGAGAATAGCCAATAAGTACAAACATCCCTGAGCTGTGCATCATGGAGTTGATCTTGGGTGCGATCGAAGGGCAGGACCCAGCGCCCCAGAGGTGGGAGTAGTGTGAAACCTCCAAGCACACGTCTCGGAAGGGTGCTGATAGGCCTTCAGCCTAAGCAGTTCCCACTCATGTCAACAAGCCCCGCCCTAAGAGAGAGGACCGATGCAAGCCAAGGGAGACTCTAGGAACCTTTGTACTTCTTTATGCCTGGAATGCTGACAGGGCTTATCCTGGATGTGGCCTCCAGCCAAGGAGACCAGGCCCCCCCTGCTTCTTCAGTAGTGGTACAGAGCTGGAAAACCATTTTGGGGATTTGGAGACCGGCTGGTAAGATCTGGAGAACAGTTTCAAGGCGGCGATAAGTGAAGCAATGGGGGGGGGGACATCCAGGGGGCAGAGCTGCAATGCTGTCAGCCACTGTCCAGCCATGAACATATATAAGGACGGGACTACAAGGGTATTGGCCCTAGTCAAAAGCTGACTGGGCACCAGGGTGTTTGCTCTCCTGTCGGTCACCAGGTTAAAACATATCATCGGCTAATGATAAGGTTGGCCATTCTTACACCCCCCTCTGAAAAAAAAATGCTAGAATCACCCTTGGAAGTTGCCTAGTTACCAAGCATGCGAGCTAATAGCCCTTTCAAGTGGCATTTCCTAGATTAAAAACTGATTGCAAATGGTAGAAAAAACACCCCTCACAGCTCCTTTCTGAGCAACATATCCTGACTTTCGTTCTCCAACTGTCCCCTCTCTAGCAAGCATCTGCATACAAGATATGTGCAACCAGATCTAAAGAATGGAGGATATCAGAGCCTGTTTCCTGGATCTCACTGCGTGGCCGCAGGCTCCCACACGAGCTGACGTCCACACACACCACACTGTGTGATAATCCTGCTCTATATCCGTGGTCTCACTGGTCAGACTGACTGCCATGGGAAAACACATCTGTGGGGCTGAATTCCGGTGAGATCCGGCGCCTTACCGGCGTCCCTCCCTCCATCTCATCTCAAAGCTTAAGGGGAGACCCGTTTTATGGGTGCCTAAGGGCTCTTAAAAGAATTTATGAACTTTAAGAATTTAAAGACCTTCACATTTAGCCCCAGCCTTGTCTATTTAAAGTATGAAAGGCAAAGGGTATTTAACAAAGTCTTCAGTCTAGGAAAAAAAAATCTACAATAAATGTTCAGATGTCAAGTTTGAAAGACACAAATTACTTTTTTAAAGAAAAATGTTCAACAAATTTATCTAGCTTTCATATTGACCTGATAGTCCTGGTGGATGGGGAATAAGCAAAATATGCCCATTAATAGCTTGGTTGTCACCACATGGTTGATGATTGATGACATCTAATTGGTAAATTAATATTACATGACTGGTAGTTGTCATCTCTTGATTGGTGATTCACTGTCTGCTTCCTCCTGATTTGTCAGCATGGGGACCAGCCCGTGTGTTCGACTAATCACTTCCCACCAAGAGTCATAGTTCTGGGTCCGGACCAGACAGGACTATTCAACCATGACTGTGAATCATGTAACATAATGTTATTAAATTCTGTATCTTCCGGCTTGCTGGATTAGGGTACAGAGCTCCCCTCCCTGAAAACCGAAGTTAAATTAAACACATCATAAACATGACACAGCGTGTGGCTTCGCCAACCGCGCGATTGCCTTGAAGGGAGGCTTTAAACAAAACACCGCGGTGGAAGAACATCGACCCCGGCGCGGCCTTGCTGAAGCCTCTGTCCTTATATGGTCTGCGGGAGGATGAGACTGACGGCAGCTCCCATCCGCAAGAGATGGAGCGATGCGAGTGCCTGCCGCTGGAGCTCCGCCGGCATTGATGTCATGCACCAGGCCTCTAGCTCAACGGAGCGCTCAGAACGGCACGGAATTGTTTCCAGATGGCGAATATTAATGAGTATGCTCTCGGGGCGGGTTGGGACAGGTCACCCTATTGTACCCCTTCAACCTCATAATCCACAGCTTCACCACGAGGATCAAGAACCCAAGAACAGAAGAGCATGTCCAGGCAAATCCGGGGGGGTGGCAGTGATCTCCCGCTTCATGTTGAGAGCCGGCCCTTCCCGCAAAAAAACAAGGGGAGGGGGGCATACACCTGGGAACCACCATTCATGTCAAACCGTTTCAAAGCTGGAGCAAGAACTGGCCAATAACCTCCAGAGAGCAGCTCCACTGGAGGACAGGGGCAGTCCTGGACTAGACGGCACCCACAGAATGCCAGAGCCGGCTGGAGGAAGGAGGGTTAGGGGGAAGATTACCCAAATTAGCCAACCTGGAATCCAGGAATGTTTTTGATGCCTGACTGCTGCTGCAGAAAGAGCTAATTCTCCTCACAGTCTCCTGCTCCATAGGACTGGGGGATCCTCCTTATCTTCTGACTCCACTCTGCCTCCGGGGGCCATTTGGGTGGCTTGGAGCCACAGTTGATTTAGGGGGTGGGGAGTGGGGGGTTGCCCTGATGCAGGAAATGTGCATTTTTTACTAGACTGTGCATTTTTGGAGGTGCATGCACCCTTAAAGGAATGTGCACTTTTAACTGGGCGTCCACTCTTAAAGGCACGGGAGCCATCAAAGGATGGAGCGTCTTCAAGGCAGTGGGCAAGTACCGGAACGTTCCATGCTGGAGGGGGGACCTCGCCATGCCTTTTTTGGATGGCCTGTCAGCAAAGGATAGAGCTGCTGTTTCCTTATAACTCGGAGCAGGGCCGGCGTGTTCCCGGGGTCGTGACAGGATGCGGGAGATGGGCGAGAGCTCCGCACTCCGCTTGGCATTTGGGGAAAAAAAATTGCCCTTTAATAGCTTCCATCCCCAAGGTCTGCATCAAATTGTATTAAAGCAGACCCATAGCTAAATATATCTGCTAAGTGTGCTAAGGGTTTTTTCATTTTTCTTAAACCACCCCCCCCCCCCCCACCCCCCCTTTGCTGGAATGTGTCCTGTGTAAATACGGCTGGCCCAACTGACATCACTCTTCCTTAAAAGGTGATATTTCTCTAAATAGAGCAGCCACTTTCAAACTCACAAACCCATTCATTTCTGGAGGGGGGGGGGGGGTGTCTTGCACTCATTCCAGCCCCAACCCCATCATCTCGAGTTTCACCATCTCTCACTTTCTCCATCTTCCCCTCCTCTTCATTTCTCCGGTCAGAATGAAATCCCTCATCTGTTATTGACAGTAAGCATCCATGAACCCATGGACTTCAGTCCCTCAGTTCATACTTGGCGGCCTAACATGGATTCAGCAATTGTTGAAGGTCCTTTTGAATGTCACACCTTTGTCACCACTATAGTTGCTGTTAGGCCACCTGGGCTACAGAGGAGGGCTCATCCATTTTAGTTCCCAGCTTTGTACTGCAAAACTTTTGAAGCTTCATGTCCACCAATACAACTTTGGGTGAAAACACTTCACCACAGCCTGACTGAACATGTGGGCCACCTCGTTGCATCTGTTGCAGGTTACTCCACGAAGGACTGAGCATGGCAACCTCAGAACCTGACAACAGGCTTCTTGCACACGGCAGAAGTTTGATGCAAAGCAGTTGTGTTTTGTTTAAGACATTCTGCCTTTCGACTTGTTTGTACCTGTTATGCCGAAGAGTTTGTTTGAATCAAAGGACGTATTTTCCCATTGCTTTGATCTGCACACACTTGACAGTTTCAATTAAGTGTACCCTCCCCTCTGCCGGTCCCACTTATCCAACCCTCCTGGGAGACCAGATGGAAGGTCTCGTCATCATTCAGAAAAGCCCCCATTGCAGGCAGTGATTAGGTGACGAAGTTCCACTCTACCTGCTCTCTGCCTGAGACACCCCTTTCCCTCGATGATAAAGTTAATCTCCAAAGAAACAAAAGAAACGCAAAAAATCTTGGGCTGCCTTGTGATTTTGGGTCAGCTGAGATTCTCATGAATCACCCACTAGGTGTCCATTCACAGTCTACACAGTTAACCACCTACAGGCCTTGAGATCCATGCTCACCTGTAAGGTTTAGCCATTTTGAACCCGTGTATTTCAGAGACCACCATTCACGTAAAAGTGGATGAGGACAATCTTTCCACTAGCAGAGCTCAAGATTCCCTCTTCACAATGATTGATTAAACTCACATTGGCACTAATTAATAATAAGGGGCGCATGGAATAATGAAGGGACACAAGCTTTAATTGTGATCTGGTCGGATGATACAACAAGATCAGGATAGCATGACAAGAAAGTGGTTAATATACTATGATAGCCTACTATTGGAAATTTCATAAATATTGCAATGTGATTTTGAAATAATAAATACTGGGGTTATAATGAAACAAAAAAGTTCTACATATATTTCTCAGGAACCCGTCTAAGGAGTGATTATTTTATACGAGAGAGCAAAAACTTAACTTTTAGCAAAACTTAAACTCCCTACGTTATAGTATCTGTACCAATTTCAAGGCATGAAAAAGACTGGTCGAAAACTAGCTGACTAGCGATGTAAAAATTGGATGTGCATAACATGTAATGTTAGCATTAATATTGCAAGTCATCCAGTCGTAGTGCAGTCATTCCTCAGTATAAAATACCCCACCCCGTGTTGTGATGTCATTCGGCGTCGGTACCAGTTTGAGGTTTGATCGACTCCCGATTGAATTATCTAGGTGTCTTAGTCCAACTTTGAGAAATTTGGTTTTGTACGATTTCAGTCGGACTAATGTTTACATGTACTTTAACAGTCTAGCTTTAGTCTAACACAATAATTTGATGTGAATGTACAGACTGTTGCTTCCAACAGTAAGTGCTTATCAGAAAACGAGACGGACATCAGTCCGGACATCAGTGCCTGTGTAAATTTACACAACTGAGACACGACACACCTGGCCTTTGCCCAGTTCCATGTCCACCATTACTTCATCGCATTCACCACAATCTTTTCATCATCAAAACATGAGACGTTAATCTGATTGTGACAGCATCCATGACCTCATCACAACAGTCAACAACATGATTCAAGATTTCACCTGTACTGCCCAACATTCATCAAAGCATATGGCAACAGAACCATCCATCACATCAAGGAATGATCCTCTGTCACATAATGACAAAGGCTGCCATCCTACGATCTTCCATTACATCACCTTCTCTACCTGCCTCAGCAGCACATCAAATCATCATATCCCCTCCTCAAACCCATTATTTCTCCTACTGATGTCATATTACTGAATATTGTTTGATACGTTAACAAATACCCAGATGGTAATTCAAATTCCGACAAACCAAACACCCAAATCCAACACCAAACATTAAAACACGGATTGACCCCAAAACATTAAACTGCCTCTGACCGCACACCCTTGCAGTTAGTACCCTAACAAAACAACACCCTAACCCCCAGATCCTTCATGTATCTACCTGACCATCCCTGACTGTCCCTGGCCGCAGAACATAAGCAAAGCCCCCCCAGGTCAACCTGACACCCTTTGACTCCTGCGTTTGTATTGCTACCCAATGATTAGCCCATCCACCCTGTCACCAAACAAGTCTTTCCTTTTTCTAACGAGGCTTACGCAACTCAACGCTGTTTACTGAGAGGTTGCTTTGACAATAGCCATAAAGATCAGTTGTCTTCTCTTTGAGGCTGGATTCCTTCAGCAAGGACATACGCTGTGGCAAAACAATGTAGTCAGTCTCATCCAGACTCTTGCGAGGAACCTGTTAGTGTGAATGTTTGTTTACTGGAGTGCCAGAAAGGGCAGCTCGGTCTCTGCAGAGCAGCATACCTGTGACTTTCCTTTAAATGAAAACAATCATTGCTCACAGAGTAAGGAAACAATAATATCATCATTCATGACACTTTCACACTGCCTTAGGCAAGTTGTAAAAAGGCATTTGTTTTGAAAGGACATGCCCATGTCTATTTTCAGTCTCTTTCAACAGATATTTTCTGGTTTGATTTTACAACGACAGCATAAAAACACATGAAACAAGCTTCCCAGCACACACTGCCCAGCTTACTGAGAGAGAGGCGACCAATTCGCAAGCTGATTGGTCTGTAATTGCAGGGCAGCCAATCGCATGTCAGGCACAGAATCATTTGTCACTCAAGGAACAGGGGGGAAAAAAGACACAGCTCTATATTTACCCTGTACGGAGTTTCTAGCGGTGAGCCATCTGAGCTGTGGCAGATCTCATACTATGGGAATCAGACGGGTTCAGCAAACATGCCTTACAATTCTGCTTAAGCGTGTAGGTAGAAACAGGATGCAGCATCCAGTCACCCTGAGATGGAAGCTTGTTGACATTTCAGTTTGCCTTCTGCCCTTAATCACTCACAACCCGGTCTTGCCCTCCTGGTAGAGAAACCACACACCACCACCTTCCCAGGTATCCAACCTGCAGTCATCACTGAAACAATCGAATAGCAGCCTACGCACCCCCCCCAAACGGAGCCCTGCCCTGGTTCTGTAACTGTGAGTTCATGAAACCCAGCAACTGCACCCCGCCCATCAGAATCCCCCCTGCCTACCCCCTTCCCCCTTCCCAGTGGCCAGTGAGTGGGGAACCATCCAACTTTCCATAAACATTTCATTACGGGGCAAAAAACTCACATTCTTCTTCTAGCTCCCTCTCTCTTCCAGTCTGCCGTCTCTCTCTCTCCCTCTCTCTCTCCCTCCCTGCTTTCTCCCCCTTTTGTCTCTCCTCCTCTCTCATTTAAAGCACTTTTCTACTTTCCACTGTCACTCTCATTCTTGTTCGAACTGCATAGAACACATAAAAAAGAAGCAGCGTGCTTTCACAAAACAGAAACACATACATACACACACACACGCAGTTCACCCTACTCAGGTATCATGATCTTTTACCTGCACATCTGGAGTAAGACAATAAGAAACTGGTGATAACATCCAAAACAAGATGATACACAGCGTGAATGCAAACTGACCACAATTCGAATGCAGCCTCTTGCTGACACACAGACCCCCCCATCAATATCACCGTAGACTGTTAAGTCCTAACAACTACATCCACCATAAAAAAACACCCCCACCCTATTCAACACGCACACACTCCCCCAAGAGTAGCAAAAAGCCGGATACTAAATGCTTTACCTCTCCGCTGCAGGATCTGGTAAAAATTACACCCAGCCTTGTATCCCACTCTTTGAATCTGGGACAACTTTGCCCAAAATGAATGAAAGCTCTGCTGTCCCTCTATGCAGGCAGGCAGATGTGCCAGGGTTACCTGAGGGGGGCGTCCGTGGGCCCACCTGGTCAAGGAGGTAGCTCTTTGTGTGCAAAGACAGCTGCAGGTACAGGGGGTTATATAGACTGAGCGCACCCCGTCACTGGCTGACTGGGAGCCTCTCTGCTGTGACTCAGTGCAGTCTGGGCAGCAGTGTTAGGAGCTGAGCTGTGCTCACAGCCTTCCTTCAAAATAAAAGTCCCACCAGCTATATTCTCAGCCTTCACAATAACAGTCCTGTAGAGCAGCCACATAGCCCTGTCTTTCAGCTGACATAGAATGGCTATGAGACTCTTGTTCACGTTACGCCTCTCTCTCTCTCTCTCTCACACACACACACACACCGTGTCTACCTTTACCCTCTGTAATATCTCCGTAGAAACACAAATTCTACATTTCTGTTTATTTGATGCTTCATATTGATTTGGACTGTTATCTCTCACATGCTTCTATATGTCTTTGTTTACCTCCACTCCACTGCTGCTACCACCAGACCTACTGGCCATCCCTGGATTAAGAACATCTGACTTACAGAAGGCTTGTACTTCCGAGCAAAGCTCCACCAAACCTATTATATTAAAAACGTTTGAGTTAAATACAATAACAAACACACGCATTACTTTACTCATGAAAACATTGGGCAGTTTCAGCGGTTCATTGGCATGATAATATATACCATTCACTAAGACAACCATTTGACAAACTGACACTATATAAGAACTGCATGTATCTGTTACCTACAAATAAGCACAGACTTAGGGAACAGAACGTGTTTGTCACCTGGGGACTGCTTGTCGTGCCAAACCCTCTACCGCTACTAAGCATTATTGCCCCACAAAGGCAAAACACCGGACCTGCATATTTCATCAAAATTGAATTAAATGAAATTCGGTTTCTTAGGCTGTGTTTTATGTCAGAAAAAAATATCAGTATAATTATGCTCGGTTTTGAAGAAAACCGTGTGAAAATGACAGTAGCTACAAAATCCACAGTGAAACCAAATCAAAGGACCCTTTTCCAGTTTCAGGGACAGCTTAGTTACTGTGTTTCACCTTTGGAGGGAAGATGACTAACAGTATTAGTATTACCCCCAAACCGCTACGTCTATTTATACTGATAATTACTGTTCCCAACACGTGCTACCATTCGTGCTACTAACAGCAATAATATAACCAGTTCTACAAATGAGGGGCCCATTTAGCACATTAGGGTAGAGTAATGTAGTCTTAGCTACACAGTGCTGGCTTTGGTCGGCCAAGAGTCTGTGCGACAGCTGCACCATTATGTCAACTTACTCACAAACACATGTGTCTGAAATGAGTCCCTGTTCCTGAGAGAAAAGGGATCAGAGACCACAGTCTATTACAATTACAAAGAGGATTAGAGGAGCAGGGAGGCCCCTGTATCCATGCAGGGTAACAAGGTTTGACAGTGTAATTCGGCTTTTTTTTGCCACCTGTCACACCAGGGGAGTAAATAAATAAAGTAAATAAGTTTGTAATCAGAAAATAAAGTGCCTGCTTCCCATTCTGTTTCCCCAGCGCCTATGCTGTGGTGAGCCTTGTGTATTTGCAAGCTGGGCTTCGCGTGCAAAACCTATTTTTAGTTTTTTTTAGTAGTTTCCCTCAAATCCCAATGTTTCTTTATAAGATGACTAAGAAGCCAGCTATCCAAGAAGCCATGGGGGGGGGGGGGGGGGTAGGTTTGAGGTTTTTTTTCCTTGGAATCCACCCCCTGTGATGTGTGCATGCTGCTGTCATGCTTCAGGGATAAAAACACCAAAACATGTCCACTCTCCTGTAAGGGATCACTGGGAAGGAATTCTTCACAGCTATAGTGGGGGCAAGGGGAGGCTCAGCACTAATCAGGTCTTCAAATCATGCAAACTACCAATTATTAAAACTTGTGTCAAACTGACCAGTTAAGAGTAACACAAGCATACAACATTCATAATCATCCAAACATGTATCCCAATGAAAACTATGAATAAACCAGAAAAATCCAGACAGCCTTTTCCTTCTTAAATGGCAGCAAAATTCCTGATCCTGGTGAGTTATGTGCAAGTAAGACGGATAAAATATACAGAGCAAATGACTAACTAGCAGCACCCATGGCGGAAAGAGGTGTGGATCAATCCAGATGTAACGTGAGACACATGTGACGAAGAACAGCAACCGAGATGTATGATTTAAGGCATTTGACAGACAAATCAGCACGTCAGTGTATTGCAGAGCAGTGATGTCATCAAGCCCTGCCCCCTGACCCACACCGACATTTACCATCTGTGTGAGTACAGATGATCTTCTACAGACCAAACGTCATCACTTTCTGCCCTAATTTAAAACTAAAAACTAATCTCCAACAATCTGTTTCATGATATCCCACAAATTATCATCCGTCTCGCAAGATTTCAGAGCAAGATTAAAATCGCGCTGATGTGCAATTCCGATGCCATTGCCAGAAACTTCTTGATGTGAATTTGTCTATTTCTACCACGTCCATTAAAATGAGGAGCCCCTCCACCCCCACCGCAAAGTGAACACGATCATAAACACTCACCCAGGGTGGAGAAACAGGGGGGTTGACATGTTTTACAATTCAAGATAAAACTGGTTTATCTTGTTTTGGTTAATTGCGCGGTGGTTTGCACTCCCCCCACCCCAATCAGCGACTTTTTAACAAACACAGGAAACGTTTTGTGGGTCTTTTGTAAAGCGATGGTGCTCTGCTGAGGTTTGTGGGCGTGACCATCTACCGATTACCGGTATTGGATGGTAACCCCCCCTCTCACTCCACACACCATGAAGGTATTCTTTATGTTTTATGAAGACCCTAAAGCCAGCTCCTCCCTCATTTCCTTATATGGATAGTTATGCTTTCCAGCTTCGTCTAAAGGAGTTTCCCTGGAACCCTGCAAGCCTGAGTTTAAGGTCACCCACAGCTCCCTGTCATCTTCTAAGCTAAGCCTGTGCCCCTGCACGTCGCCTTTAAGACCTGCCCACATACGTCTCCTTAACTCACAGAGTTGATATGGATTTTATTCTCTCTTTCGCTCAGTTCTTTTAAGGCTCAGCAGGAAGTGAGTGTGCAATTTGTCCGGTGGCCACACATATCCCCCCATGAGCTGTCTTTTTCGGAGAACTCTCCTCGTCCC
>JAODUD010000001.1:21396321-21408255 GCA_026784285.1 Stomatorhinus walkeri | reverse complement strand
TATATACACACACACACACACATATATATATATATATATATGTCTCTCTATATTCACTATGCGCGGTACATCAGTCGGACTGATGAGGGCCATTTCTAAATTGCTGAGGTGATTTTGGCACAAGCTGCAAATTCTAGGTCAAAACAGGTAAATTAGTAGTAAGGAGGTAATCTAAACGGGATTATGCGTTACCAGAACACAGTGAAGTGCAAAAACATAAACACTTGCTTCGTGCATCACGTACACAATTTAATTCCACATAACTGAAGAGACCTTAGGGCATATATGCGTGTTGGCTTTTAATAGCATCAGCATCGCAACATGTTTAAAGAGGTTAGCATCGCTTATGAAATTAAAACAAAATAAATTAAAATTATTTTTTTTAATCTAAACGGCACGCTTTCTGATGCAAGGATGCTAAGCGTCATTAGGGCGATTACTCGTGAACTCTGACACCCACCAGGCCTGACAATCACAAGGGAAATAACCTACCCGGCAATTTCAGCATCATTCACATTGCAGCGATTGCCTACCCGATACGCACTGTCTGGACAGTCAATGAAACACTATAGCCCAAAATACCTGGCAAGCGCCTGAATGGAGACAACGATATATACTTGATACTATTCAATCAGAATCGGGTGTTTCTTTAAATTTTTTATTAAGTGCACAATTCTCCAACTGTAACGAAATACGACTTATGGGAAACCGTAGCACGCTCGCCCACAGTCCAAAGGCATGAAAAAAACAGGCGTTTTCCATTTGTAAGCGCAGATAAGCGCGACGGGATCCTCCAAGACCAACCTCCATACTCCCTTCTCGACGAAGATAAGCAACCCTTCCAACAACGTTCGGGTCGGCCGGCACTTAGGGCGGACCAATCAGCATGGTTGGAAAACCAGCCTTCTTGACGGAATCGGTTTATAGCACAGACCACCCCTTTGATGCCCACACTTTCTCTAAATAAGCCTCGGTCCTCCTTCAGCCATTGGCGACAAGAAACTGTGACGATGCACCGCTAGGGGACCCGATCGCTCCGCTCGGACCAACAGGGGACACATAGGCTACCCCACATTATCTGATAAACTCTCTAGGGAGCTTTCTCGGGTAACACAATGGAAAATCTAAACGTTGCAGACAATGAAACTTTTTTGCCGGTGAATATAACTCCTTTTTCTAACTTACCCGAAAATGAAGAGAACATCACGCAAGCTTCTAACAGGTTTTCCGAAGACATTGTCAGCGCTGGATTACAAGTCACCAGTTATCCATTATCACTGATGACCAACGCTTTGAAAAATACCGCCCCAGTGCACTTTCTTGGAGATCACCCTCCTGTCACCTATGCCACCGACAAACTTGTTGATGCGTTTTGGGACTCCCCGTTAAGCCACGGTATCAATGTATTTGTAGGGATGGTTTTTTGCTTTACGATGCTCGGCTTGGGCTGCACCGTTGAAATCAGCCAGCTCGGGGAACACATCCGCAGGCCTATCGGAGTGCTGCTGGCTCTTGTGTGCCAGTTCGCCATCATGCCCCTGGTGGCGTTCCTCTTGGCCCTAGCCTTTTCACTGGACGATGTAGCAGCTATCGCAGTGCTACTGTGTGGTTGCTGCCCCGGCGGGAACCTGTCCAACATTCTGACTCTCCTGGTTAACGGAGAGATGAACTTGAGGTAAGCGCGCGCCTACCCGCCTACCTCGCGCTCAAGTCGGACAGTTCCAAAATCAAATTTGGACTATGGTGGTAAAATATATTTAATCCAATTTGATGTACACAGTTTTAAATTACCCCGCGCTATGAATTAAGTAAAGCCCATGAATGAGTTTTTATTTAAACGACTTCATACATGATATCTTGGTTTGAGAATATTTTGAGAAAAACATAGATGCGCATCTAAACAAATTTATTTCAGTCAAAAGAACTTTATTTACAAATAACTCAATTACCAATTTAGTATCTTTAAATATCATATATTTAATAAGATAATTAGTATTTTAAACAAGAGAAATCAAGAATTATTTCGTGTTTTAAGAATTGGAACACTTCTTTAGAGCCATCGCAATAACTACACACGATAACGGTTCCCCTTTCTGTCCTCCAGCGTCATCATGACCATTTCTTCCACCCTGCTGGCGCTGGTGCTCATGCCGCTCTGCCTGTGGTTGTACAGCCGCGCCTGGATCAACACCCCAGTGGTGAACCTCTTGCCTTTTGGAGCGATCATCCTTACTCTGTGCAGCACGTTAATCCCCATCAGTTGTGGCGTGGCTCTCAGATACCGCTACACACGGATCGCTGACATAATCTTAAAGGTAATTCTACAAACGCTCCCAAAGCCCATTCGGCAACTCTCATCTCCGCTCATAACTAAAACTAAAACGCCCGTATAGCACGTACATCCGAGTAGTTTATCTTAATACCTTAGGAAATCGAATGATGCAACCTAAACACAATATTGACGCAAACCAGTACAAATAAAAAATAAGAAGATTTTCATATACGCTAATACGGTTCGAGCCATTTAAATATTTGTATCAGCAACAAAATTTACGCATCTAGGCATTACTAGAATTTCTAGATTTAAACGCCTTCCTCGATAACACTGGTGATCTCAGCTATAACGGGCTCGAAAAACAAATAAAAACATTATTGTTAATGGCATTATTATTTAACGAGACATCCGTCATATGATACTGAAAACAATATTTTAATGAAATAATGGTTTGGTTGCTGTATTAAAAATGTATAATAATTCTTTATTTAAAAAATGGAGGAAATTCAACTGTATCACTTACAAAAAGGGGTTCCAGAAAGTCCACTAAGTCAACATCAAAAATTACAATGTGTTGCATTCAATAATAATAAAAAACCTAGAATACGAGCCAACTGTTAACCCCATTCTTCCACAAGTCAGTGTTACACTTTTTACTGGATATATTGCAGTATTTTTTAGCTGGGCCATGATCCACATGATTGAAGTAATTGCCTTGAGTGAATTTCATTTAACTACATGTCTGAGCCCTTAATGGTGTAATGAAGGCTGGAAAAGTTTCTGGACTCTGGCCTCTAAGATGACAATTGAATCTGCGGGATGTAGAGCCCATATCTGGACTTCTAAATATAGGAGAGCACACTAAAGAGTGATTCATGGAAGTAATACTGCAGCAACCCCCCCCCCCCCACTAGTTACACACCCTGCAATTTCAACCAAAGTAACCAAAGTTGCTCTTTTCTGAGATGAATTATTGGGAAAAATCACAATGCCTTATATTATGAGTAAATACTATTCTATTTTATACTATTTGGTATCTCTTGTTAATTATAAAAAAATCTTTCCAAAATCCATTCTTAAATTCCTAAAATTGCAATGACCAGTACTTTAGACAATTTAACCTCCTCCTCCAGAAACTGCAAAGAGGCAGACCCCCCAGGAGGGGTCAGTGTAGCGTTGGGGTTAAGCTGCTCCTGCCAATTATCTACTGGCATACTTTAATAGAGCATGGCCTAACAAAAGCACAAAATGGAGGGTGGGCGGTTTAGTCGATGTGTGTCAGGGGCAATCTGGAACAAAGTGGCGAGGCAAACACAAGGTCAATGACCCCCACAGAGTGACGTCACACACTGCATAAATCTAAGTAATGCAAGTCAGCATCACTACCATTAACGATGACATGATTTAATAACAGTAGCTCATGTGGGGGCTGGCTGATGAATTTGTCCACAGGATTTATTGCATCCTCTACCGCTGTCATACATAAATGTCTAGGTTACACTTCAGTTCTTTTAGTTTAATTCTACAAAAATACCAGATTTATAAAAGAACATCAACAAAAATGTAATGCAAGTACGGAGTCACAGTACCCTTTGTTAGAAGCAGCACTAGGAACTAAAGACATCTGGGGCATAGCTACAGATGCAAATGTCAGGGCCAATGAATCAAGCTCTCTATGTCAAATGGGATCTTGGTGTTAACTCAACCTTAGCTGAATTTCACTTGAAATTGTACTTTAATCTTTACTTCATTTCACAAAGCATGCCATGGTCTACTATCAGTCACAACTAAGTGTACTTTAGTCATTTTGACTCAGTATAGGGAAAATGCAATCATCCAATGCAGTGGTAAAACCCTATGTAGCACATGCCCATACCAGAACCCTTCTGTGTCCTTTTAACCTTGACTACATGCCAACCACTAAGCATATAGGGCCGGTTTCCCGAACTAGACCTGGACTAACTAGTCTTGGACTAAATTGCCGTTTCAATGGAGATTCACCATTGTAACTCAAAGCTAGTCTAGGCTTAGGCTTAATCCTTGACTGGGAAACTGGCCACTAGAGTTTATGCACCACCTTCATAGCCTCCTCCTATAGGTGGTGGGCTCACCAAATTCACTACTGAAACCTGCCGTGAAAATGATCAGGTTTTGCCAGTATTACTTGCCAATGATTGTAAAGTATCTAAACAAATGATACTCATGTGATCTGATGTACATATTGTGTTTTGGACAGATCTCACTGTGGTCTTTGCTGGTGACCCTGGTGATGCTGTTCTTCATGACAGGTGCCATGCTGGGCCCTGAGCTTATATCTAAGATCCCACCCTCTGTGTACCTGGTGGCGGTGCTCATGCCACTTTCTGGCTATGCGGGAGGCTATGGCCTGGCCGCGCTGCTCGACCTACCTCCTAACTGCCGCCGGACTGTCTCCCTGGAAACGGGCTGCCAGAATGTACAGCTCTGTACTGCCATTCTCAAACTGGCCTTTCCGCCTGATCTGATGGGCGGAATGTACATGTTCCCACTCCTCTACGCGCTCTTCCAGGCAGCCGAAGCTGCCGTCTTCATACTGGTCTACAGGATTTACCGGAGAGAAGTCCTTCACAAACAAGAATTTCCAGAGGATGGTGACGATACGAACATCACGTACAAGACACTGAGAGAAGAGGAAAATGGTTTTGATACTGCTTATGGAGCAGTGACAGTGAGCGACCCGAATTCTATCATGATGGAACCCCAGCCAACCCCAACTGAGGTTTAACATCAATCACAACACCAATAACATCTTTTGAGCACACATGGAGTCAACATATGCATTGCTGTTGTATAACTCACAATGCCCATTCATACATTTACCATCTGCACGGCAAAAGATGTGATTATTAGCATAATGCCCATAGTAACATCAGCTTTGTGATGAATGATATAAAAGTATCGGCTGGAATATTATTATTAAGAAAGTGCTGTGGCCATATTATTTCAACAGTCATCCCTCTTACTGTGCACCAGTAACTTCCAGTATTCATAATTTTCTACAAATGGGCATAAAATAAATTATGTAATATTTGTTGAAATATATATTCAAAAAATGTAAATTGAAACTAGCCTCAATTATCGTAAGGTTGTATTTTGAAAAACAAACAATGTGAAGGTGAACAAACATGCTTGAAATTATGTGTAAAAACTGGCTGCAGGTTGTGGAAGCTGGCATCACTAAAGTGTAAGGAAAGTTCTGTATTCATACACATCACAATTGGTCTGAGACTGTGGTGATTTACTGTGACACCCAGCAGACTCTGGATTCAGAAGCCACCAATGGTAACCTCTGCTGAGCAGAGCATAGTGTTGAGTAGCCAGCATCCAGGACAAATGCAGAACTTACGTTTTCATTTCTCAGGGCCACATTGGCTGTGTCCCACTGACAATATCAAATATCAGACAGCAAAATACTCAACAAATCCAAATGTTTGTGTAACATGCATTAGCATATAATTTAATAAACATACATTAAAAACAACGTTTACTGCCATCTACTGTGTTTCTCATTAACTACATCACAGCAGCATGACAAAGGCCTGGACACGTAATACTGGACCTCTTAGTCTGACTGAGATGTATCAAAAAACAAACCTAAACAGTAACATTAGCTGAACTCTGTACCATATCGATATATTATTAGTTAACACAGTTAAATGACAAATTATACATAAAGAACCGCAAATTCCGACTGACCTCCAAACGCTTGCGTCCCGTGGCATGTGGTAACAAGCCTAATCAGCATATGAAATGAAGGACACCGGGAAATTAAAAAGTAATCGATGGCCCTGGCCTATTTAAATTGGTAAAGCCACGCACTTACGTTGGCTTAGCATTATGGCTACATATGGTGACGAGTCACTAGACAGCTACCTGTACTCAGCGTATAATCCATACGCTTGCCGCTTCCTCAATGCCAAGCCGAAAGGCGGCGGCTGGCGGCACAAGAGTTATTTGGCGAGCTATGGCGACGGCGAAACTTATTTTGACAATCACCAAAGAGCGCAGCTTAAGTCCATATTGTCCCAAATCAACCCCAACCTCACCCCCCGGCTGAGAAAGGCCAACACTAAAGATGTCGGGGTCCAGGTGAACCCTAAAACGGACGCCTCTGTTCAGTGCTCCCTGGGGCCCCGGACTCTGCTGGCTCGCAGGCGGGAGACGTTTCGGAAACGGAGGCAGGACGCCGAGGCGCCCGGAAGCCCGGTGAGCACCGTGCGCTATCCGCGCACCTTGGCCGTGTACTCCCCCATCGCTTCTCGGAGGCTGACCTCTTTCCTGGAGAACGAGGCCGAGCAGGTGCGGGCCGACGAGCAGTCCGGAAGTGCAGAGAGGAGCGAGGACCAGGAGAACGAGAAAAGCGAGGTGGAAGACGACGCCGAGAAAGCGAGCGACGAAATATCTGACGACCAGCCCCGTCAGCAGCAAGACGCCTGCGAGGAAACCGAGGACTCCTCCAAAGCCGAGGAAGTCGCAAAGAACCAAGATGGCGCCCAGTCAAAGGCGCGCGTAAGATTCCAGGTGACTGTCCTCACGCAAATAATCCCGAAGTGTGGAAGCTGATCTCTGCGGGTGTAGCACAGCTTTCAGATTTAAGCACTTAAATAAAATGCTAAACTCAATGTGGCAGTCATTGTAATGCTACTCTACTCTAAAGTTCTTGGAACAGAAGTACGGCTACTATCACTGCAAAGATTGCAACCTGCGATGGGAGAGCGCATACGTCTGGTGTGTGCAGGGCACCAACAAGGTATGGGTAAAAAACGACCATAAAATGTTAAAGTAACCAGTCTGTTGTGTAAACGCTTCAGAACAGCCTAGCGTTTTCCAGGTCTACTTCAAGCAGTTCTGTAGAACATGCCAGAAGCCTTACAATCCGTACCGCGTGGAGGATATCACTTGTCAGGTAGAGTGCATTGTCCTCCCGTAGTCCGCTAGTTGAGCAGAAGTAATTGATTTTTATGACTATAGGGCGACTCGTTGCCTCATGCTTTAACCCCTCCTAACAGAATTGCAAGCGGGCGCGCTGCACATGCCCGGTAACGCCGCGTCACGTGGACCCCAAACGCCCGCATCGCCAGGACCTGTGCGGCCGCTGCAAGGGCAAGCGCCTTTCCTGCGACAGCACGTTCAGCTTCAAATACATTATCTAACGTTTCCTGCAGTCCTGGTTGCAGCAGTGTTTCAGCAAATGGTGCTTCTGTCCTCAACCTAAATGAGATGTAAAATAAATGGAACAGCATTGATTCATTGCATCACGTGTCCAGTGCTGTTTTGAAATGGTTTAGTTCGGTCTGCTTGTACACTTCTGGATAAGTGTTATTACCAAGGGATAAAAAAGGCAACCTGAAAAGGCTGGATTCATTACCAGTGGTCTTGCGTTTGGTTTGGAGGGTGGCTGTTACTATTTGCTTTTGATGGTTAGCAGCTGTTTAAATTCAGGGGCTGTACTGGAGGATGAGATGCATCAAGTCTGACCCATTTGAAGGCTCCATCAAATGTGGACTAAAATGACCTTTTGTAGAGTTGTGAAGAATATACCTCTTGATTCCCAAGATTCAATGTGTGGACCTTCTTGGAGGGGAATAAAGGTGATGTGAACTGGGAGCCAGGATGGAACATGTCGGGTTATACAAACTCACTTCAATATTCATGAGTAAATGGTGCTCAAGCTGTCAAGCCACATGCACTGGCCCATCACCGATTCAGAACATAAAGGTTGGCTTACTTTAAAAGTGCCCCTGGTGAATTTCACTGGATAATGTTGTTATACACTGCCTAAGGCATACACTAAAGTGGTTCCCCATCAATTCTCATTATACCAAAACTATACATGTAAGATCTAGTTTAAAACCCAAAAATGTTTCATAGACCTGGCAAATTCCCTGATGAAGCTGGACTGTGGTCTCAAGGTTTAAGCACTGCCTCTACCCCCCCCCCACCCCCCATAACAGGAACAACAGTACAACTGGCTGATTTAAATGGATCTTTAATAAACATTTCAAATGAATTAAATACCTTTTAAAATAAATAACAGCGGAGAGGCCACAGCAGAGCTAGCCCCTATGTGGGAGCAGAGTGAGAATAGGTGCAGGTCGGAGCCCCTCCACATCGCCCACTCCCAGGTGTGATACCCAGCAGTCTGCCAGGCCTCACATGCGGGCACACACGTGGCTCACAGCTGGCGAGCAGGGAGCAGACCGCTCTGCTCTCCGAACATCCCTCCACGCAGTCAGAAGCCAGAGGGTTAAGCAGAACACATACATGTGATCAGGCTTTATCTATGAAGGCTGGTATGAGAGAAAAAATGTGTAATGCACCTCTAAATAAAAACTATTTTCCCAGTAAATAATATACCCATTAAATAATTAAGAACAGCATTCAAAAGTACCAAACAGCCAACAAGAGTTCCCTGTAAGGGCCGAGTACAGTGATCATTTTAATGTGCCGTGACACAGGTTTTTTTTTAATATAGTTCATGTCTCTGCGCTTTGGCAGAAAGCACAGTGCCTTTCGAAAGCACAGCAGAGCTAACATGGATGGACGCCGGCTACAGTTTCTTTGCAGAACACAGTGCTGCGACGCACCATCAGTAACCCCCCCACCCCACCCCCAGGTCAAGCAGAGCCAACATGAATCTCACAGTGAAGTGGAGGAATGCATAATGTCCAGGCAGGCCCAGGCATTTTTATCCCAGTTCCAAGGAAAGTGAGAATTCCACACCTTCCTTGTCCTTGGTACAGGCTGGCCACCAGGCAAGCGTTCAGGGGCACGGTCTACGAGTACGGGCATCCTGACCGCCCTCCACGTGGACCGTGACCACAGCCAAACAAGGGTTGCTTGTGACATGTTGATGTGGGGAAAAAAATTATGATGATGGTTTGGTTAGCGATAATTCCATCTGGTCCCTCACCCAAAAACAATTTATACACCTATTCTGGAATAACAGTGCATTGCACAAATATACAAGAAAAAAAATACTGGTTTTACACTATACATTTCTAAAATATATACAGAGTAAAATAAGTTACCATCGTTTTATAATGAGCCAGTTTGCACTTAGCCTGTGCATAAATCTGAGTTTATGGGTGCTCGTGTGTCTGTACAAGCACACACACCCACATACACACCTCTCTAAAGGCAACTACCGTTTTGGTTACCTACAATCAGAAAACTCCAAGCGAGGAAGCCCGACCCCTAGAGGTGGCTGATAGGAATAACATGGAGGGGGGCACTCAGGAAACATTCACGAATTAGGTTTAGCTGATTAAAAAATAAAAATTTCTCCAAAAAAATACTCTTGCAGTGCGTTCTCTTCCAAGCATGCATTTGAAAGCTCTTCTGGTTATCAGTCCTTGAAGCAGAGATATCTCCATTATGCCAGCCCCCCTGTATTCTATGGCATAACCCTAGCCGCCCAGTGATCCTGGAAGCCTTGAGGGTCATTCCACTGAGAGTCCTCTAGCAGGCGCTATCATCCATCTGCTTCCACGCCATAAGGTCACCTCAAAGCATTATTGCGGCTGAACATAGCGTTGGCTTATTGTGAGGAGACTAGTTTATACATATATACATAGGTACACCCACACACGCAAACCCCCCCCCCTGCAAACACCCACACAAAACAGATTCCCGGAAGTCCTTTAGCCCTTAGACATCTTGCGGGTCTGGTGGCCCAGCTGACTCAGAAGCCGACGCTGACAGGGGAGCTCTGGGTCAGGCGCAGCGACTCACGGATTTGCAGGTTAAGCTCTGTGAGCAGGCCGCTGGCCTGCGAGAGGTCTCGGCTGGGCCCCACTACCGCCAGACAGCCCGTCTGGCCCAGGCTCTGGTGCCGGAAGTAAATGTGTAGCAGCGTCTGGACCGCGTCATCTGTGTCGCTGCCGAAGATGTCACTGGGCCATTGAGACCTGCCCACAGATTGGCAGCAGATTAAAAGATGCTTCAGTTTCAGATAAAAAGCACAGATACAAAGCGCAAACTGCCAACTCCTAATGATTTTGTGCCAGAGGAGGATTACTGAGATAAAGACAGCATCACTCGCCGATTACCTGAAGGTTTTGACTTGCGCGAGTGCAACGCTGAAGTCCTGCCCCCTCAGGGACTCGATTAGGGAGTGGATGGCATTCTCAGTGTCAGCCTGAGCCATCTCGGGTACGTTAACTTCCTCCTGTCCATCTCCCAGAGACTCTGCCTCCTTAAGACAGCTCTCTAAGAGAGCCAACTCCTCAGACATATTTGTTACCTGGAGGAGAACAACATGACTTGGTAACTTACAGAAATCACAAATTGTACACAGGAAGGATGGAAGGAAGACAAAAAGGCAGACAGAGAAAGTGTGTGACAGACAGACAGACAGCCAGGCAAAGACAGGTAGCCAGATAGCTTCAATGTTTCCTGGCTGTCTATTAGTTGAAGTTTGACCGTCTCTACAAATCCAGCTTTTCATGGAGCAACTCCATGAGTACGTGTGTACAAGACCTCCATGTCCAGACTGACCCAGACCAACACCCTTCGCCCGCTTACTTCGGCCTCCCTCTTGATGGTGTCCACCCGGCTTATCAGCTTGCAGTAGGCCTGGAAAAGCAGCAGGAGCTGGAAATGTAGCTTGTAGAGCCTGCGACAGAGCTCTAGCTCCTGGTACAGAAGGAGAGCGGGTCATTACAAACAGCTGGCTCGCCTGCACTCCCACACCTGCATACACACGCTCCATAAATAGGTGCATGATTAGAGATGGCAGGAGGTTAGCAGCTCCTAGAGGAGACACAGCACTTGCTAACCCCAGGCGAGGGAGCTTTGTTTGCCTCTGTTTATTATGGATGAGGAAAAAAAAAAAAGAAGACAGGCATGCAGGTTACACCTATGGGATTATGGGATGGAAACAGCCTGCCTAGCCCCCACGAGTGTTCCTTGAAGCGTCAAGAACCAAGCGTGAAGACATCTGCTGGGCTGGGAATATATGAAAAGGTGTCGGGGGGGTTAGTGCTAAGTGGAGAATAGGCATACGTGTTGCCAATGGCAACCGGCAACCTTTAGGCACCTGAGAGGTCTGCAGGTAAGCTTTAAGCCACTACCAGCTGTTAGCCCTCTGTAACCGCTCCACCCCCACCCCACCCTGACCCAAACATCACTGATCCCATTCACCCAATCCAAATATAAAAGGTGTTAAATGACAAATAGCACACCGCTGCTTAGGAGACCACGTGGGAGGGGCTTGCGCTGCTCATCAGACCGCTAATCATAACAACGAAGTCAGGGTACACATTTGCATTAATAAGCATAAAATTTCCACAAGAAATGACTGGAGGAGTCTTATAGGGCGTTACGAGACTGACGAGGGGGAGGGGAGGGATCTTTTGCAGTGTTAGATTCTTATGTTAATAGATGGAGAGGGTGGGGTTGACATCATGAGTCAGAGCAGAAAGGGAGGGAGTTGGCAAGCAGCAGGACTGCACAGAACCACACGAATGGAATGATTGGTCTGCTGTCCTGAACTAAGTAGAACAGTCTAGAACGAGAGGCACTTACTGCCAGAGCTTCCATTTACTAAGCAAGTAGAGTGAGCGGGTCACAAAAAAAAAAAAAGACAGGGTGGGGGGGGGGCGGAGAAAGACAGAAAA
>JAODUD010000001.1:21370159-21389827 GCA_026784285.1 Stomatorhinus walkeri | reverse complement strand
GGGGGGGTATTTTCATTTATGTCAGATGGCCAGTCAGACTTCTTTGAAACCTTTGAAACTAGTTTCTTCTTAACTTTTGACTTTCCCCAAGTAAACAATGTTCTGCCCAATATTTCAAATAATATTTCTATCCGAACTGCCTGATCTTACAGTAAGCATTTTCAGATAACCATGTTAAACAGAACTGAAAACAAGAATTTTGACAGAGAGGAACCACTGTAAAGCCAAAAGGAGACGTTCAAAAAGGAGGAGTTCAGTGGGGGCGAGATCCTGCTTTTCTTAAATGGATCAGAACCAAAATCTTCCCAAGTATGAAATCAGGTCCTTCTTCTACTGGGTTTCCTAATCCTGGTCCTGTAGACGGTCCTCCATGCCCAAGCTCTCCCACTTATACTGAGCTACTTAAATGGGCAGCGCCATTCAAATTACATTAAGATGGGAACATCATTTGAAGACTGATTTTCCAATTATGGCAAAATCATGTTAGCCCTTGAGTAACTAAGTAGGGGCTTGATTAATATAACAAATAATTTAGCATTTCTGCTTTAAATGAGGTTGTTTCATACTATGGCATGAAACAAACACTGTCACTAACAAACAATGATGAAATAAAATCAGAAACACTGCTGGCTACAAATTTAAAATACTGATTTTGGCTTCCAAACCTACTATCTTACGAGTAATACACTGGCTTAACATGATATTGAAATCATAAATTACAAAAATCAGAAATTATACAGAAAAGACCACCATATACAGTGGGATTAAGAAACCCTATTCTTGAGGTTTTCATGCTATTATTAGGAACCACAAAACCATAAAAATGTAACTAAAAACCTGGCATTAGGGCGAGAGACTCACCCTACAGGGACCTGCAGAAACTGCAGCGTCACAGCCCTTAGAGGGGTGTGGCTCCCTCTGGAGGCATGGTTGGGTGGTGGCCGTGTTTAGGAGCAGAAGCAAGCAGCTAGCCCCTTACATTCCGCAGCAAAAGCCAGCAAGCACACCATGCTGGCAGGATTGGTGGGGGTGTACGGGGTGGGGGGGCACTTACGAGGCGGGAGCAGGTCAGAATCTGACTAGCGGTCAGTACCTCCTCCTCGGAAGACTCGTCAGTGTCCTCCTGGTTGGTGAGGTTCAGGCTGGGCGTGCTTCCAGCAAATTCCTGGCACTCCTGCAGCGAGGGTGTGTCACCCTTGTCCATGCTGTCCAGGGAGCGCCTCCGCACGCCCCAGTTGAAGTTGTCCATGCTCTCCCCCTGCATGACCACCAGGGAACTACAGTAAGGCACGATGCTGAAGCTGCTATTCATGGGATCCATGCTAGGTTCTGGTTTCACAGGTTTAGCAGATCTCACAAAGCACACAGTAAGACTGATGTGTTAAGTGTGGAATCTACTGACCTACCCAACACTTGGGCTGACCATCACAGGTCATCCCCAGCAGAATATAGCCAAAACACCTAACCCCACAAGTACGTCACGTGAGCTGAACTAATGCTGACCTACAACCAGACATGAAGATACACTGTATTATTAGCAAAGGGGGGCAGAGCTCTGATGCAATATGATCATAATTTTACGGGGCTACAGAACACAAACACTCATTTGTAAAAGAAAATTCTGAAAGCAGAAGAGTGCCACGGGAACCACGTTCAGAGAACCGCTGGATGGAAACAAGCAGGCACGACTACAACACACACATTCCGGTCACATGACTCATATGTGGGACATATCTGATTGGCACAGCCTCTCACATGACTGACGGGTGCACGGGAGAGACAGTACAGACCAGGCTGCAACTTACCTGCAGCTCCTGGTTGGCAAAAAAAGATAAAAAAAAAATAAAAAAAGAGGAAAAAAATTCACACAAATTAGAGAGAAAAGGAACGGTGAGAGTAGGTGGTTAAGAGATAAACCCCATTAACACGTGGGACAGGATGGATACATACATGGTATTACCCATGCACACATGGTACGTTTCTACCCAAAGATCATATTCTGTTCAATATAGATAAGCCAATAAGAATGCAGGAGAGAGAGAGAGAGAGAGAGAGAGAGAGAGAGAGAGAGTCTGTGTGTGTGTGTGAGGACATGACATCTTCAAATTCATCTCTGTGACTGGCACATACAGATTGAGGCCACACGCTGGCTGCTAACGGTGTTCTGCCCTCTCCAGCCCAACACACCCCCAGGAGGCTGCCCCTTACCCCGGCCCGCCCCTTACCTCGGCATCCTCCAGCTCCACATCCAGGAAGTCAAAGTCCTTGAAGACGCCAAACTGCTGCTCGCTGCCCGCGTCCTCGGCCGCCGCCTCCTCCTCTCGCACGGCCTCCTCCACCGTGGGGATCAGGCTGGTCTGCTGGTCCCCGGAGTCCAGGTCCTCGTTGGATGAGAACACCACCTGGGGGTGGGGAGAGGCAGGTTAGGGAACTGCAGGGAAAGCAGAGCTCAACATCAAGTCCCAAGAGATCACTGCCGTTATACCCCAAACCACTCAGCTTCGGCTGCTCTCTTGCACACATGCATTGTTTAGACGGCTGCAGGGCTTACAGAGGGATTCTTGGGAAGGCCAGACTCTGGCCCACAGAGGGACAGGACATTCATCAGCTTCTCTCTGGTTCTTCTCTGAAACATACAAGGCACAAGGAATGTTAGACTGTAGAAAGAGAAAGAGAGAAGCATAAAGACAGAAATATAGACAGAGAGAGAGAGAGAGAGAGAGAAAGACAGGCAGAGACTAAGAGAGAGATGGCGAGGGGGACAAAGACAGATATTACGACAGACAGAAAGACAGAGGGAGATGAAACTGACCTGGGAGAGCTGAGGTCTCTTCCAGCTAACAGGAACCAGACCATTGGAGTTGGACCCCGAGGAGGTGGACGAGGTGCTCCTTGTCACAGCAATGACCTGTGGCTTGCCGTTCCGACCCGCGGCGTTCCGTTGGTCTCCATATTTGTGGCCTATGATCGGCGTCTAAATTGGAAAAACATCATGATCACGTCCTCTGGTACACAGACCTCAACAGGGGGGTGCCACAGGTGACCCGGCGAAGTACCTCGGAGATGTCGAAGTGAAAGTCCAGTGTCTTGCCGGGTAGCTCCTTGGAGGAGCTGTTGAAGATGCGCGTGAAGGCTATCTCAGGTGAGCCCGTGCACTCGCGGTGAACCTCGTCCGGCACCACCAGGCTGGCCGAGCGAGACACCACCAGCTTCAGGATGTTCTGAGCCTCCTTCCAGTATGGGCTCTATGGGCAGAATCACAGACGTGCAGTGAGAGGCAGGAACTTTCAAACTTCAGGGTGGCAAGACTCAGGGGAGTCAGCTGCTGTACTCTTGACCAAGCACCTATTTGGAGGTTTAAGAATTAAAGTCAGAGGTCCAGGATGAAGAGCCAGTTGGCTGGTGGGACCATCACTCACCCCAAAGATCAGAAACGGCGCCACAGTCAGGACTTGGCAGTGAAAACCTGATGGGCTGCGAATTATATGGATGTTGGGCCTCTCTCTCTCACCTGCACGTACTTCCCGATGATCTTCATGATCTCCAGGTTGAAGGTCTTGACGGGCGCGGCCGACAGGTCGATGTGACTCAGCAGGCTGTGGATCACCTGCAGGAGTGGCTGCTGCATATTGGTCAGCCCTTTATCAAGAAACTAGGAGGGTAAAGATGGTCACAGTTAGGGTCCGTCTCCCTAACCAGATGTACACAGATATTCAGATGATGCCGTTTTTTGCCATTTGCACAAGGATGAGTACAGGTACGCTGAAATGCACACCATCCACACAGAGCTGGAACCCGGAGCGAGGCCAGCCTACCTCCACCAGGTAGGTGACCAGGCTGAAGGAGATCTCAGAGAAAGAGTCATGCAGGTAGCGGCAGACCACGTTGGTCCAGTTGGCGCAGTCGCGCGAGTAGCTGTGGGTGCTGTACAGGCTCATCATGTGCGCCAGGTTGGCGAGCGCGGCGGCTCGGTCCTTCTCCTCTGCGCAGGCGCGTGCGATTCGGTCCGCCGTCTCGCGGCAGAACGCCGTGGGGCTGTCGAAGTGCTGGATGAGGTGTGGCAGCAGGCACAGGATGTTCAGGGGGAAACCTGGGAGGTGGGGAGGCAGCGTCAGCGGCCTGGGAGACAGCCGGTACACGGGAAACAGGAAGAACAGCACCACCCGCAGGAAAAAGTAAAGAATAGCTAGATGACTTGCTAAAAAGCACAATTGTTGCAGGAGCATCCATGCCCTGAACAGCATCTCCGCCCCAATCAAATCCCTATTTCCACCCCTCCACAAAAAATCTATGAAAAGCCCAAATGTGTGTGCCTGGTAAATCAGGCAGATCTGCATCTGATACTGCCCCTCTGTTAGCACTTTGTGGCTTCAATTGTCGTGGATTATAAGCACGAGTCGCAAATGTGTTTCTGGGTTCCATTTACAACAGTGAGCATGGACCTCAGCATCACACAGCCCGCAATGGGCTTTTTGGCTTAGCGCTCACCTGCAGCCTGCGTGGGGTCCACCAGCGTGTGCCGGGACACGGGGAGCAGCTTGCTGAGCAGGTGCACGGTGAGCTCCTGAGTGGCACCCGACGTGAAGCCCTTGAGGAAGAGCTGCTGCAGGCCAGGGAAGCCATTCCAGTGCAGGTTGGCCTGCACGCGCTCGATGCGCTCACGGCTCTCGGCTCGCTCCAGGGGCAGCTGGCCCAGCAGCCGGCTCAGCAGCCGCAGCGCTAGCAAGTACTCGAACTCGTAGTCCGACTCCAGCAGCGACGTCGCAATCCAGAAGATGGTGGCCATGAGGTTGCAGGGGTCGACGGGGGGCGTCGGCTCCCCGCCCCCGGGGCCGGTACCCTCCGGGAGAGAGGACAGGCTGCGCGTGCGCGCCAGGCTTCCCTGGATGCCGCCGCGGCCGTCTGCGACGTCCAGCGTGTTGCAGCGCCGCTCCATCTTGCGGTCGCCCATTAGGCTGGCGCGCAGAGAGTTGCTGCGGGTGTGGCCATAGTGTGCATGCAGCAGGCCCCCGCCGCCGCCCAGATTCAGCTGGCCCGTGCTCTTCCGGTTTGCTGCGAACTTGCATAGGATGGGATCTGCCGAGTAAGACGTCCTGCGGTGGTTGGGGGGGGGGGGGGGCAGAGAGAGGAAGGTGATGCTCTCCGGTGTGAAGGCAGCCCTCGTTCTCGCGAGTTGCTGCGAGGACAGAGACTTACTGCGAGAGCGCCGACAGGAAGTCGTAGCTCTTCATGGAGTCAGCGAGAGTGTCAATGCCAGCCTCTAGGGTCAGGAGTAACTCTATGACGAAGCCCTACAGTGGGTAAGAGAGGGAGGGAGAGGGAAATGTGACCCTAACACCTGCTGGTTTACTTCCATTCCCAAATTAATTTAATCAAGCTTTAGTCCGTCCCATGCTGCTTCTAACCTAGTATTATAGTCTTGAAATGTCTTGCATACTGAGTACCAGGGAACACCCACCAAACTTCCATGCATGTTTAACGTACTTGGCCAATGATGATCGCTCTGATTCTGAGTGGAATAAGAATGCTGACCTGTGCCTCCTCTCCAGGGTCACCGACCGTCTCCACGAGGCGTGAGAGCACGTCAGACAGTGTGGAAGCCGTCAGGGGCTGTTTCAGCGCTCGGAAGATCTGGAAGGAGCGGCCGGCGTAGTGACGCGACGAGCAGGATAGCGCGGTCTGGAGAGCTACCTCACTAAGCAGCTGGTCCAGCTGGAACCCTGCACAGAGAATACTGGGTAATGTAGTTCATAGAGCCTGTAGAGAATACTGGGAAATGTAGCACGCAGAATTTGCAATGAGCACTGGATGATATAGTGCACAAAGTCAGCAAAGAACACTGGGCAATGTAGAACATTCACATAACGAAAACACAAACATGGGGAACAGAAGGGCTACCTGGCTGGAGCTGTTTGAACACAGTGACCACGTGTCTCAGGAACACAGTAAGCTGATCTGCACTCTTAATGCTGGGATTTTTTGGCGACACATCCTCATGGTTCCACAGGGGTCCACGTTTCCTATAGGGGGCAGAGCACGCAGCTCAAGGGAAGCATGCACACACACAGAAACCCAGAACAAGAACACAGCAGACCCATAACCTACACATATGTACGTACGCGTCATTTCAAAACAAAGCAAAATCTGCACACTGAGATGGACACACGGCAAACATGGCAAATGTTTACAAGCAAACACTCACACGCAAGCATGACCTATACAATACCCCTGTGCTCCCAGACAGACTGCTTAAAAAACAAGGATTAAGCAAAGACGTGTAAGTCATCTGCGGTAAGTCTCGACAAACTAAGCATACTGACTGCCGGTCGAAATGAGACACAACACTGAAAGCGATGTAACAACTCAAACCAGCGCGGCATACGGATGCTCACCTGGATGTTATAAACTCGATGAGCGACTTGACCTTCTCGTCTTGCTCCGCAGAGAGGTCCACCTCATTGATTAGTGTGGGGGTGAGCTGGGGTAGGCCTGGCCCAGTGCCCAGGCTGATGCTGGAGGATGTGGAACTGGAGCTCAGACCCGAGTCGGTCATAGGCGAAGGCTGACAGTCCGGCACAAAGTCGCACACGCCTAGAACCACACACGGTGGGGGATTAATTTCATGCACACATACAAATCAGCTTTCCTGGGAGACACAGACACCAGACAATCTCACCAGTCAGGTTGAACTCGGGGGTCATCTGCTTGACAGTCAACACCTTGGGGTCATTGAACTCGCGGTTACGCAGCAGCACCGAGGCCAGTGACTGGACATTGCTGTTCGTGCCCTGGACGACCAACAGGTGGAGTAGGAGCCGTTTACAGTGCTCGTAAACTTCGGGGTGCTGATGGTCGAACCCTAGGAAAAGAAGATCAAGTGGTGATGACATACCGCAAAGCTAGAGAATGGACAGAAGCTACGTAGGTGACCAGTTTCAAGTATTTACTGTGATGTATTCCAAAGAACACAGTGAAATTCCTATGCCACAGTTGCAGGGTAAGAGACAGGTGTATGGAGATACAACAGGACACAGAGAAGTGAAATAAATATGCAATTAATAGCTGCTGCAGCAAGGAGGGATATGCAAACAACCACAGTACAGTACTAATAAAACGCATAAATAGAATATTAACAACAGTGTGCAATACATTGAAGTAGAGACAGTTACAGAAGAACATCCAATGGAAAAAAACAGCCACATACACATGTCTGAGTAACAGTCAGCTTTTCAGTAAAAGTACATGCCCACAACTGGTATCTACAGGTGCGTGTCCAGGGGTGATTACCTATGAAGATGGTGTGCAAGAGCAAATGCAGATAGGAGCTCCATTCAACCTTCACGCCATGGTCAACGATTAGGTCTGTCAGCAGGATGACTGCAATGTTGCACCTGGAAACCACAACAGTGCCAAGATGAGAGAAATATAAAGAGAGTCGGAGATCGTGGGTCAAGAGTGAGTGAGCAAGGCTTACCTGTGCAAGGGGACGCCGGGGGTGTTGGTTTCGGGTAAGTAGTCCACCAGTGGGGACCAGCAGCCCCCCGTCGGTGGGAAGGGTAGCGGCTCTGGATGGTTGTGCTCCATCACCTTCAGACGCCAGTTAGCGTAGACGGGCATGGAGTCACCTAGCAGACAAGGGAGAACACATTTAACCTGCATGGAATAGAGAGTAGCCACTGATAGTGTCCCACTCACGGGTATGAGTGTTCTCACCCTTCTCCTCCTCGTAGGAACCCCCTGAGCTGCTGCTGTAGCGGGACTCCAGCCGGTGATGCTGTCGGTTGAGGTTGCTGTTTAGGCCACCGTAGATGTCCAGGTGCGAGTAGCTGCGAAGGACACAAGGGTCCATCAGCGAGCATACGTGCAAACACACGGCGGTAACGTGGCGTTGCTAATGACACACGACTCCTACTTGTCCTCCACGTTGTTCTCCTTCATCTTTCCCTCGTGATGTCCGTCCCCCCCGGGTACCATGGTGTTGCTGCTGGATGTAGTCCCTAAAACGTACGGACGGCAACGTGGCCCACTGGAGCATTACGGAATATCCAAGAACAAATTTAGTTCAGGAGGGGATTGTGGGATTGGTACCTGAAGTAACAGAGGGGATCTTGTAGCTGGAGGTGATGCGGTAGTAGGGCGGGTTGTCCATGTGAGTGACCGCAGAACAGACAGGGTCAGTGAGCTCCAGCTCAGAGACCAGCTCCTCCAGTAGTTGCATGGTCTTGTCCCGGCCCAGATAGACCACCACCTTCTTAACCTGCCACAGTGTCACCGCCACATCATCATGGTGTCCGTGACCCGCGATTACAGAACTTCCAAGGTACAAGCATCGCGCTCGCACTCACGTAGGGGAGCAGGCTCGGCTCGCTGTTCACCCCGGACATGCTGATGAGGAAATGCAGAATGATCTTGAGGTTCTTCGGCCAGCTGTCCGCCAGGGTGGTCCAAACGTTCTCGATCTCCGACCAGGCGAACTCGTCCCCATACTATGAAGTAAATCACGACATCAGACAAAAGGTGTGCAAAGAACGCCCCCCCAGAAAGTGGGCATCCAACCTCACCTTGGCGGTCATGAACATCAGGTTGTTCAGCACCATGGTGGTGGCATGGGGGGAGCCCCATCCCTCCCCCCTCAGCCAACGCCTGCTGTTGATCATCATCATGTCCCGCTCCCGCGCATCCTCGTCCTCCTCGCCCGTGGCTGCCTCCCCCTGTCGCCGTGCCGATGGCTTGAAGTCGACCAACTCAATGTTGTTCATCCATGGCAACAGGTAGTGCAGCATTACCTGACGGCCTGCGGGGTGCGCAGTCTGGATACGCTGGCTCACCTCTGCAGCAGGGAAGCGTCAGAACATGAGCACAACTAACCCCTGGAGAGGTCAGAAATTCAGAGCTACAAAATTCTCAGATGGACCTGAAAGAAGGTTGTAATTCCTAGAATAGGGTTTCTCAACCCAGTCCTCACGGACCCACAGTTGACAAATTTGATCCTTCCCAGCTCCCAGTACATCTGTACCAGGTATTCCGTGCTTTTGATTAGCTGAGGGCTGGGAGGGAGCAAAAACGTGGACTGTCTGGGGGGCCCTGGGGATCGGGTTGAGAAACAATGAAGGAAATGATCATTCATTAAACTGAACAGGAAATGCTTCTGCTGTGCCACCATCTGTGTTGGTGGGGCAGAGTGAAGAGAATGTAGATACGGCGGACCTGAGAAAAGGGGCAGCGTCAGCTCAGGGTAGGTCCTGGCCAGCTCCTCAGACAGCTGGTAGTAGGAGACGGAGTAGAGGTGTGGCAGGGGAGACGGAGGACTGAGGATGCCATCCATGCGCTGGATCTCCAATTTATGGGCGTAGCGGAACAGCTTGGGCTCCAGGATCTGAGTGCAACCCACAAGAAAAGCCCAAAGTTTTACAACAAAGGAAACAGCAGCACAGCTGCAAGTGTCTGAATGGCGGGTGCAAGGCAGACAAGATCCTGACCTGCAGTAACTGCATGGCCACCTGGTAGATGTCCCTGGATGAGTCTGCTGCCTTGAACAGGATGAGGTTAAGCAGCACCACAGTGTCAGACTGGTAATCCCTGCAGAACATACACACCACACCACCAGGTTACAGCCCCACAAGCTCACCATCTTACCATTTACATTTATACTCACAGTGTATGAAACTTGTTTGTACTCCCTGGGATTAGAACCCATGGCATCCGCATTGTTAGTGCAATGCTTTACTTGTTGAGCTGCCATGTGGTTGAGTGACTCATAGGCCAGAGTCGTTGAGTCCTTCAGTACTAAAGACTCACCATTTTAATTAAATCTTTACACATAAACTCTAGCAAAACTGGCTCCATTAGAAACATATCTGGCTGTCCTTGTCATAGTCCACTACCACCATTAATACACTCTGTGCACTTTCATTAGAACGAAACACTGGGTGCCCATGGGGTTGAGGCTCCCCATGTGTTAGCGACAGCTCACCTGTTATGAAAGACGTTGGCGATGGCCCGGAAACAGCCAGCGGCGACCCTGCGGGACCCCGTGTAGCAGCGGTCCACGGCCCAGAACAAGAGGTTGCTCTGGTCTGGGTTCAGCTCCAGCAGCAGCGTCACGGCCTCACAGCCGAGCTGGTGGACCTGCAGGGGGCAGCGATAAGACGGGGTGTGTCAGCTTCTTCAGGCGGTCAGTGCAACCTTAAACGGTCTTTGGAAAACTCAGCCTGATTAAATTTAACGTGGTCACGTAACTTGAGGGCTGTAATGCCATCGTGCTGTTGCACCTTTTCACCAAGCTACGTTACCTTGCGGTCCTGGGAGTCAAGGATGTTGTCCAGCCATTTGTACAGGTAACCATCGGAAGAGAGTCCTACGTTATCCGCTACCGGCCCACAACACAACACTGCAGACATGGCCTGCAGGTGGAGTCAAAAATCCATATCTAGAACCAAATAACACCCAGGAGCAGTCCAGCCACATCAGCGTCCAGTTGCCCGCCGAACCGGCTGAAATACCTTGAGAGCACAGTACTGGTGCCGGTTGATCTGCATGTTGCGGTCGCTGTAGCGATCAAGCGGTGTGAACATGATGCTGAAGGGTCCAGCCCAGTGGCTGAAGAGCATGAACAGGCTGTGCCTGAGACTCTGCTGGGGGAAGATGGACCGGCGCTGGTGGACTGGAACATACAAGAGCCTTCAGTCAGGACACACATGCACTGCAAGGCACCTTGGATAGGGCATGAATATACTGAAAGCCACAACTCCCAAGAAGGCACTGCACTGTGCAAAAGGATATTTCATTTCTGTACATTGTACTTTGTAAATCAGTTTGCACTCTGTATACCATCTTTGCATCTTCTGCTGTATACATCAGAATTTCCCCAATTTCCCAAAATTTGCACCAATAAAGTCCATCTTAAAATGAATCTTTAGTCTTCGGCAGTCAAAGAAAATATTTACAGCTATATCGCGACAGTAAGCATATTTTTGCTAAGAAAAAACAGCAATTTATCATAACATATGCAAATTATCTTCTTTATTCCGAAAAGTTACTGACATCTAGTTGGATGGCAGTATGAACATCACTTCAGTTCCCAAACCTCTCCCCTGGGGTACCACCCCCATTCCATAGATTCCTTAAATGTCAATACCAGATTAACCTGATTACTTAAATAACTCAATGAGGTATTGATTAGACAAACACTTTGCTAGAGGGTCAAAAAATATATGAGTTAATTTGGATGGATACTGCAAATATTGGGGTGACTTCAGGAGAGGTTTAGAAATGGCTAAGCAGAGACAAAAATTTTGTTTTAGACCAAGAAGAAGGTCATTTTAACAATTTTCTTTGACTGCGCAGTGCTGTATGAAAAGGAAGTTGTGTTGTGTAGGAGAACCAAAAGCAGCCCCCACCCGGAACATTCTGGATGATGTTGGCCACCAGCGCACTGAAATGGCAGCGGATGTCCTTCAGCGTGTCGGAGTCCTTGTCATTCTCAGCTTCCAGAAGCTGCCGTGTGAGGTCCACATACTCGAGCAGTGTGCTGTTCAGGGAGTGTGTGTCTCCGTCAAGGCCCCCACTCGCCCTGGGAGAAGAAGGGTTATGGGTTCGAAAAGGTCTCATATACAGGAGTGAGGATGCTGATCCCGGAAATAGGATTTGATTACAATTGGGACTGTGAAACACAAAGAGCCATGAAAAAGGACCTTTCGGTGAAAACAATCCCAAAAAGTCTTTTGAGACAGAGAATGAGGCAGTCCCATGAGAAAAGGTCGCCTTCATACTCACGTCTGGCTGATGACGCCAGCGTCAGCCAGCAACTCAAATATCCGGACCAGCTGGACTCTGAGAATATCACGCCTCCGCCTGCGCTTCATATTCTGGGGAAGAGGAGATGAGTGAGTGGGGGGGGAAGGAGGTGGAGGGGAGACAGCTGCCTGAGAGGCGACCAAACCACAACACAGTCAGCATCCTCCTCAATTAAAGGTTCCCCAGCAGAATATTATAGAACAGCAGTGACAGGGACGAGTGAGGCGGAGAGAGTATGGGTGGGGATTCTGCTCCAGATTCCACAGGCTTGACGTATCTACTTACTTCTGGTCTCCTTTCAAGTGCCTCTTTGATAATGGGGTTCAGTTCTTCTATGAGTTCTCTGTCAAGATACAACACATCAACAGAGGTGCTTAGCTTAGCAGCATGGTAACATTTGGACTGAATCCGGACCGCGTAATCGATTTCATTATTGGGGTGCCCACCCGGTCAGTAATTTCAATTTTATTGACACAGTGGACTTCGGCTTTGTTTTTCCCAGACAGACCAATTCAATCAGGAACACAGTTGGGGATCCCTGCTAGATAATACATCACAACCAGGGGGACAGTAAGGGCTTGGATACACTGACTCAGGGGGTCCAGCACATCGCAGGGGCCCTTGATTATGTGAAATTAAATTATACAATGTTATGGGGGCGCAAGGTGACATTTTGTCAGGGGGTCCCAAATTTCCAGCCCCAGATCACAGCAGAACCTGAAAGCCAAGATTACAGGCCTGACATGAATTCAGCCCAGCAAACCTGTCTTGTGAGCGGAGTAAGGACCGACATGCATTGGTACCTGAAGGCCACTGGGCTGGTCCTGCCAAGCCCCAGCACCAGAGACTCTGTGATGTCCATGCTCTCCGAGCGCATCATTGGCACCACATGCTTGAACAAGGAGGCGGCGGATGGGATGCCGATGATCTGGAACCACAAGGAAGAGATCATTCAAAAACTGGGCCTTTGAAATACTCTCAGAACACAGCAGTGACCACAGATTACTTGTAATAGCTCCATACAGTACAATCAGATTGGATCAGTCTATTTCGCTGAGGATAAGTACAAGAAATTTGGTGCAGGTGGTGTCATGACATACCAATTAAAGATAACACAAAAAACAAATAGAATAAAACAAAGGCAGCAGAATGGAAATAAAACACCCAGATAAATACGTAGACAAATAGTGAGGCAACCAAATGTATGGTGCAAACAGCTTGGGGTTTGTGCAAACGAGCTTAAGAAGGCAAAAAGGACAGATTGACCAAGTAGAATTAACAAAAATTAGATTACCACACGTTTGTTAACATAAGCCAGCAGCGTTTTTTGATTATTATTAACCTTAGAATCGTAGCTGTAGCCGCTGTCGGGCGTGGAGGCCAGTGTCTCCGGTGGCGAGCAGCGGACAGAGCCCGAGGTGGAGGAAGAGGAGGAGGATGATGACGAAGCTGGGGAGGGCGTGGCAGTGCTGCAGCACAAGATCAGGTAGTTCCTCCACAGCCCCACATAGGAGTCGCTGCTGCTCACGCTGTTCACCTTCTTGGCGTTGATGGGGCTACTGCATGAGGGGGGGGGGGAGGAGAAAGTCAGAGGTCAAGGGCCAGATGTCAAGCTGGTCTAGTCCGATTTTCTCCTGTACTGCACACTAAATTTTTAATTTAATTTTTCATTAGAATTTCAGTTTAGTTGTTTTCAATGAGCTTTATTAGTTTTATTCATTTTATATACTGATAGCTGAAGAGGTATTTTATGTGATCTTTAAAAAATGCTGCATGAATACACAGTGCACATTTACGTACTCACATCCTTAACATGGGCAAAACATGATCCACGTATTAATAGGTAATTAACGGTAAATAAACGATTAGCTAAATAGATGTAAAAATGGGAAGTATGATGTCATTTCGTTTCAGTAAGTTTCTGAAGCAATATTTATTTAGTTATAGTTCTTACATTTTATTTTCATATCTTATTTCAGTTAAGTTTCCGAACATGTATGATTACACTATTTATTAACAACAACCGTTCCATGCACGCATGCAGACTCACTTGATGTCAACCTGAGGTGAGAGCAGCTGCAGGCGTGTGTAGGCGAACATCCAGGCATAGCTGAGCGCCGTAGGACAGTGCCGGGGCAGGTATTCCTGACGCAAGTAGCTGGACAGGCTGATGACCCAGGGGTCCTGGCCTTGTGTCACGTGGGCGAACACCCAGATGTGAGAGGGGCTAACCACGTCAAACTGGTGGCTGATGGGAGACGAGCTCCATTCCGCCAATGTCTGCAGGTCAATGCCGCTCGGACAGTACAGCAGGTTGGTCTGCAGGGGGCAGCAGAGAGGAAGACATTTTTCTCTAACTTTCTGAGTAACCATTCAGATTACTCGTGAAATACACCAAGCCTTCTTAATTAGCTATATCGGAAACTCTGCAGTAAACCTCAAATAAATGTGAATGGATTCAGGTCCCTGTTACCTGGTCAGCTCCAGTCAGGTGTATGAAGCTCTCCAACACAGAAGCACTCAGCCTGTCCATCACATCAATGGCCAATTCCTCTTCACCCTAGAGAGAGACCGAGGGACTCACATCACAGCTCTACAGCACAGGAAAACCCACAAGTGCCAAGATCAGGTCATATGAAAGTTCCGACTGCTGCAACATTGCAAATTTTCTGCATAACTAATGCAGTGAGAACCAGAAACATTAGCACTGGAAGTAGAGTAACTAGAAATTAACAGCACACAATCATCACAAGTGTTATCAGATGTCAACCTGACAAGAACTTGATCAGCATGCAAGTTCCACAAGGGTGGTAACAGGCCAAAGGTGACTTGCGGTATGCTGCGGTTACCTTGGCGATGCCCAGTGCAGCAGCCAGCGCCCGCACCTCCCTCAGCACATTGACAGCCAGCCGGCGAGTGGCAGGCCGCACGCTGCACAGCACCACTAGAGCCAGACCTTCAGCTACATGGAGCACTGTCAGCGGGGGGCGGTCCAGAGATAGAGAGGACGGGCCCCCACTCACATTACCCTGCTGTTGGGAGAGAGGGGTAGGGGTGCGACACAGGGTCACTTGAAGCGTCGGTACATTGGAATCCTAATTACAAGAAAATTCTAATGACAACAACAAATTCTGGGATTTTCGGGTACCCCGGTCTCCACGCCCTTGTGGCTGGACTGCACAGCCTGCCTCCACTGAGAGAGAAGCTGCAGCAGCATCTTGACGGCGTTGTCCAGCAGCGTGGGGTGCACGTCGGTCACCTCACGCACGATGAAGTACACAAAGCCCGAGAGCACATCCTCCCGCCAGGATGGAAAGTCCACCATGAGTGCCTGCAGGGTGGTGAAGGCCAAGCCTCGCAGTTCCTCGTCCATGTGGATGGTGAGCCTGCCAGAGAAGCAAAGGGGGCAATCTTATTAGCCAATGATACTGGCATAGCAGATACCAGATACTGGGAAGAACCAAACATCCACATGTACATATTGGAACACTAGGGAACTAAAAGCAAGAGGTTCCGAAGCATCAACATTCTAAATTTCTTCACATTAGAAACCAGAAGGATTGGAGTCATATTTGTAAAACCCTGACTCAAAGAACAGGCTACTGAACCTAAAAGGGTCAAAGGTTAAAGGTCTTTACTTGGCCAGCAGCTCAATGAGTTCCTGCCTGCTCATGCCGTCTGGAATGAGTCTTGGAATGGCTGCCACACACGTTCTGAATAAATCGATCTTCGGCTTCCTCTCCCCCCTATGAAACGTACAGACAGATAAACTCAAGATTCCCCAAGGTGAGACACAGACTTCCCCAAAATCATCAAGGAATCATGAGGAACCATGTCAAGTGGCAGCTTTCCAAGGCACAAAACCCACGTGATCATGTCCTCGGGTTCCTTGTTGGACATCTGTACGTTGGTCATGCTCATTGAACGGCCCACCTCCTTGTCCAGGTGCCTGAGGATGTTGTCCAGAGCCTTCCGGACTTGAGGATAGTAGAGGGACATGCCTGAAGAAGCAATTGACCATGGTCAGCCTTCCTCAACAGAAAGGATACCTTCCCTACGGATAAACAAATCTAAATAAACTGTAAGGGTCAAGGAGAATTTTTTGCCAAGTAATGCATTCTGGGAGACACACCTATAACCTTGGCTTCCTCATCGGTCAATGTAGTGTTGAGGAAGATCTTTTTGACACGCAGGGTGTTCCCTGAGGGCAGGATGACACCTGTGGTAGGCATGGGTGGCTCGCCATCTTTCTGCTGCAGACTGTCCGCTATCACCAGAAAGGCTCTCAAGCCAATGTTCATCCTCTGGTGTGGGAAGAATGATAAAATGCAAAATCCACAGGAGGAGCCACATACAGAAGGAGGAGTATGAATAAAGAGTGAGGAGTCAAGTGATCGAGAAGCTTAAATAAACTGCTTCCAATTAGTAGGAGGGAAAACACTAAGGCCTGTGTTGTAGGTTGTGAACAGAATTGTGTCATGTCCACAATTTAAAAATCCATCAGGTTTACAATTCAGTATCCAGCTACCACCAGCATCACTGTCACCTCTGACAAACATCTGAAGAAGACTGCTGTATATTTATGGTATCAAGTTCCACAGATCTTAAACTACCACCCACACTTAACAACCAGAGGAACTGGTTAGAAAACCAACAATGTGTCTATAGTTTGATTCTGCATGAAGCATCCTCTGTCTTCTGCAGTTGGCAAGGAGCGAAAGTGATCAGAGGACAGTTGCAACAGCCAACCTCCAGCTCCCCATGGTTCAGATCGGCAGGGCAATGCACCAATCGCTGCATCACTGTCTCTTGTTACGGGTGCACCTCAATACAACTGCTGAAACTGAACACCTGTGTCCTTGGAGATACCAAAGTAGCAAGGAAGAGAGCCACTCACCTCCGGGTTTATCGTGAAGGTTTTGTGTGATTTCCCAACACAGAGGAGATCGTAAATGATCTCCTTCATGGCAAAATCGAGCCGTTCCTGAAACATGGTAGAGGGAGGGGGTGATAACAGCAAATCAACGACATTTTAATACACATAAAAACATTAGCTAACATAAAAAACACTGGATGTTCTACAAGCTTTCACAGAGCAGCATTTCATGGAGCACAAAAAAAAAAGAACAATCCGGTGCTGACGGGCGCCAAGCTCACAAGAACAAGTTCGGACACAGCGAGCAAACAACTGAAGGGAGCAGACATCTCGCAACACATTGCTCATTGTTATGGCGAAACCACATATACCATGAGAAGCCTGGAGGGTTAGCTGGTTGTGTGCCTAAGACGAGAAAAAGCAGAGAGAGGCTTCTATGCTTCTGCTAGAAAACGAAACCAACTGCTGACCTGAGCGATGAATTGGATGATCTTGACGAATATGTTGAGGGGCGTGTCACGGGGCACCACGCTACGGGAACCTTTGGGGAAGAGCGCCGAGACGATGCTGAGGAGGCGGCTAGAGGGAGAAAAACAGGAGTATGGTCAGAAAGGCTGGCTAACGCCAGGTACGAACACGCGGCCAGAGACTCCTCACCCACGGACACGACAACAGTTCTTCACACAGGCTCTAATCACCAGCAGTCCCAGTCAATAATGGGGCTGCATGGTTTAACTATGAGAACCAGTCCCAAGATGAGGATTCCTGCAGGCCGAGAGCTCTGAGTGGGGGCATGAGTGGGGGTGTGTGGACACTGAAGGGCACCACTTTGCTTCACTTCATTTAGATGATTATTTGCTTGGAAAGTCCAATCAGAAACTGGTTGGTGATCCGGCGTGTAACAAAATTAATTTAGCCTTTTACAACTCAAGATTACATTACATTTTAGCTGATGACACATACACAATTCCATCTTGTTTCCGGGACTGTGGGTTCTTGATGGCTATACATTGATGATTCAAACAAAGAGGTGTGTGTCTGTGTAGGGAGTATCACTGACCTCTGGGTCACCGTGTTGCTCTCACACTTGATGCGGATGACGTAGACCCACAGCAACCGATACAGAGACTCCAGGGCCACACGGGACATCTTGGGGTCCTTGTTCTATGGAGGCAGAGGATGAAATAGGAGGGTGATAAATTCTCCAAAGAATATAAGCATAGGTCGCCATTCACATGCAGAGGAGCACCGTCCATGTGACACTAATGGACCACAAACCATTCAGACCAAAAACACGATCACCTTCACTGACTTTACTGACATGATTTGACACCCTATGGAAGCAATACCAGTCCGACACTGTACATAACAGCAGGCATGCTGCCAGACTGTTTCCAGACTGCCTCGTACTCACTTAATGGACAGAAAAGAATCTGAACATAAAGAATAGCGACTCAGAGTAGGCCTTAATCAGAGTGTGTTAAGCACTGACACACTCAGATGTTTGCATTACAAAAGACAGACTGAAGCATAGAAGTGGGTGTGTCTGGGACCGTGCCAGGCAGGTGTGAAGCGCGCGCGCGCACACACACACACACAGGGGGGATACGCCCAGGCTGGGCACATAGAATTGCAGCCAAATCAACAATCCCTTTGAAGGATGCCTGTGTTAGCCTAGGTTATCTAGCCTGCATGTACAACTGTACCTGGAAGGTACCTTAACAAGAGGAACAAGTATTTCAAAAAATTAAACACTGAAACTGTTTGAACATGTCAGATGCTGCTGACTAATATGTGCTTGTTAATCGCAGTACAAACAGTTTTCAGACAAAGCTTTAGAGTCCAATGAGGGTAAACAAAGAACGATACCAATACTTATCTATCTGTCGGCATACAGCTGGACACAGTAGACACACTCAAACTCAACTCCACACTATAATGTCTCGTACACCAAGAGAGGGGGTGCATAGAAACGTGACTGCTCATCACATAGCGCAGAACCAGGAACTGATCCCACCAGCAGGGGGACCTACAGAAAAGCCACATCAAGACTCGATCATGTCAGCAGCACAACAGCTGCTAACACTAATGAGTTTCAGAAACATGCGTATTTGTTTACACAGGTGATCTAATTAAAAAATGTACAGAGAACTCGCTGTGAAAAATGAGGAGCACTGGTCCATATGCAAAGAAATCACAGGAGTGATCTCTGTCATATTTCAGCTGTGCCATGTCAATGTGTGAATGTGTGTTGGGTCTGTAATGGTGCCTTTCCTGTACCATGAACAGGGACTAGTTCTAGCTCAGCTCCAGCTCGGTTCCAGCTCGCTTTGGTTTTCCACTGCAGAAAGGTCGACTGAGCAAAGGCGTTGCTGGGTTTACAGAGCGCCAGTGACATAAACCCGAAGAGATGTTTAGTCACTGTTTACATGGTGTACATCATGAATAACTATATGCTAAATTCTACTAGCACATCTGTAATCACTGTGTTACATTAGCATCAAATGCTAGCAGAATTAGCATTCACTTGTGCACATTTGCATTATGAATTCAGTTCGTTCAGCTGTTCTATAGCACATTAAGTTGGAAATTTTCAAGTTCCAAGATATAGGGGATGCATTATTACATTGTGAATTGCAATATTACTAATAATTAATATACAGAATATGCGGTTTTTGCCTTCAGATAATCCATGCATTTCGACCAGTCAGATGTCGGTGACACAACCACGGAAGGGTCACAATTTAAGTACACTCCTTGGGATTGAAACTCATGACCTTTGTTTTATTAGCACAATACTCTACTTGTAGAGCAACAGGAGCAGCAGCCAAAACACGTCCTGGAAGTGCACAGTGGGAGACCCGCAGCTAATCAACACCCAACAAACACAACCCTCTTCACATATCAAGACAAATTAACACACACACACACAAAAACCTGGACCTGAGCCTGCTTAAAGAAGAGCATCTCACACGGGACCGGGCATGTCCGTGGGG
>JAODUD010000001.1:21332396-21352396 GCA_026784285.1 Stomatorhinus walkeri | reverse complement strand
GTCATCTTTTAAAATATAACCTGGTTATGCTAATACTTAAGTCCCAGAAAGATAAAGAGCTCCTGTCCGTGACAAACCCTCAGGCCGCAGCCCCTTATAGCCATTAGTTGGTGACTTACTAACAGATGAGCATTTCAGCTCTGCATGTGCAAGCGTACGTGTGAAACCATGTGAGGCCCAACAAGAACAGTCTAATCAAACCTCCCGAATGAACCCTCTCCGACACCCCTAATGCCAATTCTTTTACTCAACACATTTTTTCAGTGCATTTCCTTGCTGGCTTACAGGAGCTGCTGTAGATTAATGTATCCACTAACTGTAGGTCTCCATCTGCCAGCAAGACATACACTCTCTCACTAGTTACACACATTGTGTATGTTTAAATGGTCAGGCCAGGGTTAAGCCAAGTGATTGGTCTTCAGGTGTCCTGACAGTGACCTGTCTAACTGAGGAGCAAGCCCTAGGGTGCTGCCAGTCTGCATAGGCAGCCCAGAACAATGTCCACATGTACTGAGGAATGCAGGTCAGGAAGCAAAGGGGAACAATGCAGCTGAGCAGAGCAGTGCAAACAGGAAGCCCACAGAAAGTGCTTAAGAAAGTGCTCCGCTTCCTGTGTGCAATCTCCTGCCCTCATTCGCTGGTTTACCGATGACGTCAACAAGCCCGTGCAGACCACCATGCTTCAAGAGCAGCTGTGCATGAAGGCAGACAAGCCCCTGTCCCCAAAAGTGGAGAGGAAGGCAGCCGAGCAAAATAACATTTAAAATAGTCACTGTGCAACAAGACAGACTTGCTGGTAAAAAGAATCATTGGCAACTTAATAATGCGTTCCATTTGCCCTCATAACTCTGATTCTGAGTCAGATTCTGCTCCTCAGAGAAGGGAGTAACGACATACATGCTCCCATTTCTCGGAGATCCGAGAAAAGTCTTGCAGCAGCACAGAGGATCCCAAGTTCAGAATCCAAGATGGCTGCGCCCTTTATCAACAGAAGTGAAAGTTGTAGCTTTATACTATTTAAGCTACTTCTCATTTGTGGCTTATTAAATCAGTCACGCACACTATACTGTCCAACTTATCTGTGGACGTGTTGCCACGGAGTATTATACGTAAAGCACCGTGCGTAATGTGTTATCAACTGATATTGCTAACGGTGGCTAACAATTAACCAGGCTTGAACTGGATTTCATGATTAGTCAGAGTATTTGTCAGATTTAAAGTAGCTTGGGCTAATTGCAAGTGAACAAAGATAAAGACCATTTAAACTGAGGTACCTTAAATCCGACAAGTGGTCCGTCTAAGCAAAAAATCTTGGTTTTTGATACGGGTCCATGGTATTGCAACTTCTGTGGCAAATGGAACGCATCCGACTCGGTTTTCCCCGAGTTTTTAGCGGATGTGACAATCGTGGCAACTGAAACTCGGATCCAAACGCAAATGGAGCACACCATAAGTATAGCTGTGTGGGAGAGAGAAACTGGGGGGGGGGGAACAAAAATCCCCAAAGCAAAGAGACTTCTTATCCTCATCAAGCTGCTGTAGTAAAAGTGCTGGCTCAATGACCCAGCCAGCCACACCTCACAGAGGAACTCATCACTGAACAACAAGCCAGCACTAGCCTCTTCCAGCTCCAACGCTGCCGATCTACACGCCAGGCCCCGTATTCAATTCTGCTGCAGACCTGTCCCTGTTTGGGTGGGCTTCATCTATCGTTTCAAAATCCGTTCTCCACTCTCTCACACACAGGCGCATTCAGAGAGTTGAAAACCACAGAAGCCACTTAAAGAGAATGACAGCACTCTCATGAGATCAACGATGATAGCAAACGCAACAGGATGTTACGGCTTCTTTGCACGGGTCGCCCTACCCTGAGAACGGGCTTTATATAACACAGCCTGGGAGCTATTTCTGCTTTTTCAGCTTGGCCTCCTACTGATGACAGCACTTTCCAGTTCAGCGGCTGCCACTCTAGTGAAGTCACTGGGCCCAGACTTCATAGCCGAGAGCAGCGGATTTTCTTCACCAGCCCTACTCATCACATTGGCTCACCGTCACCTGTGTAAGAGAGCAAATTCCCCTTTGCCCACGTGTGACCTCAAAGTTGCAATAAGATCACATTCAAGCATGCATCTATCAGCTAGCACAGTAGTTAAAGAGCACAATGAAACAAGTAGGATGTCAGTTGAAACCACAGGCACAGCGAAGCAATCCTTCTCTTTTAGGTAGTGTGAACAGAGAGTATGTCAGTGGTACAAACATGTAAAGAATGCCCAACCAGCAAGAGCACAAACACTCCGTCATAAGAGGAGTTTCACAAAGAATCATCCAGCTTTGAGACCTTTTACTTTTACAGTATGGGAGCTAAGTAGCCACACCCTTGTACCCCACTGCCTTCTGGGTAACAGTGCAAGTCAGCAAACAATATACTGCAGCACAGTGAATGTCCCTGACTAGCTCGCTGCTTAGTGATGCTCATGAATATTAATAACACACCGTGGTAAATAAAACCCAGCGCATCACCTTTGGCGAAAAGTCGAGTTAATCATCGATTGTAAATGAGTCACACACACACACGCACACACAATCATGAACTGCCACGATGCAAAATCAAATGCGGTGAATTCCCAGGAACCTGCAAACAAATGGCAAACAATGTTCCTTCACAGGACTCCCTTCATTCCTCGCTGGGGAACCCCGCCTACCCCACTGGCACTCACACAGACTTTGGCTGTTCAGAGACCAAGACCATATGCATTCTCATGCCCATGGGCCGGACAGCCGTCGCCAACGCAGTGTGATCCCGGCAGAACTATGGGCAGCTCTCACCTGACGTCAAACCCCCTCCCCACACTCATACTTTGGAGTCGAAGCAGAAGTGCAAACACATTAAAGGCACGCTTACTTCCTCATTCGGATGGTTTAAAGAGTCATTTCCTCCATTGCAGCCTGACAACAGTGCTGCTCCGGATCTGTGGGATTCTACCGGAACATCTGTGTCGATCCAAAAAGCAATACGGAAACACACTCCTCAAACACAAATAACCCCATTAATCATATTCCTCATTCCATGCTAATAATATCATCGTCATACATACAGTATCTCACAAAAGTGAGTACACCCACACATTTTTGTAAATATTTTAATTTCTTTTCAACACTACATTGTATCAAAGTGTCATATCTTTAAAGCAGTCAGTGTACCAGTCAGCTTGTATAAGTGTTAATTTGCTGTCCACTCAAAATAACGAAACACAGAGCCATTAATGTCTAAACCACTGGCAACAAAAGTGAGTACAGCCCTGAGTGAAAATGTCCAAATTATGCCCAAAGTGTCAATATTTTGTTTGGCCACCATTATTTTCCAGCACTGCCTTAACTCTCTTGGGCAGTTCACTAGAGCTTCACAGGATGCCACTGGAACCCTCTTCCACTCCTCCATGACGACATCACATACTCCTTCACCTTCCGATTGTGGCCCTACAGATGCTCAATAGGGTTTAGGTCTGGAGACATGCTTGGCCAGTCCAGCACCTTTACCCTCAGTTTCTTTTGCACGGCAGTGGTCGTCTTGGAGGTGCGTTTGGGGTTGGTATGTCGAATACTGCCCTGCGACCCAGTTATCGAAGGGAGGGGGTCATGCTCTGCTTCAGTATGTCACAGTACATGTTGGCATTCATCATTCCCTCAATGAACTGTAGCTCCCCAGTGCTGGCAGCACTCATGCAGCCCCAAACCATGACACTCCCACCACCATGCTTGACTGTAGGCAAGATACACTGGTCTTTGTACTCCTCACCTGGTTGTCACCACACACACTTGACACCATCTGAACCAAATAAGTTTATCTTGGTCTCATAAGACCACAAGGCATGGTTCCAGTAATCTATGTCCTTAGTCTGCTTGTCTTCAGCAAACTGTTTGCAGGCTTTGTGCATCATCCTCAGAAGAGGCTTCCTTCTGGGAAGACAGCCATGCAAGACCAATTTCATGCAGTCTGCAGCGTATGGTCTGAGCCAATGTGCTGCAGCTCAGTTTCAGGGTGTTGGCAAATTTCTCATAGCCTTGGCCATCTTTATGTTGCGCAACAATTCTTTTTTTCAGATCTCAGGGAGTTATTTGCCATGAGGTGCCATGTTGAACTTCCAGTGACCAGTATGAGAGAGTGTGAGAGCGATAAGTTTAACACACCTCCTCCCCATTCACACCTTGTAACACTAACGAGTCACATGATATCGGGGAGGGAAAATGGCTAATTGGGCACAATTTGGACATTTTCACTTAAGCGTGTACTCACTTTTGTTGCCAGAGGTTTAGACATTAATGGCTGTGTTTAGTTTAAGGGAAGTGCAAATTTACACTGTTACACAAGCTGTACGCTGACTACTTTACATTGTATCAAAACATCATATCTTCAGTGTTGTCCCATAAAAAGATTTAATAAAATATTTACAAAAATGTGAGGGGTGTAGTCACTTTTGTGAGACATTGTGATTAGCTTTTTTCCTACGGTTTCCCTTTTATTTCTTTACACAGTTCCATAATACACATGCTCCCAGAATGACTCTAGCAAGACAGCTTTGTATAAAAGCATCCACCACAAACCATCAACAAATACAACACCAACAATACCTCACCAACGTCCTCAGAAAGTCCAGATGATGCAAGCATGTCCCTCCTAAGCCCAACCCTCAGGGACCGCACAAACAGCCTACGTTTTGCTCCCTCCTAGCTCCCAGTCTCCGAGGACTGGGTTGAGAAACACTGTCCGATGAATTTCATTCCACCATGCTGGGCAGTATTCCAGAGCATCCCCACCAGGCAACACTCCCTGATTAATGATACAGAGCCGATCCATCAGTTTCCATTTTAGTTTGATTAGCAGTTTATTACCAGTACAGCCTTTGTGCGGTTCTCTGTAAGGGCAGTAGGAGCATCGCAACTACTGAGCTCTGCCCTGCGACCCCACTCCACCCCATTTGCAGGCAGATGGATTTGTTTAATCAATCAGCTGGGCTTGGAGCTACAAACACAGGCCAAGCCCATTCAACCAAAGCCAGCCCCCAGAGACGCAACCTCCAGCTCCTTGTGGTGCACAACATCCCATCAGAGTGAGGAATCTTTCCAGAAAGAGCCCTCACCACCCCAGACCAGGGGCCATGACTTGGGGATCCATCTATAGATGCCTCTGGCAACAGAAGCCTTGTGATGGGGTAACAGAAGGGGCTTTTTATTTCGGCGTGGGCTGGCACACAGACACAGCGTCTGCGCATGTTCGTGGCCGCTGCACAGGCAGGGGTGCCAGAGGAATCGGGAGAGGCCACACAAAGCTAGAGCCACTCTCACAAAGACAGCGACTCATCTGGTTTCCATGATGATATTGTTCTCACACACAAACACGCACACAGATTTTATGAAGACTTAGTAAAACAGACTGTGACCCAGAGGGCCCACAGAACATGTGTAGGGCTTGGGAAACAAAGTACAAGGTGCCGGCAGCTCCATGCCCACTGTGCCACGCCGTGCCCATCAGATAGGACTGTCAGTCTGAAAGCAGTTCAGCTTCCTCTCCAGTTTAATCAAGCTCCCTCCCCCCTCCACAACCCCTTCCCAGAGGTGGCAGACAATGTCACCAGCTGCAGCAAAAGGCCAGAGTTCCTCAGAAACATCATCCACCAGATCACACCCCCCCCCCCCCCCACCACAAGGCAGGAACCAAACAAGATCCGGGAGCTTGATCCAAAAAGCGGCACATTGTGTGCACGCTTATCTTTGGCGGTCATCCTGCCTGTATAACCCAGAGCTCGTCAGCGAGTCGGTTCCAGAGGACCCGTTTCAAGGAACCCTAGCTCATGTCCCACCCACCCCCCAGGAACACAAGCATACAAAAACCTCATCTCATTAATAGAGCAGGACATACCTCAATTCCATAGAGATGGGACACAGGGCAAAGGCTGGGACACTCCAGAACTCCAGAGATGACTGTTCAGGTATCTACAAACAAACACACAAGCACTCAGAGCTCTGCAGCAAATAACCCAAAGGCCTCATCTTTATAAAGGCAAAAGATCAACATGACACACAATAAGAGGCTATGGTCTTTATTCTCCATACTAAGTAGCTTTCCCATTCTTTCAGTAGGAGCCTCTTTTCAAAGCAAAATACAGGAAAAAAGGAAGAGAACCTGCACCTGGAATTAGAACAACTAAAACTGGAATTTTAATGTGTCATCAAAAAATAAATTCAATAATAAAAAAGCTGACCAAAGCCCTCTCGCATCCATTCAGTTCAACAGAAATTCCACCCAAAACTTGTGTGGAATCAGCCATTTTTATCATATAGCACAGGACAAAAGGCAGGGAACTCTGAAAAGTCATTCCAGTCAACCATACGCAAACATTATTGCTCATTTGCATATTCAAATTGCAAATGCTTTTGTCCAAAGCAACAACTGTCATAACTGTCGTGTACATGGGAAGAAAATGCAAACTCCACAAATACACGGGGTGCGAAGACCAGATTCGACCAGGGAAGCTTGAGCTAACAGCTACAGACGTTAAAGGACTTCACATCCAAAAATGCAACTACCACGCATAAAAAAGGAATTGCTTAAAATCAAAACATCTTCATTAAAAATGTCTTGTAATCTGCAGTGTATAAATCAACATTTTTCAACCTCAACTGTGCATGTATTCACAAGTGCTTTCAATCAATGTGCTCAACTTGAAATCAGTTTACATTTCTCATTTATGAAAACAGACCTGCCCTTTGCTTTTAAGTGAATATTTTATTAGGGAAGCACCACAAGTACACCGGATAAATAAAATGCTGTGACAGTATATCACAATGATGTTACTGCCAGGGGCTTGCCCACAATAGCCTGACAATGTTTTGACACTACATTTTAATTAGAGGCCACTGTCACCTGTAACACCAAGCAGGGCACTAATTTAATTACACACTGTCAAAGAAACAAAGAGCCAAGAGGAAACAGGACAAAGGACCAGCACATTTACAGCCATGGGGTGTGGCTCCCATGCCTCTAATCATGGTCTCACTGGGACTTAGAGGATCCAGCAAAAGAACACACGTCTATTTTGTTACTTAAGAGGACTCAACCACATTTCATGCTATTTCTTCCCACAATAAACATAAGGAAGGACATATGAGCTGCAGGATTTCAGTGGGAGTTCCTCTTTGAACAAGATTACACTATTGTATTTACAAACAGTATAATTATAATTTATATTTACTTTTCAATACATAGAAACAATTGCCATATGCAAAAGAGAAACTAAATGCACCATTTAAGAATTTCCAATTAATCAATTTTTAGCCAGTTAGAAGTGCATTTACTTTGACCATCAGAGAGTAGAAATACAATTTCATATACAAGGTGTCACCTTCTTGAGAAATTACACTTATTAATGGTAACTGATGGCAACATATCACAACAGCAAGACAGCAGAGCAGAAAGGTTGAATGACCTCTGTTTTGAGGCTGGATGACTCATGACTAAGATCTCATATCCGAATCTATGTCATCTCATATGCCAATAACGATTACATATATGTCACAGCTGCACCTTACTTACTTATTTAATTACTTTTTTTCCCCTCTATAGACCAGCCTCGGTAAGAGTTGGACAAAAATCCACGAATGAATAGGAGGGAAGTAACAAAAGTAACATAACTGACAGGCAGGAAGCGATCAACAAATACGCAAAACCCTTATCACATGTACAAATGTGGACATGATTTTACACAACACACAAAAATACAATGTAATAGTACTGTGCGAAAATGCAATAGTTTTGCTTTCCCTTGCAATACTTCCTGTTTAATAAATGTACTGTGTCTGGTTAAAATTCACAAGATATAATTAATGGACTAATAAGTATAAACCTGAACAATACAGACATGTTCATTTAAATGTGCTTTAAGCATTAAACAGGGGACAATACACACCATGTAACTTTCATCTGATGTGTTTTTGTACATATTTATTAATAATTGCACTGTGCCCATTCACTGTGAGTGACTGTAAACAAGACAGCTGGGGTATTGAAGGTGAATGACTTACTTCCTAACTGTATTCAGAAGTTGATTGAAATTAGAGAACAAATATGAATGAAGGGAACACAGTGCGTTTCCTTATAATGGGCGTCAGTGTGTCACAAATAGACAAGAAATGATCCACAAATATGCAAAACACGTTTCACGTGTACTAATCACTATTTTTGTGAATATGATTTTACACAACACTAATTTAAAAATACATGTTTGTGGATAGTTAAATATTTGTGGATCATAGTACATATTTGTGGATTTTCTTCTGTGGGTTACAAACAATGAAGCCCAATAAAAACTTCCATAAGAGGGCCATATCCCCACGGCGGTGTGTAACACTGCAAACGATGCAAATGATGAAGTACTGCCATTTACAATGTATTCTGTAACCATGAAATAAACAATAGAGAATAAAATGAAGTCATCTGGTATAAATCGTCATATCACACAGCCCTATCCTAGCCCTTCAGTCCTTTCCAGTCAGAGAGCCACCTGTGGTGCCATTTCACACAGTATACATAGCCAGCTGTGGTGGCTCTCTGACCAAGGGTATTGCATGATCAAGGCCAGAGCGTGCATGCAAATATGCATCCCTTTAAAGCAAACAGTTTGTCGCACTTCCTGTTCTGCCGCTCAGAAGCAGAGAAGCATTCTGGATTCCCATCACTGACAGCATGCCTGAGCAGACAGTGGTATGCTCAATAACCACCACACACAACACTACTGCCAGGAAGCTCGCGCTTGTAGGAACAGACCATCGTATGCAAGTGTTAACAAGACAAAGGCAAAACATCAGGAGGCAGGGGGAGGGGTGGGGGATTCCTCTGCATGTCAGCCACTTCCTGTTTACTATGCATCCTTGGCATGTTCCATTCTGGGATGTCAATTGGGTCTGAAACGCTCCATCATCTCAAAAGGGTCAATCAGGGTCTACATGCAATGTAGCCTCAAAGCCACCCAAAGGTCAACAACGAGGAGAAATGCACAAGCCAGCCACACCCACTGCTACGGACCAGGCCTATTGCAGAAAGCACAACTACTCTGATTACGTCTGCCTCCACATAATCAGCATTCTGGGGCTCAGTTCAGGTTCAGAATATCAGTCACATAAAAAGACCACAAAATCAGTGCTGGAGATTAAATAAAAGTACTGAAATGTCTGAGGGTTCCTTGCCGGAAACATTTCCGAAGGGAACTGAATTAAAGTTGTAAACCCTATTTACATTGTGTATTGTTCCTTTCAGCTTTTTACTTTAGGTTTTATTGAATGTTAAATTCCATCTATAATCAGCTTTTAGGCTTTAAAAGCATTTTACGTGATACAGTTCATCAAAAATCTTCAGAAACACAATCAGAATAGCTACGAATCTGACTCTTTTACTGCATTACCTTCATTACAGTACTTATATTCATCACAGAATTACTACTTTACATAAAGTTAATTTTCATATCACTACAAAAACTCTAGGCATCTGGGTTGGGGCTAATGTCAATATTACAGTGAGGATTCAATTAATATTCCAATTAAGCCTGTTAAATTAAAAGGTCAGCCACCGTAGAAAACAGCTAATATATGCAGAGCAAAACAACCAGTTTAACTCAGCTTCACATGCAAGACAAGAAACAAATTGTGAAACTGACTTCCTTACGAGGGTAACTGCTGATCTCACATAATGCTCAGTGGGTCAGACGAGATACAAACAGGTGAAATGGAAGAACAACTACCCAGTGAGTCTGAGAATCCAGAAATAAAATCCCCTGAAATAGATCCCAAGGATGGAAAGAGCCATCCGAGTGGTTAATGAAGCTTGATGACAACCTCAGGATCAAGACATAGAAAAACCAAAGTAGACCGACCTATGGATCTAGTGACCTCTAATCCAGGCAAGCATTAAAAACAGCCTGCCAAAGCTGAAGACTCCAGTAAGGAATTTAATTATTGTTCTCATAGTATATAGTACAGGTGAACAGAGAGGTGTGGTTGTTCTCACAGGAAGTTTTCTGAAAATTAATCTCTACTTCCTGAGAGCAATGTAGGTCTATATGCAACATGTAATCTTGTTCTAATAAAAGTAAAACCATCTCATTTGATTGGTTTTAGGCTTTTTTTTTAATGCAGTCAACGTAGAAATAGGTATTCAACACCACAGTGAAACCAAACACATAGATTCTCTGGTGTTTTCATGCTGTCTGTTGAAGAATATTTAACTTTGCATCACATATTGCATTTTACTTACTATTCTCCATTCACCTTTCATAACTTTGTGAGTATGCTTTTTTTTTTTTTTTGCTATTGCTTTCAAATGAAAGCACTTGCACAAATCAAGGAGTAAATACACACTGGAGGGAACTGCTGGACCTACTCTGAAGGGAACTGTGTTCCCACACTTTCACGCTCCTGCTTAAAACAATCAAAGTTCTTCTGACATCTGAGAGTCACAATTGTTGGTCTGATTTTCACATTCGCATTCTTAAGCTGTGACTTTGGATTTGCTTGCAGTTAAGCAGCCATTAAGGCCCAGCAGACTGGGCGCTTCTTACCAAAACGCAGTCGTGGCACAAGTAACAATTAACACGCAGCTTACATGTTCTTCCAACAGCCCCTTGCATGCCAACAACCCTGCTTGTTTGGTATGACATGCCACCCATCCAGCTGCACAGGAGACTGCGGAGGGCACCAGTGGAGAGTGGGCCACAGGGTTGTCCCTCAAAGAGGAAGAGCTAGATGCATCCAACAAAATTTGGTAACATGCCCTGAATGAGAGACTGGTGGGCAAGAAGGGTGCTTAACAGCACAGACACATACAGTGCATTACACGGTTCAGCAAGTACAAAGAGCCCGAAAGAACACAGACAGGGAAAAGAAAAAGCTCCACTCAGAAGAATCTGGGAAAAAATATAAAGCTTTGCAGGTTTAAGACAGCCCATGGCTGCAGCATTTACACACATGCCAGCTACAGGCTCCATACGCCTGCCTGAACAGCTCCATACATCTACCAAGCACATTTCTTAGAACGTATTTCCTAAAGCACTTTCATATCAAGTATTTCGATAAATTGTGAGGGGACAGCCCTTTCTACGAACCAGACAAGAACCTGAAGTTCAAGATGAAAAGTCAGAGACTACAGGAATCATAAGGACAAAAGAAGAGGAACTCTTTTGCAATAGCAGTTACAGGCTCTGAAATCTTTTGAGACATGTTACTACGAAACCAGTGTGGACCTGAACTAAACTATAAAAAAGCCACAATATTATCTGGCAATGCTATCTTTCTACGAGTGACGTCACATCTATAGGACACGTGAGGTATTTTATTCACACCAAGGTCACAGGTCTGGTGAAGTAGGCTCTTCGAGGGGTACCAACCAGCTAAATGGAGTTCAGAGTAAACTCTCCCTCACGGCACAAGAAGTTCAAGGCCAACCCTATACCCAAGTCCAATCCCAGCATCCCACTGATACACCCCTCTGACACAGAGCCAAAAAGTCACAGACAGACCAATGAAACAAGCAATATACGATAAAGTTGACCATTTGACCAAAAGGTTACAAAAGTTTACAAATTTAAATCCCATGAGGAAACCAGCGCTGCGTACCTGCAAAATATATTCAAACACTTCACTGCATACAGACACAGGAGTGCAGGTAAGTTTGAGGATGGGAAACATGTAATTGTCTTTGAGCAGATATCTGGTAAATACTACAGAAATAAAGTCCTTCATGTCACTAACAGCAACACCAATCTGGCAGACAGGAATGTTTCCATACCGGCAAGAACAAGCAGGAATCACCTCATGAATCAGAGCCACTTCTCAACACAACTCCTACAACACATTTAGCAATTTAGAGTAGAACCAAGATTAACTTTTTTCAGCAACATTTTAGATTAGTTAAGAATTACTTTCAAACAGTACCTCAAAATGCCACATGTTTATTAATTAGTGAAAATGAGTCCTCAGAGAAAATAAAAATGACTTAAACAAGTCATCAAATTGAGAAGTCTGGTCAAATTTATCTGGGGCAAACCAAGAATTTCCCTGGCGTGTGTGTGTGCATACATGTGTTGTCTAAATCAATTTCCTAGTGAATGAAAGGCTTCAACGCAATGGTTTTAGTGAGTTCATGTCTCTGAGTGAGGTGCACATGGCTGGATTGCATTCACACAAAGGAGCTAGTCCAGAACATTCACAGCTGGGCACCTTCTGCCATGACAGTGGACACACCCACAATCTCCACAAGTGGCTGGTGGCAAAGTTACATCCAATCAGCTTACTGCTCCCTGCACATCGACCAGGGAGTGGCTTTCCACTGGCCAGTGAGTAATGACAGTGGGAATATCACCTGAGGTGATGTGCTTGTGACATCTGTCAATCATCCAACTGGCATCACATCAGGAAAAACTAAGGGCTTTCACCATACAATGCTGCAATAAAAACCTTGTTAAAACCTGAACGCAGGACAAAAAACCATACAGAACACAAGTCTGCCTGTCTGATGCAACTTCAGTGCTGGGTGTGCACAGTTCTAAACCTCCAATCCTAAAGAAAGGGGCACATTCACTCAAGGCTCTGTTATGCAACGCTAAACGGTCAGTGAGAAGAACTTCAGCATGCCAGACAATCCCTCAGAACAGCTGCCACACAGAATATGGGTTAGGGCTCCACCGAAGGACTCTAATTATGCATGTAAAAATAAAATCCACTCACCCTAATCACAGATAGGGCCCCAACAAGTAAATAGACCATACTGTATATCAGTGACTTGGGGAAACACGGTATAATATTACATACAAAACCAAATACTGAAATGTTATATACATTACACTGCTAAAATAACTATTTTTTTTCTGGGAGGTCTTTATGGGTCTCTATTCTGTTGTGTGTTATATTTACATATAAATTTACATACTTAGATGTTTTTGTTCAAAGCAAGACAAACAGCATATTACAATTACACGTGCTATCATTGAGTCAACTATGTATAAATGCAGCTAGACTGAGCTTCCAGTGAATCTCCAGGTACAAGTGTGAGCATTTTTGGAACAGGAACAGTAACTTCTCACAAAGCAAAAACCCAGTAAGACAATTCAATAACAAGAAGCATAACATTCAGGGAACATAAAGAGACATCTAGCTAGTATATAAATAATTAGGTAAAGATTACTTGTTAAGATACATAATACACTTACTAATAAAAAGTACGAAATGCCTGCCTTGAGGGAGAATACCTTGCTTTTAAATTTAACTTATTGGAGACACGAACAAGACTAAGCTTACTGCTAGTTCAGCTGTCATTAGGAAAAACATCTGGGAGTCAGACTACCTTCAACGACTCGTGAAATGAGCAGTCATTAAACGTCAATGCCGAACAAGTAACAAGCCAGTTAACCTGAAATCGCGTGTACTATTAACTAGTGCCATTCAGTATTGCTGGGTTATTCTAGAGTGTTCAGTTGAAAGCAAAGTTTCAGCCTTTTAAGACTCACTATAATATTCCCCCTGATGCTAGATAACGGATCTACTTCTTTGCTCCGTCTTGGTGTGAGAACATTGGTGGGACCGTGATTTAAAGATCCGGCCAAGGTTCAGCAAACAGAAGCTGTTAAAACTCCCTTCGGTGCACTGACATCGAAAATTACGTTACGTTAAGGATTTACCGCCAGGTGTTTGTACCTGCACCGACTGGGTTATGTATGAGGGAAGCAGATGCTGACCATTATCATCGGTTTTACACGTCTGTCACGGCTCCCCCGTCCAAGTCTGGTTACCAGACGTAAGCCAGCACAACAAAGACAAGCCCGGGGACGCTATGCGTCCAACGGCGGTTCGACTCTGCCGCGGAAGACCGACAGCAGTGCTAGGACAGCTGGCTGTATCCACACAGCGGGAAACCGTCAGGCGTAAGATCGCCGAGGAAAGGAGCTCGCGTGTTAAAAGCTCCGCAAAGTGCCCTCACACGGATTAATAACGTCAACTGGCCATACGGGGAGTCCAGCTAGCTCTCGCCAAAGCGCCGTCAGCTAATCGGCTAATTGCTAGCCCTCCCGATGTATCCCCCTCTAACTGCACATCAGTCCGGGTTAGCCACCTCGCTAAATGCACCGATGAACATAACGGAAGAGAGAGAACGGGACGGTCCTTAGTGTCTCTTCCACCCCACGAAACACACAACGTGCACGACCGACAGCCCGTCATCTCCGCTGCACCACCGACGTCGGGCCGCTTGGCCTTCTTCGCGATAAAAGGCGGCTCGTCGCCCCCAACTAGCCAGCTAGCACCAAACCGGTCGCCTGGTAGTCTGAGGTGATTCAAAATGCGACCGTTCTTACCTTCTATAAAGTGCTTTTCAGTTATAGAGTAACTCCACTGCTTTGTGTAAAAACGTATTCACGAAGCGAGACAAACTTGGACCGCAACTGAGAATTTCCAACAGTTAAAACAATAATAATAAAATAAACGTGCATCCACCTTAATATTTTTCACCCTTGTTATTTCTGTAGCTAGCTATGCTCCTTTTCTTTTTTTAACAACTAAAAACTCGACGTCTGGCAAAGGCGCCCGGCCCCATGTCCATCTGATTGGAGGGAATCAAGATAACGGCATTGCGAGGTGGCTTTTCTGATAGGCCGGCTAACCTGTCAAACTCGTGGCCTATTGTCCCACCCCCTCTGTCATTTACAATTGGAGTAAATTGGAGCCGCCCATAAAAGTAGTAATTTAATTTGTGGTGCTTTGACAATCAAATACAATGTTACCAAGAACGAACAAAATGATTGGCTGATTGCTGAAAAAAGTGCAGTTTCACACACAGGATAGGACGAGCAAAACGTACATCTCAGCATCTTGAGTACATTTTTAGAAAGTGGCAAATGTCATGTTTTGACAGGATTAAATCCTTTTAACACTGAAAAAGAAATGCCAGCTATTCCAGATTTATTTAGTAGTATTTTTGCGTTTGAACTTGAAGATAAAACGTTTATTGATTTCAATACCTGTAACTTTTTGTCTACTACCGTTAATATGATTTTTATACGGTTTGTAAGATAAAAGGTTGTAATAATTTAAATTACAATTATCAATTTAATGTGTAACTGTATGGATAGATGTGCCTTTTTAGTTATATGTCATTTCCTGTCTCTATGTCATTTCTATTTGGTTTGCTTTCAAACGTATATGATAATCCACGAGATAGTATTGATTCAAACAGCACTCCGCCCTATTACCCACCTTTAGAAAGCTCAGTTATGTCTCCAAAAACTTCCACCGTTCTAGGATCAGTATAAACATTATAATATATAGCTGTTTCGAGAATGTACTTCCGGGTTAAAAGTGCACTTCCTGCTCTCTGGAAAGGTTATTGGGATGTCGATGTGTTCTTAGTGAAGAAGTGTGTCTCATTACCCGAAACATGTCTCAGGATTCTTCGGGGTTTGCACCTTCCGAGCAACCACACGGGGTTTCTCCTCAGGCTGTAAGAAGATTTCTCTTTTGCATAATATGCCAGTTCTTTTTGTTTCCTCTTGTTTTTTTACACGACCAATGTGGTTAGACACAAACTCAGTATTAATATTTAAATCGACAGCTGACTAGACAGTTCAGATATCTGGAAGCATGAGAATATTAAGATGTCAACTAGCACGCTGTATTAAAAAATCGTCTAATTCCGGGTCAGTGTGAAGTTTCAGTGTCTTCCCTGCTTTCAAAAATGTGTAATTTAGCTGCCTTGCTATCTTATAAGTAATAAATGCAAGTAAGCCAGGCATACTTGCGTGTCTTTTGGCTAGATGAAAAGGAGGCGCATACTCCACTAACATTAATTTTCAGAGATTCCTGCATCATCTGTTGTTTTGTGCAATGCCTTTTATCTCCTGGGGAACCCAAATATAAAATCTTTAATGCGGAAGATATAGATAATCGGGGAAAATGGATAGCATGGGGAAAAAATACTTTTAGCAGCATGCTTTTTCCAATTATAATTTATTTTTTAAAGTATGCATTGAATGATTTTAGTGTGTTATATTATTTTATATATTATTATATTATATGGACAGTCAACTTGAAAGGACACACACCAGTTTTGCTTCTTGTTCAGAATCCAATAGGTCCAGCTTACGTTCTCACTGAAGATGAGAAAAGGGTTCTGAAGGAGTGCAACCAGGAGAGCTTCCGCTACAGATGTATGTAAAAGCAGATTGAGCACTGCTCTAAAATGGGGATCCCTCAGTCGGTCCTACACTTTTGGGACCGGCGTGTAAGTTAGCATGTTAAAGTTGCAGGTGCACAAATCTGAAGTTGCTGCGTTTACCATGCATGTCCCATTGGATGCTCTGTGACCATCTCACGGCTCGCTGGTCTCCCCTTCCAGCTGGACCGATTGCGGTGCTCAGCATGGCTTCCACGCACATGCTCATCGCCAGGGGTAAGCCCACACATCTTGCCACGGCGCGTCGGCAAGGCGTACCATGCCTCATTCTACAACTCTTTCCTCTCCTGATGCCTCCTAGGGTTCCTCACCGCTTCCCCGAGGTTCGGCTCCCTGCCCAAGATGGCGTGTGAGTACTATAGCAGCCTGGGGCATCTGATCTGATTTGAACCCCTCCCATTCAAGAGACCAAAAATTCATCCCAATTTTTCTGTTACTTTAACAATGTTCATAGGGTATGTATCCATCCATCCATGCATTCAACCATCTTCTTGCTGCTTTTCCTAGTCTGGGTCACAGGAAAGGCATGGAGCATATCCCAGGCAGTATGGGGTTCAAGACTGTGGTTATACCTTAGACAGGATGCTAGTCCACCACAGGTCATACACAATCACACACTATGAACAATTTATAGATGCCAGTTAGAATAGCTACATATCTTTGGACCATGGGAGAAAACCAGTGTACCCAGAGGAAACACTGTGCCACCCTTATATGATATTCAACCATCTTTAAGAAGAGTACATTTTTGATGTATTACGAAAATACTCTTCTAATATAGAGGTCACTAACAAGTGGACCGCAGTCCAGGTCCGGACCCAGAAGCTGTCCTAAATGGAACCAGAGCGATATCCAAAACAGAAAGTTATGATTTAAAACCTGACGGGGCGCTTCTATTTTAAGCAGCTCAGCTTTTGTAGTCTTTCAGTAGTGGCTTAGCAGTAGAACCGCCGTTTCCCACGCCAATGAACGTCAAACGCCTTTAACCGCCAAGCAAAACGTAATTCGGCGTATGCAGCCCTTTGTCTGCGCTAATGTGCCGTTAGTGTTAATATCAGCAGTGAAGCTAACACCCGCAACCAAAAAGCCGTAATGTTCCTAATAGAGTGGCTGACTGTCCTGAAATTGTAAAGCTGAAAAATTTTCAAATACAGTATGTTTTGTATAACATGTTGAATATATAGACATAGTTTATTGGTGATTGCATGTTCGTTGAAGTTTCTGCTTTTTAACAACTATAAGTACTGTTATTTGTTATATAAATCAACTTAGGTTAAACAAATAATGTATGTTTTCAGCGTTGCCAAATCTTAAGCATCTGGCATGACACAAACTTTCAGACTCATGCAGGAAATCTTACGGCAGATCTATATTATTCCATTATTAACCTAAAATTAGCTATGTCAAAAGTGTATTTATATGGTTAAACTGAAAATCTCACTCCAGCCAGCTGGCTGAAGTTCTGTGTCATAAATATTGTCAAAAAGTTTTTGAATTGTACTGAATTAATTTCATTTTTCACTCAACTTGCATAAGTGGCTTGGAGTGAATAAAATGAAAAACTGAAGTGCATTATACATATTTCATATAACACTGCAAAGTGAGCTTGAACATAGTCAGTTATCTCATAAGGTCACAAAACCACAGTCTGTACAGCTCTGCACAGGCGTAACCACTGTGAGAGCAACTGGATTGAGTCAGTTTCTGAAAAAAGCTTATGAGGAGTTTTCTCTGTATTCTGTTGTTTGATTTTATCAAACGGATCGCAGTAGCCTGAATTGAGTACACGATTCCTCATGCAAAACTAAAACAGCTCATCACCGCTGTAGCCCCATACCTGCCATGAATCATGGTCGTGATTGAATAAGACTGTGGAGGTGCCTTGAAGTGGAAAACTGGGATGACAATTCGGCCACCGGCAGTACACTTTGTATACCTGCAGTCGCCGGCATCTGTGGTTTCATGGCGGGAAAGATCTCCTACATGAAGACGTGCCAGGAGAAGCTGAAGAACTTGGAGAATTCCCCTCTCGGAGAAGTCCTCCGTCAGCGGCAACTCGGCCAGTCAGTACCATCCACCTACACCCCTTCTGTTATCACTTGGTACTGCACGCAGCAAAACTCAGAAATCACACGATTTACATTGTTTACCTTGTTTACCATGTTTACATTGGAATACATATTACACATGTCCATGTATTTATTGTATAACTGCATTTGCACCTAAAATTATACTTGTACTTCTGATGTGTGTTTTGTGTTAATATGTGTTAAGCGGAAGGACACACAGAATAAGTTTAATTGCATAATAGAACTGACTGTTTACTCTGCACTTGGCAAAACTCTTGAGTCTCCAACATTACCGGTCGTGTACATGTTTGAATTCCAGGGATGCACAGATTGATTCTTTTCTTGGCCAATCCCATTTATCGATTCTTTTTCTTGAACCTGACTTGCTGGTACCAATCCTGGCTGAATTTTGATTTTCTTAATTTAGTAATAATAAGGTTTTTTTTTACATTTCATAAATGAACTTCACTTTCCGAGAGCAAAATATTTAAAATAACCTTTTCAAATCAAAACAGCTCTGCATGCGTCGAATTAAATTGGTCATACCGAATGTTTTTGGGATAGATCTCCTTGGACACCCTGTAAATTTAAGATGTCCATCCCACACTATGAAGAATCTCTAGACAATAAGCATGTTACTCGTGTTTTACCTCCCTCACCTATCATGGAATGTTAGTGGGCAAAGGGAAAGTGAGGGGCGAAGGACACAACTGTGGATGGAAACTGAGTTGGGACAAAGTAACATGGTAGGTGGTAAACTACTAGATCGGCTCATAAAATCGGTCATATTGGCCATTTCAGCTCACCAGCCAGTGGATTGGTGTGTACTTAGTAAATTGCTGCTATGATTGGAGTGTGGGTGGATCGCATGGTTGTGCTCATACTGTGGTCTTTGGGCCAGGTTTGCAAATCGGAATCAGCCAGAGCCAGGGCTCGCTGACCAGCCCGCCCTTGAGCCGGTCTTCCAGCCTTCAGTGGACCTCCCTGGGATGCCAGAATCTTTCCAAAGCAGCTCTTCCTACAGCGAAATACCCACCTATGACACATACGAGCCTGCCCCCTTCAGCTCTACCCTCAGCGAGTCGGCCCCCACTGGCGTGAGCGACCATGTTAGTGCACAAGGTAGTGTCCATGAATGTTTGCTGCTCAGCCAAGATGCTGACCACGGTGATACTGGAGTGAATTTATCTTGCATTAACAGAATACTATTTCTAGAATAAAAATGTTGGTGTAAATTGCAGGCCGTTCTGTACATGGTTATTCAGCTTTCGTTGTACATTTTATTTTGAATCTGATAACGTTTGTGTTGCAGTACTGTCTGCTGATGTGAAGCAAATGAGTTTAATGTTGATGAATGACTTTTGTTAATTGCATTTAAATCTGAAATTAAAATGTCTGAGTTGGCAAACTTAATCTTAATCAGTTCCCGGAGAGCTGTTTGTCGTCCATCTGGGAAAAAAACCCGTGACCCACACTTTCTTCTAAAATAGCCAGTCACTCTGTAGATTTTCACTTCACATCTGGCCTCCCCTTGGAGTAGGAGGTGAAGTAAAATTAAATCTTGAGAGGTCATTAGGGTAGCAGGACAAATGCTTGACACTCATTGGATCCATGAAAAGCCAGGAGCTGCTGTTAGGTCTGTTAATTGGTCACATCCTTTTGAC
>JAODUD010000001.1:21311294-21323720 GCA_026784285.1 Stomatorhinus walkeri | reverse complement strand
CTGAAGAGTCCTCACACCTGGGTTTGAACAGCTGACCTAAAGGTTACCCCAAAAACCTACATACACACCGGCCCTTTACGGATAAGATTGCCCGCCCCTGTGCTAAGGAATCCTGCCAATGGTGTTTTCCTACTACTGATTTCTTAAAACTCCCTTTTGGGTAAAATTATGGAACTATTATGGAAAATCAGCTTCTTAATGGTTGATGCAAGTAGAAGGGTCATTAATGAACAGGCTCAGCATGCCATTGGTTAGTCTTACCATTGTAGATGAGCCCTCCAGTGACAGCCATGCTGGCCAGGGACAAGGGAAGAGCTGTGATGGGACCATAGTAATCATCAAGCTTCATAATTCATCACATACTCTAAAACAACAAGCTCCAAAGATCCAGCGATTTACTTTTATCCACTGTGAAGTACATTATGTTTTGGCTCATATCTCTCATACTATACATGCTACTCTATTAAGTCCTGTTGATCCATAGAGATGACAGTCTGGCCTTTATGATGACATCACATGTGTGGATGTGTGACATTGCCACCTTCCTCTTCCTGTTAAATATTTCATTATTTTTAAACATGTCTCCCCCTGAATTGTGAGGAATATCCTTAAAATTGGGTTTCAGCTGATTAGTGACGCAAAAGCATGGTATCTTTGCCTAGTCAGGCCATATTTGCAGTGAATTAAGGGCAGTCAACAGCATAGTGACTAAACTTCACTAAACACTACCAATTCTATAGAATTTGAATTGTGCCAATAAGACAACTACAAAGGTAAGTAAATTAAACAAAAACCTTATATATATATAACACATCGTGAACCTCTGGACCTCACCAGTTTTCATTTGTGACATTATTACCAATTGATCTCAGCCCTGCAACCCAGAGAATCCTACAGAGAAACATTTTCTTCTGTACCCTAAAACTATGTGCGGTAAATCTGACAGGCTGACCTAAACAGAAGGGGCAGTCATACTCCTGACAACCTAGCCAATAAAAACCCTGGTTTGAACAGTAAGGAGAGCGTGGGGGGAAAAAGCCATTAAAGTAAACAGAAGTACTGAGAACCATGTGAATATCTGCATCTGAGCGCATGCGTGTGCCTGAAGACAAATAAAGGAGCTGTTACCTCTGTACCAGAAGCTTTCTTCCTGACATTCCTTTATGGTTATCCACACCTCATCCCAGCCAATGTGCTGGTCTCCTGGATGACACTATAACCCAAACAGAGCATTTACCTCCCTGAACAGCCTTCACACTGTAAAGCTACCGGTAGTTCAGCTCCACTCACCTTCCCCTTGCAGCCATGGCCCTCCTTTTTTCCAGGGGTTTCCACAGTCACTGTGTTCTCAGACATTCTTGACTCTCCTGATCTCTCGCTTTCCCTCGTTCGCTGATCACCAGCCAGGCCTGCTCAAATCAGTAAACAAGGTTATTCAAAGGCAGACAATTTCATTAGTTGAGAGCAAAGTCAAGGTCCAAAGTCCCATCGTCGTAACCTCTTCTATGCCATTAAAACAGCGCAGATTACGGTGAGACCACCTTCCCTGCAAATAATGACTTACTTTAAAACCTGCATGTAAAGCCCTGGGTATTATTTAGGAAACACGTAAGCGGTGCTCTTGTAGACAAATGCTTATGTGAAGATCACTGGTGTCAGCGCCCCCTAATGGAGAATTTCGCGATGAGCATTCGTTTTTCCTCAGCGTTTGAACACAGAAATTTGTACTAATAAATTATGTTAGGCCGTTTTTATTTTTCGATTTTGATTCCCTGTATTACACGATGTCTATAGTGTTCCAGTACATAGTAATGGCAAGTGTTTAAATTCTATGTAGAATTAGCAGATACGTTGACGCAGTTTCTCGCTTAAAGTTCATGAACTATACACTAGCGCGCAGTGTAAAAAAGTCAGAATTACCGTTTCATAACTTATTCAATTATTCAGAAAGCTATGTGGCGACCTGCTTTAGAGCGCACCAGATGTACAAGCTGGCCTGGAGAGGAAACATAACTAATAAAAACCAATCAACCAGCAAAGCACCTGGGATTCCAGGCGACAGAGAAGATCCAGTTATAAAAGCAGAGTTTTATTCCCAAATCTCAATCCAAAACACAGTAGCGGAATGTCCGACAGGCAACGCCAACGAAGACAATCGTAGGTCACAGAATTGATCGAACAAGTGCAACAAAGAGGAAACAAACCTAAAACCAGGAGAAAACCGATAAATGAGGCGGACGCCGTACATGGGGCGGAGCAGCCGCGACATAAATGCTCAACAGAGTAAGACGCAATAATGCGTGACTGGAACCTACTAGATTCATATGCGTGTTTATGAGGCGGAACGAGAATAGGTATAGTTGAAGGCAGGAGTAACAGTTAAATTGTTTAGGATATTTGACAGAGAGAATACGTTTTAGCTACAGATCCGTCTAACCATACTGGGAATTCCTATAATATTAAATTAAATGTTTTGGATTCATCTTTGGACAGCTGAACTCTAATCGATTTATTCTGATGGTAATGGCCTTTCAGTTGATTGCTGAATGAAACGGACGTACCAGTCCACGCCAGCTGAGATCAATCTATAACTTCTATCTGACTGGAATTTCCACTAGGGAAAAATTCGGATCTTTTCGAAACAATTTAATTTACGGTGAAAGTTCTCAGCCTGAATGCATTTCATAAATCCCATGTGTAACTGAATACACATATATAATTATATAGGTGCCCCACGCTGCCTAACAATTGTGCTCAGTTATGCACCAGCTCACATAATTGCTTCAATGACACCTAATTGTTTTCTTAAATATTTTCAGCTCTGTTTCTCCCGAAGGCAGAAATCTAATATTATTAGCACTGTTTTCTGTAGGGACACATCTTATTACAAATGTACACGTTCGTGCTGTTTGTGGTGTAAAATCTTGAGATGTTCTCTTTATTTTGGCGAATGTGCCAGGCTAGCAGTTTCGAAAAGCCTTAAAGAAGTCGTCACCATCTACATTGCCCTTGTGGTCGACATTCTACAAAGCAGGTTGCGAAATACTTCAATGCCATTTTTATGCATCAATCTATGTGTACACTACTGGTGTATTTATTTTATTTTATATATAGGAACAGATATGGAGACTAATCTAAACCCACCTCCCTGCCCCCATACTTTTGAGAACATTCCCATGCACTGCGAATTCTAATAAACACTGACCTCAAAAACCTCCTTAAAATTAAATGACTTAAGCTGTACGAGTTGACAGAATATGCCATCTTAAAATACAGCGTAATCTTGGATATCAGAACTATATCCTGAACTTTCGTCCCTTGGCTAACAAAAGGATCTGGTCTAAATAGTGTTTTATCATCAAAGCGTATAAAGTATATCTAAATAACATAAACGACCGTATTTGATGGGTACTAAGTCCCTACGGCCAAAATACACTCTAATGCAAGCATTCATCAATGTCCCAACTTAAAACAAAAATACAAGTCTCATTAGTAAACGGGAGACCACGCCCTACAGTAAACAAAAGTTAGCAATTTAGCCAATGATTTAGAATAACACGCGCAAGGTCTGTTACTGATTGCTTCGTTCACCAATACACATTGCCTTAGGGTGGGCTCGAACTGCACACATCACCAATAAAAGTCCATCGTGGGCTGCTCTATATTTTGCACGAGGTAAGTCTTGTAATTGATATGCGTGGTAAGTTCACTGACCAATGGCTGACGTCGAGGGGCTGGCGTTTAGTGAAACTTTGACCTGTCACGTTCTTAGGAGGGCGGGCATAAGTGTTTTATCGTCAGCGTGATTGAACGACAGTCATACAGACCAATCCCCTACTTAAATAGAAGAGCCTGTCAGAGGCTTATGACCATCTAGATCATTCGTGGGCGTGTGGAAGGTTGACATGTCCCGCCCCTTGGCCGGTCTGCAGACTTGCACAGAAGCGAGACAGTCACTGTGTGTTCAATAAAAATGCACTCAGATGCAGCAGGTAAGTTATTATGTCCGTTGATGTCAAATTGTCCATAACACATACCAGCTTTACGGCGTGCCGAATTCCCTAGATGTTGTAATGCATTTTGTCTCGGAAAGATTTCTATTTTTTAAAAAATATATGGTATTCTGAAGAGAACTAGCTACATCGCCTATAAGCAAGCTATTGTACTAGCTAATCAAAAAAATCTGTCAGTTAGCTCGGAAATTACTTCGCTCATTGTATGATTTTCATATGTCTTTTGGCTGTAATACAAGTATCAGTCTACAGAAATAAACTTGAAACGTCTGTTTAGAAGAATAAATCGTGATACAATAAGTATACCGTTATACAGTACACTTAAGCAACTGTATCAACCTAACTGGTGTATAAATTAGATTCTATAGGTTCTTGAAAAGCCCGTCAAGGTTTTTGTCATATATGTGCATGAATGAAATTCTCATGCACTGCACGTTCAGCAAGACTGATACTGAATTTCGTAAGGTAAATGGGCCAATTTTCGAAGAAACTGCGGAAAAACAGGGAATGAAAATTGTGACGCAGTTGTGTACAATGTAAACGTTGCAATCGAGATGGAGACCGTGTAGCGGCTTATATGCGCCATCTGCGTTGACTAGAGAAACGACGTAACCTGTTTATTGAGGCGCTTGATTAACGTTGCAACATTCTGCAACAATTTAAATAGCATTCGTCAGTTGGGGAGAGTGTTAGGAGATGGTTGCTGAATATAATGTCATTATTTTACTGGGACATATTGGGAAGTGTAGTCCAGTTTCTTACATCTGTACTAATGCATGGAGGCATGCGTAATTATTTGGACTACAAGTCCCAGATGTCCATCGACTCTCTTGATACTTTGAAAACTTAGTGCAAGTTGTCACCGTGTTGTGTTCTGATATGCAGCCCAGTTGGATTTGATCGGTGATTACTACTTCGTGAGATGTGCTTGTTTAGATTTCTTAAGTCATATTTCATAGTAGATTCAAGCGATTTATTATCTATTTCATGCTATCGTGTAGTGTCATCTGTACAAATATTTGATGGATCAGTCCAGCCACCCATTAACTTTGCTTTAATTTGGCATTTTTGCAACTACTTATAGTTAGGCGTTTGGCCAGAAATATAGGCATATTTGACAAACTTTACAATCTCCAGCAATTGTACCTCCCCACCGCCATAATGCGTGGGGGTTATTTAACATTTTGATATAATAGCTTTTTCTGCTTTTTCTGTCAATCACTAATGCGCGAACATAGGAAGCTCTACGAACCCACAGATACACTGGAAATGCATCTTTTTTTCAGCCAGATAGGGATGAAGTGCAAATTGACATTTTTGCCTGTGTTACAAACTCTGTTGTCGGCGTCTGTCCGCGATCTAACGACAAGAGTAGGAGAAGGAGGCTGGCAAACTAGGACAGACGCTATTGCAGGACCTAAGCAACAAAACGATGCTTCTCTGCACGGTGCATACCGTAGGCATTGGCTAATTCCCACTACCGTGGGAAACGGAAGTAAAAAGGTCTAATCCCATGAACTAAACATGGGGCTTTTTGATTGACGTAACTGTATTTGAGATCCATAATAAAAGCGTGTTTGTAATATAATAATAATAATAATAATGCAACAATAGCTTTATGAAATCTATTTATGAACTTGGATGAGCTGGTGGATGCCATGTCAGTTAACTGTGGCTACAATTGTGACTATTGCTGCAGCTTTAGGGAGCAACAAAGGTGAAATCCAAAACAATGCCCTTGTGGCAGACCAGTAGGAATATGACATGTTTAAGGGGGTAGCGGCTGGCGTTGTGTCGAAGGGCCTGGGCAAATGACGGTTCAGTAGAATCTTAGAAAGGAAGATGATGTTGCACGCTTAGGAAAAAAAATCCCTTAACGTGAGTTTCTTCAGTAGAATGTGATGGGGCTTGACAGCGTGACATTTGCGTTGCTCATGGCTGGGAAATAAAGTTAAATGTCTCCTTTGTCTGTAGATTTTCAGCTGAACTCCCATTTGTCAACGCTGGCCAGTATACACAAGATTTACCACACCCTCAACAGACTGGTAAGGGTGCTCGGCATCCCCACCATGCGAGCAGAGATCAGGACGGAAGTGAAGGGGATGTTTGGATAACACGGGGGTGACTCAGAGGAATGGGCTGGCTGGGGGTGCGGGAGAACGGCGCTTTATGCCGTCTTGTTACAAGCCCCTGTGGTGACATTGAAATAGTCATAGAAGTGGGAAAGGCCTTGCCCCTCCAGGAGGCCTCTGCACCTGCTAACCCTTAGCACCCTCTGCAGCATGTATCCTCCCAGCATCCTTTCATGCATTTTCTGTGCGCTCCAGGTTGCAGTTTGCAAGTGCGTCTTCTGCTGCAAAGTAACTCTGCAGTTCTCTTTGCAGAACCTGACTGAGGACGTGAGCCCAGACACTCACGCCGCAGGTACCGCAGCCTCATCACGCATGGGTGTGTTAGCGCTGGACGTGGCGCACATGTATCCATTCAAGAACGTGCGTTTACATGCCTGTATGTGCGTGTTTATGCAGCCTGCTGTTCTAGAGCCATGCCACCCAGGAAAAAGAGGCGACCAACTGCTGGCGATGACCTGTTCGTCAAAAAGAGTAGGCATGACAGGTACATTTATGAACAAATCAGGGCTCACCAATGCACAGCGTCTCCACAACAGAAGTAGTCATCATCCAATAAGGGAAGGATGACATGCAGTGACTAACAACGGGGATGGTTGTGATCCAGCCCGAAGTGATTGCATCGCCCAGAATTAGTCACCATGTAACACACCCTTGAAACATCCCTTTAATCATTTTCTTCATCAATCTAGCATGTACCGGAAACAGGAGGCCTCGCGGATTAAGAGTGAAGATGTGTTCTCCAGTAAAAGGTGCCTGGAGTGGTTCTATGAGTATGCAGGTGAGCTGCACTAATTCTCATTCCTCTGGGTTTCAGTTCCATGCATTTTCAGCATTTGGAGCCCAACATTGACATTTCCTTGTTATTTTAGTGATTAGTTGCCATTGTCATTAGAGACTTCAGCCAGTTCTGACAATAGCTTAATTCTAGGATATAGAGATTCAGGGGAGATCCAATAGGAATACAGAATAAGAGCCTGCCTAGGGACTCAAACTAGAATGCTACAGGTTATATGTCGTCAAAGGTTGAATGTAGCGCACTTATACACAGACGTACACACATGCTTGTAGTCAAATGTTTGTGGGGACTGTCCATTAATTTCTATGGACAAAGCCCAAATCCCAGCAATAACGACCCTAACACCTACACAGCCATAACCTTGTCCATAAGTAACTAAACAAAATGCAAGACTAAGACATTTAGTTTTTTTTTTTTATTGCAGTCACAGGGGACTTAAGGGGACTGATAAAATGGTCCCCACAACATCAAAACATTACATTGTGGGAACACACACTTTATGTAGAACTATATTTGTGATGACCTCCCATTGCATCTTCATGCAGGCTGTGAAGATGTTGTTGGACCAGAGGGCATGGAGAAGTTCTGTGAGGACATTGGAGTAGAGCCTGAGAATGTGAGCCACAATACCAACCATTATTCTAATGATGGAATGAAAGATAATACTCTGCAGTAGCATGCAGATATAAAGTACTGTAGTCACTACTCCAACCCTCATGGCCAGAGTCCAGAACTTTGTGCCACTACTCCAAATTAGCCACCATGGCTTAAGTGGCAGTATAAATCTATCTGCCCCTTAGTCACAGTCTGTGCTCATTGTTGGCAGGTGGTCATGCTGGTTCTGGCCTGGAAGCTGGATGCCCAGAGCATGGGCTACTTCACGCTGCAGGAGTGGCTGAAAGGCATGAGTGACCTGCAGTAAGTCTTCACAACCACTAGAGGGTAGAGTGTAACCAGACGCTGAGCACACAGTCACCCTTCACTGTAAACGTAGGTGTATACTGTACATCCGAGCTGGTCTCTCTGACGAGAAGCAGATTTTCTAGACATCTTCGCTGTGTTTCAAAAACGGTGTGTATGTACGTTTGATAGTGTAAGTGGTTTCTTAGTGAGTGTATCTGTGTCCGGTACTTATCTGAAGTACTTAAGCAGTTAAATTGGGTTCAGCTTGAATCACCTGGAGTGCATTCATGTCCTTCCCAGGTGTGATTCCACAGAGAAGCTGAGAAACTCTCTGGATTACCTGCGGTCCGTACTTAATGAGTCCACAAGTTTCAAGCTCATTTACAGATATGCCTTTGACTTTGCAAGGGTAAGATGGTACGGTCATCATTGGTTACATAAATGTAATGTAGACTATTGTAGAAGCACCACTGATGACTCCAGTACTGACAACCAGCCCACAGTAACCACACTACTCCCATTTTGTGTGTTGCTCCACCTGATTTTCAACATGGACTGCACTGTTTTTACATGTAGGAGCCAACTCTGTTTATACATTGTATACTTTCAGGAAAAAGACCAAAGGAGTCTAGACCTGAACACAGCAAAATGCATGCTGGGATTGCTGCTTGGAAAGACGTGGCCTCTCTTCCCTGTCTTCAACCACTTTCTGGAGGTACTGTTCCTACCTGTGAATTCACATGGGTCTCTGACCTTTCCGTGCCTCCTATTGGTATTAGACTAACACTCTGTCTGTTTGTTATCAGGACTGGGTTATTTCCAGCTAACCCATGATGCAATACTCATCATGATACCAGTGTCATGATTTGATGCATTGTAGCCTGATGGTAATAATGGATCTGCTAAAATTTTTAAACATTTTAACCGGCATTAACAGCTTTTAAATATCAAGGGTTAGTCAGCATCTTAAAGCTGTTTCACATTTCAGCGTCCAGTAAAGTAAACCATGCGTTTCCTTGTGCATACATAAAGTGTACATTTCTGTTTATAAATTGGCAAATGTGGGGGAGAAACTTAACATTTTGACCTGTACTTGAACATTTCAGAGGAGGACGCTATTTTTTTTGTTGCAGTGCAGTTTGCATTGGCTACATAAACAGCATATTTTTAATCAGCAGTTGTTGGGGGAAAAAAAATTGTAAAATAAAACATTTGAGACTACTGCCGGTGTTGAATGGCACTGCAGTAAATTAAGTAATGCAAAGGCTCAAAATATCAATGAGAAATTATGATAAACTGAATTGTGGTATAAAAAGTAACTGCATATTGATGCAGCTTTATTTGTCATGCAGCAGTCCAAATATAAAGTGATGAACAAAGACCAGTGGTGCAACGTACTGGAGTTTAGCAGGACCATCAACCTGGACCTGAGCAACTACGACGAGGATGGAGCATGTGAGGACGCAAACACACAGATGTTCACGCTACACACACACACACGCTCAATCGCCGGCACGCTTGATCGACCAGACCCGGCGTTTTGCTCCGTTACAGGGCCCGTGCTGCTGGATGAGTTCGTGGAATGGTACAAAGACCGGCAGATGTCGTAGTGGCGAGGGGAGTCCCCTCGGCGGAGAAACCGAACCAGCGGAAAAGTCGGTGACAGCCCTGCGAAACTAGAAGCTCAGACGCCAGCCAGCTTGGACTGAGATGGCATCTTTGGGTCCGTTATTGTATGGAATAGGATGCATGCCATTACTGGGGGGGAGGTGGGGAGTGAGCAGGGGCTCTAAGTGGGGGGGGCCCCCTCTACATCCTTTGACCCCTCCACCCCAACATCCCTGCTGTACACATCTACCTTTCTGTGGTGCATTGTGGGTAAGCACATTATAAGCCCCATTCTGTGAGCTACGTATTGCTTTTTGCTTTTTTTGTGTATGTGTGTGTGTTTTTTTTTTTCCGCTTTGTCAACAGAGGTGCTCTGTTACAGGGTAGGTTTCTGTTATTCTGTTCTTAGTTTGCTTTGACTGAGTAGAGGAGGACCATCTTTGATTTATCTGTTACTCTCTGGTTTTACTCTTCAAAACGAAGCAGCCAAGGTTAAAAGAAGGAAAGAAAAAAGCTATTTCACGTGCCTGGGTTCTTAATTCTTTTATACGGTATTTACAAAATTTATTTCACATGATTTTTCTGCCTAATATTGTCTCACTGAGAAAGGATTAATGTGTATGGGTGATTATTTTGTGTGATTGGAGGTCTGTAGTTATGTGACTCGCTCATGGCCAGTTGAGCACAGTAAGTCACACCCTCTGGTTTTCACTCTCTGAGAAACCTTTGTCACCCTCAACTATTACCAAAGCACTTAGGGGTTACAGACTGGGCCACACCATGTGGGACAACATTTTGGACTGTGGGGGTCTGAAGTGTTATAGGTGGTGTTTGAACCAGTTGGGTTGCCTTCAACACCACGGACAAATGTGGCCACAGAGCCAACCTCCATAGATTTTCCTACCTGCAAACCACCACCGCAACATTAACCCCCACAGGCTACCTCCTTGGCCCCCACCCAGACTGATACTAAGCATCTACTTAACCCTTAGTCTGCAAGAAGATTGCTGTGATAGGAGAAAGGTGTTTGAGTTTTTGGACCGTAGAAGCACCAGTAGGTTGTGTTGGGTTTTAAGGTTGCATGCAGAATTCTACATTGTCTATGCACATTCTGTGTATAGACCCATTCATGGTTAATCCTTGAACTGTATAATAGAGTTAACTTGCTTCCAATTCAGTGTAATCCTGAGTGGGGCAATTTTTATGCCTCATGACACTATGTAAGACACACATACTGGGTATTATGGGACCACTATGGGTCTTGATCATATGGTAGAAGTCTCAAAGTTGAATGGAGTATGTCAGTTAAGTGAAGCTTCACCTAGTGATTCACTCTTAACCGACAGCTGATTTAAAGGTAAGGGATCCATCACTGCATGCTCTGAAGCATAGGTTATACTCATTGGGCCCCATCCCTCACAGCTGTCGTCCATAGCTGGGACACCATTGGTTGGGTGAGTGGTTATAGAGCTGAAGGGTGCAGTATGTATGAGTTTAACTCATCCAATTTCTGACTCTCAGCCGACTCCTCTCCACATGCTTCTGAAATATGTGAGGTGTCCAATGCAGAAAAGTGATTAGAGATGATCATTCATGTTCAGAAAAACAATTTGCCAAAAACAAAGGTGGTATTCTGCCCTGATGCAGGAACTTCTGTTTGTATAGATAGTGGTTTTCTTCTAACCACCCTTGTGATCTGGCCACTACAAAACCCTGCTCTAAATGTTGGGCTCATTAAGTTAATTAAATGCAGAGATGCAGACCTGTGTATCTATTGGTTTATTTGTGTACTCTGGTCAATATGGTAAATTTGTTTTAAGATCCATTAAGATGAATCAGTTTAATTAATATCCCCTGAACAATGAAGTAACCAAAGTCATTTTGGCACTTGATTATTGCTTTAATAGCAATAGGGTGCTGTTGTGTAATTAAGTAATCAAGAGTTCAGCTGGAAGAAAGGCAGGCATATTTTTCCCCTGAGGCAGTGCTGAGTGCTGTGGTGCTAATGCTAAGTGGTTACTGTCACCATCCGGTGTTCACTTTGAGCATTGACACTAAGGGCAGTAGTCCCATGGCCCTGCACATGTCCCAGGACCAGAGTTTAACCTAAAGGTTAACCTTAGGAGTACTTTTGGGTTTGATGGAGATAAAAATCAGAGGTGGCACTCAAGGACAAAGGTTACCTAACCACAGCTTAGGGTATGACCATGATAAACAGGCCGTTAGCCAGAAATACATTTCGGATGGGTCCAGTAGATTTTGCCGACTGTGGGGGTATCTCTTAATAGATTGCGCTGGACAGGAGCAAATGTTGGGGGTGGCTCAAACCAGTAATTTTTCTACCTGGCTACAGTGGTGATCAGTTTGGTGCTTTGTAGGGGCAAGCAAAGAACTTCTTTACACTGGATAGTGCCTGGGAATAACCCCGTCACTATTCTTCTCAGCATGCATTGGGCCACATTTTAACCTATGGAGGCTGTGATAATACTAGGATTTGCCTGTAAAAAAAATTTTCAACTTGCAACTTCAGTTTTGTTCAGATTTTTGGATAGAACTGAGCTGGGAAAAAAGGCTTTTTTTAAAGTATTGTACGGTAACATTACAAGCTTCTGATATCCTGTTTTACTCTTAACACTTTAAAACTAAATGTTATAATATACTCATTGATGAAGAATGGTTTGCTCCTAGACTAATGGTGGGGAATGCTGATACAATTTTAAAAAAAGCCTTTGATCGAATGTTACAGATTCCAGATTCACCTGTTCGGTTGCTATAGCATTAGGTGCAAGTGCTGATGGGAAATGTAGTTTGGGGCAACTGTGAAAAATACCAGTACCTTATGCCTCCTCTCTCAGCAGCACGACTTGTGCCAATCAGGTCTACCTGTCCCCTGAGTCCCAGTTGGGGTATGGGAGGGGCCTGTCTTTGGCCCGCTACCGTGCCAAGCCTTGGGGAGGGGGCGGGGGGGGGGGGG
>JAODUD010000001.1:21289708-21308510 GCA_026784285.1 Stomatorhinus walkeri | reverse complement strand
ATTATTAATCTCATAGCTCTGTGCATATTCTGTAGGTTCATTATTAATCTCATAGCTCTGTGCATATTCTGTAGGTTCATTATTAATCTCATAGCTCTGTGCATATTCTGTAGGTTTGTCCTTAAGCTCATAGGTCAGAGTGTGTCCTGTAGTTTCATCATTATGCTCAAAGCTCTGTGTGTATCCTCTAGGTTTGTCCATAAGTTCACATCTCTGTGTACATCCTGTAGGCTCATCACTAAGTTCATAGCTCTGCGTGTGATCTGCTGGTTCATCACTGAGCTCATCGCTGTTCATTTGTCCTTTCACTTCATCTGTATGCTCCTGGCACAGTGTATGATCTGTTGGTTCATCACCATTGTCATGGTGATTGTGGATCTGCAAAGATTCAGATGATAGAGATATTTGTTCAAACTTAACTACAGGATCAGTCGCTTGATATGTGTATTTGTTGACAGAATCTTTGTAGGAGAGCACATGATTAGAGTTTTCATCTTGTGGTCCATGTAGACCTTGACTTTCCTGTGGATGATCCAGAGTCAGATCTCTAAGCATAGTCCCAGGACCTGTCTTTGCCTGTATGGCTAAATTATATTGTGATAGATCTTTCCCAGAATCACTGAACTCAAAGCTTTCTCCACTGTCATTCCAGAAATCTGGATCCAAGTTTGGATCCAGTAGATTTGGTGTTTCAGATACAGTACAAGCTGTGAAAGATTCAGGTGATGCTCTAGGACTCTGGGCCGGACAAGAATTCCAGGTTGTGTTGGATTTACCCAGATCATTGTCTTTAATCTGGTCTTCCTCTTGTTCATAAATATTCTCAGACCAGTCCACCTCCAACTCTCCCTTAAAATAATTGTTATTGAGGTGGTTGTCCTGGTCTACTCCATGAATCTCATCTGGTTCAGTCATGTTGACTGGATTTAGGTTGACCTCAGCATCTAAACTGTAGGCATCGTCAGTGAGCATTATCTCTGTCATAGAGTTGTCTGACTTGTCATCACCTTCATTCCAAGGTTCTTGGTCTAGTTCTGGAGGATTGCTTTTTCTCACCCCTGAGATGTTCCCATAGGTTGATCCTGCATCAATACTGACCTCCCCATTTTTTGGTGTAACAGTGCCCTCTGCTGAGCACTCAGGTTTAAGTGAGGCACCATCAGAGTTGGGGAGCACTGTGATGTAGTATGGCTCACTAGCCCGATGACTGCCAGATACCCTTCTCTCTTGGTCATCTTCTTCATCTTCAACAGAATAACCCACATTCTCACATGGATTTGGGGACTCTGTAAGGGTTTTTCTGGCACACATCCTCCTCCAAAGAACATTGAGGAGTGGTCTGGCCAGGGCTCCGAGGGTAAAGGCACCTATGAAGGTGATGAATACGGAAAGACAGACTGCCTGGACAAATTCTGAATGCGACCTCTCCTCTGCCTGTTTTGGGGACTGGACATCTCGGGTTATTCTCCGCACACCCAGACTGCCACTGCGGACTTGGATATCAAACACAGAGGCCAGCCTTTGGTTTTCCCCGGAGGTGCATGCATATAGACCCTCGTCATGCATGCCAATGTTACGCAGCAGCAGACCACCCTGACTGTCGGTGCTCTCTATCACCCCTTGTGGCGTCCACCAGTATATCAGCACTGTATCTGCAAATAAAACGGAGATGAAATTAAAGGTTTGACAGAATGCTTATAAAGCTGTCCACTTTCTACTCCTAAAGTCATTTTATTTTTTCCTAATTAACTGTCTAAATGTGAATACTCATCTGATGTAAATCTGCAATTTCCTTGGATTTTCCAGGTGTATGACTAAGATGATGGTCCTAGGCTGATGACCTCATCACCCATACATGATAACAGGATATTGCGATTTTCTTTGGGATTACTAAAGTGTCCGTCCATCTGTCCATCCATCCATCCATCCATCCATCCACCCACAAGCGATCTACTCAAGATTACCCCATTTTTCTATGTTGCATGGCAGGAGAAAATCAGCTCCAAAGTCCACAGTCACATCCTGATAGCACTTAGCATTGGAGGTCACAGTGACGCAGGTGAGCTCTGCTTCATCCACATGCATTAGGTCCCTCCCAGCCAGTTCTGATGGTGCATCACACACCACTTTCCAGGACAGTTGTGACCAGCCATGGTCAAAGCTCATCCACCTCTTCAAGATTCGTAAATCACAGTCACATCTCCAGAGGTTTCCTTGTACATCCAGCCAAGCATTTAGGGCTCGGAACGACAGATATGCTGTTGTAGCAATAGTGCCCAGGGCATTAAAACTTAGGTCCAGCACCTTGAGATGAAAACATAGAAGACACCTATCACACCATTACCTAACAGACTATTTAATGTCCACTCTGTTCTCCTGAAATGTTTGTGTAGGATTCTTATGCAGTAACTGTACTCTATTCTTATACCAATCAAACGTCTGAACACAGCTACAGAAAAAAAATGTTTTCCAACAAGATAATGGCCCTAAGTACATGTTGAGGCTATGTAGTATTATCTTGTGAACAAGGGAAGAGATGGAGTGTTGTTACAGATGACCTGGCTCTCACCGTCGCCTGATCTAAACCTATAGAGCTGCTTTGGGATGAGTTGGATCAAAGAGTAAAGTGGCCAGCTTGTCCCCAGAACTTGCAGAAATTCCTTCAGCACTGTTAGAGAAGCATACCAGTTTGCTACGTATTTCTAGAAGCTATTTGAAAGAATGTCAAGAGTCTGCAATGCTGCCATCAAAGCAAAAAGGGGGTTATTTTGATGAGTCTAAAATTTGCGAAAATTTGAGATATTGAACATTTCTCTTGGTCGTTGAAATATCTGATATGTATAACATCATTTCCTCGATGTATTTTAGTATACGGTTAATAACGTATCTTAAATATTGACAAATGCATCAAAAACAGGTGTGTCCAGGCTGTGGATTCTTAACGTACATGTACATGCGTCAGTATAGATGGATTTATTTAGTATCAATAGGTCATTGATGGAGATGTTACCTGTAGCTTCACCATGTGCTGGAATGCAAGAGGATGAAGGCTGGAGATGTTATTGTGCTGCAGGTATAGTTCCCTCAGCTGAGTGCAACCATTTAGGCTGCCATGTTGGATAGCGTTGATCTTGTTGTAGGACAAGTTGAGCACCACTAGAAACGTGCTTCCCACCAGACCTGGAACATTAAAATAATAATAATAATAAAAATATCTTATTTTTGGCTTGAGGAACATCAGCAAATGCCTGTACAGGTTTCTGTGTGAGAACCTATACATATATCGCAAAAGACCATTTCACTGATTCTCAAAGACAACGGCAACAGAGTTAAAAGAAAAGAAAAGAAAAAAGTTAATTGCTGGTGCCCCCTATTGTTAATTTTAGGAAACTACTGCTGTCAGTTTGCCGCTGAAATTATGCCATAAACTAAAATGTATAATATAAATCTTATACACATACTGAGTTACATTTTACTCAATGTAAAGCATAGGAATTTGCATGGTTTAGCTATTTCCCCGTCTGTATGAGTACAAGGTCCAGAAATTTATTGTGGCTTGACACAAGAAAGTGGGTCTTTCTGCATTGCTCACCTTTGTTCCTGATCACCTGCTTTTCCCGCATATATCCTGAATTACAAATTGCAATGCAAGCAATTCTGAAACGCACAGGTAAATATTTACCTCTCTGCTGCCCTGCTGATGGAGGAGCAGCATATGTACTAGAGAGAGATTTGTGTTCTACTCCAGTAAACTATCCTAAGAAAGTCTAAAGGACAGGTAAATAAACTGTAACTAGGACAGTGAGGTCCAGCACTGTGGTTTATAACACTCTCTTATGATCTGACATGAGGGAAGGGAATGTTCTTAGATGGATTCTGATTGGCCGATGTACCACTGTCTAATGCACGCAGCATCACAGAACAAAGTCATTGCAAGTCTTCTGTTAATATCTTAAATATCACTAACCACCCTTATTCGTATTCACTTATATATCAGCAAGCAAAACCAGTCATAAACTTGAGGAAATTGTTTTATTTTTTTATTAAGTTAATTATTAATTACATCTGTCTACTCTTTCCACTGGCAACAGAAAAACAGACCGGAGGTCACAACCACTGCATTTACCAGCTAAATCAAGTCTAAGTAAAGAAGCAGTCAGCTAGAACAAAAAAACCAGCTTACGCAGGATTTTCCAGTAGTCGTCGTTTGGCTGTAATTTAAGTGACCCTATGTGTCACCAGTCATATAAATGGCAAACAGACACTTCAAAATCTTATAGGGCTGTGGCTGTTGAAATCTGGGATTGTCAGGGTATGGAAACAAAGAACTCAGGAACAAAGGAACATCAAAAGAAACTACTCAGGAACAATCAGTGGTGTCTGATCAACCTGTACTTCCCATGACTTGTCTAATAAGTCCAGCACTATATTCTAATGTCATGTTACCATATATGGACACACACACAGGTACTGTGTTGAGGTTTACAGCCTAGGAACATCATCTGAATCATACACCTGGAAAATCCAAGAATGCTGGTGCAACTGGACCCTATCAAGTTCACTCACCTTCTGGCATGGCTTGGAGTCGGTTCCCCTCAAGGGAGAGTAGCCATAAATTGGGCGCCCAGGACTCACATGGCAGAGGGTGCAGCAGGTGGTCCTGGGTAACGTCCGAGATTGGCGGCAGGCACAACGACAGGCCAACAAGTTGGTTATGCCCCAGCAGGAGGTGGGTTAGCTGGTTCAATGGTCCATGTTCATGCCCAAGGTGGGGCACAGCAGTGAGGACGTTGTGGGAAAGATCCAGGATAGCGGTGTTCTTCTGGAGGTCCAGGGGGATGGAGGACAGGCCTGCAGAGGAGCAGTTCACGTGGGAACCATGCAAGCACGAACAGGCCAGGGGGCATGTGTGTGGAGATGGAGAGGGGGAGAGTAGCACCCCGTGGAGGAAAAGCAGAAGTAAAACACCCAGACATTCCATTGGTTCCTCTGCTGGTCCTAAAGAAGTCCAACAATGCAATTTCACAAACTGGAAGGATACTGTGTGGAAGTGAACACCAATACAGGAAGGGCAACCACTTTTTTACAGTGTAGAAAAGCGAGAGCCCCCAACATACTAACATGCTGATTAGACTTAACCAGTAGTATGAAATGCAGACATAGTAAGATACAGACTGAATTAGAAATACATACAATAACATAAAGCTCTAAATTACAAATGACACTAATTCAGTAGAGGATACAAAGGATATATACATACAGACATATAAAACTGAATGATGGTATGAACTGAGACATCCTGAGCACATCACATGTATTTTATGTTTACCTTACTGGAAGATGTATGCCCAATACTAAATTCCTGTACACAACTGTACCATCCAGTAGCAAGTCTGAGCTCATCTGTGGATGTCTAGGTGTACGGAGATGTGACTTACTTGTGACTCTGTGGGGGTGGGGCCCAGTAGCCTTTAAGGCCACCCCCCCAGACAAGAATGTGTTGGTTACTATCCAGCTCCCAACTCACACGGCTAGGTTAATACTTCACTAAGAAATAAAAAAAAAAACAGTCCACACAAAGTGTATTTTATACATTTACATTTACTGCATTTGGCAGACACCCTTAGCCAGAGCGACTTGCGTAAGTGCTTAGAAGTCTCATCAGCGAATACATTCTGATACTGGCTCAACAGAACCCGGCCTAAGAATCCTATCACTCCAAAGAATCCTATCGCAAACTCTGTTGGCAAGTAATACAATTTATTAATAATAAGAGTATAATCCTGAAAGTGCTAATCCAAGTACTTCTGAAAGAGGCAGGTTTTTTTTGTCATTGTTTGAAGGCACCCAGTAACTCAGCTGTTCAGACATCCAGAGGAAGTTTATTCCACCACATAGGTGCCAAAACAACAAAGAGTCTAGATGCATGTCTTCCTCGGCCTTGGTGGATGGTGGGACCAGTTGATTGGTGCTGGAGAATCATGAGCATGAAATTGGACCACAAATTTTAGACCATAGACTTGCTATAGATGCAGCCAAAAGTATTCCTTTTTTTAAAAAGGAATCACAATTTTCCATAAAATAATTTAAAAAAGTAAATTCACAAAAGAATTATACACCAGTTTGTATTCGATATTCCATAGAGCAAACACTTGGTTTTGATTTATGACTTAAAACATTATTGTAAATAATCTAACAAATGAAAATGGCTTGGTGGATTCCAATTACTTTTGTTACTTACAACTTATTTCACAATTTCTTTGCTCATGTCTGTATGATAATGATTGCCATGACATGTCTGTATACATGACTGAGGTGTACATCTATCCACCATAGATTGTTTTGCTCTTAGAGATACCATGCATTCCCCATTCTTAATAAACACAGAATATAAATGTCATCATGCAAAATAAGCGATAATTTCTTTGAGACTAAATTTGTGCAGGTAAATTCATAAAAATAACACAGAGGTTCAAACAGAGCACCTTCATTTATTAAATAATGCGAACATTGAAACAAAACAGTTAGCTTGGCCTCCAGAACAGATAGTGATGTACCCTGGAGTGCCTTCCAATCAGAGTCCAAAATGTTATCATTCAGCCCACCCAGTATCCAGAGCAAGCAATTGCTAGCTGAGAGGACCTTGCCTTATCAACTGCAGCACAAAACAGAAATGTAGCTGGCAGAGGGACACAGACGGCAGTGAGATAAATCATTTGCACACTCACAGCATACATACTTAATAATAACCAGTAAAGTACAAGTAGCCAGACTTTTAGTTAATTTTAACAACTGATTTTGTATTAGCTTCTAGTACATAAATACAGACCAGGGAGTTTCTATGTTGTGTATTCCAAACAAAATCTATGCGTGATTCATCAATAAAAAATGTGTCTTTGTACATGCCGTGTTTAAAAACATCACTTACAGATTAATTTTTGCATAATTCTGCAAACTTGTGAAGGATGGAGCCTCTCAATCAAAAAAACATAATGCTTTGAGTCATAAAAACACACACAGCAAAAAAAATGCCAGTGCAAATCAGTGAAGCACATTAAATGGCACAAGATAAAGCCCTTACTGTCACTTACTTTTTAAGCTGATAATGACTATATCAAGGAACTCACTAGAAATGAGTTTAACAATTATGAAGCAGCCGATCCAGATTCAGGTGATAACGGCACATTATCAAGCTCTGATCACAACTGTAAACAACTGGATTAACTTATCTGGGGGCCCTAGGCTGACATCAATGTGGATTTTCAGGTGTTGCAGATTTAACGCTTCCAATTTTCCCAAGATGGGGTCCTGATGTTTGCTGGGGCCCTGGGCTACAGCCTAGAATAGCCTGGTCATTAATATGCTTCTGAATGCACTTTGGCAGCAATGGTTTCCTATGTCTAGCAGGGCCTGAACCCTTTTGAGACAGTTTTAAATACTATAATAGTAACTACATTCCTGGTGTTTCAGGCATCAGTCGGGTATTACATTGTCTCCATTAAGCTCCAGCATTCTTGTCCATCCAATCACAGCTTCCTGTCACTCATAAAGCTGCCTGTTAATGCACAAGCACATCATACCAATGAAAGTGGGCACAGATTAAGTAATGCAGCAGAATCCACCAACCAGGCTGGTGCATATACAGGTTTTCATAATGACTCTGCACTTCCCCAGTAATTCCCCCATACTGGAACCAAAGTGGGTAGTGCTTTTAGTGAGAGTTGGATGGGCTGCACGAACAGCAGAGTTTGCCAGGAACAGAGAGAAATGAGGGATAAGAGAGAAAAACCAAACCTGGGTGTCTTCCTCCACACCACAATACTGCCGCTGCATTACACTGAAATTACAAACGCAAGTTTTACAAACAAGGAGGTTATGGTCGATGCACATGCGTTCTGTAAAAAGGTGTGACTGTAAAATAGGGGTTTCTCGGTCTAGTTCCTCAGGAGCCCACCTTAAATATATGTTATGATATTAAACAGCATTTTCATTATTTGGACAGGACTATTTTCAGGACTTATAAAATGTTTTGCTATTGTGCATAAAATGTAATGGTAGTTGGGTTTCTACATCTGATATTATATATTCTTGGGCATGAGTCTTATGATGAAAAAAGAATTAGATTAAATTGAATTTAATGGTTTGCAGTAATAGCAATTGGATACCAGTTTTTTGAACACTGCTGTTTTTTGGTATATTATGTGAAGTGATGGCTTCTGTCAAAGTTAATGAACAGACAGTGTTGTATGCAGGAAACTCCCAGGGTATGGTCTCACATGGGCTTGGGGTGTCAAATCCTGGTCTTGCTGCATGTCTAAGTCTTAATATCTTCCCTGAACGTACCCCCCCCCCCAGTATTTTGGCTGTGTCACATTACATTCTTTACTAAAGACACAGCAAAACAGCTTCAGATATTCGAAATCAAAATAATCAGGCTAATTTATGAGCAGACTCATATAACAACCTGTGTATATGTGTCTGCCCAGATATCTGCCAGCCTTGGTTTACAGCGAACTAAAAAAAACGTGGCCCCTCCCCCCAGGACCAGGATTAAACACCCATGTCAATAACTAAGATAATGTAAGTGGAGAGGCCCACACATAAAATATACATATAATATATGCTGTACTCAGCTGCTCCAGGCCAATAAGATTTGTTGGGCCACAGGTCAGACAGCTGCAGTACCCTTTTTCGCCACTCAGGGGTGCTGTTTTCTATCCAGTACTGTTGCTCCTCAGTGAGCTGCGGCACAAGGGTTGTCTGACGTCTGGCAGCCCATGTTCTGGTACTTGACCTGGACCCGGAAGAGGGTACCGTCCTCACACATACACAGCTTGTAGCGTTCCAGGCCCTCATCAAAAAGCAGCTGCCCCCCCGTCGATGAGTTAGGGATCCGGGACGGGCTCACCATCACTGAGCCGTTCAGGACAATGCTGTTCTCCTGGTGAGAAGATAAGACAGACAGATGCTTCTGAAAGTGAAGGTGGCTATATTACTGTGACCTGTCAATAACGATTGGTTTACAACAACAACAAACAAACAACAAATTTATTTTTATATAGCGCATTTTCATGACTTCACATCATCTCAAAGCGCTTTACAGCACCCCCACCCAAAGCCCCCAGTGAGTAAGCCATAGGCGACTCATTTTCATTTTTAACCCATTTTCCATTGGTTACAGGTTTCCACTGAGATCAATAACGATTGGTTTAATCCATTTTCCATTGGTTACACTGAGATAAACCAGGCAGTGACTGACAAGTCTCGAAATGCCATTTAAGGCAATGTTTAATCAGTATTTTTCTGTCATTCTAGTTATGCTGATAGGGGCAGTCTGAATTCCACTACTGTACGTATCAAAGTGTGAGGAATTTAATTATACACAATTATTCTGGTAATAAATTTGCATGGCCAGTGTAAGAGGCTTCACCCAGGACTTTTATTATACAAACTAAGGCAGAAATTTGCTGAAGAGGATGCTGGGATTGCAGGAAGGGCAGAGGGAAGAAACTACAGCTGAGACACTGTAAATATTTTGATTAGGGGAACAGGATTTGGTAGGGTACTGGGGGGGAGCAAAAATGTGGACTGTCTGGCAGGGAACTGGGAAGGAACAAATATGTGGACCGTCTGTGGGTCCCTGTGGACCGGATTGGGAAACACTGGCATACTCACAGCTCTGAGCTCGATGTCTCCACCCATCCGGAACTCCACTGTCTTCCCCATGATGAAGACTCCTTCATTACCCCGGACAATGGCTTTGCCATCCCCTTTGATGGTCAGATCCGAGGAGGCGTTGCTAGTGATCTACAGGTAGACAGGTGTGCTTGTAGATTGGTGGTGGTAGAGTGCTGCCGTGAATAAAGATGGAGGCTAGTGACAGGCGAGTACACACCCGCTCAGTGGAGGCCTTCCGTACGTTGAGGACTCGGACGCCTTTGGGCAGGTGGAACTCATGGTTCTCATAGTCAGTGCTGAAGAAGGTACTCTGGGTGCGTGGGTCAGTGAAGGACACACCCAGGTCACTGGTGACGGACGTCTTCTCCTTCTCCACACTCAACTTTGTTGAGCCTTGTTGGAATACCACCTAGATTAGAAAGACAGAAATCCAAAACAACACTAACATAAGGAAACACTGGAATACACAATACAAAAAGGAGAGACGTTAAATAAAGAACTGAGAAAGTATGTAGGGATTCATACAAAGAAACAAATAAGAATAAACAGTACCAACCAGACAGGTAGAAGATAACTATTACAGTCAAATGTGAGAGATGCAAGCATACGCACAGGCACACAGATCCCCAATTCATGAATGCACACACTACTCAGGAAATAGTAACCTGCACATGCACGCAAAGATGCACAGTACTACACCTAGAAAAAAACAATGTTAATGTAATTTTTAGGTCACACTGTGGACTAATGGAGCAAAGGTCTCTGTAGAAGCCATAGCCTCACTGGGTTATTGTTGCCTGTGATGACCAGATCCTCATTCCTGCGGCCGCCCACAGTGCTCTTGTGCAGGGGGTGCACCACGCCCATGTCTGCCGTCTGCTTGAAACGCAGCAGCCCACTCTGGTGGAACTCCATGCTGTCACAGCCATTGGGGCCGATGCGGATCACCGTCCAGATGACCAGCGTGATCTGAGGGCCAGCAGGAAAATTTTGTGAGAATGTTGAGTCTATGTAGTCAAAATGTTAAGAGAATGCTACGGCAGAAAGTTGCATAAGAGTATTGTGTGATGTGAGAGATGCTGTTATAGAATGCGGTGTAAGAATATTGAATGTTTTGAGAGAATGCTGCATGACAATGTTGAATGCTGTTGTAGAATTATGCGTAGGAGTATTTAGTGTTCTGAATGAATGTTGCGTTGTACTGTGTTGTCAATGTTATGCATTTATTTACTGTATATATATTTATTTGTAGCACCAGAGGGGGCATTTCAATGTACTATTTACCCTACATGAATATGTTGACAAAGAATTATTTAGGCTTGAAAGAATGTAGAACGCTGTAATTGAATTTTATGCAAAGATATTGTTTTAAAGAATGCTGTATTAGAATGCTGAATGTTGTGCGAGAATGCTGATCATTATGTGAAAATGTTGGGCATTAGAACAGTAATTATATAATTACAGTAACTGATTAAAATATTCAGAATGGATTTGTGCCAATGGTAATAATTCTATGGAAGAAAGAATAAGTACAGGTACCAGTGACAGGCAGTGCATAAGCATGTACAATGATGTACATGCAGTAGTAGGTATTGGTTGGCATGAATACATACATGCCTGGTGTGCTTATGCACTCACTATGAGGTTGACGAGCGCCAGTAGGAAAAGCAGCACGATGATACAGACGGCCATATTGCCCTTGCGGCCACGCAGGCCCGTCTTGTGCAGACGTTCCTCCTCGATGGGCACATAGCCGGCTTTGAAATTGCTGTTGTGCTCCTTGTTGATACCCCTCCTCTCTATTGCCTTCTCCCTCATGGATCGCTTGATGGGCCCATTGGAGCTCTCCTTCGGGGCGAAGAGTGAGGAGGTGAGTCAAAGACACTTTCACGCCACTACCACATCAGCGGAGTAACGTCACCCCGCCATTATCAGTCAGGCCTCACTGTACATCAGTGGTTATGCTGTCAGTCAGGTGTCAGTAACTGTGAAGATGCAGGGCGACAATCAGGCCTCAGCATCAGTCTGTATAACAGTCACAAAGCCATGCGGGACACATGATAGCATGGTCAACAGATATATGAATCTCAGGCTCAGATGAAGAAGACCACAGTTTTTCCCCACCACTGGGTTGAAATCCATCCATCCATCTCAGATCCCGGTCAGGGTCATGGTGACTAACTCGAAATGCTTCACCAAATTTGCAGCTGGTTTCAGCATCACAGTTTGAAATTGTTTTATATAAAGTTTACTGAAAACATACCTATTATCTTTCTTTATTCCCTCTATTAGCTGTGCTACAGCCTCATCAACAAAAGCCATTAAAGGCCTAAAAATACAATAAATATCATAGCCTGGTAACAGCATAAATAACTGAGCTATAATTGATATCAGTAATATATAATTTATAACAGAATTAATTAATGTAGAAGGTACTCAAATTCTGAAATAAAAAAGAAAACCAACGCCATCTGGCCCAAATATCATTTTTTCCCAATCTCTTCCAGTCACTAAGCGTGAAAGACAGGGGTATTCCCTATATGGGACGTTAGTCCATTACAGGGTACATACATACACAAAATCACATACCCAGTCACACAACGCACCGTAAATATTTGAATTTTAAATATGATCCACAATGATTTAATATAAAATTATAACGGACAAGAGAGCTTTAAAAAGAACTGGAACAGTCCATAAGTACACCAAAACCTGGAACTAAAATTAGAGGGACAGAAAAAGCCTGCAGCTTTTGAGGAGCAAAGTTGCGTAGATCACTGAAACGATACGCCTTGAAGGATAATTGTAGTTCTTTATACAACATGCCTAAAATTAACCGTCGTTTTTTCGACCCAGTCAGACAACAATCGTGGATAGTATTGACCAGTCCGGTGATTCGCTGCTTATATTTCATAAATCGTTATTACTGCTCTACTCTGTTATTGCTGAGAATAACGGTATCATTTGATAATTGTTTCCGTGGGTTGGTCCAAACGTCGAGTGCCTAACCCGTGAATAGCTGCGATCTTTAAATCCCTAAAAGATCGTATAACCTAAATCCTACCTACAATCACAGTTAGCTTGTATTACTTAAAACTGTATCATTAAATTACCCGTCCACACACACAGAAAAGGCGAACATTAATTTATGAAAACAGACCTGTTCGGACGCCATGCTGTCCCTCCCTCTGACAGCTGAAGCCAGCTAGCGGAATAAACCATTCCAGTTCTATCAATGCGTCGTACTCAATCGCCACTATTGGTTTATAATAACAGATTTCAACTAGTAATTACATTAATATATAATAATAACGACAACGGACAGTAGAATGCGTTGTTGGGCTGCAATTACCAACAGGACTTTTGTGAACTTTTTTATATCACAAATGGTTCGTTCTAGGTAAGGTAATGGAAACGGACTGTGGCGGGGAGTCCCAAAAGGGAAAAGCTAAATTAAGAGTGTGGATTGATATTTTTTCAGCGCAGATCTCATAGACCAAACGGGGTCTTCGGAAATGTGCAGCAGCTGTACACAGGCCGTGTCTTTTTCAATAGAGAAGCTTTATTAAGCACGCAAAAAACAAACAAACGATACAAAAGCAAGAAAACCTCCCCAAACAGCAGATGTAGTGATTGCTCAGAAACTCTCCTTAGCGCTTTAAAATTTCATTAATGGACGGAATGAAAGAAACGTGGTTTAATATGAAAAGAATACCTCAAACCGACGAAACTGTTATTCATGGATCATCCTGAATATGGGAAAACAAACACAGTTAAGATGCTGCCTCCCTAAAGCATTTGACACCCTGCAACCCGAGGGTCGTCTCACAGTATGACATTTCAATTGCTTCCTTTACACCGCAGAGATGAAAGTTACAGACCAGACTAAAAAGCTCACTGACGGACACGCGACTTTTTAGTGCCTTAAGTCTGTATGTGCCAGCTCCTTGACATCCACAATTCCTCGAGAGTACCCTGGGAAAACCGCGTTGCTACAACCAAAATACCGCTTGGCGTCAGCGCCTGAACTGCCAAGACAGGTATAAATAACGAGCACGCCCCTGTCCCAAGCCCTGCTCGAGATTACGGACATGGCCGACACGCTGAGGCGCCTCGTGAACACCTCGTCCTTCAGCGTCCTGCAGGAAAAGCTGGAGTCCTGGTACAAGGACTACCACGTAAGTCATTCATTATTTGTAAGTCATATCACAATCAACATTGGCCTCTCAGTACTCCTGTATTAAAGTTTGTTTTACATGCAAACTGAACCAAAAATTCAAATGCATTTAAACTTAAGATGTTATTAATTGAGAAGATGACTGGATATGCGTGTAGTATGAACACCTCGATCCCAAATACCTTAGCAATTTTTATGGATTATTCTGCGTTGTAATTCGTTAGTTAACGTTTGGAATCAGAATACTGTAGCCATGTATGCATTATTATACTGCTTGACAGTGCACTTTAGGCACCCGCAACTCCAACATGCAAAATAAGTGCAGCTTACTACAGTAGGACTTTTATTTTTGAAACTGGGGCGAAATTACTTGTTGATTATATTAATTTTACGACAAAGTTTGGTTACCATGGACGCTTGTTGTCATGACGACGATGAAGCCATTAGTTGCTCTGGTAATGAGGCAGAGCGCTATGTTGTCGGACTTCCGGCAAATCGTAGAAATTTATAAACGCCAAATATATATTTTGTCAATGCAGGAACATGGAAATTTATGTTCTAATGTTATTCAATTAAGTGGCTATTTTGCTTACTTTTTTTGTTTTCGTTTGGGACATAGTAAAGTTTAATGTTCGTGTTGCGTTTACAACAAATAATACATTGCTAATATTATTACTAATCACTCATAGATTATCACAATAATTATAATTTATTTAATATTCTATGCTGATTCTGTTAGAATCAGGTTGGGATGGTTATGATTTGTTTCAGAGTCTCCGTGTGAAATGACTCCTGAGGTCGTCTCAGACTTTCCATGTCAGCCGATTCTGTCCTTCCAGGTAATCTCATGTGACCAAAACCTGAACCGCTGCTGTGAGCTAGTGGAGCTCACTTCCAAGGTTCAAGGGCAGCTCTTCACTATCCTCAGCCTCACTGCTCAAGAAGGTGGATGTCTCTCTTTCTCTGGTGGTGCAGTACTTCCTGTATTTTGCATTGCTTCACACTGTCAGAAAAAGAGTACCAGTTTCTACTTTTGCTTGTCAATGGGGCTACACCCTCAAGGGTCTGCCAATTGTACCCTATAGCTATAGGTAATTGTACCTTTTATGGTGCAGAAATGGACTATGAGGAACATTACTGTTCCATTTGGGGTACATTAATTAGTCATTTGTACCTTGAAGATGTTCCTCAGTGTCCATTAAGCCTAACCCCAGTGTACCCCCAAAAATGGCAAATAAAGCAGCATTTAATTTTGTTATAGCTACAATATCTGCAGCATGCTAAGGCTGTTTGCTTTTGAACAGGATTAAGACATCATGTCATTTCCAGCACACCTGCTGAAACTTCCCAGCTTTCCATTTCAGGAGGGCAGTATGCTGGTGTGGACACGCTTAAATCCCGCTTGTTGCCTTGGCTGGGCACCTGCTTCACCCTAGCAACCTCCACCATCTCCACGGACACCAGTCTGAGCCTCATCCATGTAAGGCCATCTGACACCATTATGTTAGCCTGTCCAACCTCCTGCATCCTGCTGTGTCAGATTTCCAAGGACTGTACCATTTTAATGATGTACATCTGACTTCCGATGTTAAATAATAGCAACCACTATTATGTCTGTATGCAATATTGTTCTTTTTCTCTATATCCTCCTGAGACCCAAGAAAAAAAGTGTCTTTCAATTTTAGGTCATTTGTCTTTGGAGGAAATAAGACATCTTACATGCATCCAAACTGAAGGTGCATTGGCTCAGATGTCTGTATGTCAGTTGATCTTATTCACATTTTTTATCTGTCCTTTTTTGTGTGTGTATCCATGGGCCTGAGTCTGTCAATAAAAGTAAATGATTGATTACGATATAGATTTTTTCAAATTTATTTTTAATTTCACAGCATGTCCTCTTTAGTGTACGACACGAATATATACATTTCCTAACATCAGTGAAAAGAATGATGCAAAAATAAAACATCCACTAGAATGGACATAAATGAATGGGTGGGGTCTCAGGAGGATATTATATATTTTAAGTATTTTGTTGGGAGGGGTAAGCGTGCCATAAAGGGGGAGAAATTTAGGATGATTCCAAGGGCCCCTGATTGACAGTGGACCTAAAAAAATCTGAAACATAATTGAATTGATCAGGATTGGGGGCCCAATATGATGCTTGAGAGATAGTGACTCAAGTTAGTGATTCGGACTTCTGTTTTGTATTTTGCTGGATTACCCTTATTGGCTGGGTTGCTTTGGACTTGCCTGCTGTCCTGGTGAGTTTCCCTGTTGTTCTGATTGTGTTGTCATTCATCTTCCTGCCTGCCATATTGCTTTTTTTTGTTCACTAAATCCCATGTTTGTGTTTTTATGACTGTGAGCTGCGCTTGTGCTCTGTTGCTAGTCCAGACAAGCAGTCATAGAGGAAATGATGTAAAACTCGATTTTCATCATGATGCAAAATGAGTCGCCAGGTTTCAAATCTTATCGAACATTTGCCACATCGATATCAAGAAGGAATCATTTCTCAGTAATTATCGTTATCTTTTTTTTATCACCCTGCCCTAGTGCTGGTGTATTGGTGGCTCTGAGGCTAGGGATCTGTCCCAGTACTTGGAAGGTTGCTGGTTTGAACCCCATGAATGCCACATGTCATACTACTCCTTTGGGTCCTTGAGCAAGGTCCTTAACCTGCAATTGCTTCATCCTGGGTATAACATCCAGCTCTGTAAGGAGGTCCTCCAACTTGCAGGGAAATTTGGGGGTTGGTGGTGGGATTGGCACTCTAGCTACAGGGTATCACTCACTGCACAGCTACACTCAGGTTCTCATCCCTGAGATGGTTTGTTGTGTGCTGGGTATGGCAACGCACTGTAATTAGTTTGTGCTCCTTACCTCTAGTGTGGAGTTTGAACTGTTTCCCAGTCCTCATGTAGGTTTCCTTTGGGTACTTTGATTGCCTTCAGGAGTCCAAAGACATGTCATTTGGGCTGAAGCTTTACTGTTTCTGGATTGATAGTAGAGTGTTATGTGTATATCTGCATAAAACCAGTCATTATTGTGATTAGTGATGTTTGTGTTTGGGAGTATATAGTGTATAATGATCATAATGATATATATATTAGTGCCACGACCCTGGTGTCTATGTCCTTTGTGCATCAAAGGTGTGTGTTTGGCAGGAGGCTGCAGAAAAGGGCAAAAAAATCCGGGAGCTGTCCATCACCCATGAGAGTGACCTTCAGAAGATGGAGACCCAGCTGTGCTCCACCCGCCTACAGCTGGATTCCGTCAGACAAGAGTCAGTGATCCACATGTATAACCTCCCTTCTCAGTGTCCATGGTGTTTGTGCGGTAGACATAGGGCCCAGATGTTGGTTTTGCTAAAACACATTATTCAAAATGAACATCACTTCACAACATTTTCCAAAACATGTCAAATGTCTACTGTGGTTTTATTCCGTTGAGAAGTACCGTGCTTTCAATGGTATGCATATATAGTCTTGTCTTGTGTTCTCATATAGCTGTGTTGATTCATACTTTTGATTTCAGTGGTAAAACTATAGCTTTTGTGGATTTCTGCTGTGGTTTGACAGCTACAATGATACAGCTTAATGTTGCTTTGTTAAATATCTGTTTGCAATCAGGTTATTTTTCAGCAGTGATTGCTTCAGACCGGGATTTGATTGTATTTCAGACTAATGGACACTCAACAAGAACTCGATGAAACCAAAAACAAATCTGCCACAACGCTTCTAGCTACAGAAGATGAAATTCTGCAACTAAGAGCAGAGTGAGTGTCTAGCCTCTGCTGATTGGCTTCCGTCGCGTGACTTTTTAACATCCTTCAAGCTGATTGACTTGTTAACTGGCTGAACTTATTCACCATGATCTGACTTCAGGGTCCCACGTACAATTATACCTTTAATTTTTTAAGAGCTTGGCTGTCAAATAATCAATATCATATTATCACATAGTAGGTGTATTAGACTGTATAAAATACTGAATTATGGATAACTCTGTCAATGTTTTTGTGTGCACGTGTGTGTTTTTCTGTATGGATGTGTCCGTATATATTTCTGTGGCATATATACGTGTCCTTCAGGTTGCAAGTGGCCTGTGACCAGACAGAGCTGTACAAGCGAAAGCTGGACATGCTAGATGACTATGAGAGACAGGTCCAATTGCTGAAGGAGGAGGTGTCCTTCCTGGCTGCAGAGAAGTCCCTCCTGCAGGAGAAGTGAGCTGTTGTCTTCACCATTATTATTTTTTTTTTCAGCCAGAGTATCGTTTTCGGGATTCAAAGGTTTTAAAAGCTTTGTCATTTGTAGTACAGTGAAATTCTTGCGTACCTCTATGCAAACTTAAACAACATATGACAATGAAGGCCAATAAATAGCAAATGGAATAGTAAAGTATAATGTACAATACACATACAATGTCTATTTTATATATTGTATGTGCATTGTATAAGTAATATACAATATTCAGACAGTACAAAATAATATACAAGTACTGAGGTTTAAAGTGGTGTCTCATATAGTAATTGCTTTTTGTTTTGCAATTGTGTATTTGTGACCATCTACAGCTGTTTCAATACTGCGGTGAATCACGCAGCAGTACATGGGGCTGTACCTTTAAGATCGTTAGCTTGTATACATGGAGGGTTCTTTATGTTGCATTTTTTTATTTAGATTCTATAAGAGCGCCAATCAAAATAGCCAGGGCTGGCCCAAGGCACGAGCAAATCAGCAGCTGCTTAGAGCCCAAAGGCCAACAGGGGGCTCCCTCATCTGATCAGCCTGTCAGAATGGGAAGAAAAATGACAAATGACAATGTCATTAATCGCATTTTGCTTAGGGCCCCGAACAGGGTTAGACCAGGCCTAAGAATACAGTCAGGTCCATAAATATTGGGACATCGACACAATGCTAACATTTTTGGCTCTATACACCACCACAATGG
>JAODUD010000001.1:21272982-21289608 GCA_026784285.1 Stomatorhinus walkeri | reverse complement strand
TTTCATTTGATATCCATTGTGGTGGTGTATAGAGCCAAAAATGTTAGCATTGTGTCGATGTCCCAATATTTATGGACTTGACTGTAGCTGTAATTATTTTACCTTAGCTGCCTTTTCCCAGCAGTGGCCGTGAATGTAAATATAATGCCCCCCCTCCACCTTCCATGTACCCCCCTAGGTTGGTGAGGGGTCGGTCCCCCAGTGCGGCCGCCCGGCGCAGTCGCTCGTCCAGCCCCCGCCTGAGGAGCGAGTCACCGTCACGTGCCCGCCTCACCAGCTCCTCCCGCCGCGCCCGGCTGGTTTCGCGCTTCAGCGACCTCTATGCCATCGATCGGCTCGAGGCTCAGAATGTGCTGCGTCACTATGTTGACGATGTCCGCACAGTCCAGAGGATCGTCTTCATAGCAGTTGTGGTGTGTCTGAAATTTCTTCGAACCTTCTGTCCTCCAACAACACCAATTTTCAGTTCGAAGTCTTGGTCATTGTGGGTCCACAGGGACATTTTAGCACAAGCCCTAGCAGAAAGCTGATTGGTCCCCTCCCCTCTCACTTAACAATTCAAATCATTTCATTGACTAATGATAAGATTATCACCTCTGTATGAATTATTGACCATTTTATGTCCCCTACCTTAAAATCCTGGAATTGTCCCTATCCCATTCCCCTTTGCCTGCCACCCCCATCTCAGGAGGCCTTCCAGGCAGCCAAGCTGGCATTCCGGCAGTTTAGACTGAGGGTAAGGAAGACCCTGTCCAGCTCTCACATGGGTTCAGAGAGCCTGGAGAATGCCGTGCTGGATTACATCATTAGGAACCTTGACCTTTACGACGTTCATGCCAGTGTCAACGTGAGTGACCACACCCTGAGCTTACCACACCACCCGAGGCTTCCATCCCCACTCACAGCCTTCCTCCTCTCTGGCTTGTCTGTTCTTGCCCCAGGATTAAGAATTGTTATTTGTCATCATGCAAGTGATTTACAGAAAGTACAACAAAATGTACTAGCAGCCTCCACAATGACATAAATAACATTCATGCATAACACATCAATTAGCATAGTTTTAAATAAATATTATACAGACTATATAGATGAGGACAATATGTATGTGTGTGTGTGAATACATTATATATACAGTGGTACCTCAGAACTCGAACTTAATCTGTTCAGAACTCCAGATCAAATCCTAAAAAGTTCGAGTTCTGATTGAATTTTCCCCATAAGAAATAATGGAAAACCAATTAATTGGTTCCCAGCCCCAAAAAATTACACCGAAATATGATTTTTTAACATTTAAACACAAAATGAACCGGATAAAACAAGAAGAGCATATATTGTACTAAACACATCTAAGCGCATTTATCAAAACAGTCATTTTTAAAGTAAGAAAATAAATATATCTAAACAATGTGTCCTGCCCTGATCATCCGCTCCTTCCGTGTGCCACGCCCCCTCTTTAACCCTGTGTGGAACCCCCATGTTTATCAGCGGTTTCTGGTTGTTGTCATTAGTCCTCTGTGTTTAGTCCACGTTTCATTTTGTTTCCCCAGTTCGGTCATTGTATTGTCCGTCTGCTGTTTGCCTGCCTTACCTGTAATTAAACCCCATATTCCCCGATACCCAGATGTCTGTGCCTTTGTCTCCGTTCTGTCCCGGCTGGGCACAACAATATTATTATAATTAAATGCATTAATGGTTTATTATTATTATTATTAAAATAATAAGGAATATTTATTTATAAATGTATTTTATTATATAATAATAATTACTGTTACTGTCTATCATTGTCTAAAAGTGTTTTTACTGTCTAAATATATGTATTCAGCTAGTGTAAACATGCACGATGCTATCACAGCGAATGCAAGGCTGGGACTGAAGCATTACCCTTTGTTTCCGCTGAGAGACGTGCTGCATGACTCATTTCCCCACGTGTACAAGTTATCTTAGGTCGGCATTCACGGTTTGATTAATTTTTTTTCAAACTGGTTTGACTTTTATGAAATTCGAGTTCTAATGAATTCAAGAACTGAGGTACCTCTGTATATATATACACACAATTACAAGTTTTGGGGGGTATTCCATGAAAGGAGCTAAAAAAAAGGCAGACTTTTCTGAAAAAGTCAGACTCAACCTACCTCCATCTCTAAACTTATTCTCCTGTCGTTCCACGAACGCAGTTCAGTTTTAATCAAGAGTCATTCAAGACAGACTTGCAGTCTCACTTAGTGCGCATGATATTTAAGAAGCCCAAATAAATGGATGAACAATAGTGACCAAATGAGTCGGAAAGCCTGTAAAATGAGAGCGGTGTTTCTTTCTGCCGCAGAATAAACGCTGCTGATGTAGCTGTATTAGAAATTCAAAGATATAATCGTTAAAAAAGGCAATACTGTGGCCATAAACACAGCCAGGGAGTTGGCTTGGCAAAGAATTGCAGACAGACTAATTCATAAGTTACGTGATTTCACCAGTCATTATTACTATATAATATTGTGGCGATCCAACTGGGGTCGGTGTGTGACGCCAGGAATTTCCCAGCATGCCCTGGTATTCAACTGTTAATTATGTCTTGGTTTTGTCTTATTAGAGTGTTCTGTGATGTTTGAAGTTTGCCTTGTGTTTATTTAGTTGTACTTATTTTGGGTATTAGTTTGTGTGGTTGATGTGCATGCTCCCATGATCGGAATTAAGGTTGTCAGCAATGGGGAGTGGACAGGCAATATGAATGAGAGTAGTGGAGGGGGCGTTGCTGAGTTGTATGCTGCATAACGCCCCTACCAATTCATGTAAATGAGACATGGATACCGCACCGGCTATCCCAACAGCTTTGTTCAAAGCTAGCTTGTTGGTAAATAAAGAGTCTGTTCAACAAAAGTTGCCTGCCTTGGAGTCCCTTCCAGAGCTTTGCCACATTGGGAAATGGGATAGACCAAAAGGACTTCAAGGAGGGAGCCTGAAGAACAGTGAGCTGGGTAAACAAGCCTAGTGCCTTCCCCAGACGACTAGTGGGCTTAAGCACTGCAGGGCGATCCCAGAGCAGAACGGCAGTGGCGCACAATACTAGCCCACCTCACTACTTGCTGCTCGAGGGCGGGCCACCTAACGAGGCTCGCACCACGATGCAGGTAGGGCAAGCACCGGGGCAGCTGCCACAATACAATATATGGGTACCATTGGAGCCCAGGTTGAGCTGGCAGCATGGCACAACACCTGGAGCCCACACAAGGTGTGGCAGTACATCTGGCTTTGGCACTGGAGAGTGATGCACTTCAGGTTCTATTGAACCTATCCATCACGGAATAGCGAAACCGTGACCAACTGATAGCGGCTCTGCGGCAGAATGCTGAGGTGGCTCGTGAAGCATTGACGAGTCACTGGAGGAGACCTCGGGAGGCATGGGGAGCAATGTCGGGGGACCTGCTGACTGCTGCCAAGGACGGTTACCCCTAGTTCTCACCAGAGGTGCATGAGCAGTTGGCGCTCCATGCCTTTGTAAAGGCAGTGACTCCTGAACAGCTGCAGCAGCATGTCAGACTGCAGGCCCCTGTCACATTGACAGCGGCTTTACAAGAGACAGAGAGTGTCGAGGGTATTCTGCGACGGTGGCAGCGGCATCAATGAGGCAGCAGTGACTTCCAGTCTGGGGCTGTGATGAAGAGGTGATAGCAGAGCAGGTGGAGGCAAGGCAGGCGAGGGCCCAAACAGTTGTGAGGAGACCAGAAAGGCGAGCCTGTTTTCGATGTGGCCTCATTGGACACCTCGCTTAGAATTGCCCTGCACCGAAGCCACAGAGTCTACAAAGGAGACCAGGTGGGAAACGCTATGGGGGCTACACAGTGAGGGGTGTGCCTCCCCCCAGGTGATTGCCCCTCCAAAGAAAACAACCACACAGCAGAGAGTGGGTCATCTGGGAAAGATGGAGGGTCTCTACATGTTGTGTTAGTTAGATGCTGTTTGCTGCAAGGCCCTCATAGATATAGGATCAACGGTTATGCCGGTCCGGCCAGGAGTACTGCCCTAAGGGTTGGGTCACCATGGCCTCATGACAGTCACCGGGGCACCCGCAGCCATACGGGGCAGGAAGATAGTGGAGGTCAGCGTAGTTGGGGTGACCCTTCAGCAGGAGGTGTAGTTAGCGGACATCACTGATGACTGCATTGTGGGGCTGGACTTGCTTTCACGCTGGGGAGCGACGGTGGATGTGTCGGAAGGTGAGCTGCGGCTTGGGTGTGCACTGTCTCCCCTGGTGTGGCAGGATCAACGAACATCTGCCCCGACCCTTGGCGATGATGGTTACACCCCGGAACGAGCCATCAGAGGAGACTCGGAAGGCAGTCCGTGAGCTTGTGGCACGTGAAGGAGCAGGGCTCACTGAACGGCAGCGCCAGCTGTTACAGACAGTGCTTGGGGAGAATGTGGATTTGTTCGCGGCTTCCGATCTGGATTGTACCCGAACCTCCCTCGTCTGACATCATATCGACACTGGAAGCGCTACCCCCATCCGACTGCGGCCTCACCACCTGGCCCTGGCTAAGAGGGAAATGGCTGCCGCTGGCGTGATCTCTCCCTCCAACTGGCCGTGCTGGCGAAAAAGAAAGATGTGAGCTGGCGTTTCTTCATCGACTACCATCATCTAAATGACGTTACCCACAAGGACTCCTATCTCTTTCTGTGAGTACACGACGCACTGGATTGGAACTCCGGGTCGGCATGGTTCACGTCCCTGGATCTACAGAGCCAGCGGCTACTGGCAGGTCAAGATGGACGAAGACTCCAAGGCCAAGACCACCATCTCTGTGGGACAGGGACTGTGGTAGTTCAACGTGATGCCCTTCGGGCTCTGTAATAGCCCAGCCACCTTCGAGCGTCTGATGGAGCAGGTCCTGGCAGACATCCCCCAAAGCTGGTGCGTGGTGTACCTGGACAACATACTGGTACACGTGCCGACCTACTATCAGGGCTGGAGAACCTGAGAACTGTGTTGGGGCTATTAAGCGGTTGGGACTACACCTCAACCCTAGGAAGTGCACATTCCAAAGGAGGGAAACCAAATTCCTGGGGCATGTGGTCAGTGAGCAGGGTGTAGCAACTGATCCCGAGAAGACTGTGGCGGTGTGAGGTCGGCCCACTCCGGCTAATACTAAGGAGGTTCGGAGTTTTCTAGGGCTGGCCTCGCACTACCACCAAGGGCTTTGCTGCGATCGCACAGCCACTCCACTGCCTGACAGAGCTGGGACGATGGTTTGAGTGGACTGAGGAGTGCGATGCGGCCTTCTGGCAGGCACTGGGAGAGGCCCTGGTGCTCATGTGTCCGGATCCGACCCTACCCTTCATCTTGGACACTGACCCCAGCTACGAGGGGATTGGAGCTGTCCTTTCACAACCAACGGAAGTCGGGGAGCGAGTGGTTGTGTACTATAGCCGAGCCAATAGTCGACTAGAGCACAATTACTGCGTCACTCGGAAGGAGCTGCTAACAGTGGTGCGGGGGTCAGGCATTTCTGTCCATATCTCCACTGGCAGCACTTTAAGTTGCACACCGACCACTCTTCCCTGACCTGGCTTCTGAGTTTCCATAACCCTGAGGGGCAGCTTGTTCGTTGGCTGGAGCAACTCCAGGAGTAAGACTTCACCGTTGAGCACCGACCAGGGCGGTTACACGGGAATGCAGATGCTCTCTCCCGGCGGCCCTGCGAGGCGGAGGAATGCCGTCACTGCTGGCGGGCTGATGAGCAGCCAGTGGCGGCAACGGACGTGAGCCCCCCTCACCTGAGGAGTTCAGCAGGTACCAGTTGGCCCAGACACAGGTGGCTGATCCCACACGCACACAGATCTTGCTGTGGCTACAACCAGGTTTGGGTTTACTTCCCCTCCCGGAAGAAGGGACGGAATCCAAAACCGGACAGTCATTGGAAGGGGCCAGGTGAGGTAGTGGACAAGGTGACTGAAGTCGTTTACCGGGTGTGCCAGCCAGACCACCGGAAGACTATGGGGATATTATTTTAATGGATCTTTTCCAATTATAGTCATTGCATTTCATGTTTCACCTTTGAAATATGCGTACGCTTTTTTTTTTTACAGTGAAATACCGTTATAACGGACTTCAAGGGACCTGGCAAAACAGTCCGTTACATCAAGAGTTGCTGCATCCCAGAACACAAGTACAGGACACCATTAACTCATGCCACACCTCAGCAGACACACTTGTGGTATAGATTATTATATTGTACATGCAGTAATCCATCTTTACCTGACCAGATGCGTGACTTTTAATAATCCCGACTACGTACGTATCTGCGCTGGACATCACCGGCACGCCACACCCTTGTAGGCGGAACTGTATGGCGTTAATTTAGTGCCAAAACTCGCGCGCATAGAAACCACGCGCGCGTATGCGCTCGCGAGCAGAAAACCCATGCTCTCTACGCAGTCACGTTTGCGCAGCACTCGTTCGCTCGCTCGGCGTTACATTAGTGCCAAAAGTCGAACCACACGCGCGTGTGCGCTCACCACCTGAAAACCTATGCTCTCTACGCACTCGCGTTTGCGCATCACTCATTCGCTCGCTCGGTGTTACATTAGTGCCAAAAGTCGAACCACACGCGCGTGTGCACTCGCCACCTGAAAACCCATCCTCTCTACACGCTCGCGTCTGCAAAGCACTCACTCGCTAGACAGGATAAATTTTGACGCTTTGGAAGTGGGAACAGTGGCTAATATCTCCGCTCCTTTAATTGTTTTTTTTTATATTGACTACGGTTGGCTATTTGCTTTGGTAGAAGCTGAAGATAACTTGTCCTGACCGCGGTTAAGTTAGCCTCATATTCGATATTCAGTTTTATGGCTTTAATAACTTTTAACGGAAGGTGGGGCGTTTTTAATGACAGAATGCAGACAACGATGCACACGATTATTTTTGTGCTTCAAACCATTTCGTGATTTGTGCCAAATCGTGTTAATAACTAATATATGTTCTTTTAGCTGTAATGACATGGTAGTTTGGTATTTTGGCTCATGGCGACTGTTGTACACAGCTTTATTTCCCATATTACTTTACGTACGAATTTTTATTAATTTCTTAATGTTCGAAAGTATCCTTATAATGTGCAATGGGACAATACATGAATGGGTTAGTAACTTTAAAACTAGACAAGACAGGCACATCTAGTGGAGTGTGCTGTGATCAGTGGACTACAGGGAACAATGCAAACTCCCTGGATTTTCAGATTATTTTTGTCTGTAATAGTTATTGATTATTATATTCCATCCACTTAAAGTGCAATGTCTAGTTTTAAAGTTACTCGCCCATTCATGTATTTTCTTCATCTTCTACCAAAGCAAATAGCCAATCGTAGTCAATGTTTTTAAAAAACAAATCAAAAGGAGCAAATCAAAAACAAATCAAAGGAGCGGCGATATTAGCCACTGTTCCCGCCTCCAAAGTGTCACAATTCATCCTATCCAGTGAGCGAGTACAGAGGATGGGTTTTCAGCTCGCGATCGCACACCCGTGCGCGGTTGGACTTTTGGCACTAATTTTACGCCATAGAACTGCATGTCCGTTATAGCCAAACAGAACTACAGCTAAAAGTTGTTTGTCCATTATAAGCGAAATTCCGTTATATGCGAGTCCGCTATATCCGATGCTTTTTCTGCATGTTCTTAAAGACGCACGGCCAGGACCAGCGGACCTCGTCCATTATAGACGATATTCCGTTATAAGCAAGTCCACTATAACGGGATTTTACTGTATTTATTTTGGAATTAATTGGAATGCTACGACGTGATTTTATAGGCTTTATTAGATTGATTATGTAGCAATCTCAGCTCTGTTCTCCATATAATGGAAGCATCACGCAAAGGATTACTTCAGAAAATATGGTTTTTATTCTCTGCTTTCTTGTCTTGCTTTTACTCACAGCACTGACTACAGGGTTCCATTTATATATATACGCATATACAATTCTCCCGCTAACCTCAAACAAAATCATGTCATTTTGGTACACCTTGCAGATTAACAAAAAATTAAATCAGATAATGTATAATATAATGTCAGATGAGGATATATAATTCAACAGATTACATGACATGAATAATAAGATCGTGGAATTTCGTCCGACGGAACGATCTTTAGGGAATCTGTTCCCACACGTCGGACGTTCTTTGAGACAATGGTAAACTAAGCGAGACGGTTAACCTGGTCCGGACCAGGCTTGTTCGCAGGTATAAATTACCATGATAATTCAGCGGGGATTCATTTAAGGCACGTTGATGGAACGGAACTCTCACTTAAGTAAGACTGACTTGTCGAAATAAGTCAGACTTTCCCTTAATCCTGCTTCATGGAATACCCCCTTGTATCACATTGCATTGTTGTGCAAGTAACCATATAAACATTCGCTGCGTATGGATGCATGAACGTATTGCACTGTAATTTATTGAGAATCTGCTGTAACCATGATAATAGTTTAAAAGGGCCAATAAGTCCCATAGTCCTGTTCCATTTTCTTTTCCGATTTTGGTTTTCAGGTTGATTAGTAGCTGAGGTAATACAAGCTTGTAAAATTTTGTTTTTGCAAGAATAAATGGCCGCACAGTGAAGCATGCCTGTTTGCTCTCCATCACCTGTATGTAGGAGGTCATCAGTTCCATGAATGTGAACCCCAAGATCTCGTTCCCTGCTGAGGTGGACTTTGTCCTGATCAGCGGGCTCATCCGCGAGACATGCCGCACGGCCTTCGCAATGCAGACACTGGACCCTCCTTTGGAGCTTGCCTTCAGCAGTGATGGGGAGCTGTACAGTGACAGCAAGTTAGTGTGTCACTCACATGCACTATTTAAAGGCAAAGCTCAGTAACTGCACTGAGAAAATGTTTGATAGTTTACCTGTATGCGTAATAGGTATGCAGTTAAGGATGTTTTGCCTTTGTAGGCCAGAATAGTGGTCATACCTCATTGAGATAAAGTAGGACCACTGTCCATAGCAACACATTTTTTCCCCATATATATATATATATATAAAACATACATAAAAAATGTGTATATATATATAATATATACACACACAAATAAACAAGTCACAACAAGCTCCCTCACTGCATGTGCATGTATTATTCTATTAAATCTTATTTATAGGCCAGGCGCATCCCAAAGTGCATGCAGTGTGACATAAGTATGTTTGGAAGGGTTATAAATCCCCGATTGCCTTCCTGCCCCTAGGTACCGCCGCAGTTACGACTCGGAGTTCACAGCGCCCCTAGTGGCGCTCCATGTGTGGCCCACGTTAATGGAGGGGGACAGCGTCGTTGTCAAGGGCGAGGCTGTAACCATGAGGGGAGCTCTGGTACTGTATCTGACCCACGGATGTCTCTCTTTGGCCTTGCGTGGGTGTTTCATCACAGCACTGCAGCACAAAACAATCCTGTCGCATGTCATATAGCAGATGCTATAGTGTGATACAGGATAATATGTGAAATGGCTCATGATACGACTCAAATAGTTTGTGATATGTAGTGTGCTACCAAGTGTGGTACAGGAGTGATTGTAGGATTTGACCTTTGGGGGATTCAAGCCCCTGGTAGGCCTGTTACTTTCACATATGGTATGCCAATCCAGCCCCCTCCCCCTGGTCCTCGTCCATAAAACTTGCAAAGCGTGAGGGGACTCAATGTGTACAAATATGGTACAAATCACTAGATTTTGCAGGGGGGGTGAAGGTATTATGCTGTACCACATACAATTCAATGAGGTACTGTATGTTAATACGGTATGATACTATACAGCAGAGATGTGGCATAGGTGTATATACTACAGCCATGGTCAAAAGTTTTGAGTGACACGAATACTAATTTTCACTAAGTCTGCTGCTTCAGTTTTTATGGTGGCAATTTGCATATACTCCAGAATGTCATGAAGAGTGATCAGATGAATTGTGATTAATTGCAAAATCCTTCTTTGGCATAAAAATGAACAGAATCCCCCCCCAAAAAAAACATTTCCACTGCATTTCAGCCCTGCCACAAAAGGATCTGCTGACATCATTGCAGTGATTTTCTTGTTAACACCGGTGAGTGTTGATGAGGACAAGGCTGGAGATCACTCTGTCATGCTGATTGAGTTAGAATAGCAGACTGAATGCTTTAAAAGGAGGGTGGTGCTGGAAATGATTGTTCTTCCTCTGCTAACCATGGTCACCTGCTAGGAAACACACACAGTCATCATTGGTTTGCATAAAAAGGGCTTTACAGGCAAGGTTATTGCTGCTAGTAAGATCACCTAAATCAACCATTTATCGGATCATCAAGAATAGAGATTCAATTATTGTGAAGAAGGCTTCAGGACACCCAGGAAAGCACAACAAGCACCAGGACTGTGTCCTAAAGTTGATTCAACTGCAGCATCGGGGCACCACCAGTGCAGAGCTTGGACAGGATTGGCAGCAGGCAGGTGTGAGAGCATCTGCACACATAGTGAGGCAAAGACTTTTGGAGGATGGCCTGGTATCAAGAAGGGCAGCAAAGAAGCCACTTCTCTCCAAGAAAGACATCAGGGACAAACTGATATTCTGCAAAAGGTACAGGGACTACGTACGTAGTCGGGATTATGTGGTTGCCTGGAGAAGAAAAGGTGAACACTACTATCAGTCCTGTGTCATGCCAACAGTAAAGCAGCCTGAGACCATTCATATGCTGGGTTGCTTCTCAGCCAAGGGAGTGGAGAATTTTGCCTAAGAACACAGCCATGAATAAAGAATGGTACCAAAACAGCAACTTCTCCTAACCATCCACGAACAGTTTGGTGATTAACATGCCTTTTCCAGCATGATGGAGCACCGTGCCATAAGGCAAAAGGGATAACTAAGCGGCTCGGGGAACAAAACATCCAACTCCCCAGACCTTAATCCCATTGAGAATTTGTGGTCAATCCTCAAGAGACAGGAGGACAAACAAAAGCCCACAAATTCTGACAAACTCCAATCATTGATTATGCAAGAATGGGCTGCCAACAGTCAGGGTTTGGCCCAGAATTTGATTGACAGCTTGCCAGGGCGAATTGCAGAGGCCAACACTGCAAATATTGACTCTTTACATAAACTTAATGTCAATAAAAGCCTTTGACACTTATGAAATGTTTGTAATTATACGTCAGTATGCCATAGAAACATCTGACATAAAGATCTACACTGAAACAGCAAACTTTGTGAAAACCAACACTTGTGTCTTTCTCAAAACTTTTGGCCACGACTGTAAACAATATATGATGTGTTGGATGTTATGTATATGGTATAGGTATGGTACAGCATGGTGCATGATAATATTAATACAAGATAAATTATGTAAGGGTAATGGGTGTGGTGGTATAACAAAAGATGGACTGTGCTTTTCTTGCGTTTTCCAGTGGAGAAACAGAAGCAGGAGCTGTAGCCCAGTGCGTTCCAGCTCTGTCAGCCCCATCCGGGCTCTAGTAAGTTTCTAGGACGACTGATCCCACCCCGCTTTAGCATGGAATACCACCTTACAGTACAGGATTTATGATGAATGGATTATGGCAGAAATTCAAGATGTGACTTGTTGAAGTTGCCTTGTTGTTCTGGTAATCCTGGCATCATCAGTAATGATGCGTGAAGCTTCTGTTGGTGGTCGCAGGCTGTAGAGTGGAAAAAAACATCCTCATGCTGGTCTGCGACGAGAGAATTCTGTGTCTTCTTACCAAACCTACTTGCCTCGTAGCTGATGGGGTGGGATGGGAAGTACAGATTGACCATCTTGTTGGCTCTTGAACTAGGTGCTCATGTACTCTTGGAGCTAGAAATGTATTTAGGAAACGCTCACTTAAGTGAACCCTTACCATAAAATATGTGTTTTCCCAAATCTAAAACGTCTCTATCATATCTGCTTACATACCAACTTCATAGTTTTTCTGTCAGAGATTCAAGTTTCTAGTCTTTGTTACTGTTTGTACAGTAACTGTTTTTATTAATTTATCTTTCACTGTGTTTTAGGGCACCAGCCGCAGTCGAAGTCCATCTCCTGGAGCCCTCTCAGTCAACCGGCTATAATCCTTGACTCCTGACCTCATTTGGATGTTTGTACATCTCTCATGGAATCTCAGTGATTCCAGAATAAATGTTAAAAAGTATGAAAGTACCAATGATTAACACTTTAATCAGGTAATTTTTGTAGTTTAAAATTTATTTCGATATTTCACTGGCTTTAGCTAGCTACTTTAAAGTTTAGATTATGTTTGAATGATCCTTGTATTAATCTAAATGGCCTTATAATACTTTGGTGGCATAAACAATATTGGCCACAACATAAGGCATAATGTTCTATAACTTAGTTATATTGTATCAGGGATTTGAATGACATTTGTCACATGACACATGTTCTACAATAGTCCTCAACCTTTATGGTTGGATTCCACTCTTTACTGAAATTTGTGTTCTTTTATAATTCTTTTTACTTTTTTGATTTCATGGTGCTCTACATCCAGTTGCATTATCTGCGCTTTTTGCAACTGATCAACAACTAGGCTGAAAACCTTACTGGGTCTGCACAGTAGCCATTTTTTCTGTCTGACCAGAGAAACAACAAATTGATTTCTTAGACATTGGGCATGTAGCACTTAACAATGACACTTAATTGGACAGGTGAAGTTTTCTGCATGATATGGGCACACCGATTAAAAAAAACCCAAGTTGTTGCCGAGGAATGCTTTAGTTCTGGGTATCTTTTGATCTTTGAAATGTAGGCCTCTGATACCTGAACAGATATGACTTGCACAGGTTGCATGAAATACTGCAAACTACATTGCTCCAAATATACACTCATGATACATTCACTGGGACACATCTTATACTGCTCATCTGAGCTTACTGGAGCCTTCAGAAAATCCATGTGTGAAAGTTTGTTTCTGTGATATTGGCAGAATTGCTTAATGGGTTTGTTTACGATCTGTTGTATGACCAGAACCAATTGTATGCTGTTGTTTTGGAAATGCAAGTTTTTGTGTGCTAAAAATGGCGACATCAATTTCAAACTTGTGTTCTATGCAGTAACGGTCAAATGGTATCATTTATCAGAACCAAATGGAAAAGGAAAAGGATGTAAATCTGTTTCATGTGTTATTCCTCTGCATGACCTTCGTAAAACCTGAATAGTCAACTGGACACAAATGTAACATTAATATATACATGCCTGCTTTATTTTGCTAACGTATTGAGAATTTGTATTTGATATCCAATACAAATCCAGAAGTATTTTTGTGCATCTGATTTATGCTAAAAGTTTTCAATAAAACGATCAAAAATAGAGTAATATTCTTTCTCTCATTTGTACAGTGATTTCCACATTGTTTTTCTGTGAATGAAAAGACACAGCATTGTAAATGTTGACACCTGTTTTTACCTGCAGGTACATTCCTCTAACTCTGCTTTCATTATTTTTCTGCAAATTAAACATGAATATTCTTGTGAGTTGATTAAAAAAACAAAGTGTTGTGAGGTATGGTGTACGAGAATGGCAACAGTTTAAATTTGTCCATTAAAGTCAATGAGGGAAATCTTTTTGAACCTTGATTCACAGTCAGTCATTGACCAACTGTGTGTAGCCAATGTAATAAATTGATGAATTGTTTGAAGTATATTTCACCAAAATAAGAGTTTAAAGGAATTTAATAATGAATTTTTGCTGTGAGCTTATATTATTTTTTGTTGTTCTGAGTAGTTCATTTGGGACTGCTATTGTGAAGAATGCATTATTGTTTCTTACAACATTAATGGTCTTCTCAGTCGGCGGGAAGCCTTGCTGAGGAAAGCTAGGTGTATGTTGGCGCTCCTACCAAAAGTGTGTTGTAAAGTATAAAAACCATAGTATGAGAATGAGATCTTAAGTGAATATACAGACGTTTCAGCACATTCTTGTAGAATCCCACTGATTGGCAGTTCACGCTAATCTAACAGAGTTTTGTAATCGTTTTTTTGCTTTTTGTCCTTTAAGGATGTGCTGTACTGAAGTTTTCTTTTGTATATCTAGGTATGTGAGTGCTAGGTTATTATGTGATTCTTTTGTAATAGTTGCTAGTTTTATGTATGTACCGTAGCTTTATTTTCAGTTCATATTTTATAAATTATTGCTGCCGGTAAAAGAGTGAATAAGTTAAATAAGAGAATATGATAATGGTATTTTAATATATTTTGCATATATGATAATACGGAAGAAATATTATTCTGATTATATTTTATTTTATCTGCTATATGACTGTGTTTTAGTATGCCCTGTCTCATTCAACAGGAAGCCTTGCCAAGGAGAGGATGTGTGGTGAACGTACTCCTGATATGCTATACTGAAGTTTTCTTTTGCATACTCAGGAATAAACTCTACGCTGGTCAACCATTCAGCAGCTTGGGTCGTCTTTCAGTTCACACAACGCAGAGAAGCTAACAAACAGTAAACGCCGGTCACATGTGCAAAGTTTGGGGACCCAACTGTCAAAAGTGTGAGAATGGCAGCAATTTAAATTTTATTATTGAAATTAAAGACTGAAATCTGATTGGCTGCTGTAGGCTCTGCCCACTTTTGATTAGCAGGTTTATCACCCATTGATATTGAATTGGTGAAGTTTGATTGGCTGGAGGAGAGGACCTGGATTGGATGACATCTGCAAAATCTCACCAGTTGCATTAGTGTGACCCCGTGACTGTGTGATTCAGGTTTGGTGAGTTGAGCTTCAAAGCTTTAAGAGTTGCAGGAGTTTGAAAATCCTCCAAGTAAAAGTCAGTGGGGAAAATGGGATGTTCAGTGGGATGTCCCAGTAAAATGGGAGGGTGGGACAGCTGAGAAGAGCACAAGCACACCCCATCGCTATGCCACGAGGAAGTGCGGAAAGTTTGATGGTTGTACTCCTATAATTGCAGGTGAATGTTCTTTGTTGCATGGTACTTGGTTTGCTAAATCTGCTGTGTTTTGTTCTGGTGAAGCTCTTAGTCTCAGTGATTTTTAATAATGTTGTAAATGTTGTTTCAGACATTTATTTATACTGCTAGTTTCTCTCATAAAATCTTAAAAAACATCTATCCATCTTCCAACTGATTATGCAGCACTGGAGTGTGGTAGAAATATATGTCAGACTTGGAAATCAAATATTCTTTGTAGTTCATGCAAACATAACTTCCAGCTGTTAGCAAGGGGGGACTGTCTAGGCAAGGAGGGCACCAAGTTAACAAGTGGGGTTGCCAACTAGGTAAAGGGGGACACCAAAATAGGAAGGGGGGTGCTGAATTAGCAAGGGGGGAGGGCAAGTTATCATAGGAGTGCTAAACTATATTGGGTTCCATAACAATGGCGGGTTCCAAATTAGCCAAGTTAGCAAGTTTGGGGACTCTGCCATCAAAATTGTATGAATGGCAGCAGTATAAATCTTACCATTAAAGTTAAAGAATGAAATCCGATTTACTGTTGCTGGTTCTGCAGACTTTTGCGAATCGCGGTCACCCATTGACCACCCATTCATGGAGAAGAAAATGAAGAACAACATAATGATTGCAGTAACACTGATGGGAATTCCAGGTCCTTCGCCCTCCCTAAAAGGATGGCAGATGCAAACAGTGGATTATGCAATTATAAATAACATATTTTGTTCCAAAACAATTCAGAAATTTCTACAGTGAAAAATGATATTTATGCACTGATATTTATTTATTTGTATGATTGACTTGTCTAGTCAGTCTGTCATGTCCCCATTTGGCCAGCAGGGTGTGCTGACTATCATGTTCTCTGAATAGTTCCAAACCTTAATGTTTCAATCACTCACACCTGTCTCCAATCTAGCTGCTAGTTGCTATCAGTGTATATATGTTCTATGTATTAAGAACCTAAGAAATTTATGACAGGATGTCATTTGGTTCATCAAGCTTGTTTGGGGAGAACTAAACTAATAGCTCAGAGTTGTAATAGCTCATATCTAGCTCTGATTTAAAGGAAGCCAGGGATTTAGTTTGTGCTACACTAGCAGGAAGACTATTCCATACTCTAACTACACACTGTATATTAATAATAATAATAATAATAATAATAATAACAATAATTATAATAATAATAATCAATTTATTGTCCCCATGGGAAATTCCTTTTATGCCTCCCTCATCTTGCTCTTTGTAGAGCAAGTGTCCGCAAAAGAAGTACTTCTGTATAAAGCACTTCTGTATAAAGAAGTGTTTTCTCAAATTTGTTTTAAAATGTTCTCCTGTAATTTCCACTGTTAGAATCTTATATACCTGGATCATGTCCCCCCTTAGTCTCCTTTGCTTGAGGCTGAACAGATTCATCTCAGCTAACCTCTCCTCATAAGACATTCCTCTAAGACCAGGAATCATTCTTGTAGCCCTATTTTGCACCCTTTCCAAGGCAGCAATGTCATTTTTAAGGTATGTTGACTAAACCTGCACACAATATTCTAGGTGAGATCTTATCAAGGAATTATATAATCATAGCACCACCTCCTTTAACTTAAACTCCACACACCTAGAGATCTAACCCAAGGTGACTAGATACATCTGCAGATGCGCTGGGACACATCATCAGTGATGTTTCCTGAGTTCCTCGGGTGTTTCGGGTCTCACAACATCAGACA
>JAODUD010000001.1:21247949-21270329 GCA_026784285.1 Stomatorhinus walkeri | reverse complement strand
CGTTACTCCTGTGCGTCGTGCTACATTCTCCTGCACCAAGCATTTCATCCGGCTTTGATGGATTTTAAGCCCTCGATCGTTCTTGCAGACCTTGCTGCATAAGCATCTACTCGTATTCGTTAATCCGTTTTCCAATGTTGTCGTTATTTGGTCCGTCCTGTTGGGGTGCTCATCCTCCCCCCCTCTCAGGCTCCCCTGGGGGTATTTCTCTGTGGGTCGATCTATAGCTTGCTTGGGTTCTCCCTCACAGGAGATGCAGGTCAGGATGCTAACCCTTCCTGCCCCGGATGCCGTCTTTCCATGCTGTCACTGTCTCTCCAGTAGTCACCAACATCCTATTGGCTTTTTTTATGGCTTCCCCACACTGGCGAGAATGGGACATTGAAGCATCAACATACACACTGAGGTCTCTCTCATAATGACCTACCTTTGTTTCAGTGGAACCCATAAAATATCTGTACTTTATATTTCTGCTCCCTGTATGGATTACCTTATATTTATCTATGTTAAATTTCATCTGCCTGGTAACAGCCCAGTCGCTAATTAAATCAAAGTCCCGTTGTTGCCTCTGTGCTGCTAGATCAGTATCTGCAGTTTACTGTATGTATTGGTGTCAATATCATTAATGTGAATTAGGAAAAATAGTCATCCTTAACTCGAACCCTGTGGTAGCCCACTATGAATGCAGGCCCACTGTGACATTGTGCCTCTAATAACTACCCGCTGCTTCCTGTCTCAGTTTTCAATCCTGTCACGACTTGGGTGGTTTGGGTATGAGGATAAAGCATGATGCAGGCAGGAAGAGAATGTGGACGACCCACTGGCAGCCCAGAGGACAAACTGGGATTTATTAACAAAAAGAAAAACAGTAGAAATACTTATAAAACAAAACAGACCACAAGGGGTCAAGAGTAAAAGGGGAAAAGCAAAGACTAACTACAAATTGGGCAAGTAGTTAGGTAGGCAGGCAGGCAGACAGGTTACAAAAAAACAGAACATTCACCTAACTAACATCCAACAAACATGAATGACTCCAGGGAAAACAGAACAGGATCAGGAACTTAAATACAATACGACACAACAGGAGTAAGACAATTAACCAATCCGAGACAATTAACCAATCCGAGACAATTAACCAATCCGAGACAACCAAGCACGGGCACAAAACATGAAACCAAAACCAACTACAAGACACAGGAACAAGAAAACGCATACAAATGAAACACCAGGGATCAGAATACAAAAGCAGAGGAGGTGGGATTTAAACACATGACAGCAGGGTTCACAGTCATACAGCTGACAGGGAGCAGAGGAGAACACAAAGACTGACAACAGGAGGGACGGGATGACCAGCGACACCTGCTGGCCAAACGGGGAAGGGACACAGAGCGGGACAACAAGGAACTGACCCTGACAGATACAAGCTGCTACAGTTCCTAAAGAAGTTATTTGAAAAATAATGTGGTTCATCTTATTGGGACACAGTTTCTTTAAGAAGTAGAAAAACTGCTTACAGTCCAGAATGTTGTTTGGTTTCATCAGAAAGGCTGAGTAGCCAATACACTCAATAAAATTTAACTGGTCTTAAACAACCTAGGAGTGACTGATATTCTCAAATATTATGGTTAAATTAATCACAGTTTGCCATATTATTTTCTTAGTAACTATCAGTAGAACAGGCTGTTCCTCCTTTGTGCCACGCCCCCTCATTAACCACGTGTGGAATCCCTACGTTACCAGCTCTTTCTAATCCTGTCTAATTGAGTTCCTGTATTTAAGTGCTTCCCTGTTAGTCTTTCCCTAGTCCTGTCATTGACGTTAATACCTGCTTTGCCTCATGTACCTTTCCGTTTGCCTAATAAATCCCTCGTTCGTCTCCTTCTCCTGCTTCCCTGGTCTGTGTTCCCCATGAAGTATAACACTGGCCTGTCATCCATGACAAATCACCTACTAAACTAAACAAATTTGACAGAATATTTTCGGAGGAAAAGTGCATTTCATATCTGTGCGTTCTTGGCTTTATGTGCACTCAGGCCTGCCAGTCACATCTCTGGGCATAACATGACTTCAGTCTCAATGTCCCCACTCACAGACTCATGGACTTTAAGGCTTGAGGACTTAAGTCTGCCCCACTATCGAATTGTCAATTCCATGAGGGCTCTCATGCAGGGATTTTGAGCCCTTCATGCGCACTTTCACTAATTATGCATTTCTGCAGACATTGCCTGAGGAAATTACCCACAGTTCATAGCATTGTTACATGAAACACAGTGTTACCAGGGAAAGCACACAGTAAACAAACTATTTATTTATTGCTTAAATATTCTGTTTTGACAAAACAAGTAAAATGATTATTTGACAGTTACCTCTTGTCCCCTCTGTAAGGCTTGACCCTGGAATACTTTCTTTGGTAATGGAGAAAGTGTAAATTTTAAAGCAAAAAAGTCCCAAACTCACAATAATAAGAAGCATGTTTTGGCATTGTCACGGTAATGTGGTATATCACAATGCCCTGCCCCATTCCCATTTGTACAATATCAAGCCCTTGCAGCCTCTCGCACTCATTCACTTATCAGATTACATCAGTTAAGTCTGTGAAAGTTCAGGCCTTAGGCCTTGGGCGGGGAAATTGGGATTGGGTCACAGTGATTTTCCTGCATGATAAAGTTACCAATCACCAGTATTACTAGATCTTAGTACTCGCATGCTTATTCAGCTAACTGATGCTGATGATATTTACTCTATAGGAATTGAAATTTGGTACCAAATTACAAGGTATACTTGATACTCGATAGTACCTAAGCAATTCAGTTGGTGCCATAAATGTACTGAAGTTCAGCACACAGCCATAGCTTAACCTGCTCTCCTGTGCACCTTTTTCCGATTGTGACAAATGCAACAAAGTGCTACCATACACTGGACACAGGACACAAGGGTGGCATTTCAGGGCAAAAAAATTCCTCCTGGTCTTAGAGGAATGTTTCATGAGGAGAGATTAGCTGAGCTGAATCTGTTCAGCCTCAACCAAGGGAGAATAAGGGGGGACATGATCCAGGTCTATAAGATTCTAACAGGTCTGGATGCTGTTCAGCCAAATGGCCGTTTCAATATTAGTTTAAATACTAGAATTTGTGGCCATAAGTGGACATTAGTGGGAGAACATATTAAAATGAATTTGAGGAAGCACTTCTTTACACAGCGTATAGTTAAGAGTATGGAATAATCTTCCTGCTAGTGTAGCGCAAGCTAAAACCTGGGGCTCCTTTAAATCAGAGCTAGATAAGATTTTAACAACTCTGAGCTAATAGTTAAGTTCCCCCAAACAAGCTTGGTGGGCCGAATGGCCTCCTCTCATTTGTAAATTTCTTATGTTCTTAATTTTAGGTTTATAATGGAATAATATATACAGTGCATCCGGAAAGTATTCACAGCGCATCATTTTTTAATAATAAAAAGTCTTCTGATTATGATTACGATTCGGATTGGGACAGTCCACGATCCAAGTAAAATCGGATGCATTCGTCCACGAGGATAATACTAAACCTCAAGATCATGAGAATTAATTGACATGGGTTATGTGGAGATCACAAGAAAAATATATATGTATATAAATATATATAAAATATATGTGATTTCTCAGTTTTTTTATTTTTAATAAATTTGCAAAAACATCAAGTAATCTTTTTTCACATTGTCATTATGGGGTGTTGTGTGTAGAATTCTGAGGAAAAAAATTTATTTCAACCATTTTGGAATAAGGCTGTAACATAGCAAAATGTGGAAAAAGTGATGCGCTGTGAATACTTTCCGGATGCACTGTACTGTAAGTAAGATTTTGTGCAAGAGTGTGAGAGTCTGAAAGGGTGAGTGTCATACCACACGTGTGAGAGTTGGAAACCATACCCCCGTCCATTCAGGGTGATGTGGAGATGGTACAAGTCTGCAAGTGCCTGGGTGTCCACATAGACAGGAAACTAGACTGGCCCATGAACTGCACTACCCTCTCCAGATCAGGAAGGCTGGGCCGGTGCTAGGGGAGCAGTAAGCTGCCCACACTTTGGCAGATTGTGGGCAGCTGCTCATCTGCTTCACAGTGTTGTGGTTGGGCATAAGAGCACCTGAAATGCTCCACAGAACTCCTGCGAAAATCATTCTTTCCAACAGCCATTGGATTGTAAATCGTTGACTCAGCCAGGACACAGGATGTACAATAATACTGTAGATTTTAAAAAATCGATATCTATCTTATGGAAGTCTGTAGAGGACATGCATAAACTTGTTTTTCTTTTCATTATCTCGAGATTGCGACTTATTTTTGTTGTGTTCTTGACACAACCAAAGTCGTTTTCTCAAGATCACGACATATTTTTTTCTTGTGATCTCCACATAACCCATGTCACTTAATTCCCATGATCTTGAGGTTTAGTATTATCCTCGTGGACGAATGCATCAGATTTTACTTTGATCGTGGACTGTCCCAATCAGAATCATAATCATAATCAGAAGACTTTATTAATCCCGGAGGAAATTGCTCACATTGCGACTGCACAATCACATATAAACAAGAAGACAAGAACAATATAAGTATAAAAATGGGAATGAAGTGTAAAACAATACGGTACTGTTAAACATTCAGATAAATAAAATAAAAATAAAATAAGATTGAAAATCTCTGTACAGGAATCTAAAGTACCTTGGTCCAAAATTTACAGGAAAGTAAAAATATATTGCACCAATATTATAAGTGGTTATATCCTCCTGAGATCCCACCCATTCATCTATGTTCATTGTAATGGACATTTTATTTTTGCATCATTCTTTTCACTGATGTTATGAAACGTATTTATTCCTGTTGTACACCAAAATGAACAAGCTGTGAAATTAAAAATAAATTTAAAAAAAATCTAAATTGTAAGATGTCTTATTTCCTCTAAAGACAAATAACCTAAAATTGAAGGAGGATATTGCACTTGTTAATTGCAAAACCAATTAAGTTGGACTTCAAAACTGTGGGGAAAAAGTCGAGATATATATTGCACCGAACATAGATACGAGGAAATAACACTCTCAGTCGGTGCTAGAAAATTGCCATATTAGTGTTCGTCATTTGAGAAGGATCAGAAATTTGTAGAAATTATAGTAGCCTGAAAGAGTAATCAGTTTCATTACCAACCAACTGGAGAGTCCGGGACATCTCCATGGTTACCAGGTGATGCTTGAAAAAATAAATCGTGATCTCGAGATAACGACTTTGGTTTTGTCGAGATCACGAGATAACGAAAAGAAAAAAAAGTTTATGCATGTCCTCTACAGACTTCCGTACTATCTTTCTGCTGCAGTATTTTCCATACTTATTGTCATATTCAGCGCCCCGTGTATTTATTATCTCTATGTGATATATTTAGATTGTTGTACGTGTTATTGTGTACTTGTCTTTTTTTCTTGATCTTTAGTCGTGTATAGAATCACAATTTCATTCGGGAAAATAAAAGTTTTCTGATTCTGATTCTTTTTTTATCTAATTTTGGTTTCACATATAAGATATAAGATAACTAATACTTATAGCTAATGATTACATTGTTGTCTAGTATCCTGGGGCAATAACAGTAATAAAAAACTGACAACGACGCGGTTTTCCTACGAGTTGGAAAAAAAATCAACCACTAGTCGACGCAAACGCTCCTTAGGTCACGTACTCGCTAGCTTCGTACCACATGACAGGGGAATTTAAAATGGTTCCGCCCTGAGCGACTTCACCTCTTCCGCGAAAAGCTTACGACGGCAATAGTAAACAGCAGAGTTATTTCGGTTTCCATGGCGTGAAGATGGCTCCCTTTCCAGACGAGGTGGATGTTTTTACAGGCCCACACTGGCGAATGAAGCAGTTAGTGGGCCTTTATTGTGAGAAGGTAATGGAGTCTTAACGCAAGTTGATTTTTATATCGGACTGGCTCACTGAGAGAAGAAAAAGAAACAAATATGTAAAACACTGCTATCCTACGCAGATTGCGCAGCGGACTAGCAGCTGCTAAAGCAAATATTAGCGGTGTACTAGCCTGCTGGCTTAAAATCAAGCTAACCATGCAGTTTAACTCATAATATCATATTGAATATTGCTTATATTCAGTCGTATTGAACTGTGTTGTAGGATCTGCTGCGAAATTGGAAAAACGTCACTTGATTTTAACCGTGAAGCTAAATGCTAGTATATCCCTGTTATGTCACTGTTATGTGTTCGGTAGGTAACCTCATACATGCTACACGTAGTCATTTACTTAGTTTAATATTTTTACGTGTATTCCATTAGTGTTGTCTTTTTCAGAGATAGGTTAGTTAAAGCTTTACTTTTCCGGTAACAGGTAAGAAAATCAACAGTCATGAATCTGTGGCGCCAGAAGACGCGTTATTATTCGCAAGATGTGAATCGTGTGTGTGTGGAGGGACCGCTGGGCACGATGGATCCGTGCCGATGTGAGGCGGTGACACAACCGTCACCCGACATATTTTCCTCCCTAGAAGTTATTTAATTCCTACGCTTTTAAATGAAACGAGACACTTCGGCGGTGTATTTGAGGGCGCGAAAAAAGTATAAGCGCTGTTGATTTCTACCCCTTGTCGTACGATTAATGACCTTAGGTACTGGATACGTTGGATATTGACTGATAATTAAAGTTTGATTTTAAATTCAGGTTAAATTGTAAAGGGTATTTCAATCAAGGGAAGAAAACTTTATCAAAGGTATACTTGGGCAGTAATGCACACGAGATGTAAATATTAATATGCAGATGATTTAACATTGGTTAAGGTGTGACAAAAGGGAGGATTTTAGGAACTACAAACCTGCACAAATGATGGGTTACTGATTCTGCTATTAAACTACTGGCTAAACACCTCTGCCACCCTCTTATGAAATGATCTGGATCAACAGTTTTACCTCACCTGATGTTATAGCTGCTGGTTAGAAGCTTGTTAAATGATGTGTAAATATCTAAGTGGGTAGATAAGCATCTGTTAATATATTTTGGTCCCCTTTTCAGCTGTCAAAGACCAACTTCTCGAACAACAACGACTTCCGCTCGTTTCTGCAGTCGCTGTGCGCCACCTTCAAGGAGTTCAAGATGCACGAACAGATCGAGAACGACTACATCATCGGGCTGCTGCAGCAGCGCAGCCGCACCGTCTACAATGTGCACTCTGACAACAAGCTGTCTGAGATGCTGACGCTGTTTGAGAAGGGCTTGTGTGGTGTCAAGGTCTGGATCATCTCCGCTTGCGTTAAAGCTTACAGAACAGGGCAGAGCCACATGAATATGGTCATTATATTGTCAGTGAGCCCCCTGTTATTTTCTGTGCTGTAGTTCTTTTACAGAGGGCATCCCTGATGATAAAAATATGCTGGGGTGGTTGGCCTGAATTAAACTGCGTTTTGGTCCTAACCTGAAAATACCCAACAAATTGTGATCCCCTTAGTCCCATATTGGTTCAAAACGGGACACAGCATTTTTTTCCAATATGGGATAGGTGGAAACTTTAGATTTAAAATTTCATTGAACATGGTTAGTGTCACGTATGGCTGCGAGCCGGTGGTGGTGGGCAGGCAAACAGAGGCAGTAGTCAGGATGACGGGCAAGAAACGCCTGGGTACAGTCCTGTGCTAAAGTTCCCCTAATGTTTAACACTGCAGCCTTTCACCTCCAGGATTTTATGTTTGGTCCCCACCTAGTGCTGTGTGTATGGAAATGGCATGTGTTTCTCCTGCAGTGTAAAGACTTGCAGCGAATTGGAGCTTTTAAATTACCTGTTGTCTATATGTGTGCCCTACATAGGACTTTTAGGAATTAGGTTTTTGCCAGTTTATATATCCTCCGGTTTCATTGTTTTCAAACTTGAATTTATGGCTTTGCAACAGAGGAATGCTTGTCTGTATTGAAAAATGGTTACGAAATGAATCCTTCTGCTTCTGTATGCTGGCGGTACTTATGGTGTTTTCTAAAGCAGTGACTTCACACTATGTTGTCTGTAATATTGGCTGTGTCAGCTTAGCGTCCAGAGGAAGTGTAATGATTAATTAAGTCCCTTCTTAGTGCTGCTGGAATAGCTGGCTGTCCAGAAAACTGCTGGAAGTGGTTCTGTGCTCACAATGAGCGGTAACTGGAATACGCAACAGTTTTTGTAAAGTGACGTGCCGGCTGTGGTACCATATCCGGTTGCAGAAGCCACAGTATTTATAGCACATTTTAAGTTTGATTTAGTTTGTGACTCTTAAATCTGGATATATGGTGGAAAATATGAGCATCAGTCATTGTGTGCATCAGTACTGACAGGTTTTTGGTGAGTATGTTGTCAGGGCTGGTCTGATTTCTCGGCTGGAGTTTGTTTTGTGGTTGGCTGGTGGTTATGCTGGTCTCAGTTAACTCTTCAGTGCCCACAGGGGCCCAAGTGCTTAAGGAATTGGAGTTTTACGCAAGCTTCATATGGGACTCGGCTACAGACCCCGGAAATCCTGATTTTGAGGAGACCTTTGTATAGTAATATTTATTGGGTTTTCTGCATTTGCTGGGGTTGGAATCTGTAAAATTATACAATTAAGTAATATAACTATCATTTTCTGCTTTTTGGTATTTTGATTGCTGGAGAAAGTCGATTGCTTCATACTTGTTCTCCATTCTAGATAAGCTCTACCCTCATTTATATAGCCCAAATGTTGCCTCATTCCACCAGTGTACAAATAGCCATGTCTCAATCCCGGAAATTTCTTTGCCTTTGCTGGGAAGAGGCAAACCCCAAAAAATAAAACCCTGGGGAAATTGCCAGCATTTGTCTGGAGGGCATTCAAGAAGAGCCTTATTGGGGTCTAGTGAGGCCAGAAGCCTTTGGCGGATGTGGGGTGGTTTTGGTCGTCTTCCTTAGATTTTGTCGCCTAGCCCTTTTGGTCAGGGTGAGTGCTGACATCCCCTCAGTGGTGACCTGAGGCATAGTTTGTTTCCCCTGTAGCTGACTAATGCAACTCAGCCTTTTACGTTCACTAGGGTTCTGTCTGTACTTTTGCGTTCTCTGCAACCTGTCTGAATGTTGGTTGTTGGTATTCCATGCAGCACAAATTTGCTTTTGCCTCACGCTACAGAATGAGTATGAACAATTGAACTACGCCCAACAGCTGAAAGAGCGGCTGGATGCTTTCACCCAGGACTTCCTTCCCCATATGAAGGAGGAGGAGGAGGTATGTGGCCAGAGGAGGTCTCTGAAAGTCCTGAACAGACCAGATTTTTGAGCATAGATGTTAAATATGCCTAAAAGTGTTTGGACAAACCACAGGAGCACGCCCATCCTTGTGTAAACCTGTCTACTTGCAGGCCTGTATGTCTGTCTGGTCGTGTTGACTGTGAATGTCCGTCTGTGAATGTCCGTCTGTGAATGTCCGTCTGTGACGGCACGTCTGTGAATGTCCGTCTGTGACGGCACGTCTGTGAATGTCCGTCTGTGACGGCACGTCTGTGAATGCTCGCCCACCAATCCTCAGGTGTTCCAGCCCATGCTGATGCAGTACTTCACTTATGAGGAGCTGAAGGCCATCAAGCAGCAGGTGATGGCAGAGCACCGGGACCGACGGGGCAGCGCTCCCCTCAAGGTGCTCGATCTGTGGAGTCAGGCCCAGGAGCTGCAGCGTGCCTTCAAGTACTCGGTGCACGAGAAGTGGGATGAGGGTGAGAATCAGGGGTCAGAGGCGGGCCAGGGAGGATGCTCATGGAAGGTTAATCCTAAGTGTAAGGCGTTCACCACATCCACTGCAGATCTTGCTTGCTTTGTCTTTAGATAGGTTGTAGAGTAGTATTGTTCTGTTGCCCCTATGTAGGTACCCCCATTTTCCTGAACATATGTCACTTACTGCCTTATCCATTTTCTTTCTGTCCCTGGAGTCTTATAAGGCCTGTTGATTTCTCCTTTCGCCACCTATGTGTCCATTTCCCTATGTGTGGTTATCATTAGGACCATTGTCCTCCAGGACCACAGGTTGCTAGACCTTTGCCCTACAAGCTGGCTGTTGGGTTTATTTCACCGAGATGCTCATTGTGACTCTGAGCTCTTACTGTGCCTCTTAATCCAGAATCCGAGAAGGATTCGAAACGGCTGGACCACATCTCCCAGCTGCCCCCCGAGGTTCTGCTGAAGCTGTTCCAGTACCTGACCCCTGAAGACCTGGGCCGCTGCAGCCAGGTTTGCACTTCCTGGTCCCACCTGACCAAGATGGGGTCGCTGTGGAAACACCTGTACCCTGTGCGCTGGGCTAGAGGTGAGAGGCTGAATTGACTTTGCTCTTATCTGCCGTTTGAATGGATGATATGCACAGCTGTGGATCTGCTTGTACCTTGGTCTTGTAGATGTTGTAGTGTTGAGGGGCATCACTGGTGTCTGGCAAGCGCACACAATGCTGAAATGCGACACCTGCTTTAGGTGATTACTACTGCGGTCCCCCCGGGGATTTGGATGAGGAGCCGGATGAAGAATGGGTGCGGAGTCGTCAGGATGAGGGCCGGGCCTACCAGGAGTGGGATGAGGATGCTGATGTTGACGAGTCAGGTGAGGAGTACCTAGGGGGCGCCGTGCTGCATCGTGTGAGCGTAAGGCATCGTACCATACTGGCAGCATGGTGGTTTGGATTTGTGCCTTGAAAGCTGGGAGACTGAGTTACAGACTTTATACCCTTGGTTAAGGAAAATACTAATGAAATATGATTGATTATATAAAAGTTTGCCGAGAGATTTGGTGGCATGCTGTGAAAGTATTTCTTTAGTAAAAAAAGTAGTTCTAGGATGGTGCTTCACGCCTATATTTGGAATATGTTCTTGGTGTTGCCATAACAACCTTTCCAGATACTGCTGTGCTGTAGCAATATTTGAAACAGGGTTGTCAAATTACTGCATTAATCCAAACAGATTTCAGTGGAACGAGGATGCCCGCCACTGCTTTACTAGCCCCGCACTGTCCTCTTGGGAATCTGCAGTCGTGCCTTGCAGCTGGGTGCATTTCATCATTCTATCGCTGCTCACCCTACAGAGGAAGCTGGAGTGGACTCTGTGGCGATCAGCGTGGTCCAGAGGGAGAAGAGGCTGCTGAATGGCATGATCCAGTACCTCCTGCCAGCCGTTGGACCCTCCGTCAAGTCGATTGTCCTGGCGTACAGCTCCGCTGTCTCCAGCAAGATGGTAGCATACTTTTCTATGTTATGTTTCCCTTAATCTTAATGCATCAGCCTGATTTGAACTTTTCACCATCTGTGCTGGTAGTGCTTGTCTTAACTGAGGTAGGAAACCTTTTAGGACTTATTTTGCATTTTTTTCCAGTATGCCAAAATTCTTTAGTTGGGTGCTTAAGCAAAAGTTCTACATCAGCTTTGAGTTAAACTATATGGCATATATGTGACTTCATTCTGCCCCTTCTTCTGGACATAGTTAAATGTTGTTTTTTGTAGTATTTACACTTATTACACTGTATGATGTCATTAGTTTTATGATAGTTTAAAAAATCTAGTGTTGTGTACTCTGGAAACTGTGATGTGGTATGAACCACTTGCAGATTCTGTGCCTTTTCATGTTTGACTGTTTGATCTTGTGTGTGTGCCTAGGTACGGCAAATACTCAGCCTCTGTCCCAACCTTGTGCATTTGGACCTCACCCAGACGGACATCACAGACTTTGCCTTTGACAGGTGAGGCAGTCGTCCTCTTGTCTTGCCCCAGTGTCTGTTTGACGGGCTGATCCCCATAAATGACACGTTAAGAGGGCAGCATTGCACATCCAACATCTTTTACTCAAACACACAAGGCTGCGTGTTTATCAGAATCATAACCCTTTTTTTTATTCCGGAGAAAATTGCTTGTAGTTACAGACTGCACTATACACAGCCACAAAAACAGACAAAAATACGCAATTCACATCACGACATACAATTTCTGTATAAAAACAAATAAGCAAAAATACATGAAGATTATAAGTTAGTGGGTAAATATGAAAAGAAGTACAATACTGTGGTCAAATGTGTACTGCGGTACAATATTGCATGAAAAAAAAGGCAAATACAGTGGTACATTAGTTCTCAAACTCATTAGAACTCGAATTTCTTAAGTCGAACCAACCAGTTTGGGGAAAAAAAACACCGACCTAAGAACTTGTACGTGCGGGGAAATGAGTCACGCAGTACACTTCAGTCTCAGCCTGGCATTCGCTGTCATAGCATAATTTGTTGGTGATAGTGCTTTTTTTAAAATTAAATATCCGGTTATATCATTTTGGTAGTCATTGCTCACCAAAAAGTTACACAATAGTTGTACAAATGTTACAACCTAAAAGTCTGCGATTTACGAACAAATTAACGAATGCAGAGCAGTAATAGAAATAAACAATGGACCACATGGCATAGTCTAGTGTTGGGGCGTGACTTGGGGTTGTCACGATCTGCCGAACCAGGACTGGGGAAGCAGGGATAGGAATCAAGCGATCGGGAAACACAGGGTTTAATTGAGAACAGGCAGAACAACCCAATGACGTTACAGTGACCGGACTGGGGAAACGAACTGAAATGCAGACTAAATACTGAGGACTAATGACAACCAGAACCGGTTGATCACACAGGGATTCTACACGGGGTTATCGAGGGGGCGTGGCACACGAAAGGAGCAGACGATTGGGGCAGGACAGGGGTAATGTTGGGGTACATACTTTATCGTTTTGGAAGCCATTCTGAAAAAAATGCTCTTGTTTTATCCTGTTCATTTTGTGTTTTTAAATGCTAAACAAAACCATACTTAAGTGTAATTGTTTGGGGCCGGGAACCAATAAATTGTTTTTCCATTATTTCTTTTGGGGAAAATTCGATCAGGACTCGAGCTTTTTAGGATTCGAACCCGAGTTTTGAATGGATTAAGTTTGAGTTCTGAGGTACCACTGTACTGGTTTAGGGGGTTATATGGTCTGATGTCCATTGGAAGGCATGATTTCCTGAGGCCTTTGGTGGAGCATTTTATGTTGGGGAATCTGACTGACTGCTGCTCTTTGTGAATCCCCCCCCCAGCTGGGAGAGTGCGGGTGCCTGTGGTCTCCTGGAGCACATTGACCTGTCAGGGTGTGAAAGGATCACAAACTTGACCCTGGAGAAGCTGTCCCTGGGACTGGGGGAACTGGGGGACTTGCGCAAACCTGAGGTGCCAATCAACCTGCCCACGGGCCCCGACTGTGAGGGTGGAGTTGGGGCTCGCCAGGCCCTGGTCTTTAAACGGGGGCCTGGGAGCCTGGTCAGTGTCCCCATGCACGTCTGGGTACTGGAACCCGTGCCCCCTCCTGACATCGAGGATGTGGCCGAGTGGAGGCGCAACCCCGATGGGAGAAGAGGGGCTCAACTCACCCCACCGCCTGCCAGTGGAGTGTGCTGCTGCAGGAGGCGGGGCTTCAGGACTAACAGCAGCACCCCGTGCTGGCCTCAGTATGTGGCTATGGGGGAGTCAGCTTGGTGTGGACACTCTTCCTGCTGTGGGGTCTGGGAGGCCCCGAGGACTGTGGAGACACTCTGGGAGGCTCCCATGGGGCCCAACAGGTTTCGGACTAAATGCCAGGGTCCTGGTGACCAAAGGACTAGAAACCCAGAGTCTCTCCGGCGGCTGCATTTCCTTAGCCTCTCTGGATGCTTCCGTGTCACTGACCTTGGCCTGAGGTAAGAACCCCCCCCCGTGTCCCAGGTTCTCCACAGAGCTTGTTTTGTGGTAAGAGGTCCCTCCGAATCTGCACTGAGGCTGCATCTGAGGTCCCACTGTAGAGTGAATTCGTAGCTTTGCCTGTTTGCAAACCACACCTCCCCCCGGGGGCCAATTAGGCAGGTGCCGCCTCCTGGTTTATAGTCTGTACCTTGGGTTGGCCAGGTGTGGCTGCGTTTAGCTAATCTGACTGCAGTTTGAAAGACCAACAGGTTTTAGAAAATGCATATCTTTCAAAAACTCATCAGTCCTGCTCAGTTCTAGATTGATTCATTGAGGTGGTCACACCTTTCCCACTAAACACAAGATACGAGGGGATGTGGTGGAATTTCTGAGTTGTGCCAATAATGCTGTTATCACTTTGGTTAATAACCAACATGAACATGTGAGCACCCACAGGGCAGATTTTATCCAAATCTGACACCACCAAGCACCAAATGGTCGGGTTCTGTTTTATGAATTGGAGCAGTTTGCTTTGGACACATGAAACCAGCATATGGTTTAAAGCGTTTTTGTTCGTGTTATTTGAATGTTCAACCTGATTGAATTCTCCAGGCGGCTGCATGTGTGTGCATGTCTTCCTTCTGGGGATGTCCCATGAGGCAAAATTTAATTTTGGTTTCAGTTTTTAAACTAGACATATTTTTGAGATTCAGTTGGATGGTGCTAGGAATCGTTTCTACAGTGATAAACGCGTGTGTGTGTTTATTCTGAAACTTTAGCCTGGCCTATGTGTCTGCAGGCTGCTTTCTCAGCATGGAGGTCTTCCACACCTAAAGCATCTCAACCTGTCTGGCTGCCTCCTCATCACAGGGATGGGGCTTCAGGATCTCGTGTCGGTCTGCCCCTCCCTTGAAGACGAGCACTTCTACTACTGCAACAACATCAATGGTAACGCAGTCTCTCTGCTACCTCACTCTGTAGTAGGCTTTATCCAGAACTGTACTCCAATGATCATGCATTCACTCACCCACACTTGGCAATCAGTGCTGTGCTTATTGGTGTGGGGAAAAGCCAACAGATGAAATGGTGTGGTGCTGATGACCATAGCTGTTTGGTGCTATGAAGTATATAGTGTAATACTGCTTAGTGTACACTTCTCCAAGTGCGCACTAGTGAAGCTGTATGTATTGGGCAAATGTACAGTGGGCAATCAGCAAGAACACACACAGCTGAGTATACTAATGTAGATACAGGACACAGCCTTTGGGGGTAAAGGGCAGGACTGCTTTCTGTGTCTAAAGACCATTTCAGCTCTACTCGGAGACTTCAGAATATGGCCGACTGATGAATATGTGGGTCATTTGTCACGAGTCCACAGTCAGTATCTTCAGTGGTTTCTTGATCGTCATCCTTCTAACAAACAGTACATGTATTTAAGCATGTCATGCTTACTGTAGCTATGTCACATCTGTGTTTTACCGCCGCCTCTTCGGGTTCGCCCAACCCCCCCAGAGTTAATGATGGTGTTTGGCAGAAGTGTTTCGTGTAATGAGGCAGCTGTACTTAATGTTCTGTGTGCTTTCATGTGTCTGTTCCCCTTATCGAAATGTAATACCTCGTTTAACAGCCCCTTTGTAGCATGCAGAAAAGGTGACATTTAAAGGTAAGTAGTGACCACGCTACAGGAGCAGCAAATCCTAAAGGGTAAAGGTCAGGTTCAGTCTAAATTATTTGATGAGACTGCTTTTCGTTATGCAGGGTTATCAGTTTACTGTTGTCTTTTAATTAGTTAGATGTAAAATTTAAGATCAGATATGTAGCTGGACTAAGGATTTTCATATGCGTCATATATAGTAGCAGCAGTTGATGGATCGGACCTATAATATAATGACTGCATGGTTCGATTCAAGGATGGGAAGAGTATCCCTCTGCTAGCTATATATTTCCAAATTTAGCTGTTTTACTTCAAAATAGATTTTCTCCAGTAATATGGCAGAGGTTGCTCTGGGTGTCATGTTTTTACTTAATCTGTACATCTCAGGATGGCTGTTTCCCACAGGGGACAAACAGCTGCTAGTTCAATTTCTGCCTGAGCGCAAAGCAATGGAGCCTAACTGTGCTGTTCCTGCCTCTGTTTCCCTCTCCAGGACCCCATGCCGACACAGCCAGCGGCTGTCAGAACCTGCAGTGTGGCTTCAGGGCCTGCTGCTGCTCAGGGGAGTGAGCCCCGCCCCCTGCTTGGCATAGCTCCCCTCTCATTGGCTCCTCACTTGCACTTTAACCTAGGAATATCATTTGCTGTCATTTCTCACCTTCTGCTGTTTTCATCTGTGAAACAAGGCAAAATTGTTACCGTCATCCTGTCCCCCAGATTTTACATCTTTGAGTCATGGCAGGGGAAGGGGAGAGCAAACTAGTGTTTCCCTTCCCTTTTAAATTTTAGACTTTTGTTTTACTTGCAATGTTCCAAGTGTGATGGTTTGAGTCTGTCATTTATGTGCATAACCAGTGCTGCAGTATTTACCACATTACTATGGATGGACATGGAATTAGGAGAAGTGGGCTCACTCCTCGCTGCTTATGGTTTCGGGTGATTAAACTTATTCTGTTTCATGCTGATTGGAAGCGTGAGCCTCCTTTCACTGTAGTTTCCGGGGGGGGGGGGAAGCAAATATACGCTGACTAGAAGCCAAGAAAAATGAGGAATAGTAGAGCCTTAGAAGTAAACAAACAGTTGCCATTTCAGCATTGGTGTTATGTCCTCTGCGCTAACTTGGTATGTTAAGAGTTTTTGGAGGCATATGATTCAACAAAGGTGAAGAATACTGCACCTATCTCCCTGGCTTTTGAAGGTAAATGAAACTGTACTGGAGGACAACTGGACTGAAGTCTGAGGGCCCTTAAGTACTGTTTTCCCTCTACAGATGTTCTGTTCAAGGTGTCTTGGCAGTAGACGTTCATTTTGTATTGATCAGCTATGAATAAAATCTAGGTAGTTAGGTGGAACTTGAACCGAGGGCTGGCTGTCTGTCAGTCCGCAGAGGGACTGTGGGGTTGGGCCTTTTTGGTTCTAACAAAAATATGAGCGGCAGGCTTCTTTGTTTTGTGTCAAAATTCCTTGTTACTCCTGGACTAATCTGTGAATTTTGGTGTAATCATGGTGTTGGAGAAATCTGTGTCCCTGGGATATTTTTTATCCACCACCTCTGATGGAAATAGGAACTTGGGAACTACATTTGCTTGTTCAAATAACTATTGCATGATACATTTGCTTGAGGGGAAAAGTCCTCAAATACAGAACAATAAAAGTATCTTGATTTAAAATGTTTGTTTTTGAATGCTATGAGGAGGAAAAGACCTTTATTAGAATTTTAAAATGAAAAATGGGATATAGTCCTGCTTAAAGTACTGCTTTAATCATTGTATTAAATAGCTTTGTTACAAAAAATGGTTGCATAATATCAAGCCCAACTCTTATCTGGTGCGGACAAGTGAGGCCAGGTACACCCAGACCGAGAGCACACTGCTGGGGTAGGGGTGGACATAGACTGCAAGAGCAAACTCAATGCTGGGGGCTTCAACGTTGTGCACACCTGTGCTGTAGACCATTTCCACAAGGGGGCGCAATTCTGAGAAGGCCATGTGTAGGGGGAACCCTGAGATCTGTGGATGGAATTGAAAAACCTGGCCTTGATGCAGATTGTGAATGAAACCCCCTACCCACTGGTTGAGTTGATCAGCTCAGAAGATATACTATTACGGTACAGTACCAGTCAAGACTCAACATGGTTTTCAGTGTGTATTTGTTCAACAATACTGAGTACACCAAGGTTATGTAATATATACTGTCTTGTGAAGGAAGAAAGTGATGGAATACTGGCACAGATGACCTGGCTCTCATAACCCCCAAATCTAAACCCTATAGAGCTAGAGTGAAGAGTGAAAGCAAGAATGCCAATTTGGGCCCAGACCTCATGGAAGGTCACATAGGACTTTCAGGTGGCTATATCTGGAAGCTGGGGGAAAGAATGCCAAGAGTCTGCAATGCTGTCATCAAAAAAAGGGGGTTATTTTGAAGTCTAAGATGTTGAGAATGTAATTACCAAGAGAAGTGTTCAACATTTGATGTTAATTGCGCTGAGGCAGCTAACTATAAGCTCTAAATTCACACTTTTGACTGGTACTGCAGCTAATAAAAGGAAGCTGATCACACCCTTGGAATCTCAGGGGCCTCCATTTGAAGCAGCACCCTTCCCAGACTCACCCTGTAGTCACCCAGCAAGTTGTGCAGCTCCAGCCGGTGCTCTTCACCCACGTCCCTCCCACCACTCAGCTCCAGCTTGGGCAGGAAGTGGCGTAGCGTTGAGGTGCAGTAACGGTTCCAGCGGGTTGGGTGCCGGGGCCGCCACTCCATTATCTTCTCTTTCAGAACCTTTTCGATCCTGTGAGGTGTGGTGTAAAGAATGTTTCCTCCTTTTTCTAAAATAGGGGTGGGGAACCTGATCCATGGAAGGCTGGTGTGGGTACTTTTGAGATGACCAAACATCAGTTATGTGAATTAAGATGAAGATCCTGTGCCTTGTGGTGGAAAAAGCAATAAGCCCAAATCAAATCTGGTATGATCCTACGCAAGTGAAATACCTAATCTATATAAAAGAGAATAGGTTTGTGGCATTTGAATGCAGGTTTGAGTATGTGATTGTGTATGAGTCTCACCTGTCCTGTAGCTCAGCAGCAGCTGCCTTGTCTGGTCGATTGTAAGCTATCTCCTCAGGCTGCCGAATAAAAAGGCTGGCATGAAATAGCAGTTGAGACTCAACCTAGCAGCCCCAGTGTATGATACGAAACTGAGGTGTTGCATATTGGCACCTGTGGGTGATTTTTTTTGTCATGTATCAGCATAAACAGAGCAGTTATTTTACAGTTGAAAAGAAGATCAGTCCAATTGATACATCTATAAGCTGAGGAATCTTAGGCCAAGAGAGCTGGAGATTGTGGAGATGGGCAGTCTTATGCGGACAATTGTTAGACCCGCCTGCTGTGGAAGGATGTCCATGCAATGCTGATGAAAGGTCGTTAATGGGACACTAACTGTTTAGGGGTGTGGGTCCCTGTGCCTCCTTACCTGCACACTGGAAAGCCCAGGATTGGGAAAAGCCCTGGAGAAGAATGGTTTCCACAGTTTAGACCTAGTGACATCAAAACCCATTCTCATTGGGGCGTCATAGGGCTGCAGGTTGAACCACACCTGTGTACCAAAAATACAGAACAATCTCTATGGCTGAGGTAAACTAGGTGCAAAATATCTAAAATCCAACTATTAGCAGTTAACTCCTGGGTGTCTTGCAATATTCAATTCACCTACATGCATGATGTTTAAAAATCTTCCTGCTGAAAAATCTGTCATACCCACCTCTATCTGGGTAGCAGGTACTTACATTGTCAGCATTTATCAGGCAGCCCACGGTCTGAAGAGGACAGAAGGTGTCATACTGGCCATAGTACTGGCCCTTGCTGGGATCCCAGATTAGGTAGTGCCCTTGTTCGTAGGTCAGCACATATGCTGTGGGACCCTGAGGTTAGAGAAATTAGTTTCATGGAGAGTTCCTTGAAGTCGCAATGGGCTTGCTGCAGCCAAACTCAAAAACTTTACCTGATGCCCATGTAGTAAGTTCCCGCACTTGATGTTTTGTCAAAGTTTCTATAACCCACTCTTCCAACATTTGTCTAACCAAACGTCAAGTTACGAGACTGTCTGCCTTTGCCCCTAAAGACCCAGGCCTCCACTCACCTCCGGAACTGCCGTGCCGATGACGAGCCACGCCTTCTTCTTCATGAACAGGAAGTAGTTGCACAACAGTACAGCGTGTTCCTCCTCATCACCTGCCAGCAATGTCAAGAATTGCTAAGGGATAGCAAAAGGACAAACCTTTGAGTGGAAAGTTGCAATTCATCATTTGGAGTTGTTTATCCCCCAAAACTTGCCATTCTGCAGTTCTGCAACTTAATCCATTGCCAACTGATTTCTTGAATCTCACAACTGAATCTATATTGTGTACAGCACTAATTGCTGTTTGACCAACACATTTCCAGATGGTGAGAATTCACTCACGTCACAGGTGCTCCAGATGTCACAAATCCCAGCAAAGGAGATACTGTCTGGCAGTGAGGGAATGAGGGAGACATAGCGTGCCACCAGTTCCTTTGGGTTTTGTGGGTGGGTGGGGAAACCACATGGTCAGGATCTTTCATGCTTTTCAGTAGTATTACCTAGTACAATTACCCAGTCATCCAGAACATGTCAGCAAATTCCCATCAATACTCATACAAAGATTCAGAAGCAGACAAGAACATTTTTACAGGCTTGTGACTAGACAGTGATCTACATAGTTCACAGAAGACTATAGCGCCTCCTACCATGGTTTCTTGGGGGCTGTTAGGAAAAGCATCCAGCAGCTCCTGTGGTGGGCTAAGAGCACGGATGTAGCGGGTGACAAACACGGCCTTCCCATTGATGTCGATGACCGTGGTAATGCAGGGGCGGCCAGGAAAGCACAGAGCTGCATCCCGCTGGAAGACCTCAGCTGCTTGCAACAGCCTTTCCTCCTCCTGGGTATCAAACTGCAGGAATGGGGTAGTAGTTAGAGTCAGAATGGTATCACACGTTAATAGGCTCCGCTACAGATGTTTAGTTCCTAAGTTTTTGTAGCCCCATAGGTAATGGGAACCTCCAGTGTTGGCTCTTAATGACACTGAAATACCACATTTTGCTATGGTTGAGCTACCGAACAGCTGCATGCAAATGAAGCAATGGGCTAGTGAACATCATGTAGCATGTAGGTGCACCAATCACCACTTTTCTAATGAAGGTTATAAAGCAGTGAAGAACTCCATCAATATCCATTTGACAGACATTAAGACTTAAAAAAAAAAATAGTCCACCAATCAGTAAACCAACAGTAACAGTCCATCAAATGGGTTTGCCAATCAGTGAGTCAGGAATCATGGAACTGCAAGAAAACCCCACCAAATCGGGGGGCGGTTTTTTGCTGACCTACGGGTTACCTTGATCTCCTTCATCTAATAATGGCAGCAGAACAGTAGGAATAAAACAACATATGAGCGATGTGATAACAGCTGCCAAATATTTCAGACTTTAGGTGCTAAACATAACAGAAATACTGCATAGAGGAATATTAAGTAATACAAGAAAACACCGCTTTACTAAAGATTACAGTCCACTGTATTACTGAAGTCACGGAGCAGAAAGCTCAACACAGAAAGAAAAGGCTTACTCTTTCCCTGACACTCTCCCCAGGGATGAGCTGAGGCTGGATGGTGATGAAGAGGGTAATGAAGGAGCCCTCGCTCAGGCAGCGCACTGCGTCGTAGCCTCCCTCACTGGCCAGACTACGCTCCTTACTATAGCCTAGAAGCACGGCTGGGCTCTGAATCTTGAACGTGCCATCAATCTGGAAGGAATATTTATCAGTGTTCTGTAGGTATATTGACTCATTCAAGTGTTAAAAGGGATCTTCTCAGAACTGGGTGGGTGCATGATAGAGTGCCTTACCCTTGACTGGAGGTAGACGGTGCTGAAGGGAATCTTGACAGAGCCAAGCCAGTGCCTTTCGATTCGTGTGTGCACAGAACTGCCCCGCTCCCGCTCATCCTGTGGAAATGGGTCCCTGTGTCTATATCAAGAACCAATGCCTCTATTGAATAGTAGTGCTTTGGAATCAATTACGAGTGGCTAATATGTACAACCTGTCTTTAACAAGAATATAACTGTTCTATTGAAAAGTTCGGACCAAAGGCCGATGGTTCTATGGCAAGAATCTCAATCTCAACCTGGGGACGTCAATCAAATTGGTGAGCCAGAGTTAGTAATGATTAAAAAAAAGACATCGTGGTCTGGATCTAGTTTGCAGGCCAATACTTTGACTCTTCACATCTAGTTTTACCCTTGGGGTGTGTAAATTCTCCAGTTGTCCCTGTGAGGGTGAAGTTCCCCAAGCTCGAAATAAGTGAACAGTCAAGACGTTTCGGGACAACTCCACACCAAGGGTGTAGATCTGGGTATGGATGGTAGGGATATGTCTCTACCAATACTAAGGGAGTATTATCTGTGTTTAGGGGGGTGGGGGTTTGAGCTGATTTGGTTGCCACCAATGTTGAAACCAAACAAACATAAATTGCTCTACACTAACCTCTGTTATGTCAAACACCATCTCATCAAAGATGTTTATGAAGACCTCGTCCTTCATTGACTGGAGGCTAGATGTGCTGTAGTCACCGTTGGGGGCACTGTAGGGAAGCAGGCAGTAACAATGCTGGGAGCAGATATTTTAGCCTCCACAATTAATTTATGCAGAACTGAAATACGGAAATTTTCTCAATTTGCGAGATATATTCAGATGTCATTTTTTATGGAATGGAAAAATATCAAGACCGATGAGATTATGCGTGTTTGTTCTTTTTAATCTTGTATCCCAGTGCTGCAAAATGAATACAGTAATCCCTCACTTATCGCGGGAGATAGGTTCCAAGGCCGACCGTGATAACTGAATTTCCGCGAAGTAGGGATGCCATATTTATTTAATTATTTAACGTGTTTTTGGACGTTTTTAAACCCTCCCTGTATTGTTTACAACATTGTTTGCAACTGAAAAAACATTGATCGGCAGTTGCTG
>JAODUD010000001.1:21229687-21247236 GCA_026784285.1 Stomatorhinus walkeri | reverse complement strand
TACTGTATATTTAAAAACCCGCGAAGTCGTGAATCCGCGATAAGTGAACCGCGAAGTAGCGAGGGATCACTGTATTCAATAATAAAAATAACATTTTGTTCTATATATCCTATATATACCCAAAACAAAATTCAATCACTTGCACTGTGAATTGGTTCTTCTAAGTTTTACCCTTCTGTTTTCACCTCAAAAGTTGGATATGTTGTCTAATTGCATATCCTGAGCCTATCATTCCATTCCATATCACATTGCACAAATCATGTCAAGGCTGAATTTTTCCATAGTCTGATATCACACATACTCTGTGAACTATAACCATTTCAGTTGCTGATGTCATTAATATGCTCTAAGGAGGCATCAAGGATGAAAAGGCTATTCCAGTGAGTTTTCATACTCGCTACATACCTCGCTATAATATTCTATATCACATATTGCAGATGCTTTTGTGCAATGGAATGTACAGATGGGTTATATACATAGATGTGTTCCCCTTTAGTCTCCTTTGCTCGAGGCCAACAGACTCAGCCCAACTAACCTCTCCTCATAAGACATTCCTCTAAGACCAGGAATCATTCTTGTAGCCCTATGTTGCACCCTTTCCAAGGCAGCAATGTCATTTTTAAGGTATGGTGACCAATCCTGCACACAATATTCTAGGTAGGGACTTACCAAGGAATTATATAATCATAGCATCACCTCCTTTGTCTTATACTCCACATACCTAGAGATGTAACCCAATATCCTATTGGCCTTTTTTTTTATTGCTCCCCCACACTGACAAGAGTGGGACAGGGAAGCATCAACATGCACACCGAGGTGTCAGTTACCTTTATTTCAGTGGATCCCATAAAATATCTGTACTTTATAGTTCTGCTTCCTGCATGGATTACCTTACATTTATCTATGTTAAATTTCATCCGCCAGGTAACAGCCCAGTCGCTAATTATCAAGGTCCCATTGTAGCCTCTGTGCTGCTAGTTCCGTATCTGCTACACCACTCAGCTTGGTGTCGTCTGCAAATTTAACCAGTTTACTGAATGTGTTTGTGCTTTAAAGAACTGGATTAGAGTATTAGATTAAACAGGACCCACATCCTACAGGGCCCCAGAACCATCATAAAAACAAATTTTGATGCCTGGAAACACATACTTTTTCAAACCCTAACCCTAGCCAAAACCTAACCCTAGCTTCACTTTGCTAACTGTAATTTGGGGCCTTAGGGTGAAACAACAGGCTGTTGCAAAGTAGGAATGATGCTAGTAATGCAACCTGAATGCGCAGAATTCATTCTAGACTGGGAAAATACCAGCTCCAGCACCGTGTTTGTGGAAACAAGACAACATGACAGTGTTGCGTTCTACGTTCTACCTGAAGGGCAGCTCCAGCACCGCGTTTGTGGAAACAAGACAACATGACAGTGTTGCGTTCTACGTTCTACCTGAAGGGCAGCTCCAGCTCCTCATTCCAGCAGGGATTGGGACCATCCGCAGTTGTAGTCTGGCACACCGTCCTCTGGAATGACACCTCCACAAAGGGCCGGATCTGTGACTAGAACATATACAATTCACGTATATTTAAAGTTACCTTGATTTAAATTCATCTAATGCAATATCAGGAGACACAAGGGTTTGAAATTAGTAATATAATTTAGACCACAAAAGAAACACACAAGAGGACATGTATCAAGTCCCTTACTTGACTGAGAGGCCAGTCGCCCCCCTGCAAGGCACTCTGGGATGACTGTCCAGCTACAAATGGCTCTTTGAAAGACCGTGCCGACTTGGACGACACCGCGGGTTTGCTGGAATTTGAAGTGGCGACAGTCAGAGAACCATAGAAGTACATGATTTCTGGCCAGGAGTAATGATGTCAGAGGAGATGCGGTAGTGCTATCTAGAGAGTGACTGAAGGATGTTGAAGATGTTATACCCGAAGACATACTTATAGATGAAGTAACGTCAGTGTCATACCTGGACAGGGGTTTACGGATGGGGACATCATAGGCTCGGATGATGTTGACGAGAACCTTGATATCCCCATCAGACAGGTTCTGGGCGGTAACCTTCTTCCTCTCCTTCCTCTGAGGTTTCAGGGGGCGCTTGGGTTCAGCTAACTTGAATAGGTTGAGGCCCAGAACCCTGATGGTCAAATGTGGGCTGTTCATTTCTGGTTTCCAACATCCGCTCAGACCACATATACTAGGTTAGGTTTATCAGACGTTTTAAGCTTATCAAAACTCAAACAGTATTAAGGGGTTTAGCCTCTAGAAAAAAATTATCAATATTTCATCTTATCTAGTAGTTACAACAATGGCAACACATGAAAACACTTGGAAAATACAGGTTCAACAATAATGGCACCACTTCACTGAGAGACTAGACTATAGCACAGGTAACAAAGGAGTACTACAGAAGCAAAGGACCAAACAAATTCTAAACAAGGTATACAAAGAGGGCAGAAAATGAGCCTTCTCACATACCCTGGGCTCGTACCACTAAATAAACATGGCAAAGCAAACCCAGGAAAACAGAAGGAAAACAAGAGTGAAATGAGTTAAATTATGAAATACTGCACAGCATAAAATAAAAAGTCAAATGAATACAAAAAACAAGAGTACAGAGAGCAAGCAGTGACAGTCATTTCTAAAGGGAAAACCAAGCATTTCAGCTCAAAGAACTGGGACTGACTAATCCTCAGGCAAAAGATTCAGTAAACATATGGACCCGCTGAAGGCATTGTACATCAAAGGTTCCTTTGTTTGCAGAGTGTTAAAAAAAATGTTGTTTTAACCTTTAAAAAGCATTACTGTGTGGCTATTTAGCACTTTTCTAATATTTACAGGCTTGCTACTGTCATTGATACTCCTGGTGCTTTCAAAACAAATCTTAAACACTGCTGTTTGAATGTAGGGACATTAAGGGGGCATCCAAACTAAAATAATATGATAACCAAAACTGCTCTCCTGCTAGCTCCTGGGAACTAGAACACAGGAGAGTCTGTATCAGAAAGGCAAGAATGATGGAAACAAAGCAGAAAGGTTTGGTAAACTTTACCCAATGCTGGGAACCTCATCCTCCTGGACCAGATCAGACAGAATGAAGTGGTGTTTGGAGATCAGGAAGCGGTTGACAACAGACTCCCGTACCTAGGAGACGTAAAGAGTGACACATGTTGAAGCTTGATTGAAAGAGACACACATGGAGATGATATGATCAGAAGTCAATGTCAAAGATCCCATCAGTGGCAATGCTAGGATATTTTTATAAGCCAATTATACGTTTTGAATCGGTGAGTGACAGGGGAAGAGGCACTACAGAGCCAATCAGCTTTCAGCTGGGGCTACTCCCACTGTTACCCCACCCCTTTATAGCCCCTTTCTTCCTTTCGAGAGTTTTAATAGTAAATTAAGATATTGTGCACCAAGTTATACCTCAAATTGTTTTTTTTATTTACTTAAGGACTAAGTGAAAGGAAGAAGGGTGAGAAAATGAGGGAAGAAGGAAGGATGAAAGCTAGAGTGAAGTTCCAGCCCCATGTGTCCTGCTGTCACCTTCTGCAGGTACTTAGCCACAAGGGCCCTGTGTGCATCCAGGTGATCCCTGGTGTCGACGACTTCTCCTTCCTGCAGTCTCCTCTCATAGTCCTTAGGTGATCAGGGGATTAAAGGGAAAAAAAGCTAATTAGCAAAGCAACAAGGCTGAGTACACTGAAACCCCCCAAGGAACTTGATGACTAAGAACCATTTCAACACCGGACCACAGTTCACCTGAAAGACTTTCTCGGAAACCTCACGCTCCACAGCGGGGATGTTCTTATAGTTGCGGAACTCTGCCACCTCCTGGCTCCTCAGCGTCAGCAGCCGGAACCTCCTGGATCTTTGTAGCTCCTCGTCCGTCACGAAATTAAATTCCTCCTGAAGCTGCTCTAGGCGGAAGTAGTCAGGCACCTGCACGGACCCACTGCTGGCTACCTGCACGAAAAGAAGAGAGACGCTTCTGGACTCATATGTTTATGATACAGGCCATGGAGACCGTGGTGTAGGTGATGTGTCCTCCAAGTGGGTCTCCATAGGGATTATGGGTAACCTCTCTCACCGTGAGTAGCTGCATAAGCATAGCGTTGCTGGGGTCGTTTGGGTCAAGGCGGGATTCTGCAGCCCACTTGCTCAACTTCTTCATATCACTCAGGCCCGATGCTCCGATGCAGGCAATGGCATCCATCTGCCTCAGACCACTAGGGGCCAGCAGATTAAATCCATTAGTTACCGAGCTACACATATAACAATTCAGTAGGATTAAGATTCTAGGGAACTGTTGTTGGACCCTCTAATGACATACTTTTCCCAAATACAATCCATCCAGCTGTATGATGGTGAAACTTAACTTTTTCCTCATATAGCAGCTGTGTTTGTAAATATATATTTACCTATTATGAATCGATATTTGAAGTTTTAAGTAAAATTTCTATCATCTAATATAGTGTTTCACAACTCGGTCCTCAATAATCCCCCCAGACAGTCAACGTTTTTGTTCCCTCCCAGCTCTCAACCAATCCAGACCACCTAATACCTTGTACAGGTACAGCCGGAAGGGAGCAAAAATGTGGACTGTCTGGGGGTGCCTGCGGAATGGGTTGAGAAACACTGCAGTATTATGTGGTGCATGGGATACCTGCGGACACCCCATGGCTGCTGGGAGGTGGGTGGGGCCAGGGGGATGTCATTCTTGTCCACGGCCCAGGAGATACAGTAGGACAGCTTCCCAGAGGTGAGAAGGGTGAGTCTGTTGCTGCCGTCCACCTCAAAAGAGAACGGAACGTCTGGGAGCGGAGAGAGACGCGATGAGGCAGCACATGGTTCATGATTGTGAGGTAGAGATGGTCAGGGTTGGGCGGCTGTCCATACCACTGCCGACACCCTCATGGTCAAAAGCCACCCTCTGGCTGCTTCCAAACTCTAGCTCCTGGAAGGGGGCGGAGCCTGTCAGGATGGTGGTATCTGGGAGGGGCACAAATACCTCTGCCAGCAAGGAGGAGGAGGAGCCCACCACCTCAAACACCTGGATGCAAGGAGGAAGGAGGACAGGTGGAGAATCAGATTGATATAGGAGGCCATATCATAAGTGGTCTTTACATTCTGTATCACGGATCTAGCTTGTGAACCACTACTCTGTCTGCCGTCCTCCACTGACTTTGCTGGGGATGGGATGGATATTCACCTCATAAGTTCCATCTGTGACAAAAGGTCATTTTTGTTGCTATCATTATTTTATATACCACTTCTGCCTTTCTAGTTATTAGATAAATAAACTGCAAAAGGTGCTGTATGCATGTGCAGCAAGTAGGTTGGCGAATGCAGAAGAGACAGAAGGTAAACTGAGGCAGTTAATGCCAATTTCTGTATCTCATTTGCTTTACTAAATTTTATCTCAACTAGTGCTGCCAGAGAATATCTAGATTCTACTGCGTTCTGGTAATGAGTTATATTTGCCTGCCACTTCTCCCTGAGCTATGGACCGTGTCACTCTCTGCTTGGGTCCTATCTGAACCTAACCTCCCTGATGAATTTGACAGAACAGCACCTCATGTTAAATCCTTCAGACAGGAATCCGCCATCATGAAAAAATTCAAACATATTGGGTGGATATATATATATTGCTCTGGAAAAAAGTAAAAGACCACAGCATATTTTTTTGTTTCACTCATTTCTCAATTTATGGGTGTGTGTCTATGTAAAATATACATTTTTTTTTGCAAACTGCAGCCTGGTTCTTCGCTGCTTCTCATTAATGAAGGGCTTCTTCCTTGATTTATGGGACTTCAGACCTGCTTCTACGAGCATAATAGGAATTGTCCAAGCAGTGCATTTCAAGCCTGCACATGACGTTCCCCATTCCTTTGGAAGGTCACTTGATGTCATCCTGCAATTCATGAGACCGCTGGACAAGTTGACAGTCACCTCTGGCATTACAAAGTTGCTTCTGCCCTCTACCTGGCTGGTTTCTAGTCATTCACAGTGTATCCTGCTTCACCTTCCTCTTGTGTACTGCGGTCCAAGAAATTCTGAACCTGGAAGCAACCTGCTGCTCAGCGTAGCCTTCTGCCAGCAGAACCGGGATTAAACCAGTATTTAAAAATGCAGAATTGTTTAAAAATATAGTGGTCTCTTAATTTTTCCCAGAGCTGTAATTTTTTGTAAAGACACTTCTGTCCATGGCAACATATTTTTTTGAGAAAGCAGTATCAGACAGTCCCAGAGTCCCAGTAGCTATAAGGGACTGAGGGTCTTGTTCAAGGGCCAATCACCTTGGGATTTTACCCAACAACCATCTGATCACAAGCACAGTGTCCCACCCCACTGAGCCACATACCACCTCCATTTTAATGCAATCAGTTAGCCTGGAAAGATATATCTGCAGTAAAAGAAACAGGCCAGGGTACAGCTTTCACACCTGCAGCCGGACGCTCTCAGGCCAGTTCACGATCTTCAGGTTAAATATCTGACCAAAGTGGACCCTGAAGTCCGAGCTCAGCGAGCGGCGGTCTGTCCTGGAGACCTCTTTGTCATTGTAGAGCACCTTCACAAACAGGGAACGCTTGGAGATGTCCTCCCGCCGGGCAATCTCCCCCCTGCAGCACAGCGGAGTCAATACTTTGTTAGAAAGCGAGGCATGATGGGAAACTCCACACTAACATTTCAAACTAGAATATAATCCCACTGTACTCAGTATGGTCTCACTGACTGACTGTACAGCTCCTGCGCAGGGGAAATTCTAAGATTTTGTTTTTTTAAGGTGGTGGGGGACATAAGAAGGGTCATCATTCAAACAGATGGATATGTAAGGAATAGGTGAGTGACAGGCAAGGGGGCACTCTGGGGGCCAATCAGCTTAAAGCTGGGGCCAGTGCTCCTATGGCCCCGCCCCTATGTACTGCCCACGATTCCTCAAACAGAAGGTCATTCCTTCATACTTAGTTTTAATAGTAAATAAAAATACTGTCGGGCAAGTTCATACCTATAGAAGAATGTTTGTATGTTAATACACCTAAGGACATGAGAAGGGAGGAAGGAATCAAACATCCTGCAGTCTCCTGAGGTACACACACACTGCCCCCCCCGCACCTGGGACACTGCTCAGTGGGCGTGATGCTGCCACTCAGGCTGATCTCCGGCACCAGCACAGGCTCTCCCGGCCTCCTGCGCCACCTGCTGGCTCTCTCCCGCACCTGCTGCTCCACAAGCGCCCAGTCCTCTTTCTCTGGTAGCTCTGGCTTTGGAGGCACATCCCCTAAAAATTCTTCATCTTGCTCTTCCTCCTCGTCCTCCTCACCATCATCACGCATCTTTGCCTTTTTCTTCTTCTTCTTCCTGGCCTTCTAACCAGGGAGCAGTGTGCCTGTTAGTGAGGCCAAGCCAAAAATCGCAGAAACAGCTGCATCGCCGCCTGTAGGGGCTTTTACCTGCTTCCTTCTCCAGGCTGCCCACTCCTCATGCTGCTGCCTGTACTGTTCCATCTTTCTCTGGTACTCATCCTCAAATTCTCCCCGCAGCTCTGCCAGCTCTGTTTGGATCTCTGCCTCGAAGTCCTGCTCATCCTTCCGCAGCTCAACAAGCTCTCTGTTCACGCAAAGAAACATCAATTACGGTGACAGTTAGCATGAGGCTAACACTGTATTACTGTAACACTGCTATCATAAAGTTTATTTAGAATGTATTATGGTAACGCTGTCGGCACAATACTCTGTGATCCTGCTTGACTTCATAGCTGACCAGCAGCTGAGCATCACCTCCTGAGGTGCAGTTTATACGCCGTGTTGGTGAACCTCTGGAACTCCCTCAGGGCTTTCATCTCCTTCCAAACCTTCACGATGCTCTTCAGCAAAGTCCTGTCCTTCTCCTGCTCTGTGTCCCGCAGAATCCTAGTGATCCTGTCAACCAAGTCAGGTGATGATTCACATTAAGTCACACAGGGGCTGGTTTTAGTCACACGGGACGGGGTGACATCTGACTTGGTTTGCTGACCGCCTCATGATCTCTTCGCCACTCAAGAATCACAATATTTTATTTGGCCTGTGACATGTTAATAATTTATTAATAAATCTGGCCATCAACCTTATTCCGCTAATAAGCTGGCAAGTTGTTTCACTGCCCGCACCGGCAATATTAGACAAAACTATATCAAGTTATGGATTCAATTTTCCAGGTATGATGAAAGTGTGGACGTGACATCCTGTCCCACTTTCGTTGACATTACCAGGTTCCGAATTCTGAGAGCATCTTTTCTGTTGTGTCGTGTTGGAGCTGTTTTCTCTGGCCCGGAGCCAGGTTTTTTATGGTGGAAATACACGGAACCAGTTCTAGATTGGGAAAATGCCTGGCACCAGCTCCGGCACCGGGTTGATGGAAACGAGGCAAAAGTGGACCCAGTTAATACATACAATTTTTTTTTTATTACATTTTTTTTAGTTTGACTGCATCTACTAACAATATTGATATTGAGGTATCAAAGACCAAAACCAGGAATCATGCAACACCTACTTCACTTCCTCTTTGTATTCCACTATCCTCTGTCGCATGGCCATGTTCAGGCCCTGCTCACCATGAAGATCCTTGATGTTACGGAGAGCATTCCTCAGTCCGTTCAGCTGATGCAAACGGGGACGGATGTCAGCAGACAAAAGATAACATGTGGCTCAGCACACACATCAGTAAGCAGGCCAATCAGACACCACGTGCAGACTGACCAGAGGCCACATCTATTATCTAAGAATTTCATGAAGTAGCCGTTGAATCGTTCACTTGTCTACAGCATTTCAAGTGCATTTATACTGTTCCCAGTAAGGTAAGCCTGGCCCTCATACACTTTGACATGTGACCCAAAACCAGACAGAAATGCTGGAGTTCTACAACTGGCCACATGTAGGTGCCAGAGAGCAGTATCCATTATTATAATTATACTATATTAAAAATCAAATATTAAAATGCAACTTAAACACGGTTTCCAGCGATGCTCTGACAAGTGACCTTTAGACCAGAAATGCAAGTCTTAGCTTTGAAATTATTTTGGTTTGAATTCACAATTTAAATTTATTTAGTAGATGCTTTTATCCAAATTGATGTCCTGGACTCCTCTGTCCCTGGAGTAACTGAGCTACACACTGCTCCCATTATTCACTCATAACTATGCGTTTTCCCTTGTGAGCAGTCTGGAGCGCCAGGTGAAGCCCCACAGGTGTGAGGGGAGGGAGGAGTGGTGATCGGCACCTTGTCCGTCAAAAGGCCCGTCAAGTTGCGGCTCTGCCGGGCCAGGTGCTGGTCATAGAGCTGCGCCAGCCGGGCCCCCAGCACATGCTCGCGGCTAAAGAGTGGGTGGTGGGAGAAGATGAGGCCTGCCACGTCCACGTCCAGCTGGCAGTGCCTTTGCCCTTCCCCAGGCCCCGCCCCTGGGATGTAGCGGCCCGCGTGATTGGACTTCAGCGCCTGCCAGAGGGATGACAACAACCAAGAGATTGACTGACACCAAGCAATTGACCAGCTGCTCGACAAAACAGCTGGCGAAACTGATCAGCCAATCACAGCCTTCCACGATTAAATGTACACCAGGAAGTTTCATGCCTAGTAATCTACTGATGTGGATTTTAGGCGATAGAATAAGCAAAATAATTTTGTTTAATATTACCAATATATCGATAACCAGCTAACCTCTGAGCTCCACTAATCTGCAGTCAGAGTCGGTGACGTCGTTTCTTACATGTAACATACAATGCAGGCAAAGAGACATCAAAGAATGGGACAGACTTTGGAGACAGTAATGAGATTATAAGAGGTGAATGGGCCAATAAAATCCCACATCCTCCACTATAGAAAATGGCAGATTGTCCAATGCAGTCATTGCCATTATTTCAGGAATTATGACTTCAGATCTTGCGCTTAGACTGACTATCAAATTTATGCTTCGGTTTTTAACAAACCTCAGCTGATGCTGATGCGTTAACCTATATATCGTGCATCTTCAATCACACCCAAAAATTCCCTGTACTTGGAGCTTGCAAATGACCCAGAACTCCACAGCAGATTAAAAATCTATTTTCTACAGCGGTTTGCATTTGTCTGAAATACTAATCAATTCAACAAACAAACGCCTAGAAAAATATGCAAAAGTAGAACTTCTAAAATAATAAGAAAATTAGAAACCCCCTCAGGTCAGCTGACCTAGCAGAAGGGGGTGTGAATCCCCGTCGTTTCCTTTACGCAATGCCTGCTCGAACCATCACCTCCCGTGCGGTGCACTTGCTGTCCCCTCCAAGGACTTCATCAGATACATGGACGCACTTTCATTCAGGCAAATATTAAGGGCCATTAATCGCTGCCAGGCAGTCAGCCAGCCAGCCCCTGGAGTGGAAGACGGTCGTCCCTTTTCCTAAAGTGTAGATCTGGCGGAGACTCTGCTTGTTTGGGTGCTGGTACAATCTCACCTTTCTGCACATGGCTCAGACAACAGCGTCTCTGCTACCAAACGCTGCATTCCCTGCAGCAGAGTGTCTTTGGTAGTGACGAAGCAGAGACACCGAGTACCAGACCTACCTTCCTGTACACAGTCTGCAGGGCGGGGTCCAGGTCCCCCCCCAGGCTGAACAGGGGAGGCCGAGTAGGGGATTGCTTGATGGGGTCGGGCAGAGCCTGCACCTTGCCGTCATCTCCAAACCACTTTTTACCCTGAAGGTAAACAAACATAATCATTGTAATCCAGCAATAACTTACATTTAGCATTTTATTTTTTATTTAGCAGATGCTTTTATCCAAAGCGAAGTACAACTGAGAGAGCAGGATCAGCCAGTTCCTGGAGCAACTGGGGGTTAAGGGCCTTGCTCAGGGGCCTTCACCCTGGGATCTGAAGAAGCAATGTTCTGATCAGAAGCACAGCAGCCTAACCTGCTAGCTTTCACATTGCCCTCTTATTATAACACAATATAATGTACATAAACTGTCACAACACCCTGTATCCTGTAGAAACCAACCCAGTGGGTCAAAACAAATATTATTCAACAGGATATTTTTCACCAAAGCTACTTAATTCAAGCACTGGAAGGGCCCCTCTCAGGAACTGAGCAGCAAGAGATCAACTGAAAGCGGGCGTGTAAATGACCCAAAGGGTATGGGAAGCATAAGGGCAGGTGCAGGTACCTCATCCTGCTGCAGGAGGCGGTTCTCCAGGATGTTCTGGTTCACCCGGGACACGGGCGGCCTTTCCCCCACATAGAGACCTTCGTCCTCCAGGTAGCGTGGCTGCATGTTCTCAGGTACCTTGCTGGAGGCCGGCACTGAGGCAGACACACACACACACACACACACACACGTACGGTGAAAAAAAGGAAGCAGGAGTCTCTGTATATTTGAAAAGCAGGCATCTTATCCACTACCTGTCCTCAGACTGGGCGTGAAGAGGACCTCACTCTCCCTCTGCACTCGGGAGTGGTACCCCACATAATCTACCGCCTTCACCTCCAGGAAATCCTGGGCCGTCTGGTCAATGATGAACAGCTCATCACCCTGGTCCTCCACAAGGGGTGCATCTTCATCCTGAGACACATCCACGCCCATCACGGTGAATGTAACACACACATAGACACACACACACCCTCCAAAAGTTGCTTCTCAAATTCCTACCCCAACCAAAAAGCATGATCACATTCACAAAAGGGTGTTTCTCACATTCTGACAGTAAGAGGACACCCCTCGGTGATTAATGACAGAGTGTTGTGCAAAAAATCTAAATAAATCAGCCGACAGTGCCTGCAAAGATGGCCGTCAGATGTTTCCCTCCATTGCTCCTAGAGGCATACTCAGGTCATTACAACTGTAAATAACTTTAATCAGTCATCACTGTTCATTCAGTCCATTTCCGCATTTCCTATTTAGCAATTCAGGTCTATCAGCTAGCCCCCAGGGAACGCCCCTTACTCTGCCCTCTTCCTGTTCTTCTTCTTCCTGTTCCGCTCCTGCTTCCTCCTCTTCTCTGTGGCTGTCGCCTTCCACCTCCTCCTCCTCCTCTCCCTCCTCTGCCCTGTCCCGCCTTCTGGACTTCCTTCTTTCTTGGTGTTTCACAGGTTTCTCTTGGGGTTCGGGGTCAAAGTTGAAGGTGAAGAAGTTGTAAGCCATCTCCGCCGTAGGCAACCCCGTCTCCATCTGTGGGTTTGGGACATTGCCGCTGCTGCGATCATCATCATCATCATCACCGCCATTAGGATCAGTAACATCCTCTCATTGTTCTTTTTAATTTAGGTGATGGTGACTTGAAAGTAACACACACAGCCATATCCAGCAAACCCAGTGTTTCTCAATGCAGTCCTTGGGGACCCCCCCCTCCCAGACAGTCCACATACTTACTCCCTCCCAGCACCACTGAACCAAACAATGAAGAACAACGCAAATAATCAAGAACACTAGTACAGGGGAGCTGTTCTAATTTCACTGAATTTCACTTCACCATATTACCCTTATGACCTCCCGATGATGTAACATCTTCTTGTGATAATTTCACTGAGGGGGGGGGAGGTCTGTACCTCTGCTTTTTGTCTCACTCTGTGCGCCGCATCTTGAAACTTCACTCTGGCTGCAGTGGACAGGTCCCCCGCCTCCCGACTTAAGAGTCCTGGGTCTGTCTGGGGGGGGGGGGGTAGAGACTAATTTTTAACATAGAACGTTATCTCTGAAAAGTGACAAATACCCCGTGATCAGCAGAGCCCTGACACTCAGGAGTCATAAATTATGTCAGTCATAAATATATACAGCAGGAAATTGCAGAAAATTTTTGTCTTCTGCAGGCTGGCAAGACATCACTCCTTCCCAACTAAACTTCCTGGAGATTAGCCCACATATACTTTCCATTAACGTCTGAGGAATGTGGGAGAAGAGCAGCGGGGATCTCTCTGCATGGCCATTTCTGAGGTCCGACGTCATTTAAGCAGGCAGACGTCCTTCAATTTCGTTCCATTATTATTGTTCTTAGCAGATGCTTTTATTCGAAGTGCTATTTGACCCTTTTGCTATAGATCTGTTTACTAAACTGCACTCATTCAGTTTAATAATCCAGACTATGGATCTTTCTCAGTAAGGAGTCTTATTGAGACTTGAACCTACAATCTTTTGGCTATCAACACATTTCAGTTGATGCCCAAAAGCATTATAATATGAAGCAGAATTATGAAAAATACTGAAAGTGTGAGAGAGAATTGGAGGATTCCCTCACCTCAACATCAAACCTAGTGAAGGTCTCTCTGTCCCGGAGACTCTGCAGGCAACTGGGTGGCTCTGACAAGGCCTCCTGCTGTAGGAGTGTCTCTGCCTTGGACTGAGAGCAATGTAGCCAATCAGAGCCCCAATTAGAACATACATCATATCCTGTATGAGTCCCAGAGAATTGAGATTGACAGTCCTAGTGTAACTCCAGTAAAGCAGAAGTGCTTGTGCTGATTGTGCTGTGTGTGGTCGAATTACCCTGGCAGCTTTCAGCTTCTCCGCCACACGTCGCCTGAGAGGGGTCTCTGCAGGTAGGGGGGGCAGATCTGAAATATGGGGTGGTGAGAGAGAGAAACTAATTCATCATAATTTTTTCATGGATGCTTTACTTGAGCAATCAGTAGTTTGAGTTCCTAATAGCAGGCAAGAGATACGGCCTTCAAAATCATCCAGCTCAGCACAACATCAATTATACAGACACTCAGTGTCTTAGCCTACACTTTGAATGGTTTCTTTTTTGTGATTATTATAAATTAAAGCAGGAGGTTGTGTTTGCCTGCTAGGTTGTCCAATGAAATAATTAATCCATGCCAATACTCAGATGTTCAGATGAACTGAGAAACATCATGATCTTTCAGAACAACGTGTGGTCTGATTGGAGGGAGTGGGAATGTGTAACATCCCACCTCTCTGGGTATGCCGAGTGGAGCGGGGCTTGGTTATTGAATCCAGAGGTTCCCCAACCTCAGACAGCTCTGTCCCCATTGGCTGGTCACCCCGAGTCACTTCTGCAGTTGTGTCCTCCAGAAGCTACAGGGCCAAAGGTCAAAGTTGAAGTTTCCCCACTCTAACATTTCCACATGTGGAAATCAGTGTTCATTCCATAGATGAACACTATGACAAAAGTTATTCATCAATGTAATTTTTTAACTGATGAAAATGAGATAAAAAAAATTATGATGCCGAAAATTATGACAAAATGTACTGACACTTCAACAAATAAAAACATGAAAATCTCAGGAAGAGATTAATTTGAAAGTGATCCAATCGGAAGTAGTATCTTTAGTTAGCGTTGTCTGTAGTTGCACATGATTGGACAACACTGATCTAAATGGTTTCAAGCCAGTGAACCAAGCTTTTCTGTCTCTAAATTTTGTTTGTAAACTCATTATTCCTGTGCTAGGCCTGGGCAACATTTATCGTCAGGGACCATATAATCACTAGACTGTATGAAATGTTGGATTTCGTCCAAGCCTAGTCTATGCCACGATAAGCTTCGGGTAGGAAAAAAAAACATACTGACATGGATAAATTTCACATGTGATGTGGAAGAAAAGCTAAATGCAAGCTGTGAGGAGCAATAATAATGAAGATAAACATCACAAACCTGACGCATGATGAAATGGGTAGAAACTAATAGTTGATTTTTCTTTTAATGTGTCTGAAATGTTCACTGTCAGGAACTGAACTAAGTGTTGCAATAAGCACAACCCAATTGGTTTTTTCCACTACTATGATACTTGACTATGTTTTTGAGAGAGGAAATTTGAGTTTTGTTCTATGCACTGGTGTTTTTCCTTATAATATGAATGATGATGTGTCATATGCAAGTATTTTGTTTCCAACTAATTTATGCTTTTTAAAAAATATTTTATTTTATGATAAATTTGATACAGCCATTTTTGAATTATATAATGGTTCGTATTACAACCTCTACAAAAATCTGTGTCCTTATAGACAACATGTTCAAACCAATTGCAATACATTAGCAGCTTTACAGATGTTTCCTTCAGGAATCTAGTGCGGATATAGGTAGACCAATCTGTGTGCGAATGTGGTTGTGTGTGTGATTGTACACAGAGTATTAAGTGAAATTTTCAAAGACATATCAAAATGATGCATTGGACAATGACTAAACCTGTTAGTTTCATTAACTGCATTTACTGTAGATTTAGGCAATAAATGTAAAGTAGATTTACTTGACTATACATCAGCAGCTGATTTGACTCCATAATGGAAGTGAGGGACTACAGTCTACAAAACAGAGGAATGACTCACCTTCCTCCTCCTCCTCATCCTCTGCGCTTTCAGAGTCTGCTTCAAAGTGGTCACTTGCTGCTCCTGGCTTCCAGACAATTCCTCCTTAAGAACAAGGGAACAGAGAACAAAATAATAAGAAAATAGAAAATAAAAACTGCACTTCAGTGGGAGTGTATCCACAAAATAAAAACCTGGCTCTAGTCATTTGAACTTTTGTTTTAAATTAGTTGTACTTATCAGCAACTGTACTGTGACTTAAAAATCAATATCATAATATTATAATATCCGGGCGCAAATGTTCTGGAAACATATTAATCAGGACCATTTGGAAGAAAGATTTTAATTTCAAATACAGATAGTCGGAGTTAATTTAATTAACAAATATTCATTATTTCCGACCCTCACGGGCAAACCTTCCCCCAGACTGCATAATAAATCTCATACTGCTGTCATCATACATAACGAAAATATGACGGAAGTTGGATTTTAAAAATGTATTTGACCTGAACTACCTCATCTGTACTCACCCTGTCCGCACGGGTTTTCTAGCAAATCCTCAAGTATGCACTTGGCATCATACTCATAGAACACTGCACGGCACGTTCACACTTCTCCGCACGAAAGGAAAGCTGCAGGAGGCCCTTAATCACCGTCAGAAAATCGCAACCGGTCACTCCGCGGTTTCACAGCGACTCACCTCCACCTCCGTCCGTCCCCTGTCCCTGCTCATCTCCATTTCTGTGACCAGAGCCTGGAATGCGGACAAGAAGTCAGACACGGAGCGCTTAGCTTCCACTGATACGGCGCGGCTTCCGACGACCCCGGCGCGTGAACCTGCGCGCGCGCTCCCCTGCGCGACCTGCACAGACTTGTTGAATTAAAGCCTCCGTCCTCTGCTCACCTGCTCACTGAAATACCTCAATTTATTCTCTCTGGGTCCCCTGTCTGTGCCATTCTCTGCATGCAAGTGCCTTTCTCTGTAACATGCACTGCAAACTTTATGATGATGTTGTGATTTATTAGAAGTTATATGTTTCTTTAAATGTATTTATTTGCATTTTTTCAAATGCTAAATTATGAAACAAATTATCTTTCATATCTTGCGTGGGCTATCGGCTCAGAGATGTTTAGTAGTAGGACAATTCAATTCAGTTAATGTTCATATAGTGGTTTTCGCAAGAGTCGCCCCAAGACGCTTTACATGGATGTGATATGTCATATATTACACAATCATTAAGACAGAATAATATAAAAACGGGGGAAAATGAACACGAATAAAAAAAGACAGATGATAAAACTATAAGATTAATTATGGAGATTAGGCTGAGGGCGTTTCCTGTCTATCCAGGGATTTACATCAAATGGCCTTATCTAGCAGCCAACCGGGAAGGTGTGGCAACATTTTATACAACTATGAGCAAATCACGGCATCTTCCTTAAACTCCAGACGCTTTACCTGTGTATCCACGTCGTCTTTGCTTTTAGCCAAAGATTCCTGCAAAGCTCTCCGCTTCTGCCTAATTTTCTCCCGAAGATCGCTGGAAAAGGACAGTAATGTCAATTTGATCATTTTTAAAGAAAACGAATGAATGCGATTGTGCTATTCGTTGCATGCGGTTTGTTGAGCAAATCAACGTACATCAAACGATGCACGGTTTTGTGCAACCAGCCAAGGGCCACAAAAGCATTATCTGTAATTTCTGAAAATCGTCTAAACTACTCCTGTCGTACAAAATGATCCTCAAAATACGATGCCACCTACCTTGACGAAGCCATAATGCGAGGGGATGTATGAAAGGCTCAGAAATAATGCTTGATCAACGTGAGGCAAGTTGAACTTAAAGTAAGTTACGCGACATGAATTCCACCCCCATTCAATTCACCTTTCTTTCGGCTAAACACGGTGGAACCAGCAATCCGACAACAATCAATAAGTGAAGTAAAACCCAATATCTAAATTACAGAGTAAAGAGAATGTTTCACCCGCCTGCGAGATTATATTTTATAGCTAGATCACTATGCAGTGTAGCGGTTCGGACATCCTGTAAATCAGAAGTTCAAGTAAAAAAAAAACTTAAAGGCGCAAACTTCATGCGGCTGTTTTTTTCGTTTTACTGTAAATTCGGCATTCTGAGGACGCCAGCTTCGGCTGCTTAGTAACGAGAGGAACGCCAGCCCGACCGCGCATGATCCATTGCGGCGGGACCAGCGACGCGGCCACCTCCTCTCCTCATTCAAGCTGCCGCGTGCCAATCACGGTGCTCTACTGACG
>JAODUD010000001.1:21201854-21220895 GCA_026784285.1 Stomatorhinus walkeri | reverse complement strand
AGTTATTCCTATAATATCATAAGAGTCAGATGAGATAAAAGCCTCTAAATCATGAATTTTATTCCTAATACTCCTGGTGTTTAAATACAGGTACTGGCAGGCCAAGCGGAACGTGGCTTTGGCATTTGCTGAAGCCAAAACTTTGGTGTGGGAAGAGTTTGGTGAGGCCATGGAGAATGACTTTTGGTTGGCTTCATAAACATTCTGGCAAACAGTCGGGCAACTCAGGATGGGGAAGCAGTTGACAGCAGGGATGGAGAGCTGTTGACCTCAAAGAGGGATATAGTCAAGGAGTGGAAGGATTGCCCTCTCCTGGTGGGAGATGAGGTACTGCTTCAAGTGGAGGAGTTTAAGTATCTTGGAGTCTTGTTCTCGAGTGAGTGGGAGATCGACAGGCGGCTCGGTGCAGCGTCGGCAGTGATGCAGATTCTGTACTGTTCTGTGGCAACAAATTGAGAGCTGAGCTGGAAGGCAAAGCAATTGATTTACCGGTTGATCTGTGTTTCTACCCCAATGTCATGATCACAAGCTTTAGGTAGTGACCAAAAGAATGAGATTGCAGATACAAGCGGCAGAAATGAGTTTCCTCTGCAAGGTGTCTGGGCTCAGCCTTAGAAACAGGGTGAAGGAGCTCGGACATTCGGGAGGGGCTCAAAGTAGAGACACTGCTGCTCCGCATCGAAAAGAGACAGTTGAGGTGGTTCGAGCATCTATGTAGGATGCTTCCTGGTACCTCCCTAGACATGTCCAATCAGGAGGAGGCCCTGGCACATACCCAGGAGTCACTGGAGAGATCATATCTCTCAGCTGGCCTAGGAACGCCTTGATATTCCCCCGGAGGAGCTGGAGGAGGTGGCTGGTGAGAGGGAGGTCTGGGCATCCCTGCTTAGACTGTTGCCCCCGTGACCCGACCCAGGATAAGCCGCAGATAATTGATAGATAGATGGGTGGATGAATATAGTAAAATATCCTAAGATCTGAAATGAGGTAAAGAGGTAATGCATTGCATTCTCTTTGAATAGCCCATAAGCAATTTAACAATTGCAAACTGAAATCTAATTTTAATAAATGAATCATACAAAAAATACTTAATTCATACATATCAGGTTTATGACCTCTCCAATGTCTCAGGCATATTTACTAAACGCATATCTGCTGCTTCTTCTGCATCGTGAGCTGATTCAACTCATTTCATTTCAATTCTATTTGTACAATGCTTTACATTATCCCTCCCCAGAACCCCCAGTGAGCAACCAGAGGCGACAGTGGCAAGGAAAACCCCCCCAGAAGGAAGAAACCTTGGGAGGAACCGGACTTACAGGGGGAGCCCATCCTGGGGCCGGGGGAGGAAGTCAAATGAGCAAGATGACAAAGGCCCAATTCACACTGTCCAAATTTTAAGATTTGAGTCTCGATGTGAGGGGCAAGCAGGTTCTGGTGCTGCTTCAGTTGGCAGAAAGAGCAGTCGTACAGCAGCAGAGAAGGAAGGAGAGGCGTCACAGGCGGTCCAATTCCACCAGGGGGTGTGACGCTAGAGACACAGCACTGACAGTTCATGCCCTGTGGCACCACAGCATGATGAAATCTAAATGCCATCCTCAAGACTGAATTAGTTCGTAAAAGAATCATTTGAAAAGTTCAGTCTCTGGGCATCTTAAAGCAAAACTTATCCAGTCACCATTATTACGATACCATAGTACATGTTTTACCTTTAATTTCAGTTAAAAGTGTTTTTAAATCTAAAGATTGCTTCACATTTTAAAAGTTATATAAAGGTACCTTTTTTGTGAAACATATCTGAGTTACAAGAGCGCAGCGCCTCTCAGGGTTTAAAATGTAAAACGTATTTGTCATTTAAGCCCTCAAAAATATTCATAGATCTAGGTGGAGCAAACTTAAGAAAGAAATCTCGTAAATGTGTCCTGGAACTGTCTGAAATAAGAAGCAGCCAAATCCCTCTGTTTCACTGAAATTCTTCACCTGAATCTAGAACTCGAGTACTTAGATGATGCTTAATAAACACAGAATCCTTGGATTAAAAATCCGGATTTTTGTAAAATCTGGTGGAGCACATACAGGGTGCAGGTCTCAGAGAACCATGCATGTTTCTGGGAAATTAGTTTTTTGTGTTTGTTGAATGTCAGTCTGAATAATAGCATTTTGATGTGCTGCACGTGTACAATGTTTCATCATGTTATGTAAAAATGCATTTAGATGATTCTGTATTTAACTGCTGATAGACTCCGTGTGGGAAGGTTTTTAGCCCTTAGTTTGACTTTCTGCATTTTGGAAACAACGTGCACATGAAAAAAACAAGATTTCAGCTATGTGTTCCAAGCATCTAAGGTCCACTGGAACCTTATTTTAGTGTTTCAGAATTGAAATATGATGTTAATTCTGACCATTTAATTTAGGAGGCATGGCCTGGAATAGACATTCGGATACAAAAAATATTTGACACTACTTTGCTAGATATTGCTTCACTCATTTAACACTGTTAATTTCTCAAGTGGCTCGTCTTTCACTTTCTTCACACAAACTTGGATTTATGAAATCATCCAAGACTATGAACCAGTTCTGGCACCTTCTTTCCTGAGTCTTGTCCTCTGCTGGTTTTAATTAAAGGATTAAGGATTCCTGCGCCATTAAAACAGATTCAAATCTTAGATCTCTACCCAACAAAAAAAAAAAACTCTTAATGAAACCTCTTGTGGAAATAACTTTTGAGGGAGGTCAATGATCATGGTCATGGATCAGTTCTGAGGATGCTACTTTTCATTTTGAGGTTCTTTAGCCTAAGTGGACTTACTCATATTTATTTGGACAGCAGAATGTGAGATGTTGTGCCCAGCTTGTTGTGTTTTGTATTGGAGCAGCTTTAAGTTAAGGTGTAAATTTATTTGCACTATGTTTACTGTCTTTGCACATCTTGTTTTCCACTTGGTCTATATGTTTGTTTGCACTTTCTGTACCGTGCTGCTGTATGCACAAGCAATTCCCCATGCACTGTCAGAAAAAAAGGGTACTAATTTGTACCTTTGCTGTCATTGGTGCTGTACCTACAAGGGTCTGCCAGTGGTATCCTAGCTGTATGTAAATGTACCTTTTAAGGTACAGAAATTGACTCTGTGGAACATCCTCAAGGTACAAAGAACATTAAAGTACCCACAATGGTACCGAAATGCCCCTCTTAGTCAATGTCTGCACCTTAAAAGGCATAATTACCTACAGCTATAGGGTACAATTAGCAGACCCTTGAGGATGCAGCCCTAGTGATAGCAAAGGTACAAACTGGTACTCTTTTTTTCTGACAGATCAATATCCTATCTCCCAACAGGGTCTCAAACCAACTCGAAGACTGATTTAATCTCTCCCACTGCCTGCTGATGCATTTTTCATTTTATCCAAGCCGTACAGCTCTCCCCGTATCTTGGCTGTCGATCCTGGGTGGGAAGCAAGTGACATCATATTGGATCCTTACCTCAGTGTGTGTCCCTTTCCACCATGTGTTTGCGTGCGTGTCTGCCCTCAGCTTCTCTCCCAGTGTTCCCAGTGTTCCCAGTGTTCTCAGCGTCCTTGCAGACGCGGTCTACATCCACGTCTTCTCATCTTCCCCTTTTTTCCTGAACTCACAGCCACACCCACGCATGCTCGCTCCTTCCCTTTCCTCTTCTCATTTTTCTTATCATTTCTCTTCCAAACATCTGTGAACGAGACTCTCCCTGTTATGTTGTAAGATCACGTTGCAGAAACATCTGATCCAATCTTACCATGAACAGCTTTTCTCCTTTTCTTGCCCTTCGTACAAGCTCTTGTTCCAAACTAGACCCCCCCCCCCAGGCACAGTGTGCCTGTGCCTACAATGGGACAGTACTGGCACATAAACATCACCTAAAATCAGCATCTTAAAGGTTTTTTGAGTTGCTTTTCAGTTAGTGACTATGGCTTAATAATTACGTTATATGACCTAATTTGCCCTGCAAGGGCAAACCCCAGTAACTAGGTGTTTTGCTTTGGTTTTAGTAGATATTAGATTTTGTAGATATTATAATTTTCACAATGTTTTCTTAAAAACACTATAGCTGAATTAAGATATTTGTCCAGAACCTAAACAGAAACTGAGACCCGATTTTAGTCTCACTGTTGATAAAATATGCAGTTACATTGTTTTGCCTCGCCATTTTAGTTTTGTTCTGTTGTTGTACCTTTAAGAGCAGTATTCAAAATGCATTGCTTCAGTCAAAATAAATAGATGCAGCTGCAAGTCAGTTTGGGTAGAACACTTGCCCCAAGCAAAAACGCTTCTTGTTCTCCAAATAGTTTTATCACAAATGAGCAATAAAATCACACGAATGAGTGAAAAAAAAGAACTGCAGTATTTAATTCTGACCTATGGGCTACTTTCTTCATTAAACAGCACTACCTAGTAATATCCACAAGATGGTGCTATTGAGGCATAAACAAAGAGGGAGGACTACATTTTACCCTCGGGACAGCTTCCTGGAATGCCGGAATCTGGCCAAGGCCTCACAGAAAGAGATTTCCCACACTAAGCTACAGAAAACACATTAAATCCACAGTAATATAATGAAGACCATAGCACTGACTGACATTCTGGGTGCTCCGCGAATACTGCAAGGTCCTGAGGAGGCTTCTCAGCCATTATCCTGGAAGATTACGACCGAGCCATGGTACACCATACGGAAGCTCACTGAGTCAGGGAGGGCCGCAGTCCAGTAGGTACAACTACCTCAGGATTTAAAATCATGTCTCATGGTTCAAAACTAAAATTTCAAATCATTGGACAATATGTTTTCCTTATAAATATCCAGTAGTGTTGTGTGCCTCTTTAGTGGGTTATGATGCTATCCCTTTAAGTAGAAGGTCAGTGGTTCAAATCTCAGGGTTGCCAGAGTGATTTTGCTGTTGGGCCTTTGAGCATTCCCAATTGCTCCAGCAACTGGCTGACCCAGATCTCTCAAAGGATGAAAGTGTCTGCTAAATGCATCTTTGCCTAGCATAGTAAAATTAAATCTACTCTTCTGTTCCAAAGGTCTGGGCCACTTCATTACACAGAGCCTCCAGTGCATGCGTTCTGCTCCAGCACCTCCACCCAGTCTCTCTTTCTCACTCATTCGGACAACAGCCCACTCTAACTGTGGTGCTTGTCATTCGTTGCCATAACAACGGCATCCTGTCCCAGACATACAGATGTAAAGATTGGCTGTGGGCCGGCGGTACAAACATCTACCTCTCTACCCTCCTTTGGAAACCGGGGCCACCGGCCAATGAGCGTAGCCAAGCCTGGGGGAGAGACGGTTGACCAACCAGCCAGACTTTTTTTTTTTTCTGTGAATCATGTTCAAAGATTTAAACCTTCCGTCAGGTTACAGTACATTTCCCAGGGGGATTCTCGAGTATCGTTAGCTATACTATAGTCTGTTATGTCAACAAATATATAGCCCACAAGCACGCAGATGTCATCATACGGGTTCCAGGGGTTAGACGCAAAGCCATCCTAAGAGACATCTGTGCCTCATACGATGGATGTGAGCTGGCTGGAGAAGACGACGACTGCCGTAAGCAAGAGTCCCAGGATGCAGCTGTTGTGGAACAGAGCGTGCTCTCAATGAACTAAAGCAGGAAACTGTCTGAGTCTGAGGTTCTTTACTTCCTGCTCTATGAGTCAGGCGTCCAGACGAACACCACGCCCTTGCATATTTAAGGGACCCACCCCACCACCTTTGCAAATCAGAAGGGCCAAGAATAACTGAGAGGAGGAAAGGCTACCAGTTTCATAAAGCAGCATGATTCATGAGGCCTGCCAGACCTATTGTATATATCAAGCTATATTACTTACTATATATATATATATATCACAAAGTCCTAATACATGTTATGTACAGTATGGTATGACTGCACATTTTCAAAACTCATTCAGTTTACAAGTTTTTTGATAGTTTCTGTCTACTTAGTGAGAGTTTGCAAATTAATGAAAGTTCTTCATTGCATTAAATGACAACTGAGTGAGTTTTGGTTCTCAAAACTGTAACATATGATGAGAAAGCCTTACTTTAGATCATTGGGGGTCTCATCTAAAAAAAAAGGAAAAAATTGGAAATTTGCTGTTAATGAGCTCATCCAAGGCAACATCACACCCGGTAAAAGAGGTGCTGAAATGTATCAGGGTCAGGTCAAGTTGGGCGATGAAGCGATTCTCTTAGTATCTAATCTCAGTAGTTTTTTTTACCTGAAATTATATATGTCCGGTTTATCTTCCATAAATGACCAGGTGTTTGTTTCTGCTTCTTAAAGGTATCATGCTACCAACTGTGCTCTCCTGTTCCTGAATAATGAATAAGAATTTTAAAAAGTAAAATATAAATTACACATCAAAGTTAAAGGCTTGTTTTGTTGAACTGTTCTTGACTCATCATTAACAAGATGTTGTAATGAACATTAAAGTCTAAAAAAAAAAAAAACATGGGTGACTCATAGTTGAAAAGTTATGGTATTTGCAATTTAAAAGGACAACTCATACAGTTTGAGGTTGTTCGGACTGGGAGAAAGAAATTTTCATCTGAAGTAGAAAAGAATCAGATTCAAGATCAAAACAGACTGCAGGCCGTAAAGTGAAAATATAGTAGGCTGCAGTACCATGTACATCCAGTAGAGGTGCTGTGCACCTTGGATTCAGGGTCCTCTGGCATAAACAGGCTAGAGCCGCATTTAGATGGCAATCAGCACACGGGTACACAGCTGCCAAAAAACAGAAGCATGAATGGATCCAGGCCAGTTCCTGGTGGCAGTTCTTGACAAATCGAATTGATCTAGCAAAAACGTAGACATATTACTTAATTATCTTGTTAAAATGCGGCACAAATTAAGTTCTATTAAATGAAATAGCAAATACATGTTTTATATTAATAAAGGTGGGAAGTAATGAATGTGTTAATTTTTTGTACACTGATGTGCGAATAATATTTCATTACATTTAATATAATTTCATTTCACTTCAATCTTGTTCCTGCAACAGTGTAAACAGCAGTATTGTGCCTTTAATCACCTGTACAGCATCATTTCTGTCAAGGGGATAATGAAATTAGCAGATCCAGGATTCTGGGCAGATTCACTGACGCCGGATGTTGGCGTGAATCAGCCCCGGTGCCATGACCGTTTTGCCAGACGGACCAAGCATCGTAAATGAGGGGGCGCAGTGTAACTCACCAACAGCAATACTAATAGTACTGCTATCACACCACTATAACAGCAACTGACAGACATTCACTGAAGCAACTGACAGACTTACATGTGAGAACCATGGGCAGCACAGCCACCATGACGTTTGTTTTTATGTCGCACACCGTAAATTTAGTTTGCGCAAATAAAAACACATGCATAGAATACAAAGTCAGCAGTTGCTAAAAACACAAAATGTAATGTATAAGGCCTATGTTTTAATCTTAAGCAACCTGAGAGACCAAACTGGCCTCATCTGTCAGTAGAGCTTAGGCCTACACTGCTGGCTGCAGCTAACTGGCTAACTGGCAACGTGGATGGCTTAGTTGCAACTCCATCCTTGCATACATTTAAATCCAACCTTGGAACATCTCACAGCTGCCTTATAACAAAAAATTATCCGGTTGAACATTAAAACAGATTGTTGTTGGGGTGGGGGGGTGGTCTTGGACAGCGGTGCAGGTTGGTAGGAACCATGATGTGACAAGACAGGCAATTCTAAACAGGAATAAAAATCGTCAAGGTGAGAGACTATAAAAAAAGCTCACCGTGAAAGGACAGCTGTTGGGGTAATAAAAAATCTGCAGCCATTTTGCCTTCAGGGCCCAGTCACTAACATGGCTCCCTGCCACACTACACTGCGCTCTGCCTGTGTTCAGAAAACAGACACATTAGTAAAGACAACAAACAAGATGCCATTCTGATGCAAACCTGCAGGGAGTGCTCAGATTATGACGTCACATAAATATCACCAGTTTGGGTGAAACCAGTGGGCCTAAAAGGGGTAACACCAATGGCTGACTGACATAATCACCGCACCTTCGGTGCACGTTGTTCCCTTCATCGCTAGCATTATCCAAAGGGGGGTTAAACTGCTTTTAAATTATATAACAGCAGAAGGCCTGAACCTGGTTGGGCATCAGTAGAAGGGCAAGTTGACACCTGATCTTTTGGGCCAATCGAAACGCTGATGAAAGTCCCAAACAGGCAACCTGTCCCTGTCCAGTCATGACAACAGCAACGTTTCAAAAAAGGATAATTGAGTATTAGCCTAAGACCAGACATGCACTTGCATGCGGTACTAGCAGGTATGGCATAACAATGTGTGTATGTGCATCAGGGTTACTGTTATCAAGGAAACCTTTGCTTCGGAATTGTCCAATAATAATGTCCAATGTGGTTAATGAAACAAAGGAAAATACTGATTAATTCTCCAGTGGTAGTACTTATGTTTTTGGACATCTTCGGTTGAAAGAGGTATTGTGAAGATTATTGCCATGTAGAAACTGGGTGACTAAAACTGAGACTACAAAAAAAAAAAAACTTGGAGACAGCTTAAACTGGGTGTGAGGCACAGGGTATACTTCCTGTCTGTGCTCAAGGGAAGGAATGGACCGGCGTGGACTGACCGCTAATCATTGCTCCAAGCCACATTTTAGGAGAGGATGAGTCAGCTGCGTCTCTGGAATAAAGTGTAATAATTAACAAGGAGGAACCGCTAAAAATGCAAAATGACGTTACAAGACAAAGTGGACTGAAAATTATTTAACAATTTATTTGTTTAATAATCATGACTACAGATATTATCAGGGGATATAGATCCACCAGGGGTGGGGGATTAAGGACATGACAGAGCAGAAGGACATGTGCTCTCAATCAGACTGAGGGAGACAAAAGGAAATGACACTAAAAAATGATCTTTTGTGTCCAAACAGAATGGGTCTTTATTTAGGAAATGAAAGAAAAATATGGTAATTAACACTCCATTTAAATACAAAACAAACAAAATAAAAATCAACATGATACTAATTTTGCATATCAAATACCCATTCGGTAATAATTACAATCCAAACACTTCATAAACCACTTCTGTGAATCTATACACAAATTCTGATTTAGAAACTAGTTACTTTAACAATATTACAAAGATTTTAGCTCCAAAAATAATTCAACATAAAATAAAATTTTAGCAATTAGCTTCATAAAATTATATATATATATATATTTATTTATTTTTCCCCCACATAAAAATACAAAATAATATTAATGACAGAATATGAAAAATTATTCCAAGTATTTTGCTACTATTAAAAGTAAAATAAAAAAAACAGAATAAAGCAAAATAAAAAAAACAAACAAAATAGAATTATGCATGAAAAAGTCTCTCCTTTTGTTAGCAAAACACTAAATAACTACAATCATTTACATCAGTACAAAGATATCTGGATTTAAAAATAGTTGCAATGACAAAAACGGGATTCTTTTCTGACAGTAAAAAAATGACACCGCGGATCATAAATCTGCAAAGTATGCAATGAAAAAAATAAATCTGCTTTTAAAAAGGTTTACACCATTGTTCTTACTTTATACAAACATTAGAAACAGTATTGCACGTCACAACACAGAATGGAGGGTAATCAGCCTTTCAAAATGTGTTATATATTCAAGTTTCGAAGCGTCTTTGAGGAGACGGGTCCTCAGTGCACTGATGCATGAGGACGTGGATCTCAAGTGTCATCCATGAACATAATACAAGCCTTCGTTTCCTTCCTTTCAAATAAAATATGCATATAGTCACATATATACCAATATCATTAATACAGGAATCAGTCTATATATCAATATGTGCATAATTGCATGCATTTTGAAATGTTTTCATGTTGTCCTCTCAAAAGAACCGTCCTTGTGATCAGAATTACAAATATAGGGGAAATAAAATTGTGTATTTGCATTAAATAGGAAAAATACAATCGAAAATCAATTTTTTTTTGTCTACAAAAATAGTGAAATAAATATGATTTTACAGGAAAAAATGCACAAAAAACAACAGTGTTCAACATATAAAAAAGACAAACACGCACGCAGACGAGTGTTACGGTCACAGGGTAGAGTTGGGAGAATGTCAGTATCCTCAAAAATTTCATTCCTTTGAGTGTTTTTTAAAAAATATTTATCCCCCCAGCAAACAGCAGCTACTGAAAATTCCAAATCCAGCATGGCAGGAGAAATAAACACTTAACTGGGGGCGGCGGTAGGGGTTCTCCACTGTTATTCTGCCTTGGGCCGTCACTCACAGATTCTAGGAATCCATAAGCCGTATGCAATTTTTATTCGGACGACCGGAGGGGACCATCCCCTTCCTCTCAGCAGAGCCCTTGGTTGTTTGCACGTTCAATGACAGCACTCCTGACATTTTCAATATGTCAAATTTCTATGCCATTCACATAGAAAACAGCCCTGGGGCCCTCAACATTGCAATAATAATAATTAAAAAAAAATTATAAGTTATTATTTTTAACATAAAGCTTATCAAGTAATTTCACAGAATTAAAAATGGGGGGCTTTTTCGGAGAGAAACTTTTCAGGAAATTGAGGTATAGGAAAAAGCTATTCATTATAAGTAGAACTTTTAAAACCAGCTAACTTTTTTCTTATCAAAAGGAATAAATATGCAAGGAAAATAGACAGCTAAAATAAATATATTAGAAATTAGTGCATAATATTCTAGAAACTGATTTTTAAATCGAGGACAAAAAAAGTATAGAGCTGGGACAACAGACAGCTAAGAAACATGAAATAAATAATTCAGCCGAAACGTTATCTGCTTAACCCAGATGTGATTGATGCATGTTAGAAAAGGGGCAAAGTCACAATAAGCGAACTGGGACACAGAAATGTAGCAGGTCGGCTGCATGTGTTCCAAAGTCAATACTGCTCACACGACGACTGTTACTAAAGTAATGTAACATCCTCATAAGCACAGTAAGAAGACAGCTCCCCATTGCTGTCAGTCTACAGGTAAAAGCATAAATCACCACTTAAAATCAAGTCTGAGGCCTTTTTTTTTAATATATGCGAGGACTGCTTCCCATCCTCATGCCAAAACCTACAGCTAGCAAGCGTCTCTCCTGCTCTCCCAGCCTGAATCGTACAAACTGCCCACTTCTGTTGTTTTCTGGGAGAGGGATGGAGGAAGGAGGCGGCCTCGCCTGGGTCACCAAGAGGCTGATCTTTTCCACATTTACATTCACACAGACATCTGTTCAGGGAAAGAGCAGCTTCGGTCGGAAGCACTTCCTAAGGGAGATGTCTGTAATTGCCAGACTCTATAAGAATGCTTCACCCTCTGGTCCTCTAATCTAAAAGTACCGTTTTAGCCAAAGATGAATAACCACCTTCACAATTATTGTCTCCATTTCGACTTCTCCAGATTGCTTCATTGCTATAAAAAACCTTTTCTCTCCATCTCCTATGTTACGGACGAAGAGTCTAATATGACAGTGGACTCGACGTGGCCAGTACCCTTCTGAGGGCTTAGGCTAGGACACAGTAACCTAGGTAACAGGGTGGTGGGAGCGGAGCGCTGTGTAATTTCTGTAACTCTCAGCCTAAAATGTAACCATACTAAGACCTCAGTCCACACTAAAGAGAACCACTAACCACAAAGACCACACAAAGACTAATGTCTACATCCATTCTGCTCTGGTTTGCCTCTGTCCACTAACCAACAGATCCTCCCATACCGGGACACGCTAATCTAAGACTAATTTTTGCACGCGTGTATAAAATACACGTAAGACACTCCCAAAACATACACAACAACAATGCATGCAAAGATTTTTTTAAAAATACTTTTTTCAGTAATTGTTTTCTTATTACTGGTTTCATGTTATTTTTGTTCATGCTACATAATGTTTTTTTTTTTCCTAATATGACTTGTATAACTGAGTTCTCATGTGAATCTATAATCTTCTCGCATGCATACGGCTGTAGATGTAAACAAACATGCAGCTGCGTTTTCACATTCTAAATCTTCGATGGCAGTTCGTGTCCCCTAGCTGTTTTTTCTGGGTGCTATGCATGTTCTCACTTGCTGTCGTGTTAATACATGGCATTGATTATAACACCTATAAATATACTTATTTATCATATATAGCAGCAAAAGCTTCTAATATAGCTTGTGATTAAAAATGTTCCGATAACAAACCAGATCAGTGTAATGAGGTATTATTTTTTTCCGCAAGTCAAAATGGAGAGAAAAAGAGTGACCTCTTGTGTTTATGTGTGTGTTTTTTTTCTTCTTCCCCAATAAGAATACACAGCAAAGAGAGACGGTACAAAAATCACACTTCGTTGGCTCACGGCAGAAAAGCTTCTTTCGCGTACCTGCTATCACTCCGCTACCTTTGGTACGTGACTTGGGATAGATATGAACAGAGGTTTTTTTTTTCCCTCAGAAATAAGTGCACACTTCATCCACCAGGGGGCTAGCAGCAATCAGGGTGTACTGACAGGTGGGTGGGGCTAACTGGCAACGCGTCAAAAAAATTCCTCATACCTACTTTAAACCATTCGTAGAAAAATAATCTGGGGGAAAAAAAATAGGAAGCGATTTGATTGGTTTTTTTTTTCTGCCGTGTTACTGTTAAAAAAAAAAAAAAAACATGAAGGTACCACTGAAGTAGTTGGAGTCAGAGATGTGTGGGGATTTGGTTGGGGGATGGGGGGAGGGCAAGAAGTGTAGGGTTTTGACTGCTACAAAGGACAGACTGTGTGTGTAGTGTGTGCCCGGGGTGTCTCAGAGGGTGGGTGGTGCATTTTTTGGGTGTGGGTGCAGAAGAATGCACTTATTTCTGCCTGCCTGTGTTTATTTTTGTGGGTGGGGCCAGGGGGCAGGATAAGAGCAGGCAGGGGAGGGGTTAAGAGCAGGAAAGGTCGGGACAGACGTGGGTAGGGGGCGAGACCTCAGTTCCAGCGGAAGTGGATCTGTCGGGGCCGATCGGCGCCTTCCTTCACCAGCGGCTTGTGGAACTCACGCCCGGCGCGGGAGTGGATGTTGGCCCAGCAGAACTCGCAGTAGTACTGCAGGCAGGTGACATTGGCGCAGAAGAAGGGCGCAAACTTGCCGCCACAGCGAGCGCCCTGGCACTCGTCACACAGCTGGTCATCGAGCACGTATGGCTTCACTTCCACCTGTGCGGCGCAGACACGACACGTGAGCACAAGCAAGGGTGAGCACAGGCTCCCTCGCTGGGAGGAAAAACAGGTTTACCACAGCAGCTAAACACAAGTTACCACCATACTTGAAGATATTAATGGTGCGCAGTTTCTATACTGCCACGCCCACACGACCTCCTCTCCCATTGGCTGCCTCACCCGCTTATCAATGTCACCGTGCTGCAGCTGGACGAATCGGGCGCTGATGGCTGCGATGTAGCTCTGCTGATTGGAGAAAGCCACACGGCCCGCTCCCTTGGGGTACTTCAGCTCCGGGTCGGTGTCGATGCCCGCATAGCAGACCCCCCCATACAGCCTGTCCATGATCATAGCCAACTCCACTGTGAAAGGGCAGGGTCAGTTCTGTTGGACCCGGCAAGACACACTGACATTTTCCAACAGCCTTACTGGTAGATGAGCAGGGGGGTGGTTACCTGCTCTAAGGGGGCGTGGTACTCCACCCACAAAAATGGTCTTCCGGGGGTCCAGGGGCTGCGAGCCGTCCATCACGAAGTCACTGTCACTCAGATTCCAGGGGCGGATCTGGACCTGTTTTGGAGAGAGTTCAGTACCGCGGTGGTCAGCTAGCCCCACCCTCTCCTGAACCCCCGCCCCGTCCTATCTGGTTCCGGCTCTGTCCACATGGCCCCAGTGGAACCACGTGGGTCGGGTCCTGAAGAGGGTACCCTGAATGGGGGCCTTTGTTCTGGGCCCCATCAGAGAATCAATTACACTTTGTAGAGCAGATAATCTCTGCACTCTAAAAGTGAAACACAAAACCACAACCGCTGCTGGTCACTCCTGGAATGCAGCGTACTGCAAAGCTGCCTTATCCAGCTTACTTTAGCAGAGTGAAACTTATTCTTGTGGTAAAAAATGGCTGATTCACTTCTGAAGAAAACACCAGAACTAAAGTCTATACAGCCAACAAGAAAAGAGAGTAAAAGATTTATTGTTGAATGTTTTACTTCCGTCTCAAACATGTTCCAAATAGACGAAAACAAAGTTCATTGGAGCCTTAAACTCTTCCTCTCAAAATACGTCTGACATAACTTGTATCTCTGTGCAGACACATCAAGTTTAAATTAATTTTTCATGAAAATAAAGGATCCTGCTCTCCAGATGAAAGCAAATTGGGGGGGGGGGGGGGGTCACCACGAAGCACAGACACCAATGGTGCGTGTGGAGGCTCAGGGGCCTATGGATGTGTGAGTATTCTGCCAGGGGGGGGGTCCAAACCAGCAGCCTTCCGATCGCGGGCACACAGGCACAGCCTGCTGAGTCACACACCGCCCCCCCCCCACCCCATGCCTTCTCATTATTTCTGTCAAAAGCTGCACAAAAAATAAATTTCAAGTTCAACCAAGGATCATTTTTTTCAGAGAAGCATACAAAAAGCCCACCAAACTAGGTACCAAAATCTGAAAAATAAAGGTTTTTAGGATATTTGCAACAATAATATCCCAGATTCAAATGAAAGCGAGGCCCCCACCCATCAGGTCAGGGGGCACTCCAAAAGCCATATCTCAAAAACCGTTATATATAATTACTTGAATTTTATATATCGTTATTTGGCATCATAGTAAAACATTTAGATTTTTAAAATTTGGTCTGGGCCAATTATACATTTTTTATTTGCTGGTACCTACATGTAGCTGAACGGCAGACTGGCGCTCTTAAACTCACCGGCTTGTCCTTGATGGTGGGGCTGGACACACAGAGGTAGAGCTTGCCATCCTCTTCCAGACAGGCCTCGATGAGGGCCTGTACAGAGCTCTCCTCCTGGAACAGCAGGAAGGCGTAACCTAGGCGACACAGAGCGACGGCTTTGAGTGGCTGCCACGCAGGTCGGCGACGCGCCCCATTAACATGACACAGATTCAGCTCATAAAAACAGTAGCTGCTCATGAATATTCATCGTAAGGTTCTAAAAAATACTAATAAAATTTAATCTGTAACTGAATCCTTGGAGATTCAACCAAAAACTATGTTTATAACCAGATTATATCTTATACATCCAAAAGGAAATTTATGCTACTTAAATTATACCTTTTCAAAAAAAAAAAAACCCGAAATACATGCAGGTTTTAGTGCACCACGATCAAATTTTCACATTCTGCTAAAAAAAAAAAAATCAGTATTTTCCTCAATGTGAGCATTACCACCTGCTGGAGTGATTCACCGAACATCTGCGATCTGCACGTCTGGGAATGAAAATCTTGGGTGCTTGTGCTAATTCTCAGGAATGCTTAAACAAAAGTGGCACTGTTCTGTTCCGTGTGCATTTCTACTGCCTCCATCCATCTTCCATAAGCACTTAACCAGTGTGAGGTCACAGCGGGTCAGGAGCCCGTCCCAGGAAGCTTGGTGAACAGTGTCGGGAACTTGGTGAGCACATCCCAGGGGATGTGGAAACACCAGCTCAGCGAACTGCGTGTCTTTGGGCCGCTGGGGGAAACCAGGGCGCCCAGTAGAAGCCCACAGTAACACGGGGACGGCACACTCAGAGTGGGGGCAGGACCTGAACCCCTATCAGTGCTGGTCAAAGTCCCCATGGAGCTCAAGGCAAGTTTCCATGCCAGTGTGCCCCCCCCCCTCAGAAAACTTCACTGCCACATCAATTTGTCTCAGATGGTGCGTGCCTGGAGGAGGCGGGGAGAAACACCGGCAATTTCTAAGATGGTGCCCCCTCAAAAGAGTCACCTATTGCAGTGGTTCACAAACTGTGGTATTTGGAGTGCCGCCAAGAGGAAGACAGCAGTAACTAGTTACTGAGATTCAAGCTACAGTGCTTTTTTTTTTTTGCTCATATGGTACTTTACTGCTTTGGAACTTGGTCCAAAATGTTTGAGAACGGCTGGCCTATAGAATTAACCAGCCCTGACCCTTCACCCCTGAAGGCTGTAGTGCTACCAACTGAATCCCTGCTGTAAGGCTTCTGCCTTACAAACACCATGCGAAAATGATGAAATTTTGCTGCCTCACTTTTATATAATGCTGCAGGATGAGGAGGATTTCATCATCTTTGAACCGCGAACACCTATCACTTCACTCAGCGTGAGCTCCTGTTCCCATTTCTAACGGCTTGAGTCGTAACGTCACACGCTGTAAGAGACGCGCTCCTGCCCGGCACACCCAGGTTGTCATGGGAACACGTTCGCTAGTGCTACAGTCCTTACCTTTGGGGGGGAAGTAGGACTTGCTCTCCGCCTTATGCGGCCAGTCCACCACCAGATGGCCGAAACGACGGAAGCTGGTCGTGATCTCGTCTGCAGGGGGAGCGAAGACGTGAGAAGCGCATGCACGCGTGAACATCTATGTGCGCGTCGCTGCACTTTCACCAATAATGACACCAGCATAAAAACATGATTAGTACCTTGGCTAGCAACTATCTGTGGCTGTAATAAAAAAAAATCATTTTCTAACCAATGCTCGCATTTATGATCACATATTGTATGCTGCATGAGAACACCCACTGGAGTAAGAGATCTTTGAAGTAGTATGTACAAAATCTTGTATAAAATGCCAATTTTAAGAAGGACAAAAGAAATAAATGTAAATAAACAGTATGTAAAGCTGAAGTGAAGCCGTAAGCATACACATCTAGCCAAAGCATTTCACTTAGCAACCTGGTCGCTGGAATGGAACTCGGTTGCTAAACAAGGAGAGGATGTACTGATGCTGTTTCAGTAAAAGAAATATCCTAACTTACTATTTTTAACCACTTCACTATTTTAAGCTATAGGCTGAAATTTGAGTCTACAACCTCCTGGTTACAAAACCACTTCCCTAACTGCTGTGGCAGCTGGTACGCAGAAAAAAACCTGTGGGATTTCAGCTACCCCAGAGAGCGGGGATTCCGCCTTTTGCTCATCTCCTCCCACTCACCTTCATCGATGTCTGGCGGCAGGCCCCCCACGAACACTTTGCGGGAGAAACGCTCGATGCGCTCGCCGTTCTGGTGAGGGTAGCAGTTGGGGGAGCTGAGGACGCCAGGGACCCCCTGGTTGCTGTGGCCGTCATCGAGGAGACCGTCGTCAATGGGGAAGAGGGAGGAGCGACCTGTGGCAGAAGACAGGCAGGACGGGTGAGGAGGACCCCCTGTGAACCACAAAAACACCCACAAGAACCACCAGGCGGTAAGCACTTCCAGCTGGATGGCGGGCCTCCAGGACTGGATACGAGGAAACCCAATAAGCACTGCCCACAGATACTTTGGAAAGAACTGTTTTGTTGCTTCCTAAACTCGTTTATATTTCAATGTCCACTTGGCAATCATTCAGGTTCTAGTCTGCTGCCCCCTACATGCTTGGAGGGGAAGTTAAAGCTATAATGCAGCTGTAATTAACCCGCCTCATCTGTCCTCATTGTCTGTCTTCTGGGCGGCTACCACCCAGGTGATTGCCATACCTGTCACACAACTACGAACTGAGGGACACAGGGAGAGACTATGGATTACGGGCTACACTGGAGACGGACATACCCCCCCCCCCCCAAGTAAAATATGTTGCAAGGTAGTTTATAACATATCTGAGTGAGATTCCCCAGCACCAGAACCAGGATAAGTTGGGAACAGGTGACGTCTGTTGTACCTTGGAGCCAGTCACCTATGCGGGGCTTAGCTTACAGAAACATGAGGGTACTGGACCAGAACCAGCACAAGAACCTACCCTAATCACATGAACGGCATGATATATGATATCCGAAAGGCTACACTGGGTTCATGTGAGGTCTGTGGACAGCATGAACATTAAATTCAGAAAAAAAATAGATGGAGCTGTTTTTTTGTGGAGGATCTGTGAATCTGAACCCATTTTACTAAAGGACTTTTTAAAAAGACAAATTATTCCCGCTAGCCTACCAGTAACTAGAATAGCAGAAATAAACATGACAATACCATAAATAAACAGCACAAAATAAGAGCAAAGGCAAAAAGTGTTCAGTTATCGAAACATCCATCTTGTAAGCAGTGATAAATCAGGCTATCACTGGACAATCAGTTTGTCCCATTCTACAGAACACCTGATTGGCTGCTGACATTGTGTGGGCGTCAACACATGTTCGAATATGACGGTGGTATTTAAAACGAAACGGGATGTGTACATGGCGACAGAATCAGTCCCACGGATTAATGCTGATTTCATGCCCACGTCAGCAGCGCGTGACAGATCACCTACAGCCACGCCACAACACGCATGCACAGCTACCACATACACCATGACTGTACCCATGCCAAAGAAAAGCTAATCACGATGGGTTGCGTTACCTCGTCGTCTCCCATAACTCCTTGCTGCATGTAAACAGAGTACAGAGTAGTTTTAGCAGACAGAACAATTAGACCAACCTATTAGCTGCCAAAATTGATTTTGCGAGTGCAGAAATAACCCAATAAATAAATAAATAAAACCTTTTTGTTCACCTTAATGAGTGACCCATTCAGCCACATCACTGCTGTAGTGACATATGCTTATTCGTCTTCATTTTGCTTTCAGAAAGTTGTGGACAGTTTTTATATGTGCATAAATATAAAGATTCATGTACCCGGTTACTAAGGGCACTCTGTGATGCACTTTGAAGTTACTGGCTACATGTTACTAATACTGATGCTCTGTGAAGCTGCATCTTGCTAATGGCAATAGTCTGTGAAGCTACATCACTAATGGTGATGCTCTGTGAAGCTACATGCCCCTAATGGCGATGCTCTGTGAAGCTACATGCCCCTAATGGTGATGCTCTGTGAAGCTACATGCCCCTAATGGTGATGCTCTGTGAAGCTACATGCCCCTAATGGTGATGCTCTGTGAA
>JAODUD010000001.1:21181186-21199391 GCA_026784285.1 Stomatorhinus walkeri | reverse complement strand
CCCCCCCCCCCCCCCCCCCCCCCCCCCCCCCCCCCCCCCCCCCCCCCCCCCCCCCCCCCCCCCCCCCCCCCGTCCGAGGTCTGCAGGGTATACCTGCTGCCTCATTAGATCACATTCAATTGGGTCATGACAAGCTACCATGTTTGCCCAGTTTCAAATGGATATTTCATAAATGAATCCGATGAGTGTAATTCTATTAAAAAAAGGTTAATACCTACTATAATTCTACAGTGAGAGTAGAGATCTATTTTGGGAACCTCCTAGTAGAATCAGTATACTAAATCAGTCAGAGTGATCCAAGGGACAGATGGTTCTAGAACGGATGGTCCTAGATGGAAAACATCACACTTCTGCTAGCTGGCATGGTGCTGAGTCAGCCCACCTGCGGCAGCAGATTCTGACTGAAGCCACCATATAAAGGTGACACGAAACATCCAGTTCCTTCCATGGTAAACACACTATTCCAACAGGTATGATATACATCACTATCTCAAAATTCGCAGATTAATCTCTGACTGTGTTTTTGCAATTAACCCAAAACCTTAGTTGGGTTAAAGCAGAACTACATGGCCACAGGACGGCCTCAGGGCATTGGTTACATTACATTTATTTACCTAGTAGATGCTTCAAAAATGATGTACGACTGCGAAAGCAAGGCCAGCCAGTCCCTCGAGCACGGGGGGGGGGGGGGGCTAGGGGTAATATCATTGCTCAGGGGCCCAGTGGTGAACCCTGAAATGTCAAATCTGAAATGCACACAAAATTGGACATTGGGGGAACCTGGGAAATGATTCCAAGAATGTTCTTGCAAGGTGGCAGGGCAAGGGGCTCTTCTACATTTGAGGGGTAATAAGACTGGATAAGTGCAAAAGAGTAGTTTGTAAAGTCTGTCTCAAAGGCACAGAGTGAATATCCCTAACTTCTCTTGTTTACCTGACGTGTTGCCTATACTCTCTACTGCCCTCTGCTGTCCACCACACCCACATCTGCCACTATCATATCTATGACTCTGCCAGACTGTTCCCACTTGCACCACTTCACACCCCTTTATCTCCAATGTCCTAATACCCAACACAATGTCATGTCTCCATTTCCGACGGTGCACCTTTCCTAGGTCTAATGTTAGGCTGTCTGTTGAGCCAAGGGGATATCACGGACTATTATAGGACACAGGAAGATGGCTAAAATGAAAAGACAAAACCATAATAGCGTGTTTAGAAAAGGCTCCAGCCTGGGAGGGTCAAGAAATTGGATAACAGATATGGTTACGAAGGATGGTTAGGAAAACACGACCCTCAGTGAGACTGGGAGCTCTGGTTCAGATCACAGTCTCTGAGCTGTGCGGGTACTATATCCATGACTGGTAACGAGAACACAGTCTGACGTCAAACACCGCAGCCCGTGTCAGTGTGAGGGAGCCAAGCCCGCCCCTGCCCCCTTACCCTTCATGGGATCCTGCTCCGCTCTCACAATGTCAATCAGGGAACTTTCGAGGGAGTGCATGTTCAGGCTGTCGTACATTCTGGAACGGTCCTGAAACAAGGCAGGGAAAGGGGGGGTCAGATGACTCATAGTGACTATTCAAGCAAAGAGCTTCCAGTGAAGAAGGGGTGAGTTTCCTCACGGGGAGCCCAGTGTTACCAACTCCTGGAAAAACACTGGGTGCTGATTTCTGAATGGGTCCATAGAGAATCAGCATGATGTCACCGTTCAACTCCCCGGAGTTACACTGAAACATTCAAGAACTGTCTGCATAGATGCTGCAATGTTCCAAAAGCTTCCGAGACGTGTAATCCAATCGCACTCCATTCATGGCTATGTAGACATTTGTGAGGAAATATACAATTCTTGTAAACCTGAAAACCACTTCTCCATCCACATTCCTTGGGAACTGCAAAAGGACAGCAGATGAAATCTACCAGGAGCATTCCGGACACTAGCCTTCATCGCTGGCATTCTCTGCAAAATTCTTTCCTGGCTTGTTCATTCACTCCAGTTGCTGTAGTAAATATTTGCGTGCCACCACGACACCGGCGCTCCCCAGAACCTGGAGCCGCTCCCACCGACGTTCCGGAAACAATGGCGGGGCTGCACTCCATGGAATTCCATTCCTCAGAAGGACCACTCAGACGGTGAACATGACCTCATCGTCCCCGGCTCATCTGAACTAGACGCTAAGACCTCAGAGCGAAGAACACAGGAAGGCCTGAGGGACAGCTGTTCTGTAAGGGTGGGGCTACAGAGAGGGGGGGGGGGTGAAAAGGGCAGCCGATGCCACCGCGCTAAATATAAACACACAAGTCACCTCACCTGGGAGAATCCAATCTATGCCAGATGCCCGAGGGACATTCCCCCAAACCTCATGGCAGGATAATGAATCCAAACTGGCCCAAAAAATCATGGATTGTTCGGGCCGTGCCCAGTACACATAATGTATCTCAGACACTCAAATGTTCTGGCAGCAGGGATTAAAAAAAGCCATGGGCCCAAAAAGGCAAGAGTGGGACGACGCTAGATTATTACAGACCTGCCACGTCTAGTTGAGAGGTTCATATAATTTTCATGGGAGAAAATAGAATGGAGTTGGACGAGGATAAATGTACGTGTACGAAGGAGTTAAACACACCCTGACCGATTTCCACTCAAGAAGCAGTGACCCTGTCGCTCACAAGATAATTGATAAAGAGGCCGCAGTGAGGTTCCTGCTGACATATACATGAGATATCTAAGTCCCGAGACGAGAAACATTCGCTGGAAGCAGATTTGACATTACGACTGCATCATCCGGGGAAAAAAACTAAGAATTAGGAAGTTCTGGATATCTAAGTACTGCCTTGGCATGTGCTGCAGGGACAGAGTGCAAACAAGGCAGACAGAAACAGGTTGAATCAAATTTAAGTGCTCAAAGCACTCAAAATTGAAACGGTGAGGCCAAAACCACACCAGACATCTAAACCCTGAAATGGAACAGCTACAATAATGGGGGCAGAGTCCAGAATGAAACAACAGGCTTAAACCTGGAATTGTTCAGAGGCAGATCCAAAAAACTATGAGGAGAGAAAAGAAAAAGACACAGAGGAATTCAAAATGTTCAAAGTGTGACACTGTTTATAGAAATGAACAATCAATCTATTCTGGCGAGCATCCTGGAAAAAGAAAAAGGTGGATGATGGAGGGGAGTGCTGGGGTGGGGGTTGCACTTGCAGTGCTTTCCTATTCTGGGAAAACTGCTCTCTGGAAAATACAGGAAGTCAGAGGTTTACAAGCAGAAGCTTTCTAGGGGTGCCGTGACTAAATTATTAAGTCTTTGGGCACTTAAAAGACTTAATAATGACTTAATGATGTCACAATGGTACTGTAACAGTGTCAGGAGTTTTATAGAATATCACATGGCAACAGTATCTTATAATGCGAGGCCCGGTTCCATATCAGAAAGAATAAATAAAATGAATGAAAAACTGGATGGATGGATGGATGAATTAATGAAATGCAATATAACACTCCTAAAGAAGCTTCAGCATGTCTTATAACCAGCTCAGTCTGGGCACCATAACCGCAGAGTAACTAAAACCGTTATGATGATTCATTCAGTGATGTAATGGCTTTGGGGGTTTGGTTGATCTGGTCGCATCTGGTTCTCCGTTTTAGACTTCTGTGCTACGATGGCATTCTTCCACTGAGCCTTGTGAAAATTAATGCATAGTTGTGTGCAGTTTTTACAAATGCGCACACCCTATCCATCTATGTTATCACTATTACTACTACCATTACCACAAATACTACTACTAATACTACTACTACTACTAATAATAATAATAATTACAGTAGGTGCCTGACATAATAATAGCGATCCAGCAATCCTAGTGCTTGCACCTCTAATAATGATAATAGCAGAGAGAAGCGTCGCTGGACAACACGGCACCTGCAGACATAGTGCGGGGGTACAGCCTTTGTGCCAGGGTGACTTTTGGCATCATGGTCCTGACTGAAGGTGGCCCACAAACTCTACACCACTTTAGAGAAGAACGAACAAAGGACAGGGAGCCACTTACAGGAATAAGCACACGTTTAAGAGCAGTGGGACTGGAAGTGTGCAATCACACATTAATGTCTCTCTCTCTCTCTCTCTCTCTCTCTCTCTCCTTCTATCACACATACACGAGCCAGCAGGCTTTCCCATCAGACAGGAACTTGCTGGAAATAATTCACCTTTTAAGGAGAACGTGAGGCTTCTGGGCTGTACAGAAGCCTCACACGGAACAGATGGCCTCCTGCCCGACTCTCACCGCGTGCCAGCTCTCCTCATACGCGGACGCACTCCTCGTACCCATCACGCCCAAAACGACCCCTTGCTATTCTATGCCTGCAGTGCCCTGCTTTTTAAAATACCTTCACTGCACCCTCTCTAGAGACATTTCAGGTCAGCAGCACTAGATACAACCATATCCCTACATTCAAACTACTTTAACAGATTAACTGGAGCTAAAAAGTGTACAGAAACAGAGATTCACAGCAAGATGAGAGCCCACAACCTGCTGGACATGGGGCTGATCCTTTAACAAATTAAATGTCCTGTTTAAGGCCGGCCAAGGCAAGAGGCATCAATATTAAGGACCAATTTAACCCACTGTATCAAGTTGGTATGGACCATTTCGAGCCGCTTGCCTGTCGGCAGCAACCAGATGCAAGCAGAGTTCCTTCTAAGCGACGTTGAGTCGCAGCTGCATTGCGGTTGTCCTTGGCGTCTCCATGGCGACATGTCTTCGCAAATAGTTCAGGGGTAAGATGGAGTCAAAGCTGCAGACGAAGGACCTTGTCCGATAACCCACATATGCTGGACAGCCACAACACATGCATTACCCACCCTCACCTGTAGGGGCAGAAGTGTGTTGCTGTTGCTGTCAGTGCGGAACACGTTGTCCTCCATCCAGGACTTGGGTGTAAGAGAGGCGGCCGTGCCAGCAGTGGTACGCGGGAACTTGGGTGGGGCAATGACGCTGCTGGAGAAGGGCTTCTTCATCGGTGAGATCTGGCTTATGATACCGGGGGCCCCCATGCCCCCACCACGCCGGTGGTCCCGGCCATGCACCCCGCCCCAGGACACACCAGCAGAGCTCCAGCCGCCCCCCTGGTGGCTGCTCCAGGGAGACTGCTTCATCATGGGCTGGGGGGGGGGGTGGGAGAGAAAGGGTAGGTAAGTCAGAGGATGTGTCAGCAGGAGAGGAGTGGTGGGGAAAATAGAGGCGAGACCCCCTCCCCACCAACACCTAAAGTGACACAAATCCACAGGGACAAGTTACTCAATCTCATCATGCGGATCTAAGGATTTATGTTATTTTAAACAGTTACTGAATTGTTGTTACAATTTGTTAAAAAATAACATATATATCCCCGAGTGCCTCAGTGGACAGCATTGTTGCTTCGGGCCCCTGCACAGTTTGGGTTCGAATCCTACTTCCATAGGCTGTGTATGCAGTTTGCATGTTCTCCTCATGTTGTGTGCATTTCTTCCTGCAGACGGATTATCAAATACAGTGTGATTATGTATCTGCTCTGCAGTGGAATGGCATCCTGTCCAAAGTGCACCCCAGCCTGGTGCTCTGTGGTGCCTGGGACAGGCTCCAGGCCCCCCGTGACCCTGACCAGTAAAAGAGGCAAAGACACAGAAGGACACAAATGGATGGATGGATGGATATCTATCTTCCATTTATGCTGCTCAGGGTTGCATAAGAATCATATATTTATATATCACCTACAAGCATATTTGTACAAAAAAAATGAACTGGCAGCTTGGCCAGACAGGTAACGGAGGTTAGGTGTTTCCTCATTCTGGATCACAGAAGTCCTTCCAGACATTGTTTATACTGTTGATCCGATACAGGATCAGCCTGAAGTCTAACCCATGAAGCACAGGCCACAGTGTAGCAGTCTCTGGGTAAGATGCCAATATTACAGAAATGTGCCCATTTATTTAAAGGCTGGATTGCGGACACATAGATTGAAAAGCAATGTAAAAATCTGCATTAATATAGTTTAGTTTCAGCAGTCCTTATCAATGCCTGGCTATCCACACCAACCAATGTCCATAACGCACACTGACCTGACTGCCCAATCGAATGAGACTAACTGCTATTATAAGACCATGATGTTCCGAATCCATGAGTCTGTGAAGAGGTGGGTCTGGGCACGGCTCAGCTGGACGCATCTAGTGTGATTACTAACTGTGCCCGAAAATGGAACATAGATATGACGTCAATGATGTGGCCGGCACGCACATGTGCACCTGTACACTATAACTGACCCCCCCTCCCAACAAATTCCAATTCACTGGAAGATAAAAAAAAACTAGGGCACTTGAATTGCATCTGGGACACCCTGTGAAAAGAAAAAAACAATTACAGAGCAGGCTCCGGTTACCTGCTTGAGAAAAGTTCAAGGACGTACATAGACTCATTTGGCTGGTACCCTTCACCCAATAAGTATGTGTATTCACACAGAAATGAACCAAATACAATTTGGAAGCAATTATTAATGAAAACTAACCGACTACCAGGCACATTGTACAAATATAAACAAATTCTATTTCATAATTATTTTGCACTATAATTTATGCTTAGCACATTTAAATATACATTCTTCTCTATATATCCTGAGCGCTCCACATTAACAAACCGCCGCTGCACCCTAAGAATGCTTTCCTTCAAAACTCAAAACCAAATCGAAACGTACTGTCATGAAATGCCCCAGAGATTCTACCATAGGCATGTGATGAGTTCACTGCACTGTCTGATTAAATAGCTTGAATAATTTTGACCTGAGGTCTCCAGGCTCTTATGACATGGGCTTAGATCCTCCTTCTATATTTGTGCCTGATGAACAAACATTCTCCAGTTTGTGGTCAACACAACACAGAAATTCATCCTCCGTGTGACACACGGAGATGCCGACACAACCAAGGCCTACCGATAAACCCAATACACACAAGCTAAACCGCCGTTCCTGTGCACAATCAGACAAAACAGAAATACTGCTGTTTTAAAGCGCAACATTTCATCTAACCTGCAGATTTCCTTGCTATGTAGATTCACTCTAGTCACAAAGGGATTATGGAAATGAGTTTTTTATGAAATACGTGTGGTTTTAAAATAAAAGAGAAGAATCACCACTGTAGAGGCTCAGAAAATGTGGGTTTTATCGATAACAGCAGCCCTGAGGAAAAGAGAAAAGGTAAGAATGGTAAATCAATGCAAGAGTGAGCTGGAAAACCCGCAGATCATAATTGAAAGGTCAATTTCACTCGATATGCACCATCTATTAGCCATGTGTTAGCCATCAGAACATCATGAATAGTTTGAGGAAAAGTTGGTAGATGGGAATTCTGCAAAATGAATCAGATCTGGTAACCAGAATGAGGCTGAAGAGTCTAGGTTGTGTCAGTGTATATTGTTAGTGTGAATGCATACTATTTGTGGGTCCATGTGTATTAGAGAGTAAGAGGATTTAGAGCTTTGCAGCTAACATTGTTTCTCAGTCACCCTCCAAATACACATTGAAGTCCAGCAATTACTGCTGCATGAGATAGGAGGAGCATTTCATTTCTGGATAAGAGTAAATCCCTTTGGGATAGGAGCATACCACTAGGGAACAGAGGTCTACCGTTGATCATTAGCCGCATGTGTTGGGGTGTTCCACCATGGAATAAGGGTGTACCATCCTGGGAAAGGAGCATAACATTATTGGCCAGCGGCAAGCTAGGTGTAGGATGTCGACATGAGATTTTGAAATAGTTTTGTGGGATATATGATATACCATTATGAAAAAGGGCAACTAATAATTGTTCCAATGCATTTTGGGAGTGTAGTGGTGTTGGTCAGGATGGTACTAGTGCAGATTTGAGGTGCTCAAGTATGAAACTGGCCTAAGTAGATAAAGGATGTATCAAATGGTGATAGAGTAGAAGAGGCCACTTGCCCACTCCCCCACACAAGATCGTTACTGCACTGGCAAACAGGCCTTTGTAGAAGAATGTAGAAGAAATGGGGTCAGGGGAAATCTTTAGGAGCTAAGCTATGTCTGAGAGGAGGAGGCACACAAGGGACTGTGGGGGTGGGGGGACACAATGGTGTGTTATCTGCCCAAGGCATCTGGTTCGACCGCCGGCTCCTGCAACTGTTTCCAGTGACATGAAACCCACGGCGACAGAAACAAGCCGGGAAATGATGAACACAGCGGCCAGTGACAGAGGACACAGAAGCGCAGACTCACACATGGGGGCCCCATGAGTCCCATATGCTCTTTCTGCCCCATTGAACCAGCGCGATTCAGATTCTAACAACTCAGGGAAAAAATCCCGAATCAATAAGGACTCTTCAAGGAGGGACCAAAGCTCACTGCTTCATTGGGCTGACAGCAAAAATGCAAGCAGACTTCTGACGACGGGTTTTCAAGGCGAATTACCCAAGTAAAATCTGCAATTGCACAAACAGGCTAGTGTTCCTATGTTAAATTCCTGCAGGGAATCCAATTCATGCCATATTCACATCACTTCTGTAAGACTTGAGGCAATTACACATAATTCCCCCTACCAGACAGAGCTTAGAATAACCCCAATTATACACAGCCAGCAGCATCCCATGGTTCCTCATGAAGCTGTTCATAGGAGTGAAGCTGGTCAGATAATTATGATCAGCAAGTTGGATGATGGTGAAAGACAATGGACACAGGATCTGTAACTGTGACAGTGGGTGTCACCCGTTGGCCACACGGACATCCCGAGAACCAGGCTATACGAGCCACCGAGTCGCTCTGGAAACCATAACAATCACGCCAGCACTTCCTTCCTGAGAACTTAATAATAATACTAGTTCCAAGTGAAGCTCTGCTTCATTGCAGGTTAGCTTAGCTATGAGCTGCTAGGCTTCAGAAAAAGCACCGTTTCAGGAAACAGAACCAGGATGAAACAAGAAAGTAACACGGTGCCCAGGCTCCCAGCACCATGGAGAAATAAACCCAGATAGTACTCTCAAAAACCAGTCTCTGGTCCCACTGCTCCCAGTCACAACAAAAAAAACCCGATACCCCAGTCTAATTGGGTCTTGCATACTAGGACGTACGGTTGGTGATCCTGGATAAAGGCATCAGCCAGTCGGACGGATGACAAAGGAGGCGTTGTGCTGTGTGGCTGCTGAGACCTTAGCCAACTCGCTTTGAGCCACGGATGGGCACAAGGGGCTTTTAAGAATTTGCTGTTGGTTCACATCTCATGCATTTCGTGTTTAGGAAAAGCAGGATCTGAGGGGGGGCGGCAGCCAGTGACATTTTACTCATCGGTATTTAGCACGCAACATAATTTTACCAGCTGGGTGGTTTATTGAAAGTGTTCCGCTTTAGAACTCTGATATTCACATTATCCAGGGTCTAGAGTGCAAGCTAACATTGACGTCATTGGAAAGACAACTCATTTTGTTGTAAAACGCCGTTCATATAGCCACGAGAGCACCTGCCCCATGCATTTGCGCTAATTTAATCTCTTCCATTATGTCTTTGAATATAATGACAGTATGAAACAGAAGGCAGGAGTCTGCAATAACTTCACTAGTCAAGAAAACAGACTAATGATCTCGTGGTTGTGTCTGGCCATTAGAACTAAACTGAAAATCCCCTCATTAAGAAGTGGCGGCTAAGGCACCCAACCAATAACAAAATATAAATAAATTACTGGAAACACTAACGAAAAACACACATAATACATCACAAAAATAAGTAAAACATCAGCATCGTATTACTACAGCAATATGAATGTAGCTGGTCACATCTAGCCACTTTTCCATCTAACTCTACCCAGAATGCACTGCTACATGAGCTGAATACAGAAGTCACTATTGCAGTCCAAGATTAAAGTGAGGAATGGCGCTGTTATGTCCTTTAGGGCGGAGCCTGGGTACATCCCTGGCTGTCACTTCTTTTGTACACTTTACCTTGTGTGCCCACACAGAAAAAGAAAATAGAACATGATTTTGCAAAAGTCATTTATTAAGTCAACTATCAAATTTGTGCTGCGAAAACTATAAGAAAGGAACACAGGTCTGTCAGTTAATTTGTAAACAGGCAGAGTCAGTTGGGTATGTCTGTTGGTCAAGAAGGAGCTTAAACCTTTAACCTATTATGCAGCAGACGCTTTTATCCACACTGACGTACAACTGACAAAGCACAGTCATACAGCTCAGCGAGCAATCTGGGGACCTTCAGATAAACAATGCCTTCCATATTCCAGCACAGTGCCCTAACCCAGAGCCACATGGCGCAATTGAAAAGCCTTCTGCTATATTATATGGATAAAAGTATTGGGACACCTACTCATTACACGTACAGGAACTTGACACCCCACATGACATCCCATTCTATATGGAGTTGGATCCCCCTTTTGCAACTATGACCGCCGCCACTCTTCTGGGAAGACTTTCCACAAGATTTTGGAGTGTGTCTGTGGGAAGCTTTACCCATTCATCCAGAAGAGCATTTGTTGGGTCAGGCACGGATGATGGACGTGAAGGTCTTGGTTCGGAATCTCCATTCTAATTCATCCCAAAGATGTCTGATGGGATTGAGGTCAGGGCTCTTCTGCAGGCCAGTCAAGTTCTTCCACACCAAACTCACCCAACTATGACTTTATGGACCTTTGAGCACTGGGGCAGTCATTTGGAACAGAAATTGGCCATCCCAAAGCATAGGTTGATACAAAAGGTTGGCTAGTTGAAGGATTAGGAGTTCCCACCATTAGAACTAAGGGACCTAGCCCAAACATTGGAAAACAACTCCATACCTTCATCCCTCCTCCACCAAACTTTTTACTGGCCACAATGTAGTCAGGTAGGTAAAGTTCTCCTGATATCTGCCAAACCCAGACTTGTCCATCAGACGGCCATACAGAGAAGCGTGATTCGTCACTCCACAGAACACGTTTCCACTGCTCCAGAGTGCAGTGGTGACGTGCTTTACGCCACCCCAGCTGATGTTTGGGATCGCACTCGATGTGAGGCTTGCATGCAGCTGCTCAGCCATGGAAGCCCATTCCATGAAGCTCCTGGTGCAGTTTTTGTGTTGGGGTTAATGCCTGAGTAAGTTTGGAACTCTGCAGTTACTGGGTCAGCAGAGTATTAGCAGTAGCAGCTTTTACACACTATACTTTACATGCAGTTTCTGTTGTTCCTAAATGCTTCCACTTTGCAATAATAACACTTACAGTTGACTGTGGAATATCTAGCAGTTCACAAACTGTCTTACTGCAAAGATGGCACATTATGGTAGTATCATGCTTCAATTCACTGAGCTCTTCACAAATGTTTGTAAACCTGACTGCATGGATAGGTGCTTGATTTTACACAGCTGTGGCAACGAGTCTGAAGAGAACACCTGAATTCAATGATTAAGAGGCGTGTTCCGATGCTTTTATCCATATTATGTATTATGCTGTGCCATTTACAAGTTAATGGGAGGCACACACAAATAGGCTCATGTTTTTACTTATTATTATTATTAATTATTATTACAGTAAAATCCCGTTATAGTGGACTCGCTCATAACAGAATATAGTCTATAATGGACGAGGCCCACTGGTCCTGGCCGTGCGTCTTTAAGAACATGCAGAAAAAGCATCGGATATAGCGGACTCGCATATAACGGAATTTCACTTACAACAGACAAACAACTTGGTCCCCAGGGCCGCTTCTAGCTGTAGTTTTGTTAACGGACATGCGGGCTCCGCCTACAAGGCACGTGGCGTGCCGGGTGATGTCCAGCGCAGATACGTAGAATTATTAATAGTCACGCATCTGGTCAGGTAAAGATGGATTACTGCATGTACAGTATAATAATCTATACCACAAGTGTGTCTGCTGTGGTGTGGCATGAGTTAATGGTGTCCTGTAGTTGTGTTCTGGGCAAACAGCAACTCTGGATATAACGGACTTTGGATGTAACGGACTGTTTTGCCAGGTCCCTTGAAGTCCGTTATAACTGGATTTTACTGTATTACTAGTGCCAAGCATTAGTTTCAATGCTTCGGTAATGCTGCTTAAGTGTATGCCACATTTATGAAGCAGATTTTATTGAACAGAGAGAAATGGGGGACATGGCTCCAGCTGGAAATAAAGAAAAAAGGGGGGGGTGAAAGGCAGAGAAACCAAGGGTTAAAAGAAGGAGAGAGCCTGCTTACTGACAGCCCCTCGTATAGAGAGGCATGCTATCACTATCCAGCATCTCTGCTGGGACCGGGGCCGGGAGACAGACCTCCTGTAGTTACCCAGCATCAGCAGCCAGCAGGCCCTCCGGCTTAGGGGACGGCAGGGGGTGTCGCTCACACCAACTTTGTTCTAAGGGGTTATCGTTGGGGGTTTCCTGTCTGTAAGCTCATCGCTGGAAAGGGATACCAGGCTAATCTGTGCTCTAATTCACAGGCTCCGCTCTCTTCGCCTTGAAGGCCATGTGCCTTCTGAAGAGCAGAGAGGAAGCAGTGAAACTCCACGAAAAGATGAAAACAAAAGCCCGATAGTCAGGCCACTTGGCTGGCTCTGAAAGGTCAAACACGGGGTCGGGGCTGCCGAGGTTAACACAGCCCAGTGCACTGCCGCGCTAACTGCGAAACTTCAATAAGCAAACAAAAGAAACAGATTTCTCAGCCTTTGTCAAAATGAGCTCAGCTATCCAATGGCCTCCTCTGACCTGAACAGCTAGTTCTGTAATGCCCCCCCCCCCCCCAAAAGGAACAACTTCCTCTTCATCTACAGACCCGTTTCCACAAAACAGCAACGTTATTCCCTCCCTTCCTGCATATTCACCTTTTTGCTTTTTGTTCTTTCTTTATTGAAATTGATTTCCTTAACAGGCATTTCGAGGCAATAATTTATAGATATTTTGTTTATTCAGAAGAAGCTTTAATCCAAGCTTTAAGAGAAATCAAAGTCAGACTGGCCCTGGAGTAACTGGGGTCAAGGGCTTTGCTTAGGGACTCGGATAGATAGCACTAAAGCCCCTTTCACATCGCCAATCCATACTGTAAAGAATCTCCATGTCAACATATTGGTAATAAATTTCACCATGTCAGGGGACTATCAGTTGCAAGGCCCCAATGAGTTTTTTCCCCTAGGGCCCCAGAATCAGCTCATGCCAATGACGTTAACCACATGGAGGTCACACGGGCAGAGAGCCATTCGAGTCAAGGACGGAACAGAAAGACAAGGAACTATAGTCCAGCCGATGACCCTCAGCCTTCATTGTCACATCTGGCTCATTTAGCAAGCGCTGTCATCCAAAGCAATGTAAAAGGGCTAACAGCCTTGCTCAAGGGCCCACTGGTGAAATCACTGTATTTGATCCGATCACAGGCACAGCATCCTAACCTGCTGAGCTGCACGGCTTCATACTCCCTCGCCTCCTCTGATCATACAGCTCGCCTCGACCGCGCTCTCTGCCTGCAGCAGCACTGCTGGCATGTTTGAGGAGAGTGAGGTCGGGTGAGCAGCTAACTGCAAGGCACTGATGACAACGTGACTTACAGCCTGACGAGGAATCAGAAAACTGGATATCTGGCTGAAGCAGTGCCCAGGAACCTTGAGATCAGTAGGGACGGAAAAAAAAAAGAAAACCAAACAAGATCACACCCACATCCAATTTGTAATTGGTACGCTGATCATAGGCTCCACCCCCTGTTACGTCAGGTGCTGCAGGACCAGTCCTCCACCAATCAGAACGGCGACCCCACCGCTGCACCAATCAGAACGCGGGTCTGGCAATACAGCCAACTGCTGCGGCACCAGCACTGCCTGCCCTCTGTACCCAGCATGCACTGCCATGACCTCCAAAGTGCTACTTGTGCCGTGGGGTGGCTCACGGTGACCCAAAAGGGGTTAGCGGGTTAGCGTGGCATAGTGAGGACTCCCAAGACCGCGGGGTGTGAAATGTTGCGCACTCGCAACTCTCTTTGTACATCGTATTGCCATCCATCGAGTCACACGGTCAATGTTTAATGGCTATGAAGAAAAGCACCTTAACCAATAAGGCTACAGACCCATTGGTTATAAAAAATGACAGAAAAAAACATAATATTAGAACATTGTTTGTTATATTATCAGGCTGATTACCATTATTAATAAAACTTTTGCTGCTAATGTTGTATAATACACTGCAATTACCATTTCTGTAATTACTGCTTCGCAATAGAACAATAAGACAAAACTATTACAAAACATGGATCAATGGATGAATTATTGCTCCCATATATAATATGCCCGTTTTTACGGTACTTGTTACCATAGCTGTCCATTTGGCAATTTTAAACACTAAAAAGCCAAATTCCCTTAAAAAGTGCTGTCTCAGAAGCACTTGGTCACGAGCCTTATAATTACCACGTCAGTGGGAGTGCATCTGCTCTCGTAAAGAGAACGGAGACTCTAATTGCAATATGTCAGTCAGTAAATTTGCATGCTCAAGAGGCCCTGCCTTGTCAAGTGTATTCCTGACGTCTTCCTTCCATTTTAAAACGCATCGCCGCGGTGCTATTTTTAGCTTTCCCCGACCAGATTTGCTGAGTCCTGGGGGGTGGGGTAGGCTGGGTGCGAGGAGGGGGGTGTTGGCATATTATTTCAGGAACATCACGTGAGAAGCTTTTTAACGCCACCGACAGCTGATACTGATACCGTCTTTGCCCGGACGGGAAGGAGGGGTGGGTGACAAGAAAGCGTAGGAGATGGAGCTATAGCCATAGAAATTGTGCTGCATCCAGGCCAGATCATACAGGCACAATAGGCGAATGAATAAAACGCGACCCCTCCCCATATATGAACCGCACGCATCTCCAGCGGAACCTGTGTCCCCCTTCACGCATGCCGCCTCATTGGTATTCCTCGGCGAGCTCCGGGCTCACAATGGGCCGATTTGTGTGCGGGGTTAAGCGCTGAATTGTGTAGTTGAGTGTCGTCGTGGCCTTGGTCTCATAAACAATCTATTCTGCTTACCACCCCCTCCCTGTTTGCAGTAAATCCAATATAAATATATATATTTAAGGGTCTGGTCGAATTTTCCACAGCTTCCACACAACGAACCGGAATTTTAAGTGTTTCTGCAATCGCAGTTAATTATGGGTTATATCCGCGTTTTTCCCCACGGTCCGGTAAACCTGAAAGAGTCGCTCACCTGGTGCTGGTTATAGTTGTTCCTATGCTGGAGATAGGCGCCTTGGTGCTGCTGGTGCATCTGCGGACTGACCGGGGACCGCCGACTCTGCTGCGGCTGCGGGACGTTGATCTGGGGCGAGAAAGGGCTGCCGAAGCCCGGCACGTTAATCCCCGCACAGGGATTAGGGGAAACTGGCGAGAAACTCTGGAAGAACGCCGGGTTGATGGAGGAAGGGAGCCCGGGGTAAAAACTGTTGTCGGGTTCGGTGCCGGAGACCTGGTTCATAGCGTTTGCGTGATTCGGGTTGGCGGAGCTAGTGACAGGCGGCGGCGGAGAGCTGGTCTGGACCGACCACGGGGTTCCGAAACCGGGTAAGGTCGGGGATGTGGAGCCGCCCGCATTCTGGTGCGGACTCTGCATTTCTGCGTTCGGGAGGTTGGGGAAGCCGGCTCCGAGACCGCCGGCCAGCATGCTAGCGGCGCCGTTTCCATTGCCGTTGTTAATGAGGTGGGCGGTGGGGGAGTCCATTTGGATCTTGACCTTGTTCGGATTCGCGGAAGAGGGCGACGGTGACGCAGCGGTCACCACATTGGCGTCGACGTCCTCGGCTGATAAGGGGGCGACCCGACCGGGGCTCCCGTTCGAGCTGTGTTCCGACTCGGGAGACCCTCGGTGATGCTGGGTTATAGCGGGATACTGGTGCTTCTGTCCGGGGACACTGACCTCTCCCAGGGGTGGGGACGGCTGCACGGTGCCGAACTCAGTCTCCTGCTGCGGCTGCTGTCCAATGATTTGCTGATGCTTCTTGCGCTGCTGATGAAGGTCACAAATCTGCTGCGTCTGGCCGAATTTCTCTGGATTCACGCTCTTAAAATCGGGCAACTGTTGCTGGTTCTGGTTCAGTCGGTCGTAGTCCGTCCGCGTCCGCTGACCCAGTTGATTGCCGTAATCAGGATTGTTGTTAACGCCGCTGCCGTGGCCGGATCGCTGCGCCCCGGTGTGACGGGTCGTGCCGTCGCTGCTGTTGTCGTCGTCGTCGGTGGACGGAGAGTGCCGCTGCTGCTGCCGCTGCGTGATCGTCACACCAAAGAGCAGCTCATCCTGCATGTTTCGCTGTTGCGCAGCAGCGAACGGAAACGGCGAGGACGCGGCGGAGGCGCAGCTGCTGCCGGAGACCGTGAAGCCGCTGGGAGAAACGGGGGAGACTCGGGCACTCGAAGCAAGGGAGGGAGACGCGTAGGACCTGAAGGCTCCTCCGCCAAAGACCGTAGAGCTGCTGTCAATGTTGGCTGTCTGTAACAAACCGAACCCGTAATCACCCATTTATTTGTGTGGAAAAAAAGAGGTTGGAAACGTAAGGTAGCAAATGCAGTTTTTTTTTTGATTTTCTTTATGGACAGTAAACAATGCGAGAAGAGTAGGCTAAAACAAAAATGTTACACAACTTATAGTACTAAGAGAGGGAGGGGTCAAATGAATCTCTAGAAATTTTAACTTCCTGTTTATTTAAATACCTCTGCTTGTAGATTTTTCCAATAATTATTTTCTAAATTCTTGCTTAATTTGGCTGTGCTGGTAACGTGCTCGCTCCGAATGCCCGAGTACGTCCCCTCCTCTCGCTGCCGGGTTGTCTGCTGCAGCAGACGATAAAAAGCTCTCCAATGTACGTCACGGCTGCATCATGATTTATGCCCGACTCCGCCTTCCGTTTATGAATGCAGGACGCCACCGCAACCCGGACCGCAAAACTCCGCATTGCACACGTCATTTGATTCATTATTCAGGAGGTGCAGTGTCGCGTCATGCACTCCTGAATATTAAGCAGCTGTATCGTCTTTTCGTTCTGCCTGTTTGTAAGTAAGCCGCAGCGGTGCTGGGGTTCCTGCTACGGTAGGCGAAGGCGAGGCTGGAGGGTGATGATGTCCTGCCACGGCTGAGGGTTCCCCACTTCTCAATTATCATAATTGCCCCCCCCCCCCAACCCAACTCAACTCAACTCTAATAAATATACTAATGTGGCAACGTACGTGGACAAAAAGCATTTTAGAGTCTCGGGGATAACCAAATAAACCGGTAAGTAATCGATTCATCACCGGTCAAATCCATAAATTGGTCGCTTAAAGAGACGGGGCAGAATGCCTATTGTACCAGTTTTATAAACACATCACGCTATAATTACATGTGATAAAATCTGGAAACACCAATAATTACTGCGCCCTCCATAGATTACAATAAAACACCTTGGTGTTTTACTACATGAAATATATCACAGACAGCTGTGCCAATGCGCTTGGTGCACAGATTGCCGGGGGGCAAGGCGATCTCGGCCTCTTCTCCTTTGCTCTGCGTCCCAGGTATGCACGCGAATCCTGTCCATCTGGCGACGTCGCGTTCACCGAAAGCGACGGGCTCGTGACGCCTGGGTACGCGCCTGTGGTGATGCTGCCTTATTACAAAGCTAAATGACGCCCGTTGCTAAATTTAGCCCTGCAAATGCGGTGGCCCACGTCAAAGTAAAATTTTAGTAGAATCTACCGTTTTTTGATGCAATTATTTTATCGTTCTGTGTAATGGTTTCCTGAATTGCACAAAACTGCTTTCATGTATAACTTTTTATTTTCAATTTTTGTGATCCGATAAGGCCGCTTCAGTACTTACATCTGTATTTAGAATGGCGTTTAAGGTAGATGCAGTGTCTTCTACAGTAATTTGTCAAACACTTACTGTGTATCAGAAAGTGAACGTGTTTCCTGTGGAGAGCAAAGTAAAAGATATTAGAAGCGATGATGACAGTACAGTCCCCGGCTTTGAAAGGGAGGTGAGTTGGACACAGGATACAAGCAGGTGTTATCGTAATTTTGAATGGAACAGCCCTGTTTGTGGTGTGGGAAGCCCCTAGGCTGGTTCCCCACCCTGCCCCCTACACCCTGCCTGCTCTTACAACTATGCTTGTCCCCCCCCCCCCATCACCCACCACCACCACCACCACCAAACACAGACATACACTCACTGTACCCTCCCCCACTTTCAGAAT
>JAODUD010000001.1:21138443-21161914 GCA_026784285.1 Stomatorhinus walkeri | reverse complement strand
CTAAATTGCCCGTAGGTGTGCCTGTGTGTGTGAATGGTGTGTGGGTGTGCCCTGCGATGGGCTGACCCCCCATCCAGGGTTGTTCCCTGCCCATTGTTCGTGCCCATTGCCTCTGGGTAGGCTCCGGACCCCCTGTGACCCAGTAGGATAAACGGGTATAGAAAATGGATGGACAGAGGTTATTTTTCAAATCATGTTCATATCGCACATTTTAACTTTAATTTAACATGGCGTTTGTGTGTGAACAGCAAAGAAAGAGTTTCATTGCACAGAGAAATGCTACTTTTTCTGTACATATGACAATAAACACTTTGAATCCCTTGAATCCTTGAATCCTTGAACAGTTAAACTTCTGGAAGGTGACACCCCTCCCCCCGATCTGCTAATTTTACTGACACTCCCCTTACCCCCTTGTGCTTTGATTAGCATATTATTGATGTTCCATCATTCTGTTCTTTCTCTTTTGACTCCAAAAACAAAAAAAGTAGCTTAAAATGACCCACTTAGGGGATCCCTACCCATGTCAAAGGTTGGTGGAGTACCACAAAATTCAGGATGGCTATGCCGTTCATCAAAAGAAGTGAACGCTGTACCTGTATATTTGCATATTTATTAACATATGTTTTATTTGCATTATTTGTATTAAATTGGTCGTACGCATAGTACTGTCCAACCTCTAGCTGTGGACATGTTGCTATGGTGTTTGAATGTGCACAATACCACGTTATGCATTATCATTTAATACTGCTAACGACGGCTATCAAATAACCTGGTTAGAGATGGTATTTATAAATAGCTTTCTAACATTTCTGAGTAGAACTGGGGTGGGACATCATCCCATGTTCCAAATTCCAGACTCCATGGTGAATAGAAAGCAGCATAAAAATGTGGCTGTAAGACCTGCTTCTCCGCAATTGGTTTTTAAATAATCTTAGCAAGAAAAAAACATTACCAGCAGTTTCCAAGATTTTAATCTACACTCTTTTCACAATCTATTTAATCTATTTAGTGCCTGTATATACATAGATTGTGCCAACATGATGCCCTATATTATGGATTTCAAAAATTATATAAGGGAAGAAAAAAAACTCTGCACAGAAAGTTTCAGGTGTGCAGGTGAAAGTATGAACTTCTACATTTTTTGCACAGGTCCCACCAGGGGCTTCGTATCTGTCAATGATGGCTGGCGGCTGCAAAAAACTGAGAAGGCAAGCAAATAATACTTTCTACAGGATTAGAATAGTGAATTTCTCCAAAAAACTACCTCTTCCATCTCTGTGGACCACCACATCTGATGTATGTACACAATGGGTAAACATAAGTTAGCACCTTGAGCACAATGGGGCTATGAATTTGAACCACCAGCAGCATATATTTTCAAAGAAATTAAATTCTGGGGAATACTGATAAAATCTCTCCTAACCATAGATCAGTATTTCATCATATCCTCTGAAAAATATGCAAGTTACAAAAAAAAAAAAAAAAAACCCTCGCTCTTGTTGTGTAATCAGAGGTGTGTCTTTATCAGTCGGTCTTGTGAAAATAAAGCCAAGAATGTGAAGGTTCCTGCACAGTATTATTTTGGGATGCTCCTGAAGAATCAGGTAAGTACAAACTACACCATCACCATGTTTTATTTAAGCAAGGATCATTACCGGAGAATCCTAATGTCTGCACTGTTCTGAGTGAACGGCAGGCTTGGGAAAAAATGCCAGTTTGAATTTAAATATATAAAGCAATTGTCTAAAACAGTCATATCTGAAACTTGAGAACACAAAAAAGCTGTACTGTCAAAAGGCTGTTTGGAGGCTTTGAAACATTTACTTAATTAGTGTTGACTTGAAACACTAATTAGGATCCACTGCTAAAAAATGAAACACTAATTCTCCAGATGTGCTGGAATAGAACTAGCTGTTGTTTTAAAACCAGTAATTGCTTTTTTGTAAAATATATACAGGCCATTTTTTGGAAAACTTTTCCTACAATATTTGGTGTCTTCAAAGACTGGAGATGACCCTTAAATTTATAAAAGTATGTATTCTTCATTTGCAGTTGGGACTGTCTGAGGTGTCTGTAATGAAATGACAACATACTCCCCTGTACGTGTTTGCTTGAAGAATGTGAACATGGAGGTCATGCTGATATCAGTCCTTTTCTCTTGCTGCTTCGGCTTGAATGTCTCCACTGCGAAAGGTAATAAGTCCGCTTGTGTTTGACAGGCTAGAGAAAAATAGATCCTCTTTGCCACTAGTTTTAGCCTGTGTAACATAAGGCTTCTTCTACAGTTTGCCCTCCCAGTGCTGTGATGGACATCGTGTTCCTAGCAGAGAGTTCCTACATCAAACCTGAAGGATGGATTGATAATGTGAAAAACTTCTTCTGTGCCATAGTGGATAGTTTTTATGTCAGTCAAGATCAAGTCCAGATCGGCCTGGCTGAAAACCTTCCATACAGTGATAACGGATTCCTACTCAACACCTCCCAAGATGCAGAAAAGTTGAAGAAGTTATTTCAGAGCATGAGATGGCCAAGGGGAAGCGCACTTGACCTGCACCTGATGATGATGCTGACCGGACGATACACAGTGGAAGCAGGCAGTAGGGCCAGCAATGGGGTACCTCAGATGGGCGTAGTCGTAACAGACACCTGGGCCGACAGTCTACCCTTATCTGAAGTGCTGAAGAAGAATGGAGTCACTATGTATGCTATCGGGATTAAGACAGCAAGTAAAGAGTATCTAAAGATGATTGCCAGTAATCCACAGAACATATTCGACATACCACACGTGGATTTTCTGAAATATGTTGTCTCAGATGTTGGCAAAGCCCTGTGTGACTCAGCAGAGGTCACACTACATGCGCCCAAAGGTAACTCCACTTATCCTTTTGTCCAATTACTAAGAGCACAAACATTCACAAATTCAGACATGCACACTCAAGGTATTATCTCATAGTGCTTTTCTTTATTGTTTGCTACAAGCAAAACTATTAAAAGAATATATTAGTCAAAAAACAGAAGTATTTATACGAATTATTAGTCACCATTTTTTGACTTTTAAAATCCAAAACAAAAACTCACCAAATAAAAACAGTTTTGCCTACTTCCGAATACTAAAGGCAGTGTTTCCCAATCCGGTCCACATTTTTGGGAAGGAGAAAAAACGTGGATCGTGTGTTGATCCATGAAGATCGGATTGGGAAACACTGTACTGATGGACAGGGGCCAACACCATGGTGAAATTATGATGTTTCCATGGACATGGTATTTAAAAATGCAGCTTGCATAGTTTTTTCTACTACTAAAAACATTTTGCCTCAGACACTTTTGCCCGTGCCCAGACAGATTGATGAATTACTGGAACTCACCACTTAGATCACATGATTCAGGCTCAAATTCTCCCACGCCACTTTGAAAAATTTTAAATGAAACATCTGTTTGCCGTATTTCTGCTCTCCTCTTTGTTGAGTCTGTAGACTTCAAAGAAATGATCATAACCTGCACCGATAACTGGGATTAAAAAAAAATTAAATTATGATGGAGGTGTGACCATATTCTGTGATACTGTAATGAGAAGACATTTATAGGCGTTTATAATTATTTTTCTTACCAATGGTTTTAACTCTTATAAACATGGGCCGCTTCTTATAGTCTGTCCACAGGGGATGGAGGCAGACATTGTCTTCTTTGTGGATGGGTCAGGTGACATCGGGCCCGAAGAATTCGTATGGATTAAGGACTTCCTCTATGTCCTGGTGAACATCTTCTATTTTGGTCAGGATCAGGTCCAAGTTGGAATGGTACAGTACAGTGACACATTTCATACAGAGTGCGAACTTGGCACGTACCGAAACAAGAGAGACATACAGAGATGTATCTGGGACGTTCAGCAAATCAGTAATTCCACAAGAATGAATGGACAGGACCTAGACTCCATGCTGACCCACTTCAGAGAAGCAGCAGGCAGAGGTACCAGTAAGGGGATACCTCAACTTGGGGTGATCATCACTGGTAGCCAGTCAACAACCAGAGTGAAAGAGCTCGCCGTGGCGTTAAAGAAGGACAACATCCTACTCCATGCCATTGTAACCAAGAATGCAGTGCTGGAGGAGCTGCGTAAGATTGGCATCAAACCAGAAGATATATATATGCTATCTGACTTCTCTGGCTTGAAGCACGTCACCCAGAACATTAGTCAGTCACTCTGTGCTGCAGCAATAGAGGGAAGGCAACACATTGTTCATCTGACACCAGGTAACTCACCCTATCTACTGTAACAGATAATATTTATCAATCCATGATTATTGAGCTGCTGTATTTAAAGACCTTTAAATGGTTCTCCATTCAGGCGCACCCATTGAACACAGCAAGTTAATGCTCCATAGAGGACGATCCCTCACAGTCCACTGCCATTATAATGAGATGTATATGAATCATGTGAAATACTGGTGTAGGATGAAATCAGAGTCAGCCTGTGCTATCATAGTGAATACCGAAGCACCGCAGAGCAAAGGCAATGTGTCCATTACTGATGACCCTACTGATAACGTGTTCTACGTGACCATGAGAGACCTGCAGACAACTGACACTGACGTTTACTGGTGTGGTGTGGAAACCAGTAAAAAAGAGCTATATATGGCATCTATCAATCTAACTGTTACTGCTGGTAAGATGTCTTTCCTACTAAAGTTTAAATTATGCGTAGCACTTACATTGCTCATTACTGTTAGATTCGGTGAAGGCAATTATTTAAGTTGGAACTAACTTACGAAAGGTTTATTAAATATATTAATATGATTGTACAGTAATGCCAGTCCTGATAAAAGTCAACTGAAGAGCAAATTTTCAAAAGTCCCTCTGTCTATGGGATACGTTTTCAAGAAGATTTCTGTGGCCTTTGAGAATTTTAGAAAATTAATTAAAAATTTAAGTCATTCATTTCATTACTTGTGGACTGAATGCGGTTTGGTTCCCAAAACGAGGAAACCTGACTTTAGATCATTGGTCGTCTCATCTCAGCTACAAAAAACAGGCTGAGAGACTTTTAAACATTTCCACTTTTATTCACATAGACTGTCCAAATGGGTTCTTCTGTGTGCATTTTGTTTACAAAAGGAAAGACCTTGTTAGATTTAACATGGCTTTTGTGCTACAGGTTCCGTTGATGTATCGGTGGGAAACAACATGGTGACCAGTGATCCAGGGAAAAGTGTCACTGTGACATGTTTCTACAGTGAAGGGAACAGAGACCAAGAGAAGAAGTGGTGCAGGGGAGAAGACTGGAACTCCTGTCTGACCACAGCGGGAAATGAGACACAACAGGACAGAACTCGCCTGAAAATCGATCACATGCACCGTATCCTTAGTGTTACAGTGAGCGAACTCCAGCAGAATGATACAGACTGGTACTGGTGTGCATCTGGAGACAACCACATCCCCGTCCACATCTCTGTCGTGGCTGAAAAAGAGAGTAAGCCAAAAATTCGTGGTGATGAGGGTTCGGAAAGAATACATTACATTCAAATACCCGAAGATGCCCCAGAGTTGATTATCATGACAGATATAAAAAATGCCCCATCCTAGGGGGACCCAGTTATCAAGAAAACTTCTGGGAATTTATGCTTGGAAGCTTTATCTGAAACTGAATAATTGCAGAAATCCAGTGATGTGTCCTCTGTTTTCTTTTTGAAAGGTTATGCAAGAACTGCAAATCAATCATTTGCTTTCCCATTGGTATTGATCCTTCAAAGGTCCAGCCCACACAGGTGATTTTTACAATTTCCTCATCTGGACTGAAAACGTAGCACTCATATACAGTGGTTTTCTCCTTTTAGCAGTTAAAATGTATACAAAGTTACACTGGCACACTCTAACTCATGAGAAGTAAGCATTTTGGTCTCTTCTACACAGGGAGCAAATTCTTCATGTACTGCTGCACGTAGCTACTGCTCTGGTCTTCCTGATCTGTACCATCCTGGTTTCAAGGGAAATCTGTAAGTCAGGTTTTTACTGTTGGTGCATCCATCCATCCATCAATCAATCCATTTTCAGTAACCGCTTCTCTATTCAGAATCGCAAGCGTTTCTATCCTAGGGACTACAGGAGCAAGATATGGTACGACCCAGGATGGAGCACCAACCAATTGCAATTTTTTATACATATTAAATTGAATTGAATTTCTTTCTACAGCAAAATGTATTTACTGCCCTTTAAAACAATTACGATATGGTACTGAGCCTGAGTACTGATTTTAAGAACCTGTGCAAAAAGGTGGAAGAGCAGGTGGAGCAGTGGCATATAATGGAGTGACATCCTTCCCTGGGTGTCACCATGCACAGTGTGTATGTTTAGAATAAGGGTGAATGGAAATGAACAGCATAAAACATGCCATTTGTGTTATTTTTATAGGGAAATTGCAAGGTCCTGATTCAAACAAAACAAGATATGTACGTCAAACAAGGAAGCCAGGTGAAAAGGTACGTTTCCTGTTTTTCTTACTGAAAAGTATATTGAGAATATGGAAATATACTGTAGTTATTTTTGCATTCCTGTTTGCATTTAGTTGACAGTGCGCCAGACCTAATATAATATCAGATTAGCGCTTCCAAAATCAAATTCTCATCTATGCCAATGGTGATAAGGACCATTATGACAACATAGTTTTTATAAACTGCCTGAAGTATATTTCAGTTAGTCTTTTTCTCACAGAGACACGGATGCTGTGAATGAGATGTAAGCAAACCTGGAATCATACTACTGCTTCAAAATATTCCCTTCCTCGTTGACATGTTAGGCTTACCGTGGTTAAAGACCATGTTGTTGAATCGTATTGCTTTGAATTCTTTTTTACTATTATGTTCTTAAAATTTGTATAGTATTCAAAAGAGCAATCATATCCTAACATTGGACTATTCTTAAATGGCCCTCTATGAGTCCTGATCTTAACCCTGTTGACCATCTATGGAAAGATGTGAGAAATGCAGAGTGGAGACGGCACCCTTCAATCCTGAGAATGCTGGAGCAGTTTGCTCAGGAGGCGGGAGACACGCTCCCTGGGGCAAATGCAGACGTGTCACTGTGAAGTACAGAGATCGCTTGTTGGCAGTGATTGCTGCTTAAGGTAGTACAGCTAAATATTAAGTTAAGGGTACCATCTTTTAGTCCATGCAATTTTCATTTGTTTTATTATGTAAAATATTCAGCTGAATCAAAAATCAAAAGCAATGTCTAATTTGCGATAAACGTGGAATAAACATTGATGGATGTCAATTAACTTTTGTCAGTGTTAAGTTATTTCAGAGATATTTGTGGGGTTTTTCTGAGGCATGCCTCAGATCCACCAGCACCCTCAAAGGCCCTGCCTAATGTCCCACTGGCAGCCCCTGATGTCCCCTTGGCGCCTGTCCCCTGTCTTGCCTGAAGCCTCATTGGCTGGGGGATTCGCATTATCTGCCCCTTTAGTTTCCCTGTCAGTGCTGTGTTCTCCCAGCCCATTGATTCTAGCTTCCCCAGTGTTCTCGATACTGTTCACTGTGTCTCTGTGTCCCCTATGGAGTCTAATCTTGTTCTCAACTATACTTGTTCCCTGGTGGCAGTAATATCTCCTATCTTGGTCTTTAGATCCTAGTCCATGGCTGTGTCTGAATTCAGGTGCTGCATCCAAAGACTGAATGTGTCACAGTGGTGTGACAAAGCTGTCTGATTTCCTTCAAATGCATCCTAGAAATCTGTAATTCTATTTCCAAGATCCCAAGATTCATTACATTACCTTCAAAGGACGCATTCTACAAATGCTCCATGAACCATGATGCAGCCTCTGAATTAATTAACTTTGAATTAGTCTGGTGTAGTCATCCCGGTCTTGTCGGTGGGAACACGTCTTGTCTATCTGGTCCTATCACTGCTGGCCACCCCGTGCCCGTTCATTGGCGTCGACCCCAGCTGTTTCCAATCCTTTGTTATGAGCTAATTGTTATGGCCCACACCTGCCCCTCATGTACCCCTTCTTAACAGATTTTATGTGCCCCTCCATCCTATGTTTCCAAATCCTGACATTGTTGCTTGTTGTTTTCCTTAATAAAGTCTCTTTCCAGGGTTTTCCTGTGCAAAGGCTGCCTGTGGAGTTTTTTTCTCCTTATCGTCACCACAGACACACGATAGCTAGTATAATAGTTTATACTACAAAAATAGTGTCACTACTATCAAATAATTCCATTTCCAGTGCACTTAACCTTTGTGATATCATACTTGTACCTGATAATGTACCTATAATATTAGTAATGTAAAATCAATTTTGGGCAAGACAAATTTAGAATGATGGAAGTAATAAAAATGCACGTTTTCTCAGTAACTGGTTTCTACGTAAAGTTAGAAGAAAAAAATATTACCAGTGGTTTTCAAGGCAACCATCTACACTCCTTCAAAATCTATTCAATCAACTGAGTGTTCTGGCTTCTTCATAAGTCAGGCACTGGAGAAGTGGCTGTGGGGTCTTCTGGTCTGGTACTAACTGGCTTCTTCTAAAGCGCAATTTAATCTGATAAGTACATTATTAGTAGATTATGATCATTAGATCCACTTTTATAACCAGATTTATTGTAGATTCAACTATATTTTAAATATCTTGAGCGCAGTGTTTCTTTTGTGAGCTCATCACAATTTATTTCGTGTTTAATTTCCCCCCTAAAATTCATTGTAATTATGATTAGATTTCTCTACACGTTTGCATGTTCTCCCTGTCTCATCATGGGGTGTTCCCTAGTCTCCTCCATTGTCCAAAAACATGGTAAGGTTAATTGGAGTTGGCAGAATGTCTGTAGGTGTGACCCTGCGATGGGTTGGTGCCCCATCCTGGGTTATTTCCTATCTTCCTGAATAATACAAGCAGGTATGGATAATGGATGTGGATTTCTCCTTATGAGTCTATCCCCAGCTGCACCTTAGGTTTGTAAGTCGGGGACCCCTATACCATTAGCGCCATCAGTGATTCTGTTCTTGTTACACACAGACCTTTCTATTCCAATATGTCTAACACTGACTGCTTGAAAAATGTATTTGAGGTTCCGCCCCTGTGAAATACTTATGAAGAGCCAATAAGGTCAGGGTAACACCCATCTCCTACATGCCATCTACATCTGACAAAGACAGAAAGGATCAAACTTTCAGCTGATCAATTAAATATATATATATATATATATATATTTTATGTCTCCCATGTTTTAGATATGAAACCAGTACTTTGCAATATCTTTCAAATGTTTTTAAAATTACATGGATAAGTAAATGTCAAAATGATGAAGACGGATGCGTTCCTATATACTCTAACATTTAGGAATATTACTGAATTTACTTAATGATGCTCTAAAGGCTTCACCCCAACTAACCATAAAGAGAGTCAGTGCAGTGGCAAGCATCAGCATCCTGCCATTAACTCACCGTCATCCTCCAAACTGCGACAGCATCTCCTCACCGAGTCAATGCCAGCCTCATCTGCATCTTGAAGCACATTACTGTGGGGGATTTAATGGATTAATTAGGGCGGAGGATACAATGCTGCCATAATAGGTGTCCTGGAACAACCATGGCATTGCAAATAAAAAGGGAATTTATAGTATAAATTCACCGCATTAATTCAAAAATACCCACAATGTCTATTGACATGATTACCTTTACGTAAATAAAATAATATTTTAAAAGGCTAGTTATATGACTTAGAGAATAAAACAGGTATTGCCAGTTAAATGTGAACCTTGGCAAGCTACCTTAAGGTACATTTTTGCTCGTTGTGTTAAGAAAGTTATGTAATGCTAATTGGGCACATAAACATAATGATCTGTTCATAACAGGCTAAATAAACTATATTCTCAGAAATTCCAAGGTGCTTACAGGATGTTTTCACTTAACAGTGTGCTTGTTTTGAGGAAGGAGTTATCCTAGTGTGGGCTAAAACTCAAAATGTACATGCCGTTTCCTAGGTTACCAAAATCTGACATTGCAGTTACCCTCCTGATCTTACTGCGAACTTCCTTCCTGTGATCGTTATAAGTAGCATTACAGTTTTTTTTTTCAGTTGCAGAGATGCTGGCTCTGAAACATTTTCTCCTTTTCTCAAAACTATAAATACATTCTCAAAACCACACACTCCTCTGTGCAAAGTGTCACGTACGGCTGCGGGCAGGCGGTGTCAGGCAGGCAAGCAGAGGCGGTAGCTAGAAGTACGGGCAGGAAACGGGGTTCATTCTGGAAGGACGCAGGGCGAGACACCACGTCCATCTGACGTTGACACTACACGCAATGACCGATCTGGGGAAGACTGACACAGACGCTGACTCAATACAAGCAGGAAATCAATCGACAACAGGTGGCCACGATCAGGAACAGACACGAGGTAATGAGGGGGGCGTGGCACACACGAGGCTCGGACGGGCGGATCATGACAGAACCCCCCTTCGTACCCTGCGTCTCAGGGAGGGAGGTGGACAAGGCGAGGGAAAACAGGACTTGGAAAACAAAACCAAGAAACAAGTTAATGAGGGACTGGGAATAAGACAGAGACACGAAACAGGCATAAGGTTCGGGAAATTGGGGAACAGGGAGTCGGGAGGTAGGGGACAAGGAGGTGGGGGAATAATTAACACCCAAGGCATTGATGATGGTAACAGAATAAATATGTGTTTTTGGGGAAAAGGTGAGTGACACCGGCCAAAACAATAAACAAAGCCAAGTGAACTAGCTACCTGCGTACCGACAAAACTTCCCTAACCCAAAAGAAAAATAAAACAAAAGACAAATGCTAACCTAACCCTCTCTAACCACAAAACAGGCACAAAAATGCCGTACACCCAGAAAAACAAATGGCAGTCACTCCCTACAACCCTTACACCCATACACGCACACAAATATATATATATATATATATATATATATATATACACATATATATATACATACATACATATGGAATACACACACAGTATTTACACAGGCAACCAAATCAAATCCATAATCCTAAGAATAGTTGATAACCAGACAGTAGTTAAAACACGGGTAAACAAATACAAGCCAAGTAACCAAAACCAAATCGAAAACCAAAAGTGCGAAAGTCTAAAGCCAAAAACGGGTCGTAACAGTAAATCAGAAACACAATAAGGAAAAGGCAAAGCAAAGACAGAGAATGAGCAGAAGCGGGGAGATGAGGTGTTCAGGCATCTTTTATAATCCGGGGCTGGAGAGGCGGGAAACGAGAACGAGGCGATAACAACAGGTCAATCCAGTTTTGGCACTGCTTTGAGATGGTGAGTTGCGGAAAATGTGGAACCAGAATTAGCAGTTTGACGGAATGGGATCTAATAGGAGAGAAGGACTGGACACACACTCATATGGACGTAACACACTACTCCGCTCTGTCAGCCCGATCTCCATCTCTCCTTTGAGCAGAGTCAGACCATAAGACCTCATCCACATCACATAGGATGTTCTCTCTTGCCAGACAATGAGGAAAACATGCTTGAGTGTATTGCGTCAAACTTTCAATTGACTCAACGAAAATGTCGCCACTTGTGTCATGGCTTGCAAGAGGTTCTCACTGTGACTGTCATAGGGGTTCTGGTCACGTACTTCCGCCAAGCAGAGAAAAATCTTGAGTAAGTAAGGAGAGACTTCAGCAGAAATATGAGGTGGGCAGTGAACAATTCGCAAACCAGAGCAGCATGATGAAAAAAGAACATGGTCCCAGATGATGACATAGCTGACTTGTTCTGGCCTCCCTGGCTCACCTTCCTACTGGTGAAGGATTTGGTTGTTCAGATTACACAGAAATGCCAGTAAATGTGCTGTATGAGTGTAGTGTACCATGGCGATGGAGAACACCATGCTGACTGATGGTACCACACAGAGCCATATTGCCTCCACTCAGTGCTGGGACTTCAACAGTGCTGTTGAGCCGATGATGCTATGTACAGTATGACCTCTTCGCCTCATCCATGAAGATGTATTCATTTGTGTCAGCACTCGCTTCAAGTTTAAACATTCGCTATAAAAAAATTACATTGTGTTTGATTACATACAGCTTGTTAGGTGCAAACCCATGACGTACCGGTATTCATTTTCTTTTTCTGTTCGTCATTGCCATTAGCAGGGTTTCTCGATCATAGAGCTGACGTACGCTGTTCAGACTGACCCAAGGGTGCTTTCATTCACTGAATGTGCAGAGCTTGTGCTCATCAGGGAGACGCATTAGTTCTTTGGTGGCAGTTGGTGTTTTTGAACCATTGTCCTGGTAGCTGCTAGTGGCAATCTATATGTTGGGACTGTGTGATTCAGAAATTGATTGATATTATCCATTTTTGATTGCCTAGTTACATTGCTTATTGCTTGTTTGTATTTACCACACAACATGTTCATCTATTATACATGTGCAGAAGTTATTTAAACCCAAAGGTTGGGGGATAGTATGTGCATTCACCTACACTTGCCCAAAGGATTGGTTTTTGTCTAAACACCCCTCGTTAGGGGAGAGTACCAACCTGTGTAGCCACTGTACGTGTTTAGTTTAATGTCATTCATTAGAGGAGTCTGTCACATTCCGGTCACACCCCTGATGCGAAAAACACACCAGTAAATCATTGGAGATCAACCACACCTGTGGAAGCAGCGATAAAAAGACTAACCCCGTGCTGATCCAACACAAGGTATTGTTGTTCCAATGCGACTTACTGAGCATCTCTTCTTTGTCTTTCCTGCAGCTCTAACCCAACCCTCTCATGCCGCTCCTGTTCCATCCCCTTGACTTCCCCAGCTTCGTCGACCTCCTGCTCCGTGCCCTGACTCCGCTTTTTGCTTGCCCATTCTGATTCTGGTTGCCTGTGGTTTAATAAACCTTCCTGTCTTCATGACTCCTCTGCTCTCAGTGTGTTCTGTACCGCGATGGGATACCTAGCTGTACACATGGACCCGGCAGAAGTACAGCAGCAGCTACTGTATATGACGCCCTTGCACAGATCACCTAGCTCACCACCCTGGTCAGACAACTCCAGCAAGATGTCGGCACTGCCGCCCCGCTACTGGTAATCCCTCCACACACCTCCTGCAGGATTCCCTTTGCGCTATGACAGGAACCCGGACCAATGGCGCATGTTTTTGATGCAGTGCGGACTGTATATCGATCACCATCCGGACATGTTTGTGTGTGATCAAGATAGGGTGCATTTTGTCATCTCTCTCTTAACCAGCAGAGCTCGTGGATGGACAAAAGCCCTATACTGGAATCCGCTGCTGCCTTACAACAGGCGTTTGGGGCACCACAGTGGGCAAGAGCCTGGGGAACTGTCTCGTGGATCTCCAGCAAGGGAACAAGACCACTACAGAATTCGCTCTGGAGCTCCGTACTCTTGCGGAGGGAGTGGACTGGACCACCTCTTCCCACCAAGTGCTCTACCGGAGAGCACTTAATCTGGAACTTCAGGCTGAACTAGCATGCAGGGGGGAGGCGCGTACTTTTGACGAGTACGTACAGCTTTTCATTGCCTTGGACAACGTGGTTCATGAGCTACGCCAAACCCCTCCCTGCATGGAGACCCCCCGTGCTTTGCCTACCCCTTTGTCCCTGGAAGTGGAGCCCATGCAACTGGGTCATGTCCTGCTCATCTCGTCAGAAAGACAACGCCAGATCCAGCAACACTTGTGTCTCTATTGCGGGGAAGCAGGACACCTGATCCATGCTTGCCCGATCTGGCCAAGTCTCTACCCATCTCCTCCGGCCCAGGTAGGAGTGCTGTGTCCAGTCAATGTCTCTGTGACACAAATGGTTGTTCCTGTGTCCCTATCTTGTGGCCAGGTAATCACCTTATCCAGCGAGCCCTAGTAGAGTCTGGGGCCACAAGAAACTGTTGACCAGCAGCTTGTAACCTTCCATGCCGTCCCTGTGGAAGCCTTGGAAAAGCTGTAATTGGTTCATGGAGTGGATGGTTCCCCTCCGCCTACGGGTCACGTTCTTCACCATACCTGCCCCCTGCAGATGCAGGTGGGAATTACCCATACAGATCAGTTTGCTAACCCTAATTTGGGGCCTTAGGGTGAAACAACAGGCTGTTGCAAAGTAGGAAATATGTTACTAAAGCAAGCTAAATTGTTATTTCCTATTCTACGAGGGCCAAGAGCTATCATAAAACACATTTTGATGCCTGGAAATGCAATGCTTTTTCTAACCCTAATCCTAGCCTAATCCTATCCCTAATTTTAGGGCCTTATGGTGAAACAATAGGCTGTTGCAAAGTAGGAAATATGCTACAAAAGCAAACAAAAGTATGATTTCCCATCTTATGTGGCCCTATATCTTGTTTTTTCTGTATCATCCTAATGTCATTTGGGATGACATCTTGCTGATAACTCTAAACATGGTCTACATTATACAATGTGAACATTGTAAAAAGAAATACATTGGGGAGACGATTCAGGTTAGACTAAAAACACAGCACTAGTGACTTCAATGCGGTTGGGGTCAGTTTTCTGAAGATCTCAGGGTTAGAAACAGGAACTATTTGGTCTAGTTCACCTCCGACTTGTGGAGTGCAACTGCCCGTGAGATAGGGATCACTCTCCACCACACCACTGCTTATCACCCACAAGCTAACGGGTTGTGTGAGTGTTTTCACCGCTCTCTGAAGGCTGCCCTTCATGAGTCTCTTCAGGCGAGTGATCCGACCCCCTAAGAGATGGTTTCCTCTGCCCCTTTGATTTCTGGTGGCGCCTGTGTGGTGGGTACTTAGTTGCTCAGAATTCCAAGGGCAGATGTGCCAAGTTATGTTTTTCTTCCGGCCAGAGTTTTTTGTGTTTTAGCAGCAAAAGGATATGCTCCTTTTTTCCTTTTTTTATTATTAATAAAGTTTTCACTTTCTTTCACAAGAACAATCTGTCTCCTGTCTTTTCTCCCCTCGCCACACCCTCTTATAAGTGTTCCTCCCACCTTTTTTAAGGTTAACAAGGACGTCTCCATGTCTGGCAAGCCGATAGAGTAGAGAATGGACTCACAACAAGCAGTGTTGCCAAGGTCAATGAAAGGTTCCTGGACCACTGTGGAGCAGATTCCTGAACCCTAATCTTAAACCCTAAGCTTAAACCTATCTTTGAACAGTGTATTTATTTGTGATTTTATGGATTAGCTCCCCTTTGGGAAGCTGTTTTATTTTTCATTTAAATAAAAGTTTGAGTTTTTATTACCAATCGTGGTGGGCCCGAGAGAAATCAACAGCCTTTGCCTTGCAGTAACCCATCTGCTTCTGGCTAGCTACCTGAGGCTAATGCTGCGTGCACAGAAAGCACAACGGGAATAAGAAAGTCAGTTTCTCTGAATGACAAATATAGCCTCATCAAAGCTTATGATAAACTCTCAAAAACACTCAATGTGCTAGTTTCTTTTATTTGCACTATGATGTTCAATACAGAAATGTGTGAGAACATAGAAATTCTACATATCATAGTAATCTTTGATTTAGGTAGTTGTGAGCATGAAATTTAGGTAGTTGTGTGCATGAAAAACAGTAGCACAGTAAAAATGTAAATATAACTTGATTACGGACTCAGTGAGGATTCATTGATGCAGTAATATATTGATTGAAACTTTGGATTGTTATACTGGTAAATGAAGGTATGGAAATGAGTTTTTTTTTTTTACAACAAAGGATATAGTAAGTGGTTTATGCATTTTGTTTTATTTTTGAGATGATGGATTTTTGAAATGATGAAAGAACATTAAAATACATGGTAGTGGGAATTATACCTTTTGATGTAGTGGTAGATTTTATGTTTACTTAGAGGATATTTGATATGATCATGGAGTACTGTCCGTGTGAAAGGTGGGGGGGGGGCGGGTAGCAGCCCGGCCAGGAAGATGGTCACACTGATAATTACAGAGCTGGTTCTGACCGGTTTTCTTTGGTTGCACGTGCAGAAGGCAGTAACTTCTGAATGTGAAACTTCATTCTTACAGTATCTTATAGAAAGATAATATGAAGCAGAAGTATAATGGAGCTGCACAAGAAAATAATTTTGGCCATTTACAGTATATGCAGGCATGGTGTCCCAGCATATCTAACGCATCAAATAACCTAATAAAAACCTTTGCTGTCTTCATACCCTTTAACCCTGCAGCTATCACCTCTGTCATCTCATTCTTTTTCCTGTCTTTACAGGAATCACACCTGTTTATACATTATCAGTCTGGGGCTTGTTATTCACGAAGTACAAACAGATGTAACTACAAGCATATGGATAAAAATGAAAATCAATCATTAAAATGAAAAGAACATAAAACATTTAAGAAAAGATATTGAAAGTGACAAAGTGCCAGTCGAATCAATTCTGTGAAAGCGATAGAAAATAAAAATGTTTTCAGTAAGGACTTGCATTTGGCATTTTATGCAGTGATTAAATGGCATCTCATCATGCTTTGTTTCAGCTCTGGACACCACTAGCTGACCAGTCCCTACTGATCTAAGAGACTTTCCAGGATTATATTCTTCAAACATATCAGCAATATAATTTGGGGTTAAACTGCTCAGCAATTTTTAGACCACAAGTTGTACTTTGAAATAAATTCTGTAGAAAATGTGGAGCCAGTGTAAGGACCTGAGAGCTGGAGTTTTGTCAAGTGAGAAATCGACATAGACGATCTCATTGTCAAAATGGATTTGCCACAGTTGAAGTGTAGTTCAAAGTTGAATAGACAGAGACAAATGTTTGTTACATGTTAAGTTGACATGGACAGTGAGCTATTGACATTTTTTGGCACAAATGGAACCCCATAGCTATCCCTGTATCCTAGGCCATGTTTTTCAAGAGTGTCAATTATGATTTTTGTTAGGCCTCTGCATCTAAGTTTACTGCCGGGTTGCATAGCCTGTTATAAAGTATCATTGGCCGGGGCAGGCTAATGGTTAAAAGATTATTACAAAGTAGTCCCCCTGTCTTTGTAGGGAAAGCCTGAGTGCTTGGTATCAAAGATGGTAAAGTAGTGCGTAGTTTGGTTTGAAACCTGCTTCTTATTTCTCAGAATTCCAAAATAAAAGCAAAAAGTACATATCAAAGTTAACATAGTTATTATTCAGTGAGTTAGGTTTTCACATTTTCAGTAATACAATTTTAATATCCCATATGGCATGATATCCCAAATGAAAAAATGTGTACAGTGAAATCTGAGAAATTCAGACACTAGAGGCTGCTATTGCTACAAGAAAAAGCAAAAAATAATCTCATGAAGGATATGTGACAAGAATGTCAATAAAATTCATCTAGTTATTGAATGAATAAAACAAAATATTAATTAAGGCTTTGGATTGGGAGTGCAGAAAGCAATAACTATAGTTAGATAAAACTGTGCATGCTCCAGGTGTCTCCAAGGTACCTGCTGGGGAAGACCCCACTCTTGGAGGATTTGGGATAGGATTTGAAAGGTTCTGTTGCAACGGATCGCAACTCTGATGTCTGGTGTGCTCCAAAAAGCTCCTGAAGTCCAGATGAGGGTTTGTGGAGCTGGTATTTTGGAGATAAAGTGGAGTAAGGGGCAGTGACAGAATATCTCTAGACATGCCCAAATTGTGTCATATGACCGTCTGCCTAATTTTATTACGGGGCAATCCTGCAGCCTCCCTTTTCAGGAAAAGCAGTAAGCTCCATATGCCTCAGCTCAACAGAGATGTTTAAATAAGAGAGATAAATTCACCTGCAACAGTAACAAGGGAATGGATCGTGTACAGGCACCTTAAAAACTGTCTACTCTGATCCTGTCTTGCGATTTTCAATCAAGCAAAAGTCTGTGCTGCTCAGACCCAAGCCCTGGCATGTTTGTGCTGGTGAAATGGTGAGTACTCTGTGTTTCAGCCCACTTCCCTTACTGAAGTGTAGTGTAGGAAATGCAGTAAAGGCCAGAGATCTTCTTAGTGATTCTCATGACTGAATCTGCTGTTAAAAAATGATTGAAGGGTGATGAAAAGGTGGGCAGGATGCAGAGAAAATCCACATCTTATACCAGAGATAGCAAGATAGCCTATAATAAGTTACCTAACTTAGTTGAATAGGTTGAAATGTTGCGATAAATCCATACAATAAAATTAAAGCTTATTTCTATATGTTTCTTCAAATTGGAGACTTGATTCTTGAATGCAGATAACAGGAAGGCACAGCCGAAATGACATGATGACAAAGGTAGGCTTTTAAAAGTTCTCGCGGGTGAGGCCATGGATGTGCTGTTTCTCTCTGCAAGCTACATGATTGCTAGGGGTTACTCACTTTTTAGATAATAAATCACAAATTTGGGAGCAATTTTATATGATTGGCTATGGAAAATAAACAGTCCAATCACTGTTAATAGCTTCAAAAGAGGGGAAATTAAGAGACAATAAAATCAGTTAGGGAAATAGATACATTTGCAAGACAAATAGTACAGTAGAAGTATTTTAACAGCATTTCATATATACTCAAGCACAATTAAATGAATACCAACTTAATAATATATTCATGTACATATTGTGTCCGCCCTCTTGTCATGTCACAATGTGTGGTTTATGTCCAACCCCCATATTTGCACTCGTGCACTTAATCTGCACTTTATCCCTGTAATTGTATAAATACAGTCCCATGTTGCACCGTGGTCCTAGGAAATAATGTCTCATATCACTATATACTTGTATGACTGGCATGACAATAAAGTCCACTTGACTTGACTTGACTACAAAGAGTATTTGTAGTTTTGTTACTATATACCCCTGAGCAAGATGATTCTCTCCCCAAGAATAGACAGGGACAGTATGGCTTTGTAACCCTAGGGGGTTTTAGGGTAAAATCCCAATGGTGTAATTCTGCAGCAGATAAACAGATTACCCTGAATCAGCTTTTTGCCTGTAGCTGACTCAGGCATTGCAGGAACTCAGACGGAATGCACTCCCTGCCTAATGATTCAGATGTTCCTTTTTAGAAAGGGGAATGAAGACTCAATGGGATGTGAGTGACCCAGTGCACAGAACAAACATTCACTGTTCCGGAGTCGTTGCCAGTGTGTCCAGACTGACCTTACTGCTCGCCGGCATAGAGCTGAAATTCAGGCTATCCAGATTTCCAGCATGATTGCCGGTGAGTTCAGGGTAGTCAGAGACATATCAGATATCAGTAAGCATCCTGCTGATACAATATAGATTAGTTTATGACTGGTGGAGACATTTCCTGTTTCATAACTGTCTTTGAATACAAGGCAATGCATATAAAAAGAATGTAAATAACCACCATACACGGAGGAACATAATGCTCAGTTTTATTGTTGTTTTTAGAATGAGGGGTAGTAAACTTGCATCAGTTACTTTTATAACCTTTTTAATATGGATCCTTTCTTTGGATTATCTGCCCCCCACACACCCCATCTGCCAGCTGCTGTCATGCTCCTGCTCCTCCTCAATGACCACAGCGCCGACGTGGGAACGACTCCCAACCTCAAGCAGATCGTCCTGGGACGGTGCTTCAGCTACGTGACCCTCATTAGTCCTGGTTCTAGGTAAAATGGGGAGAGTGGGATGCAGGGGTGGGGGCCAGAAACGGTGATTTATTCAGCAGCATCACATTTGAGAAAAGGTATACTTTGAATGATACTGAACAGACTTCTCTGTTTCTGTAAATATGGGAGAATGGTGTGGTATATAAATTCCTGGTATATAAATTCCTGGTATTTATGGCCAATGTTTGGTTTCAGCTCCTTAGTTTGTGTGTATTATGTCCTCTCTTTTCATAGTGCTATATTCATTTGTTCAGAACCTGTTCTTCAAAAAAATAATTTCTTTAGTGATTTTGTTTATCTCAGATTTCAGTCACCCATAGTTTATGAATCTGATAAGGTAAAAATATGAACAATTTAACTCAGGCATTAAATTTTCAAAGCTGTTTTCAGATCTCCTCCAAGTTTGAGATGAATTTTCTAATTCCTGGATATTAAAAACGATCATGGCCATGACAGTTCTGTCCGTGGTTTACTGTGTCAAAACATCTTCTGTACTTTTTGTGCTATTTCACTATCAGTCAGCAAATAAAGATGCTGATTAAGACACAATTGCTATTTTCTGTGACGCGTTGTAATGTGCACACAACACTGACCTCAAGTGGTAGCAACAAACATAGCAATCTGTGCCCTTGTCTTGTACATTTCTGTTATTCTTCACTCAGTAATAAGGTTTCCTGCTCAATTTTAATCATAAAGTTAAGATTCACATTATGTTCATTACTTATTATGCAATCTTCAAATTTGCATGCAATAATAAGGAAAACTAGGAAAAGTAATGTTATAGTGATTTTGTCATTATCTAATCTACACATAATACTACCTAATATTTTTTCAATTTTTTCTGTGGGTATTGCTTTTCTCATTTTGGGGTAGTCCAGTTGTCAGGATTTACTGCCTTCACCACTGTGCCCCGGGTTCAAATCCCAGTTAGGGAATGTCCCTTTTCATTTGGGACAAATATAAAGTCAAAGTTTATTTATGAAATGTACAACAGTACAGCAGCCAGAACAAAGATGCAGGCATTGAAAGTTTATCCATTAGCTCCCTATAGTTAGTCAATAAGAAAGTAAGTAAGTTAAGAAGTTGAAATAAAAAGTAAATGAATTAAATGACAATAAATAATACAGTTTATCTTGTCTTTATCTTGTTTTGGATTCAGAGCTTGTAAGCGTATCTGTTTGTGTGTGGGGCTGCTCAGGTATAACTGTGAGGAGATCTGGAGGGAGTTCCGGAATGCGGTGATCCAGAGAGCGCCTTGCAACGTCAGAGTGATGGACTACAGCCGCATGTTCCACGCATCTCCCCAAGCCCTCCCCTGCGACAAAGTCAGTCCCACACCACAATGCATCAGCACCATCTTCTTCTTGCAGCTTGTGTGAAACATGTTCTTGCTCGCCAGCTCCTCTTCTGGAGCAAGACCCGGGAGTTTGTACACAGCTACTCAGCCATCACACGCCGTTTCTGCACCCTGGAAGACACTCTGGTTGGATATATGTTCAATGACCTGATCTGGTGTGGACAGAAAGAGAAACACAGAGGTGAAGCCTCTCCAGATGTGTAGCTAAAAATTCTTTGGCAGAAAATGTCAACCCCCAGTAGAATTTGATCACCAAGGCGGGGGTAAAATTTACCAAGCAGACCCCCCCCCTTAATTTTTGCGTAGCGTCAGATACAATGTCATGTAGATGTCAGGGTCATTATGGAGAAGAATGTAAACTTCAACCCTTCCTCCCAATGAGTATTTTCTCTCCCAATAAGTATTTTTCTCTCCCACTGAGTATTTTTGACATCTGTTTGCCAAAAATCATGCAAACCTCACACACTTCTTCTCTGTGTGTTTCTGCAAGGGTTCGACTTCAACTCCTGTCCAGAGTGGTCAACCTGCGTAAACCACCCAGTATACTCCCTGTGGAAGCAAGCATCACAGAATGTGAGCATGTGACCACAATATGCTACAGAGCAACACAACCAGTGTTAAACCGGTAAAGTCTGATGCCATCCTGCTGCACTGCTGATGGGAAACTATGTGCTGTAAGGCAGTGAAATGGTGTCCTGTTCATTTGGTCACATGCGTGGACATCCTGAAGCAATGATGAGCCCCATTACTTCCTTATTAGTAATACAACAATCTTCTATTTTCTTACTCAGCCAGACAGACGAGGTCCTTGTGTTTAAATTCCCTGATCTATAGACATTCATTATTTTCCACTGCCTGCCCCCCTTGCTAAAGTTAAAACAACTCTCCTCCTTGTCCATTCCCCTCTTTGTCCATTCCCCTCCTTTAGTTTGTTAAACCCTCAAAGCCCCAGTAGATCCCCTGTCCATTCCTGCCATCCCCCTGTCGCACGGATCCTTCCAAAGCAAACCTCACAGTCCTTTATACGTCTCTGAAAACTGACTGGGGTATGTATCCTCTACCCAGCCCTAACAGCTGTTAGAGCTGCTGGCTAAAGCACAGCCCAAAAAAAATGGCTTCTTCCTGTCCCAGCTGTGACACTTAAAATGAATGACACGTCCCCAGAAAGGAAAGCAAGCAGCTTAATGTTTATCAAATGTTATGACTTGCTATGCGACGTGCAAATAGTTGAACATGCTTAGTGCTAAGAGGCCAGTTAGTGAGAGAATGAAATTATAGCTAAAAGTATCCTTCATACTTTTATTATTTTCCTGCACCTTACTAATGCCCCAAGGTTCAACATCGTGATGGAGAACCCAGACATCTTGATCAATTCGGTCAGGTCCAATTGTATTAGGCTCATAAAGTCTGTGAGGGACCAGCAAGCAGACTCAGGGGCACAGAATTGATTACCAATCACACTTTACTGAAAATCCAAAAATCATCAAAATACAAAAGAATATCCAACGCAGGAAAACTCTGGGCCCAATAAAATGAGGTCAACCAAATAGAATGAAACCAAAATTAAAGCATAACATACCCCCAACCTACACTGAACATAACTGACCTAACAAATAACACACTGGGGGAACATATATACTGGGTGATCAGTCCAGTAACACACATAAGGGGGGAACACTACCATAACATTTACAACTACTTACCAATCACTCTATAAATCCCATAACATATATAGCCCATTAAATTATACAAGCAATTTTATAAAGAAAAACTAAATCAAAAAATGTTAACAAAAATATAACAAACCCAACTCCCCATCCCCCTACAGTGGGCACCTAATAGTATTGCCGATGGGAATTTAAAGGGAACCATGTCCATTTTGACTGTTTGCCCGTCGGACCAAATGCATGCAACCACTTCCTGAGGTTTCCTTGCAGGTAACTACAACCTTGTGTGGCCATCTCAGGCCATCACATAGTCCATTTCTGGTCAACCCTCTTCTCTGAGTTCTTAATCTATTAACCAGATAACCCAACCATTACCATGAATTCCCAGTCACTATATGCCATCACTGAAGTACATTCATATGTAATTGTATTTTTCTTCTCATATTTGTATATTTACTGATGCAGTTCTCCTCCTATTAAGAAGTCAGGAATTACTACATAAATGTTTTTTATACTGGCAAATTCTCCTCTTAGCTTCTGGACGTTCACTATACTTGATAAAAGATAAATGAATTGTCAGAGATTCAAAGAGATGGAAATACTTGATCTTCCTGCAGGTCTTTCCTCCAACGCACCATCCTGCATCTGAGGCTAACATAATCCCATGACATCATCCCATGACATCATCCCATGACATCATCCCATGACATCATCCCATGACATCATCCCATGTCCGATGGCTTCTTCCTTCACCATCCCTAAAATGTCTTCATTGCACTGGATCTGTCTGCATTTCTTAACAGTGATGATTTCTGTCCACCTTCTTAGTTTGCAGCTTCTGCGTGTGGAAATATCACTGTCATACTGAATGGCTCTATGGAGAACGCCTTCAACAGGACAAGGTGGGGGGTGG
>JAODUD010000001.1:21103742-21114751 GCA_026784285.1 Stomatorhinus walkeri | reverse complement strand
GGTCCCCCCCCCCCCCCCATCTGCTCTGCTTCCACCCCCATAGTCCTGCACTGTCTGCAACTGAGGGGTTAATAGACAAAATTCTCACAAAAGGCACTGTGTGTGAGAGAGGAATCAGGAACACGCCATTCTTGCTCCTTGCTCTGCTACTGCCATGGAAATCGCAGAAGGCGGATGCAACCCGGCCTTTTAAAACCTGTCCTCTCCACCTAAATGTTGCTCAAATGTTTTCAGCTACACTGTGTTCCTGTGCCTCAGGCCTGGAAGCCTTATGATCACGTCCTAGTGTGTCCATTACTGTTGCTATTAAACAGCAGCCAATTCCCCTCCAAAAAGCACTTATCCAGTACAGGCTGGCAGTGGGTCTGGAACCCATTGCAGGAGGCTGGAGACTCCCCAAACAGGGTCCCATCTCAGGGTATATACACTCAGCAGGAGCTATTCAGATCTGCCAAATCACCCGCTTGTATGTGTTTTAATTGTGGGAAACCAGAGTGTAACAGAATAACATGCAAACTCAGCACACACCCCGAACCATGGAGGTTCGAGTCTATAGTGTTATCTATTGAACCACAATACGCTACTGCTTGAGTTCCAAGGCAATTGTTAATATTGTGTCTCCTAGCTATAACTACACTGACAGCCAAAAGTTTTTGCACACACTGAGATTTTGTACATTTGCATGTTTACTAAACATTTACTAAAATACACAATGTTCTTTGCTAACTAAACCCTTACTACCCTTATTAGCAAGAAAATGTCATCTTTGATTAATCAGTTATAACAGCAGAGGAAATTCAAGAAGGGACATTAAATACTGCTCTGTTTCATGGGATGAAACAACTCGTACATTTATAGGACAATCTAGAATTTGACTCTGCCATTACCTCACAACCTGTTAATGGGATGTCAGACATGCACTGTTACTCTGTCCATGTGATAAAAGAAACTTGTTTTATTTCACTTATATTTTCATTTATAGTTGTTCACTCAACTTTCCAATGCTTAAGAATAAAATATCTGCAGTTTATTAAATAAATGGAAAAGTGGTAAAAACCTGCTGCGTGCAAAAATTTGCTAGCACAGATATGTAATTCAAAACAACACTAACAATAATGAAATAACACTTCTGTATTTTTTTTTCTTTTGCCAGTTTTTTTAGCATTGAAGTGGGAAGGTTAGTCCACCCCAGGGTGAGCGGTCTGACTGTGGTCCTGGTCACCCAAAAGAATGTGTAAGCTCCACACCGTCACTCACTCCCAGCTCTGAGCACACCTGACAATCAAGAACACCAAATACCAGGTACAGGTGTGCCGGGAGCTGGGAAGGAACCAAAACGTGGACTGTCCTGGGGCCCCAAGGACTGGGTTGAGAAACACTGGCTTACACCAATCCCTGGAATTCATGAACAACCTCCTCCCAGATCTACTCCTGTGATCATCCACATTTTTATCATGAGTCAAACATCCCTCTCTTTTCTCCTAATCCACAATGGCTAAGGATGTCACACTTTCAATGGCCCACGCCCAGCTCAAGTCGAGTTGAAGGCTGGCATTCCGGAAAGTAATTTGTCTGATCTGCTTTTCTTCTCTTACAGGACAAGCTGTGAAAATGACTCCTTGCAGATCCTTCAGAAAGTCCTGGATCCATCGCTAAAATACAGCTGCAAAGTCATTCCGCAGTACGTTTGTGTTCCCAGCATGCTATTCTTTCTCAATTTCTTTTTTAAATGAATTGCCATTCACCTTTACAAGCACCTTGGGGAGACTAACATTCCATACTGCACTATATTTGGTCTTGAATTGTCTTTTACTACACTGATATTTTTGTCCTTTATTTCCACTGTTTAATCTTTTTTTTCCCCTCCATCCACCTGTCCCCAAGCCAAGAGAATTTCACATGTCATTTCACATGACAATAAAACTGTAAATTTGCTCTGTACTACTAGCCACTTTTTTATGGCCTTTTGTTACTCCCCCTCCAGGTCACAAATCCTGGACTGCAGCTCAGACCCTAATACGTCTTGTGGTAAATGCTGGTGACACTGACCAATAAGAAATGTGAAAAACAAGTTTTCTCCAATCAAGGAACTGGGACAAGCCAGTAGGTTTCAAACTAATTGGGAAGGGTTTGCGCCACTATTTTGTGTCATTGTAAGGGAGATTTTTTTGTTTGTATTTTATAGAAAATGTCTTGCTTATATTGGGCCAGTTTTAGTGAGATTTTCTCTGTGATACTATTCATAATACATAGTCCTTCTGTGCCAACATGAATCAGTCTTTAGGCCAACATGATGGTTCACCCAGCCCTGACTAGAAGGTTTTGGGGTTGTATCCTGTGATTGGCAGCGTAATCATAATCCCATCAGGCCCCTGACTAAAGCGCTTAATCCCAACTGTTATTGGGGCATTGCATGCTAACCAATCATGTGCTCTGACAAAAAAATTGCATTTCTCATGGAGGGCAAGTTGGGGTATGTGGATATCTGACAAATCCCAATGTACCTCCTATAACCCCCTAACTGTTCCCCCTAGTGGAGCTGATGTTGGCACTCATCTTACTCATTGACTTACTTCATGGTTAGCTAGACCAGGAGTTCTCAACCTTTTTTGCACCACGGCCCAATTTTTTCCATGCCGGGTCAGTCATGACCCTCTATGATGTATAGGTTTAAATTACGGCTATGATCAAGCATGCAGTGCACTCTGCAATTTACGGCAATCAATAACTATCGCATAAATCTGATTGGATGTGCGAGTAAATTTTTAAATAAGCATCTGTGGTTCAGCTTCTTGGACTGCCTGAGTTCTCACTAGTTTTGCACTAAGCATTTGCAGACTCAAGACCCATTTATACAGGTCAATACTAGGATTGGGGCTAGGAAATCTGATCGTGGATCAGAATAGGAGCTTGCTGGTTTTAAGATGCTAACATTTCCAACTCTGCCTCATGACCCTTTCAGAACTTGTCGCGACCCATGGGTTGAGAATCGCTGACCTAGACAATTAAGTCAATAGTGTACTACAACAAACTATAAATGACTTGGAGATGTAAATTCAATATTTTTTTGCTATATCATCATTATATTGTTGGGTCTGTTGCTGAAAAATACTTGTAAATTCAATGCCTTTGTGCCTTTGACCTTCTACTGTAAATGTCTGATGTTTTTGTTATCTTACCTTGTGCAAATTACTTGTAAAAGTGCCTTTTCTGAACTCTTATGGGTGAAATTTATTCAAGCAGTTATAAATTAATTTGATTAATTTGCAACAAAACGAGAAGCAGAACGGTGGCCTCACGCCTCCGGGACCTGGGTTCGAGTCTCCCCCCGTGTTCCATGCGTGTGGAGTTTGCATGTTCTCGCCGTGTCCTCCCGAGGTTCCCTCTAGGTACTCCGGGTTTCCCTCACAGTCCAAAAACATGCTGAGACTAACTGGAGTTGCCAAATTGCCTGTTGGTGTGAGTGTGCCCTGCAATGGGTTGGCGCGTCCCATCCTGGGATGCAGTTTCAGAAAATGGATGGATAACAAAAAGGTATAATGTGCCTTCCTGTGTCCTTAGCGAAAAACTGGCACAGCAAATCCAACTATGCCGGATCAGTTAAATTCCTATATTTTTACTGCTTGACCAGAGCCATAAATCACATCATTGGCTGGAAAGACAGGCCATTCCAGGTAGGTGCTACAGTTGTAACACTAATTGGGTACTGGTAGGGTATAACCTAATAAGAATAGTAAAAGGGGAGAAACAAAAATCTGTTTTATTTCTATTTACGTTTAAGATCATTTTTCATGTAAAAAAAACTGCTACATTCTGAAGTTCACAAACATCTCCATCCTTCCGGACAGAAAACAATAGAGATTAATACTATTTATATTTTCTGACACATTCATTAAAAGAAACCTAGTCTACCTTTTAAAATATGAAATATACTGTCAATATGAAAACTATTGCGCAAAACATTCTCTAAGTGTCTGTACAGCTTTCGGTTTCAAAAGGAGTGAATTTCTGTGCGTGACTGTAGAATAGCCCTTAGCATGCAGCTCATCCCCTGTTAAATTCATTGTCCATTGACTGCTTCGTAACTGCCATGCCTACAGAGACCCACAGGTAGCATACCACTAAAACCTGTTGCTCTTCCACTTCAGGAGGCATGATTGAAGGTGTACGCAGAATGTAATAACCTAGGCCACAGCCACTATGAGAGCTACGAAACGGCACCTGGTGATGACTGCGACTTGGCTCAACAAGAGGTTTCTTGTTGCCAAGGATCCTAGGGTGGGGTGCTGGGTCGGGGGGGCACTAGGAGTAGTGCTGCGTGAAGCTCTGGTGGAACTCCTTCACCTTGTCCAGCACAATCTTCAGCTTGTCTGTGGGAGGTAGGATGGTCATCCTGGGGAAAAAGGCAGAGAAGATCTCTATGCTGGAGTTTCCCATGCAAGGGAGGGGGATCTCTAGCACCTTGCAAGCTGTCATTACTGAATAAACGTGCTCAAGTGCTGTTCGTCATTGACAGGAGGCCGAAGGCCAGCCTCTAACAGGGGACATCTAACAAAACTTCATCTTAAGGCAGCAGTCTGAACAGGGATGCCCATACCACCCTCTCCTCAGCCAGCTTCTTTCAGGGGAATCCCATGGTGTTCCCAGGCCAGTGGAGAAATATAATCTGTTCAGTGTGTCCTGGGTCTGCCCCAGGGCCCCCTCCCGGTTGAACATGCCGAAACACCTCCCCAAGGGAGCTGCCCAGGAGGCATTATAGATAGATGCCCAAACTACCACAACTAGCTCCTTTCAAGGCGGAGGAGCAGTGGCTCTACTCTGAGCTCCTTCTCAATGTCTGAGCTCCTCACCCTCTCTATAAGGTTGAGCCCAGACACCTTGCAAAGAAAACTATTTTCTGAAGCTTGTATCCATGATCTCACTCTTTCGGTCACTACCCAAAGCTCATGACCAGAGGTGGGGGCAGGAACGTAGATCAACCGGTAAATTGCTCAGTTCTCTCCTTATCACTGCAGAATTGTACATCGTCCCCATAACTGCTGATTCTGCACTGATCTGCCTCTTGTTCTCCTGATCCCATCTCCCTTACATGTGAACAAGACCCTGAGATACTTGAAATTCTCACACTAATTAACTGATCCCCAATCCAGAGGATTCTTTTGACCCTTTTCTGGTGGAGAACTATGGCCTCAGACTTGGAGGTGCTGATCCTCATCCTGGTTGTTTCACACTCAGCTGCAGGTCACGGCCCGATAAAGCGAACAGAACCACATCACTGTAGATCGGGTGGCAGTCGAGGAACTTGGACCTCTATAGCCTAATACCTCAAAATGACACTATTGCTTCTTGGAAATTATTTATTATCAACAAGGTGACAGGAGGTCACCGGCCATGTGACTGGACATGTACCTGAAGTGGTAGGTACCATCCATCTGTCCAAAACCACTCCCCGGGACCAGGCAGATTCCAGTCTCCTCCAGCAGCTTCATGCAGTAGAACATGTCTGGGGCCTGGCCCATCTCCTATGCACAAGGAGATGGGCACATCAATGTGTGTGACACAAGAAGAACATTGATTGGGGAGGGATGCAGGACAAGAATTGTTTTATCATTGAGTGCTAAATTTGTATCCTTTAAGGCAGGTAGGAAGGGTAGTGGGGGGGCAGGGGTAGGTTTGTTGTTCCTGCTGCCAGAATCAAAAATCACTTTGGACCCCCCCCCCCTCTCCCTTCTAAAATATTTAAAAATCTTAAAAATAAATAAATTTATAATAGTTAGTGACTGAAGACAGAAGATCGTAGCTAGCTAGTTAGCAGAACATGCTACTTTGGCATCTCCTAATAAGGAACAAATTTATGTAATATTTAGCGGAGTTACTGATTCTGGCCATCTCGGGGCCCCCACACAAATATGTGGTTTAGGTGGTGGTAAAAATTGCCTCTTGTGGGGGGGGCATACCCTGGCCTCCGCCACTGCCCGCTCCGGCAGGCTAATGCGGGGGAAGCAGTACATGGCGCCCTGGATGGGGTTGCAGGTGATGCCCGGTATCCTGTTGAACGCCTCCTGTGCCAGCTTGGCCTTCGTCGCCAGATCACGCAGGTTAGCTGCCCGCTCCTGTAGGCCGGTAGGAAAGGGGACAGGGGTGGGGGGTGATGGGAGAATGAGCAGATAGAGTGATCACCAGGCAGTAACATGCTCATCTATATTAAATGTGGAAACGTGCAGATTCACAATAAATGTCCAAAAACACAGTTAATTGTTCTGCCAAATGTATCATATAAACATATAAAGCCGCTTGGTAGGATCCCATCAAATCTGATCGCAGATGAAATGCAGTTTCTTTTCTTTGCATCATAAATTTGGACGTGTCCCCTTTCCACAAACGTATAATAATCAAACAGATGTCACTTACATGGCGCCTTTCATAAACCCAGAGAGAGGAAAAAAAGACATCTAAGCAGTTAAGAAGAGAAATGCTCATTAAACAGGAAGGTCTTTAAGTCAGATGAAGAGCAATCACGGAGAGATCGAGGAAGAGAATTCCAGAGTTTGTTCAGTGATGGGTGAGGTGGTAGTCCTGGATTTCTGAGGACAGGAGCAGCTTTATTGCACACACCATCAATACAGACGGAGAAGTCAGATGTTTTGGATAATGAGGATTTAGAACCTACCACTAAAACTTCAGTTTGTCATTATTTAACTTGAGAAAGTTGCCATCTATTCCAAACTTCAAATCTGGGATGAATGCCATTAGTGTTTTCGGAGGGGATTCGATGGGGGATTGCGATCTAACATATAACTGAATATCATCTGCGTTGCAGTGAAAGTGAAGGCCATGGCTACAAATGATTGGACCAGAAGGACAAGGGGGAAATTAAAAAGAGAAGGGAGCCAAGAACTGATCCCTGAGGGACATCTACTCTTTACAGGAGCGTCAGAGGAACTTGTTTACCTAGAGTGAAAAACTGTATGTGCGGTATGACCTTAACCAGAGAAGGGCTATGAGTACAGGAAATTAATACCTTATGATTTACTGTGTCAAATGTACGGTACTTGGGTCTAGGAAAAGGAGAATGTTAAGAGCGCTGTCATTAGCAACATGAGGAGATCATTGACAATTCTCGACAGAGTTGTCTCAGTACTGCGCTGTGTGCCAGACTGAAAAGGCTCATCGAGTGCCTTCACCCAAAGAAAAGTATGAAGCTGCATGGCTATCTCTCGTTCCATCACGTTTTCTAGAAATAGAAGACTCGAGATAGGGATGTTGGATCCATCACCCTGACCTCGATGAAAGTGCTGTAGGAGGGCTCGTCCTGCTGGGGAGGGTTCACCACCAGGTCGAGGAGAGCCTGGCCCGGCACGGGTGGGCACAGCCGCACGGAAACCATCTTCGTCAGCTGTGCCTTGACTTCCGGGTCCATGTTGATAACCTCCATGTAACCTCCCCGGAAACCACACCTGGGGCGGGGGGCAGACAAATTATGGTTACCATGGAAACACCATCCATCAATTATGCTGTAATGGGTGTATGCATGGTATGTATGTGTGTGTATATGTGGGGGGAGGGGTGAGCTGATGTGACTCACTCTCCCATATAGCATTTGGAGGTAGAATGAAAGGAGACCAGCTCCACAATGTCCGAGTACTCTGGCCCCATCTCATGGAGCACCTTCTTGAAGGAGTGGAACTGGCAGTCCTCTGCGTACACATTGTCCTGGTACACCTGAAAGCAAGGCAGGTCCATCCATAATCCATCCTCTGCTCATGTACATGGGGTCTACAACCCAAGTGTTAGTATGGTCAAGTTTATGGGTGTTTACTGAAGTATACTTAGATATAGAGATAATTTTATGAATTGTCTGCAAACTCTTTTTTTTTTTTTTTATTGGGCACCCCTATGAGCAACCATGACATTGTAGGCTCTAGTCCCAAAACACATCTAGCCATATGAGTGGCTTTGGAAATAAGTTTGACAACTAAATATAAGAAGAATGGATGAGAGATTATAAAGTAGTAGCAGAAAGCAAGGAGGACAGAGAAGGTCAGAGGGCCAACAGCTTGTATAGTGTAATTAGACAAAAAAAGATGATGTCACAGTGACCTCATCAGCCATCAGGAAGAGATGCTCTTCAGCAGCGAAACGGATGACATCCTCAATGCATTGGCGGCTTTGGACCTGACCTATGACGCAAAAGACAGAGAGAGACACAGCAGTTAAATCAAATGGATATGTGGTACTGACCCATCTGGGATCAGATTGGCAACCCCAGTTCTGACCCAGAAAAAGAGTCATGTACACACGTGGAAAATAGGCATTAGGCAGCAGTAGAGTGAGGGACTTATGCCGGTATTCTAGAACAATGCTTCCCAATCCAGTCCTCAGGAACCCACAGATGGTCCATGTTTTTGCTCCCTTCCAACTCCCTGCCAGACAGTCCACATTTTTGCTCCCTACCAGGAGCTCAAAGGAAGTAAAAACGTGGACTGTCTGCAGGTCCCCAAAGACCAGGCTGGGGAACACTGATATAGAAGACTAAACCAGCTCCATGCCTATATAGGACTCACCAGTGGGATTTCCAGGATTGATGATGCAGAGTGCGCGGGGATTGCAGTGCTGCCGGGCAGCCACCAGGGTACGTCGTAGCTCGCTAACATCCAGGGCCCAGCAGCGGTCCTCGTCCAGGTAGTAACTCACCTGGATGGCCCCGAGGTCCGCCAGAGCGGCGGAATAGAGGGGATACTGGGGGATGGGGATCATGACCCCTGTTCGGGTCCGACCCTCGCCGCTCACCAAAAGTTTCAGTATAGCCTGGAGGAGGGGCGGATTGTGTAAGGCAACGAGCCGACCACAAGCCATCTAAATACCATTAAAATGTACCAATAACACAAACGGATAAACAAAATGAATAACAGCTGGGAATGAAAAGCAGAGCATGAGACCTCCCCCGCAGTGTGTCAGGGGAAGCTGACCCCGCACGACCATCCATCGCCTACCACAATCCCGTCACTGGCCCCCGTGCACAGGTAGATGTTGTCTGGGTTGGAGGTGATGCCTCCATCTCTTCTCTCGATGTAGCGGGCGACATCCTGACGCACGCACTCTATACCCTGACTGGCACTGTAGGCCCCTAGGAAAGATATGAGCAGTCAAAGGTATCAGTCAAAAGTTTGCACACGCCTAGTTTACAAATCGTTTATTTGTACTATTCTCTACATTTTAGAATAATTAAAGACATTATAAAATTAAACACTATAAAATAGCAATAGGAATTATTTTCTGACTGGGAAAGTATTTAAAAAACATAATAATTTGTTGTTGGTGAGGGGGAGCAGCTTTGTGAGTTGAAACTCAGAAAGTTCCCAGTTCAAATCCCATGAACAGTGATGCCACCACTGGGTCCTAACCTCAACTGCTCCAGGGATTGGCTGACTGTATTTTCTCCTCAACATCCCAGGCCTCCTGGGATGCTTCCTAAATAACCTGAAGGACGTCCCACATAAACTCTATGTAAGGTCATACACTGACACTGCCTGAGGCCTGGCTCACAATCTCCATTCTAGTTCCTCACAAAGCTGTTTGATGGGGTAGAGGTCAGGGCTCTGTTTCAGCCGGTGAAGTTGTTCCACACCAAAAAGTCACCCAGCCGTGTCTTTTTGCACCTCTGAAACACTACAGCATGTGTGAGAGTTGTGTTACTCTGCCCCGATCACAGACAGCGCCGTTTTCGGAGACACAGAGCTGCTAAGAATAATGCATGGCGGAGAAAACTGTCTATTGGAAAGCGTGGTTACCATTCACTTGAGCTGATGCTGACCATGGTCCTTCAGTGCAACAATGGAGAGCAGAGATTCAATCAATTTGTCAGACGTCTAGATAAAAACTGCACAACATTGCGCAGTTCCTTTCCTCATTAAACATGTCTATCCTTTATATGGGCTTATACGTTGACGATGTCACAATCACTAGGTGCTTTATCTTGTCCTTGCATACAAGGCTGTGTAATACGACAGTCATTTTATTTTATGCATTAGCTAGATTCTGATTTTGAATTTGGCTTGTAAACTATCTGTCTGCTAACAACATAAACAACATGTTAGTGAAAGGCTTTGGACCTTGTACACTACTCATCATACCATGATGCACTTGGTTAATAGTGTTTTTTTTCCTTTCAAAATTATTAGAGTGTAATTGTTTTAATGGGCATGGAATACTGGAATTGGAGAATGAATTGAAGATTAGGGTACTATAATAAAAATGCTAACCTTGCATTTTTTTATTCTGTTTTAGTAATTGCTGTCTGATGGCTGAACAAAAATCTAATCCTGCATGGCAGCATTTCACCAAGCCAACACCAGGAGAAGCCAGGTGCAATATCTGCAGCAGACTGGTGAGCTTGGGAGAAATGGTGAGTTTGCTGCTAAAGAGATTCTGATGCTGCTATTTTTATTGTTTATATGTTTAAGTTGTTTACAAGTTATATTGTGTTTTTGTTATTTAAATTTACACAAGTCACTTTTCAATAAATGCTAAGTTGAGAAATTTTGTGCATCGTTGGTTATTAGTAGTATGATATTTTATCATGCAAATAGAGATGAAAATGTCCAATTTTGGTCAAAAAATAATCAGCAGCATATATCGGCCATCGGTTGACCCTGACTCCTAAATATCGGCATCGGCTATTGGAAAACCCACATCGGTCGACCTCCATTTCCAAGTACAGACTTCTAGATGTGTGACTCTCTCCAGACTAATAGAAGAGAACAAAAACAATCTTAAATTCCTGTTTGAATCCGTTGAGGTAACAAAGAATTCTTCAATGTTAAAGTCTCATGGCCCAGAAGCTGTTAGGAGTGACAACTTTATGACATTTTTAATGGTTACATATGATTAGCCAGCTACTAGGGATGTGTGGTATACTGGTACTGTGAAAACACCGGTATTTATTATTTTTCAAACGGTACAATATCAAAAGTTTGCTCAGTTCGGTATTTCATCCGCTGTTCCGATTT
>JAODUD010000001.1:21090588-21102021 GCA_026784285.1 Stomatorhinus walkeri | reverse complement strand
ATGCAAGATTCAGGCTGACTCACAATATTCTAGTCTAGACTAAAAACACTCTTATTTAGTCTAGCTTATAGGGACTCTGGTTCCAGCTCTAGCTAACTGCTCACTCCCAGTTAGACAAATAGAGTGAGGTATAGAGCTGGGTGGGAATCGGTGCCATTGGCTTTTGATGAGCTGAACTGTCAGCGTTGTCACACGCACTTGTGGAATTGGACTGCTGATGTTCTGGGACTCCCCAGGCCTGCGGCCCCTCCTGCCTCTCCCTCCTACTTATGCTGTCATAGCCACGTCTGCTGCAGGATATATATTACACTCACCTAACTGTTTGCACTGCCTCTAGTCTCCCCTACATCCCTTACCCTAGCTACTGTACTTTTTAAGTCCCCCACCCCTCCAGGGATCTGCTGCCTGGAGACTCAAAAATATCAAGATATCCTGCATACCCTGCAGCCTGCAATGCCTCCTCTACCTGTGACGTCCATTCAGCCTGCCCACCCTTGTCCCTGTGACGTCCATTCAGCCAGCCCACCCTTGTCCCTGTGATGTCCATTCAGCCAGCCCACCCTTGTCCCTGTGACGTCCATTCAGCCTGCCCACCCTTGTCCCTGTGACGTCCATTCAACCAGCCCACCTTTGTCCCTGTGACATCTCTCCTTGCTTCCTTCTCTGCTGCTGGTCCACTGCCAGCACTTGTGTGCAATTACCTGCCTGCCCCTCACATTGAAACTCAAATCGTAAAATTTGGACAGCGTCAAATAAGATCTTGCCATCTTATTCATCTGACAATATCTGCTGGCCCTTAGTATTTAGTACTGCCCAGAGCTCAGCCGTGGGGTAAAGCGCGCATCGCCCGGCATTTCCCAGAACTCACATGTTGGTCTCCTGCCAGGACTGAAAAGGGCTCCCCAGTCCATGTGAGGAGGTGGGTGATGATGTCACGTGTTTTCGAGTGAACCTAAGCGTGCCCTATATCCCTCTCAGATCATTTTAATACGATGTCTTAACATAATTATAATACTATCGTAAAGATAAATCAAGTATTTATGGGTTAATATTTTTTATTTAGATATTTCTTTACCTATACGTGAATGAGGCAGTCCGTCGCTCGCTTCTGTGATGTTTTAACGGCATCATTTACATCTCTCTCAAAGAGAGTACGCCTCTGGTTAAACGGTAAGCTTTCCGGAGTTTTCTTTATTACCGGAGATTGGATGTACCCTTCAACATTAATTGGGATTCCTAATTCTTTCATATACTTCTTGTAGTAAATCGTCGCCACGCCTTCCCAGGTCTTCATAAAAATTATTACATTTTCTCCGGTTTACATATTATAGCCAGCTGAGTTGTGACTATATTCGCGCTGCTCGTAAGCACAGTAGTGGTGAAGAGGAGAGTGAAGGGCTGGCGACCGCAGAGCCGAACGACAGAAGGGATGAGGGTGACGACTATCACTATAGAACTGAACAATGTTGTAATATTAGTCACCATTGCGCTGTTACGCATACGAGTGTTTTAAAACCGAGATGCCCCCCAAAATTATTTTTTGTAAAGTACATGAACTTTTGTTTTCGTGTTAAATGCATATATGCCCATATCACATTAAAAAAAAAATCGTACCTCAAACTCCCTTCTCTACCCATTGTAAATCTTGGTTCAGATATTTAGGACAAAATGGCTCCTTGCTTTAAAAAGGTTTCCAGCCCCTGACCTAACCCATCTTGCTCTCCATGATGCACATGTAGGTGAGAGAAAGCGTTGCAGCAAAGGGCAGCCGCCTGCAACGGCATCCATTGGGGCTGGGGGTTTTGGGCCATACTCAGGGGCCCACAGACATGTGGCTATTCTGCCAAAGCCAGTCTCGAACCAGCAACTTTCTGATCACAGGCGCAGAATTTATTATGCACAATATTTATTATGCACACCCACGTAGTACCAGATAGGACCCCCCTTGTCTCCAGAATCACTTTTAGGGTAGAGGAGTTGTCTTCAGAGAAACCTTTCTGTACACTGCTGTTGCACTAAGCTATCATCTTTGCACTTGCGGCTTTCCTGCTCATTCTAATAAGTCTGGCCACTCTCCTCTGATATCTCTCATTGACAAGGCATTTTCTCCCACAGAACTGCACCTGACTGCTGGATTTTTATCTATCACACCATTCTCTACATCCTTTAGACCAAACTGTATGTTAAAGTCTCAGCAGGAGGGTAATTTTAAAAATGCTGGAAATATATATTGATAAGTTACTGAGGTATCTTGTTCAAAGTACGACAGTACTAGTGGCATGAGATTTGACAAGTATAGCCAATTTAACCAGGAAGGAAAAAGTAGCAATTGCACCCCCTACTGGATATATGAAAATGCTACATAAACATATTAAGTTCAATGAAGTTAAACCATATTGTAAAGTTATATTTGAAAATGTGTCTTGTGTTAGTTCTATTAATGTGTGATGATTTATTGTAAATGTATTTATTGCAAATTTGTTTATCATGATAAAGTTTGGCGTAGCCTAAAGAATGACTGATTGGGCTCTTTCACCTTGCACCCTCCGGGAGAAATCCCTACTGTGACCTATGGACAGAAGTCTGCTGCCATCTCTCTCACACACACACACAAACATACACACTCACCAATACTACCCCCACTGCAGGCCTGTAGGATACGTCGCGCTCTGTTCTTGGCGTCTTCTGGAAACTTGTCGTCCTCCAAGAGCTTTGAGTAGGAGCAGAGGGCCACGACCTTGAAGAGAAAGACCAGATCTTCATGGAATCCAGGAACGGAATTCCCACAAAGTGCTGCAAGCAAAGGTGGACCATGACAGCCTAATTCAGGGAGCTCACCTGACGAAAAAAGGTGATTGGTCGTTGGCCCATGGCATGGGCATCACCAATGTTGGCCCTGATGACCTCAGAGAAGGGCTTCTTCACTCCCTAAGTGGAAAGAAAGGGAGGAACCACAGAAATGATGATTCATCTGCAATTGTAGGGACACATTCACTATAAATACATAACTCAAATGACTCAGCAGAGAGATCCTCAATCCTGGTTTAACAGTCATCAAGGACAGATATGTCCATGTTGTAATATGGGCGTAGATTAATCATTCTTTTAGCTTGTCAATTAGAAACTTGTGCAAGAATCAATTGTAAAAAGAAATCTGAATTTTTGAAGGGAGACCATATGTTTCTGTAGCAAGTCAATGAGCATAAATATTGAACATCATAATAAAAAAAAAATTGATTGGACAATTGAGAGAATTACAATGCAATGCAATGACTGGATAACATTATGATAAATTAAAAATAGATTCGCAGGAATTAGCGATGGCATGGTTACATGTAAAACATCTGTTGTCAGGTCCTTGTTCCTAACTTCTGCTCTATATGCTACGTCAGTCGCTGTGTGAGGTATCAGAGCCACCTGAGGGCTAATAATGCGAGATTGTGCGTGTTTATGTTTACAACTGCAAAAAAAAAAAAAACAGAATTCCTGCTCAGTTTCTATTGGGCAAAAATCTGGGGTTGGGCTTTAAACCTAACCAGTCAATACAAGAGAATGTGGGAATGCTCCAGCAGTCTGAGAACAGCTGTGTGTAGATGAGTGTGCACGTATCCTATGTGCAAAATGCATTCCACTTTTCTATGGGTTCACTGTTCACAAAAGGGACTGGGCTTCCGGGAGCCCCCCCCCCCCCAGCCGTTCACTACGTGTCTGTGTGCTCCCTGCTCCCTCTCTAGTTCCTGTTCCTCCCCTCACCTTCCTCTATAAGCTCTCTCTCCCAGTGTCCCACATTCAAACACATGATATTCCCGCTGGTGGGTCACAAGCGCTGCGGTACAGTATATCAAAGCCTGGCCATATGCCACCCATAGAACCCGGTTACGTCTGAGATGCCCCCACGGTACTGTGTTCAGTTGCTCTGGCTTATCCATGTCTGTCTATACCTTCACATCGTACCTCTCACAGGGCGGCCGCCACTCACAGACAGCCATCCGTAACATAATCATATAAAGTTTATATGAAGCAGAGACGTATACTGGGGCGGTGCCACAGCGACATGGCCCTATTGGAAAGCTGATTGGCCCCCTTCCCTGTCACACACTGATTCAAAACACATCATTGGACAATGATAAGGTTTGCCGCTGTGTGTGAATTATGACTCCTCTTATGACCCCAATCATATAAAAAAGATTTTATAAGTGGGTCACTAACAAATAAGGGTTGGCAAGATGGCAAAGTCTTTTAAAGATTTGTTTTAAAAGCATGCATCAGGTTTTTTTTAAATGTAGATTTTATATTTATGCATTTCATGTCATTTGAAATGAATTTGCACCATTTTTTACGAAAGGTGAGACTGAATGCACATGAAAGTGTCAAATAGTGTAAGAAAAAGAATGAGAAATTTAAAAATGTTTTCATGAGTATTTAAGTGTAGTCATAAAAATAACTACTTAATTTTAAAATATCATGAAAATGGATTTTATTAGGATTATGTCTAAATTTAAAATGTATGCATTTTTGACCCTCTGTGAATTACCACCTTATCGTGGTGGAGAGGATTTGTGTATCTTGTGAATCCCTCCTGGATGTCCGAGCTCCTCATTCTAAGGCTGAGCTCAGACACCATACAAAGGAAACTCATTTCTGCCGCTTGTTTTGGCAATTTTATGGGAGAAGCCAGGCTTTCTGTATAGTCTTAAAGCAATCACTTGTGAATGCTATGCTAGTATTGAGAATTGTTTGTTTGACAATTCCGACTGTTTACGTTCACATTAGGTCAACTGAAGCAGTGCTTGACAGACTTCAAACCCTTGTCTCTCACCGGGCCTGGGGTTCAGAATCATGCCCTTAACAACCATCTTTAAGCAACAGGATTACCCCACAGAGGTAAATAACAACGACCTAATGACACTTAAACCACACAAGACATCTGGGTAGCTAGCTAAGGAAGTCCTGTCCAAGACTGAGAGCCAACTGGACACTGGCTAATCTATAGCCACACCATACCAGCTTATTCATGTCATAAAACATCAAAGTCATTGCATTATTTGGGAAAAAAAATTAATCTAAAAAAACTGGGGTTCTTATTTTCGAGGGCTAGAATTTAAATGTTAATTTGAGCCATCTGCTGTTTTATAGTATCTGAATTGTGGCTAAAGGTAGTAACATAGTTCAAATGTAATCAACGTTGTTTCAGCAATATGACGCAACAGCGGTGATCCCACCCGTTTTCAACAATTGGCTGACGTAATGTGACACCATAGGGTTGGTCAGCAGCCAGCATGCTTTGTACCGCACTGCCCTTATTTTTAAATGATGTGTATGTGTATTGATGTATTTAACTGTAAATGTGATTACATGCAATGTTTGCGCTTCATTTGTGTGCAGTATGCGAGTGCTGTGTAAACTTGGTTTCCTTGTCCGTGCAACTGCTAGTATTAAACCAATAGTGACTGTTAGTAAAGAGAGAATTTAATGTTAAAAGAGTTGTCATCTTCATTATAATGACGACCACTAGCCACAATAATTTTTGCCCAATTAATGTGTCTGCGGCATCAAAAACATTCTGCACTCTTTTGGGTTGTGGAGTTTATAATATTGATCCATCTACAGTTACTGTGCTGTGATTGGTTATTTTTTAAGTGATATGCTTAACTGGGTATATATTACTATATTTCTCTTTATAAAAAGGTAAGATTTGGTAGCAGTTTCCTTGTTCCAGAGAGTGTTGACTTGACTTATCTTTTTACAAAGAACCTCACTATAAAGAAATGGGTCTCATTATGGTACCAACTTGATTTTGTACTTTGCATTATTTTACATTTATTATTGCCTATAAGAGTATGTATCCTGCTCATAAAATAACTAAATCAAATCAGTTCAAGGTTGTCAAAAGTTAGACAATGCCAACACAGAATGCTTAGAGAGGCAGCTCGCTTGATGTTACACTTTATCATTTTTTAATTTAATAAGTCCTGTACAGGTACTGTATAAATGTACACTTTTCATTTAAAATAGAATAAACAAAGCACCTACTGGTTCTCAAAGTTGAGAAGCACTTTAAAATTTTTATGTTTTTCCTCTCCTTGATTTTGTACAATAGACGCACAAAGTATGTCTAATTAGTAATGCAGCCATTTTTTTGGATGGAATGTTGGACAAATAAAGAATTTGTTGTTCAATTAAATACTGATGTTTTGATTTTCTGCTTATACATAAAAATATCGAAACCATACCATCACCATGGTCCAAAAACCGTGACACATGCCAAACAGTGAGAAAACTGTACTGTTCCACCCCTTGAAGGTATAGTATGTGTGCATGTGGGGGACATTTCCCCAAGGCTATCGGAACACTAGCTCACAGAAGGTTAGTAAAACTGGCAAAAATACACCCCTGTGAGTAAAACAGTATGTGTGTGTGTAACTGAGTGAGTGAGTGAGAGGACACTGAAGTGAGGTCTAGTTTCACCATGTTATTGTACTTCCTCTCTTCTGGTCTCCGACTCCCCCCCCCCCCGCAAGGCCATGCCCAGACTTTTAATGTAAATCAACACCTAACCAGCATGCCCAAAAACGGCCTCATCCTTTACACACATTACTCAGGGAAGGCAGGGAGAAAAAGTGTCTAAGCTGGTAGCGATTTGCTGCAATTTAACAGGAATTCATTGCTCTAAAGACCTCAGAGGTAAACTGGGCCAACTTCTCTATTGAACCGCCTCAGATTAATTAAGGGACAGTCCGCTGAAAAAGCCCGGTGGCTCAGCACACCGGGATCCAGGGAACACGGCGTAACCATGACTAAGGGGTAGCCATAGCAACTCCTGCTGCCTGGCTGGGCCAATCCTGCTGGCCTCAAAAAGCATTTATTCCATCCAAATCAAATCTCCTGTCAATCATCCCATTCGACTGGACAATCAAAAACACTTTCCAACAAGCCAACAGAAAAGCAACAAGACAAAAGACTGAGTAACAATAAATAATGCAATATTTGTTTATGACAATATATTACAGAAAAACAACAAAGTAATCTTTCACCCAATTCTGGGATTATAAATACCTAAACAAGCAATATTAAAAGGAAAATTAATTCAAGAACATGATCTGCTAAACCACAGTGGAATTCTAGAAGGGATCAGAATTCTCTATGAAACTGCTATAGAAGGAATCCAGGAATGCTTTCCCTCACGCCAACAGCACGTACCATAAGGTTAACATGGAATATGTTCAGTGTGGACACCAAGCCTTTTTAATTAACATATACAATAAAGCAACTTTCAAGTCTGCAATGGAGTAAATCTGAAAAGCAGAAACCTTCATCAGTGCTCCCCTTTGGCTTCCGCTATACTCAAGAGGCATCAGCTTCAATTTCAATGGGACAACTTATACAAACATGTGCCTCAAATGGACCTGCGTGAATGTTCACCTTTACTTGATTCAACCAAATAACTACACAGGCAGTTCAGCTCCAACTCCAGGGTTGAGAAGCAGTCGACATCGGGATCGGCATCGGGATTGGGGATGGGGGGTTAGGCTCAGTTGTCCCTGGGCCTGGGACCAAGGGGGGCCCAAATGGGCACTCTAACCTTTAAATAACTTCCTGGAACAATGTGTGAAAAATACATATTTATTGAAACCTTATATACTACTTGTGAATCGCATAGCTTTGACCCTTGCATGTTAATGTGTTAATATGTCATTCATATTTTGTTGATATGCATTTATTATAAACACAAATGAAGTGACTGCTAATTTACCGGTTTGTATTCTAACGGACTCCAAATTCCATACATATGGGACCAGATTTTACCATTAAACAGCTTTTTTTAATACGTTAAATTGTAGTCAGTTTTAATTAAAGTAAAAATATTCCATTTCAATAACAATAAACAAGCTTTGCATTTCTGTTTTACCTGGTTTCACATCACATTCTTACCCTAGCATCACATTTCTTTATTTTAAAAAATTGCAATAACTGACTGTCTCCCTCGTTCTTGTCCTGTGTCCATTTGGCCAGCAGAACCTTTACAATCTCCAAGGCTTCCTTTGGGGTTTCATTGCTTCTGCCAACGGTTTAGGACGTGAAAGATATCCTATGGCTGTCCAAGACGATAAAATATTTTAGATAGAATTATATATATTTAAATGCTCTTCCTGCAAGTTGTCATGATAAATCGTTGTTGAAGGATTCATACTAACAGGGTCACCCTATGGCTGTCTTAAGGACAAAGAGCGACGTGATGTGACTGTCCCTTGCTTATGTCCCTTGCATTACTGGTAAAATGTTAAATATGAATTATTTACAAAAAGGCACCTGCATGGGTTTAATGTGCATAATATGTTCAGAATGTCCACAACTGATCCTGAGAACGTCCTTAAAAAGTCCATAATAGGTCCTCTAGATGGCCTTAGGACATCCCTAAAAGTCCTAAATAAAACCCTTTCCATTTCGATGTCTGTTTGCAGGGCATTTTGATGCATAAACAAGTGTCCATTATATATGTAGGATATTTTGCCATATTAACCCTTTTCATGGCAAAAGACACACAGGGCATCAATGATTAGCCTCTATCTGCTCCTGTCTTGGGCTATGTGTCCTGCTTCACCCCATGTTAGGTCCATCACCTTCTGCTTTCTCATCTCAGTTTGCTGCCAGGTCGTTTTGGGCCGGCCTTGTTTGCACTGCCCAGGTGGTGTCCATCTCAGAGACCTGTTCATCTCGCTGATGACCTGCACTGTTTTGGGGTTTCAACCATGGTGCGGACATTCCACTTTCCTAGGCGGGTTTTAGTTTTGTGCCCGAGTAGGCTATCTGTCATACCTCCGACTTCCTGCTGGGGGCATCCATCAGATAAAGTTATACCTCCATTTATTAGGCTCAAGTGCCGTACAGGGTCTGTGACTGTAGCATTTCCGTAACTTGATGGAAGTTTTTTTTATTAAGTTTTTCATAACAAAATATGATTTCAGTTTGCAGTCAATTTCTTGCTTTGCTTTTTTTCCTGTTCTGATCCTTTTAGCGTAATTCTAAGAGAAGTTTAGGTAAAAAAAAAAAAAAGCACTGAAGTAAATAAATAATGACTTAATAAATAATCACATTATTTAACAGTGATAATTAACAATATCATTTTGGGTACAAGGTCCAGATTTGAAGAACCTTCAGCTCTGAGATCATCCAGCCATCAGGCACAAGCAGGACACAGGGCAAGGTTGATCTGAACCCTCAACTTTTTTGGCAAGTCAAAATTCATGTGATAACAGCTGAACAGGGGAAGGTGTACTCAATACACTAATTTTCCCAGCACTGTTCACCCATAACACGCCTGAGCTTTAGAAAATGGAGAAATGTGAATAGCGCTATACAATTTAACTTGGATAAGCATCTCAAACACGCAGGTGTTTCTTACTGTTAAAAAAATTACTTGCGCAAAACGTTTAACAAGAGTGGCTCTTTTTGAGCCACCATTCTCGCACAAGGCGCTGTAACCGGGTGTCTCCGCTTTCAGTCCCGCCTTTTTCTCCGGATTCCAGTGAACAATGAGCAATGCATGCAGATTTACAATTTTCACACAGGTGGTCACTAATGCCAGTAGAACCATCGCCTTTTCAAATGTGGATGTGAACAAAATGTTGGAAAGATTTCAGATCCAAACATACGTTAATAGGCAAAATATTAGTTCATAAAAAAGTATGGCATGTGTTACCCTAAAAATTAAAATGCATAAATGCATGCACGTCGTTAAATCTCACCTCTTTGAGCTCATTCTCTATCTGCACGGCGCGCTGCACGATAGGACCCCTCACCGCGTATTCCACCTTCTTCACGTTGGGGTTCATGGTGTCCGCGGTGAGCACCTTCCCCCGTTGACACACGGCGCCGTTTTCCGCCATCTCCCACAGATCGAATACACGGTTCGAGGATACCTCTGTCAGAAATATGGGGGGAGCTCCTTTAATGTCAGGCTGAGCGTATCAGCCCAACAACTTGCCGCAGAAGTTCTCTAACCTCAACCCCACAACCCCCTCCCCCTTTCGGGTCGGCATGCATGTCAATGATACAAACGCTTCGGTTCACTTTTAGGGCTAAAACGGTACTAAATGAGCGATCTGTCTGCAAAATGAATACCTGGTGTAAACTCACCGGTCCCGAGTTCAGTGGTATCCCCGCACGGAGCTCGGAATTCACGAAATTAAAGGATAAAACTACAGTCTTACCGCCCACTGACTTCTGACTTCACGAAAAGTTTGGTCAAAGTTATTAATGGCAATTAAAATGATAATCGATCACAAGTATAAAAATTGGACGGACACACGTGCCATAATTACCAGATTAATTAAATGTAACTTTCCTTTCTCGTTCTCTACGCACCCGATAGACGCTGCCCTGACCCTTCTGAAGCAGAAGCACCGAAACACACTGACAGTCCTTGCGGCGCTCCTTATAAACAAGCCAAACGCCGAGGTGCCTTGCGAGATACAGCGTCGAAGTTTTACTGAAAGGTGCCCATCCTTACATAAATGTGTAACTGGACTTTTATTTTGAATGGAATGGAATTAGTTAAATGTAAGATAGAAAATTACCGCGTAGAAAACTTTTACCTACCAGTTTTTTTAAAAAAAAGGTCACCACCGACCACGATCTTGAAACTTGTTATGAATTAAGACAAGACAACCCAGTTTGTCGAGGAGTTTAAAAACTGCGTGAGGTTTCGTCATTTCATAGCCAACTGCCCTTAACTGAAAATAACACTGTTCCCAAGGGTGTTATCAGGAAAGCACACACAGGCCACGGACCAGCTGTCAGTACCCGTCCCTCTCCCCAACCAAAAACCCATAAACCGCAACTGCAGCCCAGGGATGCAGTGTCAGTTGTGCAGCTGCCCAAAAGATGGGAGTGTGGCTTTCTCATGGGCACCTGTGGCCAAGCATGTGGATCTGCAGTGGCATGACGATTGTGACGCAGATTGTCCTGCGTGACGTAACTTCTGCATTTCCCCACTTGAATGCAGTTGCCCACCCAGCAGACTGACAAATAGCAACACCATTAGCGCTTCTTCAAAGAAAGGCATCAGAGGAGTGTCAGACACAATGCCACAGCGCACCTTCTTCATAATAGTACTCAAATTAGCAAGAATTTGGGTCACTTTGTGATGCAATAATAAAATCAAAGTATTCACTCAGTTTCATTGGATGAAGAAATAGGCCTATTTAAAAATGCAATTGTGTGTCATATCAATTTGTAATAATAATTTGTTGTAAATTTATTTTTTTGCATGATGGTGACACGACAGCAGGCACGTGCAGAGCGGGGGCGGAGGGTGCTTGAGCACCCGCCCCTTTCCTCCAGGATGCCTCAAGTGCTCAACAATAAAATGTAACTATTAATCTCAATTTTGCTAAATAAAAGGATCTGGCTTGCATCAGTCACATGACTGCC
>JAODUD010000001.1:21071168-21090488 GCA_026784285.1 Stomatorhinus walkeri | reverse complement strand
ATGAATGTGGGTTGTTGTTATTCAGCCTGGTTCTATGTGCCCCTTTTTAACATTGAGCACCCGCCCCTTCAAACATCCCTGCACGGCCCTGCATGACAGTGCATGCAAGGTTGTCTGTCAGTCATTTTATGCATGCATGAAGGATACGGGCTGTTGGGTTTGTCGTTCTGCGTGGATTTCATGTTTCATCTGCTTCATTAAGGGTCACATAACATCGTTAGAGATTCCAGTGTTCGGGATAATGTGTATATGCATGTTGACCTCTTGCAAACATTGATTTTGCTCAGCACTCATGGATTTTTTTGTACATATAGTAGCTGCACTAACCTTGTTAAAGAGGCTGATAACATTTCATCCGCCGTGGAATATGTTTACAAAGGTCACCACGTTTGGTCATGCAACAGTGCGACCCTCCAGCCAACAGAGGGGGACATTTTAAAAGAAAGCTGGTTGCTCTGCCTATTTTGAATGGATATGTAATCCCATTGGGCTTACTCTGTATCCTGGCAATGATCCTGCCTGCTGAAGCTCAGGTTTGCACAGGATGCCTCGTGCTCTCCACGTGGTGAGTAGACAGGGGCACCAGATCGGAGGCTGTTTCCATTTTAGGGCTAGCAAAATTTCTGCACTGTTCTTCCCTCTCTGGGATTTCCTCTTCTGCTTTCCAAGTTTTGTGAACACATGTTTTTACCACTGATCTGTGTCCGATGTAGCATCAAAAACCCAAATTAGTGAACAAGCTGCCACTGTCTGTCACTGAACACATTAATGTCTAAATGTCTTTTTATTGTAAACCTGCAATTTCCTTGGGAATTAATAAATTATTGAATGCAATGTACCTTAATCTCTTATCTTATGAGCTGGCAGACTGATCATAGTAATATCCTATCATCTGCCATCTACTGTGATTAATGTATGATAATGAGACAAAATAGTTACTCCAATACCATTCACAAACAGCATGCAGCAAGAACACTATTTTAATCCATTTTGGCATGTTAAAATGGCAACACAGTGGGTGCCATTGTCCATGTTGTTCATCAAAATCAATAAAATTTAGTCAGTTGAGAGACAAACTGGAAACACCTGAAGTGTTAGTACCCCCAATCTTACTTCCAATAAGGGTAAAAAAAAAGTCTGATTATTGCCATAAAATATTAAACAAAAATAACGTTTGTAAAAAATGTTTATATTGTAAGACAGCACACAGACACATGGCAAAGTACCTCTCCAGGAGGATGGATCCAGGAGACAGTCCACTGTCTTCTGTGTCCTTCTCGGTATCCTCTTCCAACCTCGACACCCTTGAGCTTGGAGAGGATGGTGACGTCAATCTCCCCCGTTCCCACCCCCAATGTACAAATCAAGTCTATTCAAGGAAACTGACTGGGGTTCAATGAGGGGGTGTGTGATCTTAGCCAGGAGTAGCAAGAACAGAGACAGGAAGAAATATAGCTTTGCTTCCTGATACACTGCTGCACGTGGACATTGCTTTGAGGTCGAGTCACACGCTGACTGCTGATCTGAGAGCAACACAGGGTGAGACGATGAAGAAGAGGGATACTGCAATAAGAGGAACCCTTTATTGAGAAACACGACAAGGAGGAGTGTGTGGGCAGTTTCCACATCGACAAAAAAATAACGTGGCCAAAACACACAAACAAACGGGAAAAGGAAGGCTGGGAATGGCGCTCCAGCCTGGATAGACACCTGATACGTAGTTATGCGATCGGTCTGTTCCTTCAGCGATCGCCAAGGCACAAGTGTCACGTGGCAAGCTGCCCATCTGCCTGCGTTTAACACCTTCCAGCCCTGAACAGCTGAGTGTGCACCAACAGCGGCAGGCATTCCACACGAGTTATAGCTCACATTTTCTACAGCCTGTTCCATGCCCCGTCTGGCCTCTTCCTCCTGATGTTCTGGGTTATGTTCTGACGCTTTTAAGAAATCAGGTTTACTTAGTTGTAGCCAAAGTGGCTGACATCCTACAGGTTTTGAGTTTATAGTTTATAGTTGAATTTATAGTTTAACGGCCTACTAATAATTTGGGTTGTTCAAACACACTCAACTGCACCAGCACCAAAATATAATCATCAAAGCTGAGGACAATTCGCTCAGAAGTCTGCGTCGCTATTTGGCTTCCAATCCTTCAGGCGGCAGCTTTTTAAAGGCACTATAACACATTGAACAAGTTACCATATGCCAGCCATTTCTCCAGTTCAGGGTGACAGTGACTTTGTCATAATGAACTTTACTATAAACCGTGCAGTAAAATCACTGGGGTTCCAGGTGTGCAGTTTGCTCTCCATCAAACCCGAGATTTTAAAGAAACGAGACAAAAAGCTGCAGTTGTTGATCTGTTAAAAGTGCAAACAAGTCAAAATAAAACCCATGTTATGTGATACTTTATCTTTTCTAGCCCATTTGAGGCAAACACCAAATACTCACTTTTAAGGGTTCTTCAGTGTAAGTCAACCCTACAAATACTAATTTGGGAACCCCCCCCTCATAAACACAAGTACAAATCTGGGCCAGTCCTATGACCATCATCCACCTCACCACCACTAAGGTGAGACAGGGATGAGATCCAGAACCCCGCTTGCAATACTGTACCTTATGCAAATATAAATATGCCTCATTCATGAATATCTACCAAAAATATAGATTAACACACCTGTTTTACACATTTCACAGGACTGGCGTCATAATAATACAAGAGATGAATTTTTTTTAATTAAATCCAGAGTGGCAGGAGTGGTGACTTTATAATAAATCTTTAATCTGGAATCACATAAACATTGGCTTCAAACAGAATGACATCAGATTCAGAACCTGGGTGCTGGGAGGAGGTCAGCTGACAGCCAGCATCCGGCTGGAATAGCAAGAAAAGCAGAAGGTGTGGAGGCACGTAAAGGGTAAAGGTGACTTGTGAAGGAATGCCATTAAGCCTGCCTGACAGAGGGAATTACAGCTCTCTGTGGGGGTGATTAAACCAAGGAGTCATATGATCAGTTATTAAAAAGTCAACCTTTTGTTTGAGCTGAGAATTTCCAGTCAGTCATCTCATTCCAAGGAGCACCTGCAAGCCAGGCACCCACTTCACTGGACATATATCTCTCCCACCCAGCCCCAACAATGCATGCAAATCTACTAATATATACAGCAAATGTATTTGGGACTAAATCAACCAATAAATACATAAATAAATTAAGGCCTCATCATCTTCTTCCACAGCGTCTGCTTCGAACACAGATCCAGTGTGTAAATACTGCCCCAAGCAAAGAATCTCTCAGTCACGCACCAAAAATAGAATTAACCCAAACTATAACCTGCCCTGCCCATGAGTGCTGCATTAGCACACAGAGGGTGAACCCCATCATAAGGTAGTGAATCATAACCTGTGTGGGCTTGGTATTAACTCAGTCACCATCAGGAATTGTGGGGACACGGGAACTATAGGGATGCTCTACTCTCACAGTAACTAAGGCATGTGATCTTCCTGGTACAATGTGAACCATTAATCACTATTTAACAAGCAATAGATCATAAGCTTTCATTCTTAAAAATAAACTGTAGTTTTAAGCTGTATGGAATCTGTATAACGGAAAGAGAAAATAAACCTCAGTCTGTGATGGGCGTCCATGCACGTCCGTAGAGTTAAAAAGGCCAAAGAAAAGGCCAAGAAAGAAAACCAGTGCTCATTTGTTACACCGTTTACATTTTGTTAGGGGTAAAGTGCTACTTCTCATCCAAATCAGAAGTAAATGCACTGAATTTCCACCAGATGGTAGCAATGAGGCATCTTCTGGGCAAAGTTCTGGAGGAAAGTCCGGAATGTTATAAACTTCAGGGTAAAAGCACTCATTCCAGGTCACAGCTCTGCAGGTCGCCACCAAATTCTCACATAGTGCTAAATACAAGCCTGTGCTGGTCTGCTGCAGGACAGAAGGGATTAACAGATCATTTGTGAAATGTCCAACTAAAAAAAAAAAATGGGGGCGGGGTATGAAAGTAGTGCCCAAAATCAGGTTAATAGGAAGATACCGAAACACACACAGGTGATGAAATGCCCTGCAGGGTAAGTGCTGAAGGTGTGAATCTTGAACTCTCAGTGGCCCGTGTGTGTGTGTGTGTGTGTGAACGCCCGTGTATTCAGCAGCTACATCAGTCTACAGCAGGGCTCCTTTGTGGCAGCAGCGTCCTCTTCTGGGGCTCTCAGCTTCAGCAGCGGTGGGTCTCCACTGGCAGGTGTAAAGTAGACTGCCCCCTCCTGGGGGGTGCTGGATACAACATGCTGTGTCGGCAGAGCAGGAGCGAATCCCTCTTCTGCCGGCAGGGGTGGCACTGGGGAAGGGGCCATAGGTGGGGGCGGGGCCGGCTGTTTGTGGAGCTTGGCAGCGACACGCTGGCGTTTGAGCTCAGCCAGTGTATGGTGGGCTTTCTCCCGCGTCATGCTGTCAGCTTCACCCCCCCCCGCGGCCAGCTGGTAGGAGGCGCTACGCTCCATGCGGCTGCCCTCTTGAAGCTCCCCCGGCAACGAGACAGAGGACAGGGGCGTCGCTCCATTACCCAGCGGTTCCCTCTTCCTCTCCCCAGCCTCCTCATCCTCAGCATTCAGCACCATTGGAGCCTGAAAATGGACAGGTTAAATTGCAGTCAAAGGATCTTAGGCAGACGTAATTTACATTACCTCAGCAAAAATGCATGCGGAAAAGTGAAGTATGAATTGTTCTTTAGGTATACTGACCTCGCCCTGGGATTTATTTGTACCCTAGTGACTAATATTTTCTTCCAAATATTTAAAAATATGGCAAAGCAGTCAGATACCTGCATGGATTCCTTGTATTCAGTGCAACAGGACCTGGTGCAGATTTAGGGGTTTACTAATATATTATTATTATTAATAATATTATTATTAATAACAATATAATTATAATATTATTATTATTAATAAATTAATAATATTATTATTATTATTATTATTATTATTATTAATAATAATAATAATAATAATAATAATAATAATAATAATAATAATAATAATCATCATCATCATCATCACTATGTTGATCCCTGTGGGGAAATTGTCTTTACGCCTCCCTCAACTTGCTCTTTGTAGAGTAAGTTGTCCACAAAGGGCAGCCACCCGTAGCGGCGCCCAGGGAGCTGGGGGTTAAGGGTCTTGCTCAAGGACCCACAGACATGTTGAGGCTGGGTTTGAACCAGCGACCTTCAGGCTTAGTTCAGAGCCACACGCTTCCCAGTATGCAGAAGTGCAGTGTCGCACCTGCTGAAAATACCTCCGGCTTAGAGTTAAAATTGAACAGTTTTTCATGCTTTTAATTTTTAAAACATTCTGGAAATCATCTCCCGACCTCTGGTAACCCTTGCCGTAGCGGCTCGTCTGTTGGACCACTGAAGGGGGTACATCAATCCAATGTGTTTGTTCAAGGAATCAAGGATTGAGTCGGTGTTAATGAGGACCCACCAGGGCGAGGTGCTGGTCCAGCTCAGCGTCCGTCTGCCTGTCCTCGTCATCGTCCGGGGGCTCTGCCTCCCGCCCACGCTCCTGCCATACCACTGCCTCTTTGTGGTGCTCGCGGCGGTACAGGCTGGAGCGCTCGTTCACGCTGGTCCGTCGCACCACCTTCCTGTGTATTCAGGGGAGGAGGGAAGTCAGCTGTGTAGCAGTCAAGGCACAAGGGAAGCCAATGCAGACCCCTGCCCCCCCCCACCTCACCCTCTGCTGCCCGCGCTGGAGGCCCTCCTCTGCAGCGTGCCTTTGCGCCGGTCCTGGCTCTTCATGATGGCATCATGCTTGTGCTTCAGATCCAGCAGCTTGGCCCTTACCTCCTCATCTGCACAGACATCTGCACATCGTGGGGACCAGAACGTCAAGAAAAGCCAGCTGTGACGACCAGCCTAGACACATGATTCTACACGACCTAAAATGTAGCGTGGGACCGAGAATCAGAGAACAAGCCGCATGTTCAGCTCCCAGCAGCCCCACTGATGCACATAAATGCGACATAATTAAAGCAACAACACACACAGTATCGCCAGGACCAGCAGTGTATACAGGGGCACTGGACCCAGCTGAAAGCGGTGTGGCCCTGTCCACTGTCACATATTCAAAACAATACCACTCACTAATGATATGGTTGCCCCGCTCTATGAATTATGTTTTCCATGAAATCCTTAAATTGTCCCTGCTAAGTACAGCTTGTATTGTTGCCAGATGTTTCAATAAAGTCTTCAGTGAAACTAAACAATAATAAACCAGCATGTCACACATTTTTTATAAAGTCATTGATCCAAAGGGTCTGCGTCGCAGAGCCCCACGTCAGACTCTCGAGGGTCTCTGTCTCACCCAGAGGCGTCTCCTCCAGGACGGACTTGGCATGGAGGTCAGCTCCATGAGCCACCAGCAGTTCCACCATCTGCATCTGGAAAAGGGAAATGAGGATGATCACTTCAGGCCCTGCAGCAAAGGGGGAGGGCCAGCGCAGGTTGGGTGCCGACCACAGGTCAGGCAGAGAGTGGTTATGACCCCCATGAGCCCCCTAGATATCCTGGAGCAGGAAGCCTGTTACTTTTTAGATACAAGAGGGCCGACGGTTCGCTTTTCGATTATTTACAATTCTACCCAAAATACCTTAACCGTTTAATCCATTGACACTCACAATGCCATTGTCTTATAAAATGAACTTGAGACTGGTCACATCCCACACAGAGCATGTTGTACGAGGAATATTATGTAGAACTGCCTCTGAAAGTTTGTTTTACCCTGATCACAGTTGGTTTGGCAAACTGAGGTCTGGCTGAAGACATATTAGAATCAGGTCCACAAACCAGTTTAAGAACAATTATTATCCCTCTGCAATTCTACCAGTCAAAACAGAGCAATAACACTACAACCGTTTCCTTTACTGGATACTTTGCACATTGTATTTTTTTATTTCAGCATGCCTTCTGTGTATTTTCTACTTAAATAGAATATGAACTGCTACATTACCTAGTCATGTTACTGCTTTGTGAGTGTTGTCTATTCCTGTTGGAGGCTTTATGTTATTGACTGGATAATTTGAATAAGAATTAATACCTTTTCTTATCCTTGTATACTGATACACAAAAAGCAAATAGAATCTTGTTCCCTGTGACTGTGCTCTGCCACATGGACCTGCAGTACCCACATGTCCCCAGCAGGCGGCGGCGTGCAGCGGTGTCCAGCCATCACAATCCTTCTCGCCCACTGGTGCCTTCTGCTCTAGCAGGAGTTCCGCCACAGACTGCCATCCATTTGCAGCGGCGATGTGCATCTGAGGTGTGTGTGTGGGAAAAATTAGTTCCATGACAAACCATCATGCAAGCGTTAATTTAATAGTAGAGCTGCTAGGTAAGAAGTCGTCACAACAACATCCAATTTACAAATTTACGCTTGTAAATGAATTGTACTTCAAAACCTTGATGCCCACTGCCCATCATAACGATTGCTGGGAGAGGTTTGTCCTACACGGCTGACCCAGTCCGCCTCACCAGCGTAGTGCCGTTGTCGTCCTTGGCTCCGAGTTCCATCCCACTCAGGACCAGGTCCCTCACGTCTCCCAGCATCTCCATCTCCTTCGCCGCGCGACACTCGTCGATGCGCTCCTGCGTTATGCCTGCGTGAAGACATGAAGTTTGGGGAGGGTGTGATGCCACTTGCACTCACTCAAGACAGATGGACAGCCCCAAAACAGACAGAACTGGGACAATCACCCTGCTCAGCCATAACCGTTTCAATAAGCTCCAGCGTGGCCTCATCCTCGCACAGGTCATAGGGCATGTTCCCGTCGGCGTTCACTGCCAGCAGGTCGGCGCCACTGAGCAGGGGCAGAGAGAAGATAAGTGCCATTGAGGTCCAAGCAGAACTTCACTTTAGTAAAGCAGGTTGTGTCTGAATGTGCACACACTTGTACAGGCCACCACGTTCCGCATGAGGGAGATTCACTCTTGGCCAGAGGACAGACAACACTGGGGTCTAGCTGCAGGACATACTTTGATGCAACCAGACATACTTTGATGCAACCACTTGAATGTCACTGTCTGTATGCGACTGAGCCACTGTGAGTTAAGGATAGAGTCCAGACTAAACTCCAAATTAATCTGTCCTCAAAAACTGGCTCTCTTTAGCTTTGGTACATTTATAGTCATATTCCAGATATACAGTCTGGACTTTCTAGTTTTAAAATTCCTTCTGGATTGTGTATTGTAAAACAGGGTGTTATAACTCACTCATAAAAACGCAACATATGATGACCACAGAGCTGATAAACTGCAGTTACTGTTTACAAGAATTCTACACATGCTTGACCTGCCAAAGTGTCACTGGAGTTTGCCAAAAAAAAAAGGGGGCCATGCTTCAAATTCAACATGCCCCCTCGGAAACTCACGACTGCACGAGGAGCTGCACCAGTCGCGTGTGACCACAGGTGCTGGCGGCATGCAGGGGGGTCCAGAGTTCACTGTCGCAGGCATTGACGCTGGCGCCCGCCTCCAGCAGGCAGCGGACCAGCTCCTCGAAGTCGTCGATGCAGCACTAAGGGACAACAAGCAAAGCCGTTATCCCCGCTGGCCACATACAGGTACACATGGCACACAACTTCCAGCATACGTCAGTCACACTAACTCAGCGGTGGCCAATCTTATCCGCAAAGGGCCGGTGTGTGTGCAGGTTTTTGGGATAACCTGTAGGTCAGCTGTTCAAACCCAGGTGTGACGACTCTTCAGCCAATCAGTCCTCTAATTACTAATCTAATCAGGGAGCTGCAGCAAAAACCCGCAACACACAGTGGCCCTTTGCAGATAAGATCGGCCACCCCTGTTTTAACTGGATCAGTTAATTAGGTGTGTAACGGCACAAAATTCTTGCTTCAGGCAAACCGATTGTGTCTGACTGTAACCAGTATTAGCTGAAACAAACTCACAGCCAGAACTAGTATGTTTCCCCTGTTGAACATCTATTGTGAATGTAGGTTCCAACCCTGTCAATAATGTATTAATTCGTCTCATCTTGTGTACTGAGCCGAAAATGTGCCGAATGGTGTACGACAAATGTGTGCACTATTACAGCCCTACCAGCCAGTGTTCATGTTCATTAACACTTTAACCCTCGACATACATTTCTGATAGCAACTGCAGGAACATATTACTGAAGGACATTATAAAGTTCACGTCATAAACAGTCTGGCATCAGCACTTTTATGCACTGTACAGAGTGCATAGAACCCAGGTCTGCTTTTCTGAGTCACGTCATTAACGAAGCACAAAGTTTTTGTTTATAAGGCAAGAAACCCCCCCCCAGTGAACCACACTCCACAGCTGCGAGGCATGATGCCCTGAGCCCCCCCTTTCTCAAAACATGCTCACAGAAACAAAGATTACATCTGTTCTGACGAGGCCCGGCCAGATCACACCCTCATTTGCATGTCACCTCTATGGATTTGCTAAGTAAACCTTCTGTGTTCTTTCTGCAGGGCAGGGGGCTGGGCAGATGCTGAGATCCACCTCTCACACGAGTCACTGTGGCAGACACTGCCAGGTCTGTAGCGGCTTTCGTTTCCATTCGCCGGCACAGAACACTCAGAGCCGGCCACCAAAGGGATACACGTCACATACATCTGACATTCACAAAAAAGAAGAACGAGTGTGTGCTGTGGGCGGTACCTGGTGCAAGGCTGTGAGGCCGTCCTCATTGAACAGGTCTGGGCTCACGCCACTACTAAGCAGTTCCTTGACTGAGAAGAGAGGAAGACATTCATCTCACTACGATCCCATCAGCAGTGTTAAAAAAACAGGTTATACCAAAATACTCCGCTGGTCCTGGATGGCGTGAGGGTCCCCATCACACTCATTCCTGCTTCCTAAACCCTCACTCTACACGTTGGCGTGTACACATTCATCTCAAACTTTCTACAGTACTAGAACCTAGTAAAGTTTAACACTGCATGAGCAGGCCCTCCATGTATTTGTCTGCGTGTCAAACTTGTATCCCTTTACATTGTACATTTCATTTGTTTTGAAGGATTCATGACATGATATCTGTTTTGCTTTTTTTTTCCCAAAATGATGAATGTTTTTTTGAGAAAACAGCATCAGCCAGTCCCTGGAACAATTGGAGGGTTAAGGGCCTTGTTCAGGGGCCCAACGGTGGAATTAATTTGCTGACCCTGGGATAGGAACCAGCAACCATCTGATCAGAACGACAGCATCTTAACCTACTGATCCACACACCATATATATTTAACTTAATATGTGGACGTGCATGTTCATCTGAGTAAAATTGCCTACCCCCAGCCTCTGGTCAGGGGATGGCCCAAACTCACCCTCCTCCAGGTCATTACGAGCAGCAGCCTCCAGCAGCGTGATGTTACTGGGGAAGGTGACCCTGCGGCTGTGGGCCTGCTGTCCCGCCTTGGTTCCTGCGTCACTGTGGGTGACCTTCTCCATCTGCGCCCAGCCCTTCAGCTGCTGGGCGCGCCGCTTCTGTGCGTGCTTGAGTCGCTCGCCGGCCGTCAGTCGGCCGACTGCCGGCATCTCCGCCAGGAGCTCCGCGTGCTCGGCCATGCTGGCTGCGTGCGGCCCCCCCCTCACAGTCTCGTCACCCAGTCTTCACCCTGGTCGGGATCGCTTATACAGCCTCCCCCTGTAAGACACCTGGCTATTCAGGTGCCAGGTGTGGATGCAAGCACTCCCAGCAGGCCTGGATGCTGAACTGGACACCCAGTGACCAAGGTTGGGATAAGACTTCCAAAAAGTCAGTCACATGAAACGGAACCTGTATACCCCTTAAACAAACCTCATTCAGTTAGTGACGAACAGGCCAACTCATCCTATACCCAAAGTCTATATGAGGAACTCTCCCCGCTGTCCTGGCCCATGGATCGAGTCACTCCAAACCAACCTCAGGGCCCACCAACACTCCTTCAGGTCACTAATTCCATGACTGTGCTATCAAGGCCAGGGTTTCGCAGCACTCAAGACCAGAGAGGGCACCAGTCTCCTTGACTGAGAAATTGACAGAGAATGAGATTCTCCTGGAAGGACCATACTGCAGTGCTACTGGGTAAGAATTTGGGAATGAGTTGGTCACAGACCTGATCTATACGAGGACTATACTCTGCAGCTAATCCAGCACAATATCATCCCTGTTCAGTCATTATATTTATTTGTAAATGGGGGCATTAAATATCTGCAAAATATCTGTTGGATGAGAAGGACTGGGTCAGTTGACCGATATCTGTTCCTAACCCCCTTGACAGACCACAGGCAATACTGGGTGCAGCACTGTCATCAAAACACATATCTATTTTCAAGGTCAAAAAGCAGAGCTTTCCTGGAAGGGACGCTGGCTGGGATACTTCTGGGCCAAGGCTGGTCCTGAAGGGAGCAGAGAAGGGAAACAGTTCAGTTGAATCCCACTGCTAGCCTCTTCTTCTCTTGCAGGAATTAATATTACTCTACAATAACAAATCTGCCTTGAATAAAAAAAATAATGCTAGACATGAACTCAATTATTTTGCTTCAGTTTGTGAAGGGAGGTCTTTGCACAGAACACTTCATATTGATGTAACCCATAAAGTACAATCCCCCAGCAACCAACAATGGTTATGACGTCTCATCAGTTTGACCAGCCATGCAAGTAGCACTGGGGTTCTCAGAGAATCAGACGTTCCTCACGTACACATTTGAAAGGCGATGAAAAGTAAAGCCGTTAAGCATCCACAGACCTTGCCACCCGACTAAGACACGGGATGTACCCAGTGAAACATCACTGGAATTCATATCTTCCCCAGAAAAAAAATCCACAACTTGATATGAGATGCAGGCTCTTTGTGGACCCCAAGTCTCAACCCCCCAACTCCAGCATGCTCCTCGGGAATGGGGGAAACAAGAGATGGGCAGATCTCATTAATGATTGACACCCCTGGCAGTCATGCCAAATGCCCAGCCGATGCCAATCTGACGGACTGAACAAAACTGGACAGGTGACCGGCGATCGCTGAAGAGTGGAGCATGGGGTGGGGAGACATTTTTCGGTGGGAATTTATGTCCTTGGCTCCAAAAATTGGACCCCAGCTCACCTCCAAGGAGTGTGACTGGGCCAATCTGCTAAGCCACCCCCTTCCAGGCAATTCATCCATTATTCAGCCACCGTGCGGGAAGAGAAGCAGGGTTAGCTAGATGAAGCTGAACGGAAATACCTCAGACTGCTGCCCGTGGGCGGTGGGATGGGGGGGGCGCAGCCCCCAATTCACTCAGCCGTAAACAGAAATATCACCTGCAGAAGCCCTTTCACTCACACTCATTGAGTGGCAACGGGTTACTTCTGCTTAGCAGTGCACATTAAAAAGTGAGCGAAGAGTGAACATTTAATGGCAGTTGAAACTACTCTGCAAAGAATAACAACTTTGATGAATGAGCTAAATTTCATAAATAAACAGCAGCTTTGGCTTAGAAAAAAACATTAGAAAAATTCTCCTGGAAGGACCATGGTGAACCGGCCATTTAAGAAATGCTTCCCTGCCGGACGCCACTACCACCATTAGAGGGAGCCACAGAGAAACCTTTGATCCCTGTGAGTATGTGGGGACGGCTGGCCGTCCTCAGCTAAAGAATTTCTTTCCATTGTGGTGGTGCTCGTGCACCTGAGAGAGGAGTACAAAGCGCCGAGCCCATCTGCAGCGGAAGCGTCTCATTCTAAGCTTCCTGATCAAGCCTGGAAGATCACGGGAATGCCCATACTGCCTTAGCAGACTGATGTAGTGGCACATTATCTTTTCACAGGTCGAAACCCTTGGCCAAAGCAGTTAGCACTTAGCGGTTAGTCATTGCATGATTGCAGCAGCATGACAGCTTTTGTTACCGTCAACACGAAATGGGGCATTAACACAAACCGGAAAATGTTCGCAAATCCTTTGTGGGGGGGGGGGGGGAGGACAAGGGAGACTGTGCCACACCTTGACTATGGAGGCGGCTGGCATGTACATATAAAGAATGCCTTTCAACACATCATGAGCTAGTATGCTATTTTTTTTTTAAACTACACACAGCATTAGAGGTCTATGCTTTCCAATGGACAGGAAGAGCAAGATACACATCCAGCAGCTGCTTCCTCTCCCTTGTAGAAAAGGAATGGAAGCCATTCAGGGGGAGATCAGGAGGCAATGCTCTGCAAAACCGGATAGAGCCGCGAGCCAGGAGATTTGGGAGGAACCTGCACTCGAATAGACCTTAGTTATTAGCCGCGAGTTGCTGTCACTGACAGCAATCTCAGCAAAGCTGAGTTTCAAGGGCTGTTATGGCAACCTGCTGCAGGTCAGGATACCCTGGCTGGCACGGTACAGTAAGGGAGCAGCCCACACCCTACATGCGCTCCTTCTCTTGGAGAAACTGGAAACCTGGCAGTTAGTGTGGTCTGTCCACCACCTGACCTGGAACAAAAAGCCACCGTACCCTCAACTTCGTACAAACAAATGTGTCTTTAAGGGAAGAACTGTTGCCCGGATCACCTCTAAAGTTACAACCACTGATCCTGAGGAACCAGGAGAAATCTGGCGACATCACTGTACTGGTAGCCTAAGGGCACCTGCCCATTCCCAGCTCATATGCCCTGCAGACACATCAGTGTATTACACCAGGCCTGCTGCATTCCTAGATACAGCTCTCCTTGGATTTACATGGCCACATCACAAGCTACTCTTTCGCAGATCATTCCCTAACATAGTACCCAAACCTTAACTTGGCATCCAGACTGTTTTTATGGTGCACATCATCACCAACCTTATTGAAGGTGCGAAAGTGCAAAGTGCAATCTTGCATATATAAACTCAAACTCTATACGACCATGAGAGTGGGTGTGGTTTTTTTGAGCTATGGGGGACATATTTTACATACGGAATGGGAGGGGGGGGACAGAACCACCACCATCGCTTTCAGACCCACACTGTGTAGGCCGAGATGATTGTACAGCTGCTCACGCATTAAACACGTGCCAATCAAACAATGATTCCTTTGAGCGTTCAATGACTGCCACCCAGCTCCAAGAGAACATAGTGTGATGAAAAGGATGGCTTTCATTTTTGAAGCAGTTAAAAGGATTTGCTGCTGAAAGTGGGTTGCAAGCATTAGATCTTAAAACATTTTTACTTTGATTCCTAGATGGCCCTTGACCACTCCAAATAACTCTAAATAACCCATACAGTTTAGGACCATATGAAGCCATTATTTCATGGTGACGCCGTCACCCTGCCTCGTACTCACACACACATGACAGCAGTGTAGCAATTTCTGCTAAAACCAGTAGCATCCAGGTGTTGTTATATGAATAAATAAGCCAGAAGGCAAACAAACAAAGGCTGCATTGTGAACAGGAATCCGAGGGCTTCCTGGTAAGGCCGAAGAGAAAGGTCAGAGCAGAGTGCACAATATGACACATACATCCTGGGGGGGCACCAAAGCATTTTACATTATAGTCATATATAAATTACAATAACACCTCAAATACCAAATACACACACACTCAAACATACGAAGTTCAGTGGAGCGAATTCTCCCTCCACCATAAACCCTCCCTATAAAAATTACACAAGCATTCACCTTGGATTGCATCATTCCAAAGACCAATCCCATAATAAATTAGGATGGGAAAACCACCCAGCATACTTCAGGACAAAGATGAAGTGCTTGAGTAGGGTTCCTCAAGCCTGGAGGCCTGACGCAATAGAGATGAAGCCACCACAAATTAATGCTTGGCCTGCTGCCCCAAACAGTTAATTACCAATAGTTAAGAGTTTAGTAATAATGAATAAATTCAAATTAGGCCTAAATTCTAAAAATTCAGGCTGGGGAGAAGTTTAACTACTAACTTTGTCACTTTCCAGGCTTGCTGTATATTGCTTTCAATTGTACTCCATCATTCAGGTAGGCAGAGTTGTTTAAATTTGAGATTTTACAAGTTCTGAGTAAATAAGGAGCCTCTGTCTCCATGTCTCCTGACCCGAGGAGACCACATAGAGTAGCCGTACCAACTTGACTACACCTGCCACCTCATTCACTAGTCCATGAGGGTGACCCAAGTGCAGTAGGGCACCTCACACCTGGAACACAGCCATGCTTAAAGCACTAATGAAAATGCCTGCCCTGCCTTTTCTTATTGGGTCTCAGTCTAGCCTCTTTCTAATGTCGGAACCGTCCAGCATCCCTGCACTCATGGCTATTATGAATCACTAACCATTAAACTCCTACACAAAATTGTTCTCACCACTGAATGATAAGATGTTACAACACACTACAGAGTAAAGTCTGAAGGCATCTGGAGAAAGATAGAGACTTTAGTACTATCTATATAAACAAAAATATGCTGACCCATGTGGACATGGGATACATCAGTTTAAAATAAACAGGTTTTATTTAATAGAGTGGCCTGTACTACGAAGCGGGGTTACTGGCTTATCGGGGTAACTTGTCGGATTTAAGGTACCGCAGCTTAAATGGACTTCATATTCGTTCACTTACAATTCGCTCAGACTACCTTAAATACGACAAGTTACTCCAATAAGCCAGTAACCCCGCTTCGTAGTGCAGGCCACTGGTCATCTGTCTCTTACACACACAGACTTCTTTGAAGGCAAACAGGCCCACAAGCTCAGCATGAATAACAGTACGGTCTTCACACTTAACTGTGGCACGTAGCACAAAGGAATCCCAACACACCATAGGCAAACTGAATGTGCTCCATCCAGTATGCCCTGTCTATTGCTCCACCTTCAGAAATTAGCTTGAAATTGAGTTCAGACCAGAAAGACCCAAACAGTTTCTGGTCCCACCCAAAGGAACAAATTACAACTGTGGACCAGAAGACGAAGGAAGGTTCTCCGTAAATAGATTTTTTTGTTTATTTTTATTTAAACTATGGGGGAGGTAAAAAGGAAACTGTCTGTTTCACTGGACTGGGAGGCAGTTCCTGATCTATACCCACACAGTAGTGAGCAAAAAGAAATCCTCCAGAAAGTCAAATTATTTATAACCCAATTCACCCCCTTGTTCACAGGGGATAGCACTGACTGAATTTCACAGAGTGGGTGGCCAGAGCAACACAGCTAGCCTCAGGGTCATCTCCACTCATGATCTACACCCAGTGGAGGGCTGTGTAGGAGAACACCGGAATTTCCCTTAATTCATGGGATTAATAAAGTTCATCTTATCTTAAAAATTATCTCCAAAATTATTCTAAGGGCAATTCCATACAAAGTTACATTCAAAATGTGGATAAAATGCTATGCATTTCTAACATGCAAGTTAATATGCAATTTATTGAGGATTTGTCTATATTCAACCCAAAAAACTCCAAGAAATTATGTGCAAAGCGACTCATTGAAACTAAGCTTGCCCGTGCTCTGAGGCATTTTTTAAATTTTGTTTGCAATTATGAGTCTAAATGTCACATCCATAACACTGGAATCGCTCAAGAGCTTATTCTCTAGTAGAAAACGCACAAAATGACAAAGAAGAGCTGGAAACTTTTTAAAGCTTCTATTCAGATTTTAATTTAACAGAATTTAATATGCAAGACGTAGTAAAAAAAATTGCTAAGTGCAGGTGTTTTAGATTCATGGAACTGTTTGCACAAAAGGCCACATTAACATTTAAAACACTTGTACTGCAATAGCCCATGTTCATACAAGGAGATGGAGACACAGCTTTGATCAACGGATACTGAAAGACAAGGGGGAGGCGGCCAAACAGACACACACACAAGCAATTCTGAATCAACAGTGTTGCGCAACACAGGTTTGCCACAACTCCCAGTGGTATAATCCCCCCCACAAAGTCCCCATCCAACCCCCAAGAATTAATGTGATTAACACACAGAGCTGCAGTAGTGTTCCAGCTGAAAATGGGTGCGCTGCCTAATCTCGGTCAGGTGCACGGCTGGTTTGGAACTATATTTGCCCAGTAAATGGGAGACGTACAGAAGGGTACGAGAACTGAAGAAGGGAATGAAAAACAAAGAGAAAAAGGAAAATGAGAGAGAGAGAGAGAGAGAGAGAGAGAGAGAAAAGGAAGCCAGAACATCCATCCATCTTCCTACCACTCATACAATTCAGGGTCATGGAGTCTGGAGCTTATCTAAGGAAGCATACGGGCATAAGGCAAGGGAACAAGCAAAGCTGAGAACTTAAACATCCAAGGACACCGATGCAAATGCACTGTTTATTTTAAGAATGGTGCAACAGCCAAGAAATACTTCAGTCTTAAGGAAAGCATGAATCCAGCCCATCCTGGGTAGGGCAGAGGAGAGGTCCCATACTGGGACATACCTCTCTATGTTCAGACAACACTAAACCCCATTTAAGAGTCAGACTGAGTCTAAGCAGCTGTCCCACTGGTACCATCCACACAGAAACCCTTGTGCACGCGTCCCACAAACAGCACAAATTGCCAAACTCTCTCCACACCTCACATAACCTGATCCCATCCATTGCAAGAATACAGCACTGCTGGTGAGAAGCTTATACCAGTAAGATCGAAAGAGTCATGAGTGACAGACAACACACAGAAAGACAGAAAAAAATGCATCCACAAACAGGAAATCAACAAAAAAAATTAAATACAGTCAAAGAAGCAATGGTACATAAGAATCTAGTACATGAATTAGGCACACAGAATCCTGGGAGCAGGTGATCAATGTTAACACACTGAAGAACTTACTTCACAATCCCAATATGTATTTTTTAAAGTATTCGTGTTATGTTTGAGAGAGTCATCAAGGTTTAGTTAGTTATTCTTAGACAGTCAGATCGTCGTAATGCGCAATGACAGAAGGCATGTGTCGCTTTGACCTCGGATATTTTCAAACGCCCCCAAGATTCAACCTCTGCCCTTTACCTGGGTCTCACAGATCAGTGTGCACAAGAACATTCTTTCGAAGAACGAACATTATATTACACAGGAAATAAGAATCACCTGTATGAACCGGCACAGCACGAACACAATCCCGCGATCACACCAGGTTATTTATTAGAAATCTTTACGATCACCCGGTGATAACGGGACTACGGTTCATTTGCTCAGTCCGGCTGAAACCATTTTGTCTCGTTATGCCGAAACGTGGTGGCGCGGCACTATCCCAGTACACCCCATCAGTACACAACATCATTTTAAACGGGGGGCAGCAAACATAACACAAAATATCTAACAAACATTTTCACGAAATTGATCAACTGAATCCGAGTGCGTTTATCCCAGCGTTATGCAACCAAAAACGTCTCGACTGTCCACCTGTTGCCAGCTTCCCATCTCCAACGTCTTTCCCTAACCCGGACCGTTTCTCACCGGTTAGTCCGAGGCACAAAACCCTGCCTTACCCAGGGCTGGCCGGTCCGACAAAACTTATACTAGGACGCAAAGTTTCACATTCAGGAACCAGTCCGCAGAGCACCCAGCGGGTCCCTGCCATCAAACGCGTACCGTTCAACGTGTCCTTAACCCCGAATTAACTGCTAATTAGCTAGCAGGCTAACGAACCCACCCTTGGCAAACTCTTCACACACAACGCGGCTGGCGAGACAACTTGTAAAACAAGTGCGTAAAGAAAAATATATAGGTATAAAATGGTCAGAGTTACCTCGACTAGCTGCTTAACCATGAGAGCAGCGCAAAACGCCACTCGTTTCCGCGTCTGCCCTCTGCTCTCCGACTGCATAAATTCCCAATCAGCTGCTCTGTCCCCTCGCGCTGCCCCCCGGAGGGGAAAAGCTTCTCCATGACAACCTGGACACTTCTAACGTCATCAAACAGCGACCCACTAGGTGGCGACAAAATCTAGGAATTAGCTTTGGTCCCAATTCAGTTTTCAGCTTTCAGGCTCTTAAGATATTGCTGCCAAATTGTATATGTATTGGACTCAAATCGGTTGCCTACTGGCTGACATGTTGCTGCCTAGATATCAGATTTCTATTCATGAAACAATAAAAATATTATATGTAATTTAATTTAATTAATCTTAAAGTATATGAATTAGAAGTAGGATCATCAGGTTTTACTGTTTGCGTGACAGTTCATTCTGGTTTCTCTTGTATTTTAACGCAGTTTCATAAGACTCGGAATGGCTCAATCTTCCTGTGTTTAAACTGTCTAATAATAGTCTTGAGGTCTGTAAAAAGATTAAATATCATGGTCACTTCATTACAGATGACATGAGTGATGATGATGATGATGATGATGATGATGATGATGATGATGATGACATATACAGACAATGTTGTACGTTATATGCAC
>JAODUD010000001.1:21057069-21071068 GCA_026784285.1 Stomatorhinus walkeri | reverse complement strand
TGATGATGATGATGATGATGATGATGATGATGATGATGATGATGACATATACAGACAATGTTGTACGTTATATGCACAGGCACACACCATGCCATGTAAGTTTGGCTTTTGTTCTACTAATGTTAAAGTGGCATTGTTTAAAGCATACTACACACCACTATACACTGTGCAATTGAGATCATCTTACAAAAAAAATCTAGCATGCAGAACTTACAAGCTGCATATAATGATGTGATGAGAATCCTCCCAGAGGAGGGAGTGCCAGTCAGATGTTTGTAGATGTATGTAATGTTTGGATCAATCTACAAACAGTATTATTTTAGCACTATCAAATCCCAGTGTGAGTTGTTACTGTTATTCATCCAGACTGAGGGTGTATTGGTTGAGATGTTTGTATGTAGTTTGATTTTCTTTATATGTGCTTTGATATTTATCTGTCCTATTTTATGTGTGTATCTATGGACCTGAGTCTGTTAATAAAAGTGATTGATTGATTGATATTTATGTACTAAAATCATTAAGTATCTTCTTGTCTCTTGGTGAGATAAAGTATCATAATAGAGAAATAAAACAGATCTTGTATATTAGAGTGGTGGTATGTAACTTAAGATATGAGTCTGGGTAGGGTGACGATAAAAGATTAATGTATCTCAAGAGATAACTCAGTCACTAGCATGTGTTGTATAATGACTATTGACAGCTGATTCGTGTCTCAGAACAAGTTTCACCTATAGTCCACTTCACAGATGAGCTTAAGTGACATTCATTTTGTTATTATATAGGTTCATTGTCTATTAAGTAGACTATACAGACTTACATAGTAAGTTTGAACAACCTACTTACATAAGCCTACTGTTTGCACAGATATTTAGAGACCCTCATTAGCCTACCTGCATGTCTTATGACTGTGGGAGGGAACCCAAGCAAACATGAGGAGAACATGCAAACTTCATACCTCAAGCAGGGGCAGGATTTGAACCACAAAGCCTGGATGTGTGACATGCCAGTGCTGCCCAGTCAATTTATTCTCATTAACAGATAATCCCATTAGGAAGCGTATAGCAACGGGCACATAAATTGTTTCTGAGGTTTTCCTCATATGGCTCAGTTATTGTGGGATTGACCTGTGTGATCGTCTCAGACCCTAGCTGAGACCAAAAAATATATCATTATCATTCTCCAGCAACTAATTCAGTTTAAATTTGTTTTCTATGGAAGTGCGTCCATGTTTACTTAGTTTAATTAACATAATGTCTTAGCCCAACACTAAGCATACTAAATAGGCTAAATGAGGCTGCGTACTCACAGAGTAAAACTCACAGAGACTGGATCTTTAAACACACAGTGACACTGCAGTCTCCTGACTTTTCTGATAATAACAAATCTGTTGTCTGGAATTACTGGTATCTCATAGGCCAACTTACTAATATTTCTGAAGATTAGCATATATTAAATAAAAGGAGTAAAATCAGTCATTAACATTCTCTCACTGTTACTGCTTTCAAATACTCATCAGCGAGATTCTATCAATTAGAGCTCATTTTTATAAGCCAATTCATTCCAGGTAATGGGTGTCCTGAAAATGTCAGCCTCTTTGCTTTGAGTGAATCTTTTGCAGGGATCTGATGATGATCTAAACACGATCGACATGCCAGAGTCCCTTCAAGGTACTATGGTGACAAAGACAGGGTCTTCTTAACAGGACATAAGCTCTAGGTGAGTGGCTCAGCAATGCTTAAGGAATTAAAAGGAGCCAGAGCAGGATGCATTTGGAGAAGGTGATGTTTCCGTGCTGGTGTACAGGTAGTGTTCCTCTAACAGGAACTGTATCTTGTATCTTCCAGGACTGATCATTGTAAAAATCAGTCTTGGAACACTAAAAACCAGTTCTGGAGCATGGTTCAGATAAGGACCATAATTTATAGTTTTTTCCATTTAATGGTTAAACATTTGATATTACATTTTTGATATATTCTCATTATTAAAAGCTTCACGTAAAAGTCTCTGTAAAACAAATGTGCTTATTTCAACAGAAGCTTTACAAAGAAATACTTGGGTGATTAATGGAGAAGTGCCACTTGGCTGCTCATTTGTTAAGTTACAGCAGTTAACTACATATCAGGGTAATTATATCTGCTGTTATCTGAAGTCCTCTGAACTGGCTCATTGGCCTGTTACAGAACTACATCTTTGCAGACTTTATGGCCCATTGTGATCATGGCAAACTTTCCTTAATCACTGCCTTAAGATGATGACCGTTAAGTCTGACCATCAGGATCTCTTTCATGAATATTACTCACCAGTCCTGTTATAAATTACAATTAGCCCAGAAACACATCTTGAAATGTTATTTTCATTGTCTGGTTAAAAAATAATGATAGCCCAATTGGCCCAGGAATATTTACAGGAATAAGCAGCAATCCCACTCAAAGGATTGACTGCCTCTTGGAATTTCAAAGGCCTAGAAGCATAAAGAGTCAAACTCTTGCATCCATATTCCAATACCATGTGATATGTTATTGAGGTACTATTATTTTATTCTCGGTTATACATAAATGTACTTTGTTTCAAAGCAGTTATACCCAACAGCTCACATCATTTTTAGCATGGTGATTTCGGTAAATGTCACCATCAGCATCTCTTGCAACAGGTCATACCGTGTCTGATAGCTAAGGACGAAATGAGTGAGGAAATCGCCCATAAATGCTTTTACGTGCAAATCGTCAGTCGTTAACTTATTCATGTAAACTGACAACTTCGTGTTATTACACGCATGCTGTAGCCTGCGTGCGTGCGTAACACAACTGAGAACCTTGTCTATGGTCTACTTGACAGGACTATAAAATATTTTATGTCGTCTGTAGTAGGCATATCCAGTTTTTTGCGACACGAGTGTTACACGATTTAGATGGATCATGGATTTAAAGCCAATCAGAAGCATACGTCGGGGCCACGACGATGTGATTAGAAGTGAGATTCAGGTGAGGAGGTCAATGAAGCATTTAGACATTTTTGTCCCCCCCCTCTCCTGGGGATTTTTTTTCTCATTCTTCCTTAAACAAGTCGTAGTTTTGTTATTTTTGTGTGCTGTATGAAGCGTCGTGCAACACTTTTTTTAAACGGTAAGACCTGTCATGCAAAAAATATCCCGATGTTCTTGCAGTAATTCCCCGCCCGTCGCAATATTGGGGTAATTAAATCTTGCCACAGGTTCTTTTTAACTTAATATTAGTCAGTTTTTTAAAAATACGGATGGCTGATTAGCCTACGCAGGCCTATGTGTTTCTTACACAGTTAATTTCAGTATTAACCGTCCATCTTTAATAATGACCCCGATACGTCCTTAAAAAGAAAAGTCCTCGGTAACCCGTCTTCATAAATATCTAATCAGTAAACCCGGTATTCGCCTCTTCTGATGATGGCAGAGTGTCATCGGTATTTTATGTGTTCTGCCTATGGGGCAGGGAAGGTGGGGGTGGAGGTTTTCGGTCGCATTTTCCTGGCTTCTACTTGCATATAACCAGGCCGGTCCTGTCCGCCCTTTATATGATCAGGCACTTAGTGTTATTAATACGATCACGCATTTGCTTGCATTTGTCATTCCTTCGTTGGCCTCTCTACATTTGGTATTTACAAGCAAAAGAGTGCAGCTCCTGAACAAATAATCTTGATATTAATGTCTTTCTATATCCAGGCTCTTCTGATTTCCTTCAGTTTATCCTAATGAGTTTTTTAACCCAGGCCTACTACCTCTGCGTGCCGTCGCTGTAGGTCCAAATTACGCACAGGTCTGCACGTCTTTTGTTCATTTTATTCACAGATCATGCATGTTTCTGTCTAGTCCTTTGGAGGTGAGGAACTGGTCTATTGTTTCTTGATGTTTAGGTATGCTGCGCGCATAATGTGTGGGAACTGTCAGTGTTTGCCACTCAACGGCCGACGAACAAGACAATCAAGCGATCTGCAGGGTGTTGAATCGGCTATTGTATTACGCCGCATGTAAAACAACACCCCCGTGACGAGGCATCGACAGCTTCCACGGAGAACCACCTTAATCCATATTGTTTTCCCTGTCTTGCTGGGAAGTATGGGCACATGCATTAACACTATATTAATTGACACAAAGAAGTCTACACCCGTCGCCCCGAAACTTTCTCTCCCGCCCCTGGATGACGGTGCACATCGGCCTTTCGACGAAATCTCCCCCTTAAAACAAAACCGACCCGACAGGTAGCCTATTAATTCAGAACTCCGGCAGTAGTAGGTTTCGGTACCGTTTCGAAAGCCAATGACCAAACACTCCCAAACCAAACATTCATTTTTAAAGTGAGCTTATTGGTAATTTTTAAAAATCACTTGCTTTGACAATGAAAATTCTTAAACCTAAACTGTGTTATTTGCGTTTTTGTTATTACGTGACAAGGGAAACGAAATGCATAAGCTACATTACAATTTTATCGTACATCAAATGACTCGTATTTATATTTTAATTCGTCACTGACAAAATACGGAAGCTATGCTATCGATTACCATTAACTGTAAATTAATAATTGATGTTTAGTAATTTAATGACCTCTACGCATATTTCTAAATTACTGTCTTTGTTTACCATTCGCTTTAAACGCGCCACATTACAATTATCGCTGCAGTGTTACTTGTATCTCTACTGCAGCCAAAACCTAAATGTATCCCGTTTTGTTTTGGGACTTTTGTATATTACTGTAGTTTATTCTCTGCGCAATGTATATTGCTGGCCAAAACGTTGTTGATTGAATGTAAAATCACTCCCCATTTTATTTCACTATATTTCCCCCCAAGCTGCTAAATAAAATGAGGTAGGAGGTAACCCCCCACCCATTTTAGCATTCTTTGAGGAGAACCCCCACCCCCCAACCCAAATTGGTATCTCTTGGCGTCTTAAACCAGTGTGATGCTGGAAGATCACAACACTTATCTTTGGTTACTGTAAGCAAACTCAACAATGCGAGGGGTGGCGGGCGATTCCGTATCTCGCCACAACCCCCTCGTCCCCCCCCGACCTCTTTGGAAATGGAATGAGGGTGGGAAGGCATATAAAACTTTAAAATTTAACCAATCCAGTTAACTTCACATAAAGTAATGCATATAGGTCTGTATTGCATCTTCCCTTGCACCGTTGCGTCGCTGGAAAACGAAACGCAAACGTTCTTAAAGCCTTTCTGTTTTATATCTATCAGTGATCTATTTAAAGATTTACAGTCTCTGTCACACAGAAACGTCCCTGGACCCCTGGTGCGATCAGTCAATCTGCCCTTAGATAGCGCTCCATTCTCTTCTCGATTACTCTGCGGGATTTACATGAATCTGTTAATTGTTTGTTCTTCAAATAGAGTCGAGTGGAGCCAGCAGTCTGCCAGCGGTTAAGGACCGACACCCTTCCTCCTCCTCCAGTGCGGGTCCACGGCAGCCCAATTTGCCCCCCTGTTCATCAGCATGACAAAGCACTGGGGGGGTCATAGCACGCTGGCACCACCCGTCACCACATACCGTCCCACTTGTCTAGAAACGAAAGAGGACCATCACTTTGGTTTTCCTTTAGACAGCAATGCACACTCGAGGTACCCCCAGAACAGCATAGTGCTGAGGTCCCCGGCCCCACACTGGAATAACTACCCAAGCACCTGGCCGGCTCAGGAGCCCTCCTGGTCGGAGGATCTGCGTGCTTCTGCAACAGCTATCGGGGTCAAGGCATCCATGGACCCGGCGATGCCCGAGGCCTACGACCGTCACCCGGCCTCGTATTACACGGCTCCTGTGAGTGAAGATGCACAAGAAAGTCAGCGTACCACATGGGACCAAGAGGAAAACGCAAAGAACAGCAGCAGGAAGAAGAACTACCAGCGTTATCCCAAACCACCGTATTCGTACCTGGCAATGATCGCCATGGTTATCCAGAATTCCCCGGAGAAGAAGCTCACCTTATCACAGGTAAGACAATTAAAACAAAATTTACTACTTTACTGACTTTATTACTGGGTCCACTTTAAACGATTCGTCGTAAGTCGTCTATCATGAATGATGATTAATATTCATCCTGCAACTTTTTTTTAAAGCTAGGATGATGTGTTTGTCTTAGCCTTAATCGGGCTTCATATTAATTTTAAAACATTGTTTTAAAATAACCGGGGCAGATATAGTGAGTTATATCGGGAATTGGATTTATTATTGCTGTAGATGTGACTAGTGTTTGGGGGTCGCACTCCTTGGTCTTAGACCCCGCACCTATGCAAACAAACTAGCGGGTGATCACTCACGCGCGACAGCCCCATGTGACCGGCTTCGTAGTGTAAAGTACATTTGAATTGCCCTGTTCTCGCTTCTATACAGTAACTCTGCTAAAACAAATATACTAGTATCCCTTTCCCGCGGATCATTAATTTTTCAGCGGACAAAATGAATTGGTAGTTATGAGTACGTTATCAACTGATGTATGTCTAACAATCAAGCTGGACTTGCCTGCTCGGCCTTTTTAAACCTCTAGTTAAGCTTCTGAGGTCGGTTTTGTGGGTGTTGAGAAGCATTCAAAGAGCTCATGATTCTGAAGCAACTCACTGGAATAAGAACCCACCCTCCTTACAAAAAGGAGGACTTTTGGTACCAGGTGACATGACGCAAGGGTAACATGTGAATGAGAACCAGAGGGACATGGCAGTGTCTAGGGGCCCCTGCGGACCTGCCAGGAATCTAAACGCGACAGGTTATCTGAAAGCGGTCTGGCAAATAATTACTGCCAAAGTGGGAGAAATCCAGGTGGTACTGATTGTGAGCATTTGTCAGTTTGGGCATTTAATGCTGTGTTTTTGGACATCGTCGGCACTGGTTTCCTCGTGGATAAGCCAGGTTGCAAGGGGCTGGGTGTGAAGTGATTTGGGCTTCAATGGAATGTGCTGGTAGATAAGGAGAGTCTGTATCCTGTTCTGCTGGGGATGTCAGATAGCAGGTTTTGGAGCAGAGTTTTAATTTTGCGGTCTGCCCCCACTTCTACCACCCCTTCCTGAGTGCAGTCTTCAGCTGATGCCGCTTGTCTTGTCTATTCACTTTCCCCAATGTTAATGAGGAAACTCATCTGTGCTATAATAGCTTGGTGTGCTGCGTGTGGGATTTTTTTTTTTGCCTGCGTGACCTAATTTCGAACGAAAATTCTCTGTTCCCCTGGCAGATTCTTAAGGAGATAAGCACACTCTTCCCATTCTTTAAAGGAAACTATAAGGGCTGGAAGGACTCTGTACGTCACAATCTCTCTTCATACGACTGCTTCGTAAAGGTGAGGCAGGAAACCCAAAAGTATCTTTCCAGAGTATTGTTCGATCTGGTTATTCCAGTTTTTTTTTTGTGTGTGGATCTAATCCCATTTTGCAGGCCTCTCTCGGGCTGAGGCAGGTGGCTGGTGACTCGCTCTGATATTTTCCTTCCAACTTGAATTCCCAGGTACTGAAGGATCCTGGGAAACCACAGGGGAAGGGTAACTTCTGGGCGGTGGAGGTAGGCCGAGTGCCCCTGGAGCTGCTGAAGAGGCAGAACACGGCTGTTTCCCGGCAAGACGAGACCATCTTTGCTCAGGACTTGGCCCCGTACATCCTACACGGCCACGATCACAAGGAGACCACGCCCCCTCTGTCCACTAGGGCGGCACCACCACCTCTGGAGGAGGTGTACCGACCCAAGCTTGATTCCTCCTTTGCCATCGACTCGCTTCTGCACAGCCTGCGGCCTGCCAGCTTGTCTGGGGAGGGGGATAGGGTTAGGGATAGCTGGGGGGGGCACCCTCAGGCCCCCAGGTACTCTTCATCTGCCCGCAGTGCCTCTGCAAGCTCTGTTAGCCCCGCCTCCTCCTCCTCAGATGATGACTGGAGGGTCGGTTCCCACCCTGGTAAACGTAGACCTGATGGGGATGGTTATGAAGACTGTCGCCCACCTATGCACAAGTCCTCCAGGAGGGGTTCTGCTCCCCCATGGGAACTTCCAACGTCCTATGCTAAGTACACCCCCCCTAATGCGGTGGCTCCACCCAGCATGCGCTTCAGTGGAGGCCCCTTCTTGCCCCTAGGGGGGCTTCCGTACTACAGCTATCGGGGCCCGCCGGCTGCACCTGGTCACTATGTAGGCCACTCCTATTGGCCCCTCCTCCCCAGTGGGAGTGTCCCCCTGCAGCCCCCACCACTCCTGATGGACCTGGACCGGCTGCTGCAATCAGTGCCTCCCAATAAGAGTGTGTTCGATGTCCTCAGTCCCACCAGTCCCCCACCCCACGCAACGCAGGGGCAGTATGGCATGCAGACTAGATACCCTCAGTATTAGTCAATGGCCAAAGACCCCCCCTCCCAAAAAAGACTCTGCCATCTTCTCGTGTGTTGTGCTAGGTGTGGTGTGTTGTAAATATCAGTCCCGTGGAAATGATTCTTTGTGATTTTTTGGGAGACATGCAATTAATCACGCACTGGCTGTAATTTGCACTATTTTTTTGTTCCTTTTATCTATAAATGCCAATCTTGTGCTGCTTTTGAGAAGTTTTTATAAATGTTGCCTATCAGCTCCATATGAAAACTTAGCCTTAAAACATTTTTTGGTTCTCCCTGCAAAGACGTGTATATGTATATTTTTTAAATTTAGAAGCTAAATTCAAGTGTTTGAGTTTCATTACAAGAATATTGGAGTGAACAAGGTTTTTAATTGTTTCGAAAGAATTTTTATTTGAAAACAGGGTATCTAAGAGGGCAGTTTCACACCCTTCAACAAACCCAGTGTTGGGGCAGATTCCAGGCTGTTTTTCCTGTTGGGCTGAGTATATGTCTGTTATGACTGTTCAATTTTTAGCAGCTGTTGACCATAAGTGGTTCTGTTGTCTGACCTCTGGCATTTCTGCAAAAGCAGTGCGCAATCTGGATTATGTATGTGCTTACAGACAATGGGTCAGGTCTGTAAGCACAGAAGAAAAACGTAAATTCAGTGATCAGGTTTGTAAATTTATTGTTTGATAGTTATAGACTGAACAGCTAACCAGGCACTTGGTATGACGCTGTTGACTGTGGAAAGGCCAAGACGGTGGTGAACGGTAAACCATCTGCTCCATAATGTTCAGGCAAAGGTGATATTTTTTAACTTTGTCCTGGACACACCCTTCGTTTTCCGGCAGTGGGAAAACACTCTGCATAGGTCATTGCATGAGACTGAACCATTGACAAGGTGAAGGGGTGTCCTGGGTCTCCAAAACATTCACCCATGAAATTAGTAGTTAAATATGCCATATTTATTTATACCAGATATGATAAATGTAGTGATTGACAAATAAAGTCCTGCTACGATCTCTCAACATCTTGACAGTGACAGTGAATGAAAGCTGATAAATGTGGCGCTGCCTCTTTTTTTTGTTAATGGTGTAAGGGCCCTTACCCTCACTGCTTAGATGGGGGGTGGGGGGAGAGAGAGAGAGAGTTTTACATTTGTTTCCTGCTGATTCCTCTCACTCGGCTGACAGCTTGCCGTTCTGCATATTCTCCCCCTCCCTCCGTGGGGGTCCAAAACACGTGCCCCTCCCCCACTGGGTTCTTATCTCGTTGAACGCTTTGCTGCCCCATGGAATTCTGCCCACTGCCTTTGATGAAACTGAGCAGCATGTTTCTCTGGCGTGAGAATGGCCAAAACTGATTGGCCACGGGGGGGGCAAGAGAGTGATGGGAGTCGCATCCTTAACACAAGCATACCTAAACCAAAAAATGCCCCCCCCACCTTACCTCTCTATGGTTTGAAATCTGCCTTGATTAAAATGACTTTGCCCTCTCTCAACAAAGAATTTGTATTTTTGATAAACTCATACAAAAGCATTTTGATTCTGGTTGGATTATTTCATTGCACCCATTGGGTGTGTCACACTCTACTGTGCTCTTCGGTAATCAAACACCTCCTCTCTCCCAGAAGGTCTCTCTGAAGCACATGCTCTTGGCTGGGGGGTCCCCGCTCCCGTGTTCTTGGGCCCGCTCCTTCTTCCCATAACCCCCTCCGCCAGGGGTGTACAGGCAGAACATGTCCTGTGGTTGCAGGGACAACATACACCCAGGGTGGAAGTCAGACACACAGGAAGTGATCACAATTGGAACTCTGTTTGCTTGATACCTGCTAGGGATATAAAGGGGGAGAGGGACAGACACCAGAGTGCTGATTGGCCCCCAGAGTGGCCCCTCCCCTGTCACTCACCAATTCAGAATATATCATGGGCTAATGATAAGGTTGGGCTCTCTTATTGAATTATGTCTTCTGTTATACCCCCACCCTAACAAAAACTTGTATAATTGTTGTTTCATTGTTTTCCACTGGTCTATAAACCGGTACCGAATGACATCACAAAGTGAGGCTGGGTATTTTGTAATGAATTCGAGAAATAGCTCTAATATATTATAGGGCTGCATGATGTGCAATATGTAAACCAACGTCGCATGTTATGCACATCCAATTCTTACATCGCTAGTCAGCTACATTAAAATAAGGCTTTTTCTTTATTCTGTAAATTCTGTACAGACATTATAGTGCAGGGGGTTAAAGTTTCACTAAAATATTTTTACTGTTATTCTGTCATAGGAAAGACCTAGTATGCTTTGCAATTTTAATTATTTCTTGTACAGATTCTTATATATTCAAAAATCAGTTAAAAATGTACCTCTGCTGATTTGCATAATTCACTTAAGGACGGGTTTATGAGAAATTTATGAACTCCTTTTTTATTTCATTAATACTATTACTCCGTTTATCATTTGTATTGTGTGTTAATGGCAGACTATTTGCATAACCAATTGAGAAGAAAAAGTACCAAAGTACCAAAGAAGTACCCCAGCTGGTTTGGCATTTTCGGAGTACCAGAAGTACCGTACTTGGTGCAGTGGAAAAGCACCCCATCATACTCAGAGTCTGTATTGCACTCATCTATACTGGATTTATCATACTCTGGATGACCAGTGTAGCTGCTGCTGTCTGTGTGTGACAGTGAATGGGGACAAATGGGTCAGAGCCAGGTTACCATACCCCTGGCTCCAGGCTCACAGTGGTCTTTGCTCCAAGGTTTAGGACCCTTCCATCAGCCCTGTGGAGCAGATTGAGTCCTGGGGCTCCATCCTGTCCACCTGGATCAACACCATATGACATGCCAGTTAAGAACGTTGACCCATAACCCAAGGAAAGTTTTTGTCAGCATATATGGATTTAAATGTTAAGGAGGTGAGACAGTGAACAAACAGGAATGCAAATAGCCTGTCAATAATAATATTGCGTCCAATAATATGACAGGGTGAAAGGTCAGTGGGCAGAGCCAGGTTAATGTGCAGCCCATAGGGATCAGTCAATAACATTATATCCAATGACATGACAGGGTGAAAGGTCAGTGGGCAGGGCCAGGGTACCATGCAGTCCGTAGGGTCGTGTAGCACGTCTCTCTGTCAGCACCGACAGCACGACTCTGTCCCGGAAGAGCAGCTTGCGCACCACGCCGTCTCCCCCGTGGTAACACCCGCAGCCCCCGGAACCAGCCCGCAGTGAAAACTGCTCTAGGACCACCGGATACCTGACAGAAGAGACGGGCCTTGAGATCAGAAGTTCAGGCGGTGCTGAAGGAACCCCCAGCGCGTGACCTCCTTACTCACCTCTTTTCTAGGATCTCGGGGTCGGTGATGCGTGTGTTAGTCATGTGACTATGGACACCACTTCGGCCGTGCCAACCCGGGCCAGCCCCTGCCCCTCCAGCCACCGTCTCGTAGTAACCTCCCTTTTCATTGCCAAATGAAATATTGTTCATGCAGCCCTGCAGAGGGAGACACATCACATGTACGTGCAATTAACCAAGACAATGTTTTCTATAGTGTTAGCTTGGCCAGGGGGTTGGTCAGTCTACTGGCATTCTTTCTTTCCCTCTTCCCCTGTTTCATGCACTATTTTGTATAAATGAGTAGTAATGGGCTGCCACACACTCTCATCAAGTACCTTGACGATACCTGAAAGGCACTATATAAAAATGAATTGAATTGAATTGGACAGTAACGATGACTATGGCCGATTAAAGTATTAACGCTCAAGGACGTTTTCCTTTTCTCGCAGTAGCACCTGTGAAGCAGCACACGTCTCAAAAGCACGGAAGATGACATCCACCACTCTCTGCGAAGTCAACACATTGCCGCCCACCACCGCTGCATTCTGGGAAGGCTGGAGGATGGACCCGGGAGGAATGATAACCTGGATGGGGGTGAGGCAGCCCTGCGGCACAGTGACAGAAAAGTACATCACACACCCAATTTTACAATGAGCCTAAACAGTCACCACCAAACTGCCACTGTTACACCACAAGAAGTTGTTTGGATCAGCCCCACCTGGCGCCCCCTGCTGGACACACCTGGTTGAGCGGGATGTCCTGTCCTACCATGCAGCGGAGGCAGTAGATGAGGGCAGACAAGGTGATGGCACGGGGGGCGTTGCAGTTCCCCCACACCTCTGTGCCCGTGCCAGTGAAATCGAACACAGCGCTGCCCTGTGGGGTAGGGGTTGGGGGGGGGGTGTGAACCGGCTCTGCCATTTGCGTGGTTACAGTCTACTGTAGTGGATCCAAATATGCAACTTAGCTGAATAAAAAACATCTCAAAAGTGACTAAGCAGATCAGTGTTTCCCAGCCCATTCCTTGGGTTTTACCAAAGTGCTGCAAAATTTCCAGATAGAAAGTAAAACAAAAACAAAAAAAAACAAACCATAGAAGCGAAAGACGAGAGATAAAAAAAAAAAAAACAATTAACACGTTGTTTTGTTAATCTGGAGTGAGAGTCAGTCTGTACAAATAGGTTTTCAGATGAGATTTAACTCTCACACACTCCTACGATAATTATGTTACTGAAAGTCACCTGTAGGTGTGACATTTAAAAACAATAATTTAAGTGGAGGAACTGATGCTAAGCGGGAGGTTGTTCCAAAGACGGTGCATGTGCTGAAAAGTCACAGTCAGCCTTCAGCTGTAGTCGAGCTTGTGGTACAAATGGTACAAATTCATTGGAAGACCTCAGTTGCCTAGGAACAGTGTGGTGATGGAGCAAATCAGTGACATAAGGAGCGACCAGTCCATTTAATGCTTTAAAAACAATTAACATTAAAAATTGCTGCTGTATTGTAACAATGCCAGGAGTGGTGAAATATAGTCCCTCTTTTTCATACCAGTCAGCCTAGTAGTCTTGCAGCAGCATTTTGGACAAATTGTAGGCAAAATAATGACGACTTACCGAAAAATCTAAATAGAAAATGAAAATGATAGAAAGTATTTGACTGAATTGATGTGCTTTTTAACCCCAAGATCACTGTGAAAAATGACACCATTGCAAAGGAGCAGTGATGACCCAGCCCCCGAGACACTGAATCAATTATTTTCATTTTGTCGAAGAAAAATTTGAACCATCCATACCTTTATATCATCCAGACATGCAAAGTTAATCTGGGAACGGAGGTCATGGTGTTTCAAGGGTAGGTAAATCTGAGTATTATTGGCATAGCAATGGAACAATATACTGACTGTGAAATGTTACCAGGTGGGAGCGAGTCAATGGGGAACAAGACTGGACCCAAAACTGGGCCCTTGGAAATTCCAGATGTGGTGGGATGGGTAGAAGAATGAGAACGTCCACTATTTAGATAGAATGTTTGCTGGTTAATGTTACAGGTAAACCAGTGTAACTCTGTACCCTGGAGGCCAATGCTAACTATCCACTTGACTGGAATACTATGGTCAATTGCATCAAAAATGGCACTCAGGTCGAGCAGAACTGAAATTTTAGTAGCAGCATTGACAATAAGCAGAAGGTCATTTAGTATCTTTAATAATTCAGACTGTACTATGGAATGCTAATAAAGAAGACCTAATACCTGGTACGGGTGTGTTGGGAGCTGGGAGGGAGCAAAAAATGTGGAGTGCTAGCAGTCTCCAAGGAGGGGGTTGTGAAACAG
>JAODUD010000001.1:21027198-21048289 GCA_026784285.1 Stomatorhinus walkeri | reverse complement strand
CTGAGTCACTGTGTGTCTTCAAACGACGACTTAAAACGCACCTTTTCCGGATATACCTCAACTAACACTCCTGGTATCTTCTGAGCTTTCTTCCAAAAAAAAAATATATTTTCTAACGGAGTATTGTCGATGGTATACATAGTCTTGGTTTTAATGAGCTAGTATCGGGAGGAAATTCATTGTGAAGTCTTAAAGCACTGATGTAAGTCGCTCTGGCTAAAATGTAAATGTAAATGAACTAGGTAAAACTAATCCCACCCGGAAAGGCACTATATATGCAATCAAGCACACGAATGTGTGCAGGAAGATATCTGCACGTTCAACATAAACAAACACATGCAGGCACACTGAAAGGCACACAGACCGAGCCCCCAACTGACCTTCATCCCGCCCCGGAACCCGGAGACAAAGCCCTTTAGGTACTGCCGGATTTTAGGAGTCAGGTAGGCGTCAGCGCAGACGGTGTACCCCCGGGGCACAGCCCTCACCATGGGCATAACCTCGCTGGACAGGGACACCTGGGTGAAGCCCAGCTTGCGTGCCAGGGAGCCTATAGCCTGCTCGTGGTGGGACCACCTTGAAGGAAAGAGCATGCTGTCAGTGCTGCGCTACGCTGTTCCGTACCATGCTGCGTCACCCACAACCGCCACCGTGTCGCGCAGTACTGACGTGTAGGAGTGCAGCAGCAGCACGGCCAGGCTGCTAATCCCGCGAGACAGGAGCGCCTGCAGGTCACGCTCCACCTGCTGCATGTCGGGCTCCCGCCACACCTCCAGGACCTCCCCTGTGCTGCCTGGTGGGGTGCAGGGGAATGTGGGGGGAGGATGTGAGGTTGGGAGGCATTCGGCACTCGTGCTGCTTCGCCGGAGTTAAATTAAGACGTTTTATACAACTGATACCATTGTGCTGTTGAATTCTCAAATCTGATTGGTCAGAAGGGTGTTGATTAATTTATTGTAACTACATACGTACTGCCAATAATGTGAATAAAAGTAGTGAATCAATGCACTATTATAATGCATATGAACCCTTACGTCAACAGCAACAAGATAAGTCAGTGTGTTAGAAAGTGTGCAAATATAGCACAGGAGGGAGAGTGATAAGGAGTGTTTTGTATGTGTGGGCTCATCAGAGGGGCATCGTGTGACACCAGATCATACCTGTCACCTCCTTCACCAGCTCTCTCCCAGGTACCCGGCCACCTTCCTGCTTCAGGACCACTCTCTCCTCCACCTCGATAACCTCCTCATACAAGACATCCGGCATGGACACCTCCTGCAGGAGATGAACACATGGAATGTCTTAGATTGTAAGGATGTTTAGGAATTAAATGAAGCTTTATTTGCCAGGTACATTGGAATTTGTGTTTCCTTGTTTAAATGCAGGCATATACAGAGGGGAGAATGTAGCTTGGGGTCTGAGTGCAGGATTTACCCCATCAAACACCCCTGGGGCAATTTTCAGGGAGTTGAGGGCCTTGCCAAAGGAACCAACAGAGACATGACTATTTTGTTGAAAATGGGTTTTGAACCAGAAACCTTCTGATTACAGACACAGAGGCCTATCCTGCTGAGCTGCTAAAATGATCCTGAAGATGCACCAGACAGAGTCAAGGGGCAGCGATACTGAAAAACGCAGAGCGACGCAGAGAGAGGACATATACCAGAGAGAGGACATATACCAGAGAGAGGACATATACCACACAGCGTCATGCCTGCCTGTGAGGTTAGTCTGGGGAGACCCCCTGCTCCCCCTACTGGCAGCTCCTTCATTCAGCATGTTATTCCTCAGCACTCATGATACTGCAGCTCGAGCTTCAGCTTTTGGACCTTCAAGCCCACGTCCTTCAATTCACAGTGGTGTGTGGCTCAGCGGGTTATTCCCCTGGGCCTGTCATCCACAGGCTGCCAGTTCAAATCCTATCTCCAGCAGGATAGTCACGTCTCCATTGGGCCCTCGAGCAAGGTTCTAACCCTATGAATAGCTCCATGTGAAAACTGAACAATTCAACAATACTTGTGCAAATGCTAAGTAAAAGCATTGTTTCATTTCATTAACTCGCAAGCAACCCTGCAGATCCTTCATACGCCTTGGAGACTTTCAACAATGCTATCGACGCAATTAGCAGCCTGGTTATTGCGCACCCCCATCCCCCCAGAATGTGCACGTGGTAAGTTATCAACATGAACTGTTTGCTATGCATCATTCCATTGTTCTGTTTCCCGGTGGATACTGGCAGGATTGGCATATGGTGGCTCAAAACTGCAGCATTCTGGGAAAGCTAGAGGATGGAATCACTGGGGACAGTTACCTTAATGGGGAGACTGGATCCCCAGAGATACCTCTGACCAGAATGGGATTCAGAGTCATGCCCCAAGTGCTCACCAAGTCAAAGAGGTTTGGCCTCGCCTGGGTACCAATGTGCAGCAGGTCCCTGAACCCCCGTGTGACCAGGAGGGCAGTCCTCTCGCCTTGTCGTTCCAGCAGTGCATTGGTTGCTACAGTGGTGCCCATCCTGATCCATCCAATCTTGGAGGTGTCCACTGGCTGGTCCCTGGGAAAAGCTTGTCCAGTCTCCTGAAGGAGTAGTTGTGCCAAGAGTTAATGTAATGCAAAACATGACCTCTGATTTATTACTTCACGTTACTGATTGTAGCGGCCTAACCTTGGTCTGCTATCTGTTAGGTCTAGTTAACCTGATAAATTTCTCTGCCATTTGTCCTCGGTAAACATTACACTGACTCAGGGCCGACCTTGGGCGTTCTGACACCATAGGCAAGATTCTACTGAGGGCTGCCACCCCCACCCTAACCCTCCCAACAAGCCTACACCCAAACACAATAAAAAGAGAAAGAAAAAGTGTTGAACAACAACATGTTGGCATTTATATAATTAAAAAATATATTAAAGACAGAGGGATCATCCTGACTTGGGGCTTGCCGTGAAAAATGTTAAGTGGTGAAATCTGCCGACTAGAATTGTACAATAGGTGGTGTTCTAACGAAACATCCTACCCATCAATATGATCTACTCACTGATACTACGCATTTGTAGACCAAAATTACGCAACTTTCCTCGAAGCTTACCAACTGTTCGTCGATCTATCCTACGTAGTGTTGAAGTTTGAGGTAAGTGTTACTGTATTTCGTTAATATGTATGCTTTTCTTAGCCTTACATTAATGCCTTTATTACAGTTTACTGCATAGGTATTTACTGTCAACATTTTATAAGCTGTATATTTTGCAATGTGTGACTTTTAATCTTGTACATGCCATTAACTGTATCCATGCACGAGTAATGACCGTCTTCTGAAATCTGCGCATCAAGCTGTATCTCTTTCAGGCAATAAATGATACATAAAGAGTAAATTGAGAAATGTTAACCATTTATTTCCATAAATTTGATAGAAGACTTCTAAATACAACATGTTAAATGATGATATGGTATAACGTTATAAGTTTAATGTTATGACTTACAATAAACGGATGGGTGTAACATATATGGTGTATATACCATTCATGCCAAGTAATCTGTTGCTTTTGTTGATGAAGTGTGTAATAAACTATTAATTTAATGTGCTAATTAGAACTTGTTTATTTTGCTTTTTTAAGCTATGGAAAAAAGTGGGAAGAAATGGGTATGATAAGTCTCAGAGACAAGGCCTCAGGAGGTATTGCTCCAAATTCACTCTGAAGGGTTACAATAAACAGTATATATCTAATGTTCTATGAATTTAATTCTGGCATTAAATAAGTATTACTTTCAATCTAGAAGGAGAACTCTTCTTTGGAAGTAGGAGGGTCATCAAGACCAAAAAGGAGGCAAGGGAGCTGTTCAAGGAGCTCCACACCTCTCCTATTGGTGGGCACACAGGGGTATTGCAAACCTGCACTGCCATGTGCTCCAGATTTTACTGGCTTGGAATGTCAGTGAATGTTGACAACTGGGTATGTTTTTCTCATATTATTGTTTTTTGAAATAAAAATAATATTTTAAATAACTAAAATATTGTGTATGGTTTTTACTTTGATTATTTTCATTTTAAAGGTTTTGGAGTGTGACAAATGCCAAAAGGTTGGCAAACCTTTGTTGCTCAGCCACTCCCGTGTATTAAGGTAACTGTGTAATAGTAGACAAAAAAAATCTCACAACTTACTTTGGAACCCTCATTGACTCTTTTGTGCAGCGACATAAGTAAACCATTTGGTATCGAGCAATGTTTGTTAGTTTGGATGATTTGTTTATTTATATTTTGAAAAACTGCGAGTCTAAAAGGTGTCTGCTGTCAGGGACCTTATTGGAGTTGACCTGACGGGCCCACTGCCAAAAACATCAGAAGGCCACCAATACATTTTGACTGCCACTGATTACTTTTCAAAGTGGGTCGAAGCATATCCATTAAAACCAAAATCTGCTGGAGAGGTTGGACGGTATCTGTGCTCCATAATATATAGGCATGGATGCCCCAAACGAATCCTGTCTGACCAAGGCAGGGAATTTGTTAGTGAAGTAAGGTTTTATTTTATATTCACAGTAATAATTATTAATACTCTCTACGTACTGCATCTGTCTATGTATCTGAATAAAATGATTACTGTTACTTTTCCTGCTATTCTCAAGCTAAACCAGAAGCTGTGTCATGTGCTAGGGGTGGAGAGGAGTGTGACTGCAGCCTATCATCCCCAGACAAACGGTCTGGATGAGAAAACTAATGATAGCATTAAACGGTAAGTGTCCATCAGCCCTCCATAAGAGGAGGGGAAGAAAGGGGAAGGAGGTTGTTTTGCCACAAAAAAAGCTTACAAGAAAGGACATTGAAAGAAGCAGGAGTGCAAAAAAGTTATGAAATGTATTAACAAAATAATAAGGAAACAAAGGCAAAAATCTCTCGGGGAAACAATCTACATCTGAAGAAAACCAAACAAGTTTAAAACTGCAGCCTCACAGCAAGCTGCTGCCTCTGTGCCACCTCTCTCTACTCTGGCCTTCAGCTTCACCGCCTCACCTAACTGGAACTGCTCAGGTGAGCTTGGGGTGAGCTGCGTAAAGATAAAACTAACAATTAAATCAAAACAACAAAACAGGCCATGGCAGCTATGGTTGACCTCAAACCATGCCTCTACACATTGGATACATTCTCATAAATGTTACATATTTACTAACTGGTGATCTTTGGCATTCCCCCCCCCCCAATATAACTCAGGTCAGCAGCCCCAACCTGTCACTGCTGAGAGGGCCGAATCAACCAAACCTGTCTTCACTCTCCCTACTGAGCAGCTGACTTCCCTGCCTTCACTGCAGCAGCAAAACCAAAACAAACACATACACCTCACGGGGATTTCCTCCAACTTAATCCAAATATGTAGACAAGCACGCATACCCACAATACACAACATAATCCCCTAAATAAAGAAAATCAATTATATTTAATAAACAAACAATATAAATGCAAGGGAACTGGATCCAGTGAAAAGGGAAAAAGCAACCCTTTCACAGTAAGTATTATTTGAAGGTTCCCTAGGGTACATTTATTTACAATATTTACTTTTTTTAGTAATCATGCTTCGTTTTAGAGCCCTAAGGAAATTAGTCAACGACCAGCAGAACAACAGGGACTTGTTTCTGGATGCCACGTTTTTTTCATTGAGGTCCCCAACAACAAAGCACCCCCTATTTCTACATCTGTAGGGGAGAGCAGCAGTGTTCCCCTCAGAGGTTCCAGTTGACTTGCCGGTTAGTGTTTACTTACAGCTCTGGGTGTAAATTTATATTATTATATATTATGAATAATGAAGATTTGATGCCACATCATATAAATTAGAAGTAAATGATGAAATAATTCACTTATTTGCAGCTATTTGTTGTGCTAGTTTATAGAGGCATTGCCCAGCATGCCTATGACATTTCCCTTAGTGGTTACATCCTTGTATTTCAGTTTTCTCCCACAGCCTAAAGACTTGGATGTCAGGTGAACGGAAGATGTGAAATTGTTCATGCATGTCTTGCGTGTTACTCAGACTCTGTTGGTGACCTTGACTTCAGGAGGCAGTGATTAGCAGAAGTGTGTGTGGTGTAACAATAACTGTCGCGTAGTTGTTCTGTTGTATTTGCCATGCATTTCTCCCTGTTATTTGTAGATTACAGTTTCTTCAACAGATGTACGAGTTTTATATTTATTTCTTTTTATTAAAAAAAACAACTTCTCTCAGTTGCCATATTGTTACATTTGCACTTTTAATTGTAGCTCACCGCCATTAATTTTCCTGAGGAGGATAGTTACGTGGAATTTTTAAATCAGAAAAGTACAAAAAAGGAGTCTGTTAGGAAAACAGCTGATGAGAACATAGAAAAGTCTCAGCAAAAACAAAGGCAGGCATATGACAGGAAAGCCCAGAAGTACAGAAATGTGGTTTACAGTCCTGGTGATGAGGTTCTGCATCTCAATATGAGGAAGCGTGGGAGAAAAGGAGGAAGAATGGAGCCAAATTCATCAGGGCTGTACATTATTGTGTCCATTAGTGGTAAAGTAGTTACCCTAAAAAAATTTGAGGGAATGAAAAACAAGTACAATACCAGCCTCCTTAAGTCCTACGGAAGAGGCCAGTGCACAGATTCAGTTGTTTCTATCCAGGAATCTGAAGCGAGGAAGACAGATGCTGATCAGCATGATGCAGCAGTTTCTTCAGAAAAAAAACAAGTTCCTTCACGGCCTTCAGTCATCTGTTTTGCATCAACCAAAAAAAGAGGAAACATTGCACGCCACCAAAGAGGTTAAATCATGTGCTAAGGCAACACTGAAGATCCAGACAGATGCCACACACACACACAAGAGGAAGGTCCTAACACGAACGTTCTTGTTGCCAATTTGGCTCCAGTTCTTTCTTGCAGTGATGTTGACCTCTTAGCTGAATGTGAAGTACAGAGGCTTTATAAACCACCCTAAATAGCTGAAAAACACCCAGCATAATTCATGAGGCCACAAATTACAAATAAAAAAATTTGCAGTCTTAAATTTAAGACTTTTTGAATGTGCAAAATGAAAAAATTGAAATAGCATGTTTGTAAAAAATGTATAGCTAAATAAGTATTGTTATTTGGTCTTTGTTGTTCATTAATGTATGTAAATTAAAGCCTTTCTATTCTTCTTATGACTTACTATTGTTTTATTTGAAATGCTCTCAAATAAGGTGCTTTATGGACCTTAAAAGTTTCACCTAATATGTTCAATAGAAAATATTATACATACTTTATAATGTTGTATGTAATATAGTTGTTGTTTATTTTGTTATTCTATACTGTATATAATGTGTCAGCTTTGCAGTATATTTCAGTCCTTGGAAATGTGTTACTGATGTACCCATATGCATTATGAAGGTAGGATGTTCTAATATGGTAGCATCAATCGATAGATATATCTGTCAAAATAAACTACCCTAGGATACTTCGACCAAGTAGGACAAATCGTCAGAAAGGTGGCATTCTTTGATAATGCTTAAAACATTGTTGTCATTTTAGTCGATACATTTTCCCCTATATAGATCCACTTATATATTGATACAGAGCATACTGAAATGATAAACAATAACAGGGCAGCAGAAAAGAATTTTTGTCAATTTATTTATAATAAAACGCTACAGTAGCACTGGGTATCTGGCGGGTAGCTTGCGGGTATCTATTTCACAAAAAGAGTACAGAAATATTAAAAGTAATCTAAAAGAATCCTACAGCAAATTACGTATATACCTTATGTACTAGGTATATTCTTTGCGTTTTTTTGAATGCATGAATGAAAGTTACATTTATATAGCGCTTTTCAAATACCCAAAAGCGCTTTACAGAATCAAAGCGATCTTCGGTGTTTTCTTCCCGGCGTCCCAGTTTCTTTTGACTGTTTATTTTTATTGCCAGTTTAATTACTGAAGCATGACGCATTATTCTGACGTTTTAATTGAGGCTGCGGGTGGATATCCCATCAATAAATGGGTGTTTCTCAATACCAAGAGCGACCTTCGTAACTTTCCTCACACGAACGAACTTGGGGCACAGTAAATCATGGGATCGATCTCGTTTGTCAGGTATCCTGGACATTTGGGGCGGGGCAAGAACGATACGCGGTGAATTATACCGTTCACTGTACATCTGTTATTATAGAACTGGTCTTCGGCAACGAAAGATGACGTAAACGGGTACGCAAGAACACGAGTACTGTAAAGTACGCACATTAACACTATAAGTTTGTGTTTCAGTTGTGAAATAACTGTATAACGTCACGCAATACAACCATTGGCATTTCTTCTGATTTTTTCACTCGTTCTTCTACGCCCCTATTGAATTGACGCCCTAGGCAGTCCTCTATGTCGCCTATAGGGCGGGCTGGCCCTGCACTGACTTCTCATTTTACACACAGCATTTATAAACATTTCGATCTACGGCGCCTCGTAGAGCTTGCAGTGATACTTTTTCTGTTTATACATGAGGCGATATCTCTTTATCTTACCTCCTGAAGGATCCTACGGATACCCTCGGTGGGCGCGTCATTGTAGTTCTGGGGATCATGTGACAGCAGTTTGAGGACCCTCTCTCGCCCGTCCGGACAACGAGCAAAGACATCGGTGAAAGTGCCCCCGCGATCGATGGCGAAGTCAAATTTCCCTGCGATCTCGGCCATCCTGAAAGACGGATGAGATGCATCATTTCATGTTCTTATGTTCGTTTTCCCATGGTCTGTCCCATGATAATGTGCACACACCTAGCACAGGTAATGGATTCTAAAATTGCACCAATCTTTGGACCCGGTTCAGCTGATTGTTATCTTTCTGGGACCACGTGCAACCCGACGAAGTACACATCTAATGCTTCTGTAACCATTTAATTCAGGGTCGCGGTAGCAGTTTACTACCAGTTCCAGATTTATTAGAAGAGACAAATAGATTCTGGACTGAAATGCATCTTCTTTCTCACTAAAAAAGGTAACAACAAAACCAAATTAAATCAAATAACACTTGAAATAGCACTTATTTTACCTGTAAAGTAATATGCTTGGATACAATTACAAGCAAATGCAAAGGTTTAAATTACAATTTGGAATTTGTACATATGTAAAATAAACATTGGTAGACATGAAAACAAATGAGTCATTCACGACAGTTAACTTTGTAAAGAGCAGTTAGTGACCTGCCTGGAGAATAGAGAATGCAAAATAAAATAAAAATATATATGTAAAAAATATAATTCCGTCCAAGAATTCTCAACAAAAACAATGCGCAAGAAGCTGGCTAGCAAAAAATATTTATAACCGAGTTGCAGATTACCTCATGAAATGGGAAGAAGCGGGAGGGAAATGTATATGTTTGTCCAAGAACTCCACTGACAGTGGCCAGGACAATCCTCTTCTTTTGTTAGCAGGAAAATATAAAGTCTCTGAAAATGTGACAGGGGAGGAGCAGACCACGCGTAGAGACTCATACACACGCTACCCCTTCTTCTTCTTCTTGGTTTTTAACGGCGGCTGGCAACAAACTTAAATAGGTGCATTACCGCCACCTCCTGCTCCGGAGTGTGGAACAGAGTTTTACAGTCTATTTATCAAACCCGTTTCTTTAATAAAATCGAAGAAGACTTTATTATTTACTTTACTTGCCCATTCTATTAAAATCTTAAAATTTAATTCCTGATTTACATTCTTTCTTAATACTTCCATCAATGTTCCTCTTTCTTGCTCATATTTCCTACAATCAAGAAATACACGAGTTATTGTTTCTTCCACATTACAGTGATCACACATCCCATTTGGGTGTTTCCCCATTACTTTAAGCGTACTATTTAAATTTGAGTGCTCTAATACTACTCTGTTGAAGATAACCTCTTCTTTCCTTGACTTGCCTATACACTTTATGTTTTGATTTACCTTGTTTCTTAAACTGTAAAAGAATCTACCCTTCGTTTCATTATTCCATTCATTTTGCCATTCTTCTACCAGTTTACTCCAAATTAAAACTTTAATCTCTGATTTACTTAACGGTATTTGTAACTCTATTATTTCTTTCCGTAAAGCTTGTTTTGCTAATTTATCCACTTCTTCAGTTCCCTTTATTCCTATGTGTGCTGGAACCCACATAAAACTGATTGATGTGTCATTTTGAACAATCCTTGAATGTATCTGTAGGATACTAAAAAGAATATCTTGGGGACTACATTTGAAAGATTTCAAGCTCATTAAAACTGACAGAGAGTCTGAACAAATAAAAACTTTGTCAGGTTTTCCCCCCTCTACCCACTATAACGCCAAAAGTATCCCTATCATCTCTACAGAATAAACTGCCAAATAATCCGACGTTCTCTTTACTCCACTGATCCACTGATTATCTGTAGCTTGGGCTAAAAAAGCAGCCCCAGTTGTTTGACATTCTGGATCTTTTGATCCATCTGTATATACTCGTACATGTCGAGGGTATTGGCTTCTGGTATATTCTAAAAATGTAGATGTCAAGTCAACTTCCCTTTCTGCTCTTCTAACCTTCACCAGATGCAAATCTACTTGAGGTGTTAAATGGTTCATGGTTCATAAAACCACTCTGATATTTCGATATTAATCCTCTTTTTTCCACTAAATATGATAACCTATCCGTAATCATCCTCTCCATAATTTTACAAACATTTGACGAAAGAGCTATCGGTCTATAATTAGAGGGATTTGAAGGGTCTTTGCCTGGCTTTCTTATAGGAATTATTATCGCTTCTTTCCAAGCTTTTGGAAGTTTTCCTTCCTCCCACACTTTATTATATAATTCTACAATTTCCCCCACAGCCCTATCCTTAAGATGTCTCAACATTATATATCCGAACTGATCCTACCCTGGAGATGAAAGTTTTTTGCTTGCATTACAGATAGCTCTCTTCAGTTCGTCTTTGTTGAACCGGGAGTTAATTGGCTGATCTTCCATTCCCCCACTCCTTACCATCACATCCATATTTTGTCTCTTCGTTATTTCTCTTCTCCTTTTTCCTTCTTCACTTAAGTTCGAGGATCCATGAATTTGTGCTAATGTTTTTCCTAGTATTTCTGCCTTATCCGTTACAGCTAGTACTCCTCCTGACTCTAATACTGCATATTCCCACTCTTTCCTATTGCCTTCCATTCTCTTGATCATATTCCACACCTCACCTACTGGGGTTGTTCTTCCAATTCCGCTACAAAAAACATACCAACTTTCCCTTTTGGCTTGCATTATAGTTCTTCTCACTAGTGCTTGAGCTTTCTTGAATAAAATTAGATGATTATAGTTATGTGTTCTCTTAAGAAGTTTAAATGCCTTATTTCTTTCTCTTACAGCTTTACTAAACTTGTCTGTCCACCAAGGAACAGCTCTTGTCATTTTCCCCTTACTTTTTGCAATTGACTCTAGTGCTGCTTCTAGTATTACTGCACACACTTTTTCATTAAACATGTCAATATCTTCCCTTGAATCAATTTCTACCATTTTTTCCTCGCACATTTCCCCAAATTTATCCCAATTCGCTTTTCCAAAAACCCATTTTCCTCCTCTTTGATTTCCTGTTCTAACTGTCTCAATATCCAACGTTATAATTATTGGGTAGTGATCACTTCCGATGCTAGATTCCCCCCAAACTTCCCAAGTACATTTACTAGCCAAGTTATTTGTAACTAGTGTCAAATCTAACACAGACTCTAATCCTGTATGAATGTCTATCCTTGTTCCATTCCCATCGTTTAAACATACCAGCTCCCTCTCCTCTATTAATTCCTCCACTACTTGGCCATTGGCATTTATGCATCTTCCTCCCCATAGTGTATCATGAGTGTTTAGGTCCCCACACCATATTACTCTACGGTTTTCTTGACCACGTACTTCCTTTAATTTCTCTAATACCAATTTTTTACATGGGTTATAATAATTTATAATAACTATCTCCTGATCTCTACCCCATATCCCCACAGTAATATATTCTTGATCCCTTTCTTTTCCCAGTATTCTATACGGAATTCCTTGTTTAATGAATGTTGCACACCCTCCACCATTCCCTTGTTCTCTATCATGCCGTACCATACTGTACCCTACTAAAACAAAATCTAAACAACTTTTCATCCAAGTTTCTTGAACACACATTACATCCGGTTTTATACTTAAATCTGCAATAAAATGCTTGAACTCCTGACCATTTGCTATCAGAGACCTTGCATTCCACTGAAGTATTAACATCTATGTATTATCCACGCGTCTCTTGGCTTGACCTTATCTGAAGTTCATCTCTAACATCTTCCCAAGTCAAGCCTGTCAATCCAAGATGACGTATTGTTGCTATAAAAACTAACTGAGTCTTTTGTGTTTTTGATTCAATCCCAGCTGTAGCCTACTATTTATAACTCCTGCGATAAGTTACAGACATGTACATATAAAAAGCCCTACTACTAAGAGCCACCGCCACAATTTTTGGCACTGTCGTAATTCTTAAAGGGCCCTACACCTTCAAATAAATTACCCAAGTAAACCTAAATTCAGCTGGGTTACACTTCCAAACACCAAACTCGAGTATCGGCAACTAATATCACATGCAGCGATGCGCATATTTAAAATATGGGGGTGGTTGTGAGTGATCAACGGACCGAGTGAGCAGGGGCGTCGGAGTAATGGTCGACTTAACCAGGGCCCTGCCTGGATGGGGGGGAGCTCCGAAAGCCCTTGAAATAATTAGTGTCATAATCCGCCAGTCCGAGCCTCATGTGTGCCACGCCCCCCTCGTTACCTTGTGTCCGATCCTGATGGAAATCACCTGTTGTCGATTCGTGCCTAATTATGTTCATCTGTTGTCTATCAGTCCTTGTCTGTTTTTTGTATTTAGTCCGCGTCAGAGTCCGTTGTCCCAGATCGGTCATTGTGTAGTGTTGCGTGCCATGTCCCTTGTAGCCTCCATGCTTCCCTTTATTAAACCCTGCTTCACTTCGCGATTCTTGCCTCCCGAGCCTGTTTCCCTGTCCGCCAACCTGCTTGTCCGTCCGAACGTGACAGAATGACCGATCTCCGGTACAACGCTTCGCAGCAAGATGAGGACCAGCGCTGCGGCTTGCTGCGTAAAGTCCATTATTGGCTGCAAGACCCCGAAGTTCGGGAGGACCCTCTGGATAGCGAGCCGGAGCGCAGACCTATTAGAAGACCCTCTCCCGGGATGGCTTACCCATTTCAGGAGGTACAAGATAACCCCCGGGGCACTGCTCCAGCGTCTCGCCTGCGGATTGCGCTGGAAGAGGAAGGCGATCCGGAAACGGAACTGATTATCTCCGCCGGTCTCGCCGACCTACGTTCCTTGGAGATCCCGGACGACTAGGAATCCCCGCTCCAGGGAGCGACTCTTCCTCCGGCCCGGAGGAAGAAAAGGCGGAAGGGGTGAGACGCTGTCTCCCCGCTCGCCGAAAGAGCCGCCCGCCTGCCCCGTGCCCTAGAAACTCTTGTGACTATTGCCCCGGAGACTCCTTCCCCTGTCCCAGAAATTAACCCCGTGACTGTTACCCCAGAGACTCCAGTCCTGGACTCAAGCCCCGAGGCGGTCCCAAACGCCATCCTGGCGTCGTCCTCCTTGGAGGAGGAGGAGCTCGAATGGGACCCCTCGGGGATATAACCCTGCTTCACTTCCCGATTCCTGTTTCCCCGTCCGCCAGCCTGCTTGTCCGTCCGTCCGATTCTAACAATTAGAATCTGGCTCCTGATTTTAATAGCCTACTTTCTGTTATTAGACATAAATAATAACTTGCGTGATAATTTCAGTTTATCTACCTGATTCCTGCCCGCATGCCTACGCCTCATTGTCTCCCTCTGTACACAAAGACGCTTTCATACCCAAGTTCCAGAACCTGGTCTCGGTTTACAAGTCCCTGGGCTGTCATACACATCCGGAACTGGGACCTTTATGCTAAATAAGCTTGGAAGACACCAGAACATCATAGGTTAATGTCCTACACGCATAATGCGGGACTACACTGGCAGGCCAGAACAATGAATGATACGTTTTGTTATTAGTTATTGGGGGATGGATTGTGATCAAAGCAGAATTTGTCTTCCACAAAATAGTAAATGATGCGAAGTTATAAGGCTAATAAGCACTGGCAGGTTTCATCCCCAGCAACGGCGATATTAGACAAACTTGTACTGGTTAATGTTGCAATTTTCTGATGCAGAAATATGGAGATGCAAGGAAAAATACATTGATGCTTTACATGTAGTTGGGATACAAAAATAATTCCATCTGCTCAATATTTTGTGCTGCTAGGCCAATTTCTCTCTTTCTGCACTTCTGCATAACTTCTATGTTAGCACCAGTGCTTATGGTTACCTTATCAACAAGCTATTGCTGTAAGAACTCCCCAGTCGTGTGTGTTTAAATGGAAAGAATCTAGTTTGTAGTAGGTACTGGAAAAGGGTTCAGGAACTTAGGGTTGTCAGGTTTGGTCGGCTGGCTGGCTACACACACCTGCAAGTTAGTTTTATTACCTTGTAAATAGTCTAAAATTTGCAAACTGCCCCAATACTTTTCATGTAGCTAATTTTAGTTTTTATAATGGAATAACACAGATTTGCAGTAAGATTTCTCACGAGAGTCAAAGCGTGAGCGTCACACCAGATGCGTGAGAGTTGCCAACTATGGAAACTGCCTCTGAGGAAAGACAATTGGGCCGGGTTACTGCAGTGTGAACACAACCCTGGTTCCAGAAAAAGGTTCAGGTTGCAGAAAAGTTCTGATGGTATGAAAGCGCCTAATGTTAGAAAAGAACAGGCCACAATGGCAAACCAAATTGTCTTTTATCAGTATAAGGTTTACTCGTCATAACTTCCAACTAGTAAGAAGAACATTATTTGTGAAAATGTAAATATACTGTATATACTAATAAAATACAATTTGGCTTGCCACAAGGCAACCGCTGACAAGTTCCTTTCAGAAAACCAATGAACCTTAAGTGCCAAAGAGTAAATATGTTGTAGTAAAGGTAAGTTAGCTTGCAGTGGTGGTAGGGGGGCAAGTCACACTACAATGCCTGGGGCTATGCTCCGATGAACCCAAAAGTTAAAAAAAATCTTCCCTTGGAAGGTGCCTAACCCACAGGACCTCAGACATGAATTCCAAAGTAACACTGTTACATGCATACACCACATATTTTTCAAAACACAAAGTTTATTTATTAACTCTTTACTCCTTGTCAGTTAAAACAGTACAATGTCTTGCATGGTTTGTCCACCTTTACATGAGTGGGGCAATTGCTTAGTGCTACACATAGGTCAATAAGGCACAATGGAAGTTTGGACAGTCCGTAAGGACAATTGTAGATTTCTTACAAGCGGAGAAAATCCCGCTTAGCACTAATTAGCATATCTGTGGGTACCTGGGCAGTTCAGTTAAGGAGAACACAGTGTGAAAGTGGCTAATGGAAGAAAGTGTGAGGAAATCCTGGTTGTTCTGTAACTGTTTATAGCTACACACATTAGCCCTGAGCAGAAGTAGTAGTTGAAGTACTTAATTTTACCTCGACCAAAACATGGCTTTTTCTAAATAGGTGCTTTTACTCGGAAGAGGTTGTTGTGTAAGTTTGTTAGCTTTGTCCAGGTGTGAAAATTCTCAGGTTCTGATTGACAGGCAGACTTAGCCAATGGCTGTGGCTCATTGTAGACAGGTTCCTCTTGCCCTTGTTTCTGTGTAGCCTGTGAGCCTGCCTGTCTGTCTGTCTGTCTGTCTGTCTCCCCTCTCAGTGGCAGTTCTGGCAATTGGGGTGGCAGCGCTGCTTGTTGACATTACAGCGGCAGCCTCCGCTGGTGTCGCCTGGCCCCTGGAAAACAGAGGGGCATTAGGACCGGGAATGTAGGAATTAGTCTCGTCAGGATGCCAAAATTTCAAACTTTGATAGTATACCAAGAAAAGTATTGAAATTCAATACCATTTTTGATACTCAACACAGTATATTGTGTAACTCAATTTAAATAATTAAATTGCAATTTTGTTTGCAGTAAAAACTTTACAGCTGTATCTAAAAAAACATTTGCATAGCATTATCAATATTAAGTACAACAGTAGCCATTGTAATTGCAATGTATTCATGTTTAGAAATATTCACGTGCAGTAAAAATGGGAAATTACTTTATTTTATCATTACCATGCATAATGGAACATATGTACATTACTTTTACACGCCTCGCAGACCATTGCCTTACTGCGGAAATGTTTAACGAACTGCAAAAAAATACTTTAACCAGTAGAAAAAAATGTGTCATATTTCTACTTCAATCGTCACAGGCCAATTAATATTTTATTAATTTAGAAAAAAGAATCCTATCTCTGGAAAGTCTTTATACTGGATTGTGTCGGTCATTTATATGTTTTGATCAGTGATTCCCGACGGGGTCCTTAGAGACCCCCAGCTAGTCCACATTTTTGCTTTCTCCCGGCTCTCCACCAAATGTGGATTGGCTGAGGGGGGGGGGGTCCCCCTAGGACCAGGTAGGGAAACACTGGTATAGATAATTCACTCGTCCGTAATAAATCAGTATTGTGCACAACTTGCATACTGTGTATGTCCTGTGAGTTCACATCTTCATTTGGCACAAAGCCAAAGTATTTTCAGAGGCCACTCTGGCTGCACTTGTTATTGATAAAGCACAGTAGTGAAAGCTCTGACACGTCTGAACTAACCAAGTTAAGACCTCGAGCTTTAACAACTCTCTGTGAGTGCGCTTTGGTAGCATGTGAACCTCAGTGGTCAGTCCAAGTGCAGGCTACAGAATTGATACTGTGAAAAATGAGTACTGAGACTGTTTTATACGTGATATAATCAAAACTTTTGATGTGTTTCACAACGCATATACCTTTATTCAAAAATATGAAAACTGACATGGGTGTAACACCCTGAGAGGAAGGTGAGGCCCTTACCCGAGGCCCCCAGCGTGGGCCCCTGGTGACCCAGCAGATTTCAGTGTGACAGACAGTACATCGCACCCAATCACAGCCCTCCTTCTTCTGCACAATTATGCCACATTGAGGGCAGTGCATGGCCTCGCCGGATTGGACCAGGGTCTGCATGGGACAAAACCTGCTGTGATTCTTTTGGTGCATCTGGCTAACATGGCTGTGGTGGTAGGTCTGTGATGGTGGTTACCCTTAGGAGGTCACGCGTCCTGCGGGCAGCGGAGTCATTGATGGCGCGGGCAGAAAGGTCATCCTGGTACTGCTTGCAGTTCATTCCCTCATGGATGGCCTGAGACAGCAACAGGTGAGATTTTACAAAGCTGCTGATATGACAAGTGTGCATGTGTTCATGCATATTGTATACGGTATACTGCTGACAGGCTGCTAAATGTCATTCTAATCTTATTTCATTGTTTGTTCAGAGCTTTCGCATGGAATGAAAGTGCTAGTGTTTCATAAATGTGTTTCCTTATGTGACGCTTTCGCTTCACGCGGGTGTCAGTCTGTGTGTGGTCATGTGATATTTCTGTGTGTGGGTTAGCCTACCTTGCAGAGCAGACAGTTCTGCCTCTTGCAGACAGGGCAGTGGAAGCTGTTGACCGTGTCCTCGTACTCGCACCAGCCGCTGCAGTCGGGACTGGCGCAGTGGTAGCTGCTCTTGCAGCGCGACTCTGCCACGGACAATCCCCGCTGGAGCCAGCGTTCGTATTCCTCCCCCGTCACTAGCTGGCACAGTGAGGATGAAGTGATGCCAGAAGTGGGGGGCGTTGGGGTGGTGAGCGGACGCATGGAGAGCAGAAAATATAATGTAAGAATAGTTTTGAAGTACCAGCTGATCGTAGTGTGTGGGGAACTCGCAGTACTCAGAATGGAATCAAAAGATTAATGCTAAAGCACCGAGGGTGTCCGTGGTGAGTTTGAGCATAAGGGGTGGCGCTGCTGGGGGGGGGTTGCTCCTTACCGCACGGATCTCTCTCTCCTGCAGTACACTGTCGCAGGCATACGCGTCATCTCGATATGGGCAGGCTACCTCAGGGTCCTCGCACATCAGGATCACGGAGCGCAAGCAATCTCTGCAGACACCACGGAAGCACTCAGGGCCCCGGGCCACGTTTCAACGCACAAAGACATGTAACACTGCCCGTGTTGGTTACATTGTCTGCTGATTTGGAATAATGAGTTATTTTGTCCCCCGATGTCAGCAGGGAGCATCACTGTTACAAGCAAGAATCTATAATTTGAAGGTAGCAGTAGTATAAGTAACTCCAGTAAATGGCCAAGCTATCAAAATAGGCTAAATTACAAGTGCCATTGGATAACCATACCAGTTAAATGTCTAATAAAATGCTAGCCTAATATTGGAAGGTAGTGTGTCATTCACCGCTGTGCCCAGATCAGGCCTCTTACTTGCAGAAGCAATGCAGACACTCTCTGAGCAGCACCCCTTCCCCCGGCTGGAGTTCCAGGTAACAGATGCGGCACTCCACGCTGTCTGGGTTTGGCACCAGGTCCTGCCCATCCATCATCACCAGCCGGGCAAAGTTCTCCCTTCTCTCAGCTTCCCTAGCCTGGGGGGTGGGGGGCAAAAAAAAAAATCAATATTATATGAACAACCTGCCATTCATTCAGCTAACCAGTTGGTTCTGTAGAAAAAGGTGTAAGGTCTGATTGGAGAAGCAACATGTCTGTCAAATCTGAGAACCAGTAACTCGAAGAGCACTTGAGATCATGCAGCTGCATGCAGAAAGTAGCTGAAGCACCATAAGGAGACCCGCCTTCCCCCATTCATGTCTCCAGGTCCAAAATGGCATCTATACCTACATAGTTTTTATTGCCTGATAAAGGAGAGCAATATCTTCACATTTCCTGAATAGTCGCATCTGGAACAGTCCTCTTTGCAGGACCCAGTTGTTTTTGAATATACCCACAACAGCAACTGACTACATCTACAGAATATCCTTACAGACCTATAGATGCAGATGTATCACACCGAAACAGATACAGCAGATTGTAAAAGATGAGGAAGCACGAGGCATTAAAAGAACTCAAACATTTATTTCATTTTTACAGTAAATACAGATTTTTCCGAGGCTCATTATACATAGTGGTTTGATTTTTTTCCTGCAAATTTCAGATTATTCACCCGGCAGGAAAAAAAAAAAACATTAATTTAGGCAATTCCTTGAATTCTATGAAATGATTCCCATTTATCAGACTGACAGAGTTTATGATCTTAAATAGTATGACTTGCATTGGCACTGTAATCTCCATTGGACACTTTTAAGAGCTATTCAATGATGACTAACTGCTTTTTTCGTTGTAGTAAAAAAAAAAAAAAAAACCTGAATACAACAATAACAAGCACATTCATACAGACACTATCAGCAGCCTCTCTCACACATACGGTACAGTGCTTTAGCATCTACGTGTTATGTGGTCACTGTCAGTAATGTCCTAGTAGGAGAGTACTGATGTAGGGGCTGTCTAAAGCCAGTCCATGTGTTATTCTGCGGGATTCTGTTCACTAGGGTAGGACAACGCACCTGCATTGTCTGTACACGTGTGTTTGCGAACCCGCCGGACCACACCGGTGTGTAAGAGACTGTGCCCCCATCCCTTCCCCCATGCGAGGCCGTATCTGAAGAGCTTAGGGTGTATGTGTGACATCAGTAGTCCTGGTGGAGGGGGGGTTCAGGTTATACAGTAGTGAGCTGCTCAGTGGGTCAACCCTCAGGTCGTCTCCTCTCCCTTTCTCCTTTAAAACACAGAGACAGAAGAGAAGAGGGTCAGCATGAGGGAGCCCCCCTCGCCACCCCCGCTCCTGACTGACCCCCCCCTCTCTCCAAGACCCTCAGAATTGCTTCCTCCCTCCCTCCCTGGTTGTGACCACAGTGATAAGTTGGCTCTCCAAATGACAAAGAACTCTATCAATCAGGACTCACAAAGACACAGTTCTGTGGTTTTAAGACTGACCCATTTGCCATAAATATATGTTCGACATTTATATTTATTTAGTGGATGCTCTTGTTTGTGACAAGAGAGCACTTGGGGTTTCTCTTCACCTTCAATCATCTCCCTTAGATTGAGCTTTATCTCTTTATTTTCCGGCACAAACAATGTGATCAGGTGTATCGGCATTCATCCTGATTGCAGTCGGCGCGCACCCCAGGCCTACCTGTTGATACTGCCGGACAGCCTCCTTCTCCTTCTCGATACGTCGCAGCTCCAGTGGGTCTGGTTGGTACCCCCCGGGCACTGTGTATCCAACAGGCCGGTCCGCACTGCAGATCTCACAACCAGGCCGTGTGGGCTTGTTGATGAAAGTACAAGTGGGGCAGGACCAACCTTGCTGTAGTGGTGGAAGCAAGTTTAGGTGTTAGAAGTAAGTGTAGGGCCAACTGTGGGCAAACGAAGTATGGTGGACTCTATACGGAGAACAATACCTGTATGTTACAGTGTATGTACAGTGTATACAGACAATACGTAGTACCTGCATGTTATCATATATGTCTCTGTACACAGAGTGTGTAATACCTGTATGTTACCGTATGCCTGACTATATATTTGCATTCCCTTGCAAATCTTTTGTGATCCCTCGCGATAGTTTTGCACAACTAATAATAACTGGACTGTGTCCGTTTAAAGTACAAAACATAGAATTAATGGATTAATAAGTATAAACCTAAACTATACAGACATGTCTAGTTAAGTGTGCTTTAAGCATTAAACAGGGGACAATGCACACCATGTAACTTTCATATATGTTTTTCTATGTATCTATTAAAAATTGCACTCTGCCAGTGACTGTAAATAAATAACTGAAGGTGAAGTGCACCCACAAACATTGAAATACTAATTAAGATTAGCCTGTAAATAAATCTGGAAAATCAATGGGGTGTTGCTTGTTTTTGTTGAAAGATGTTACAGACGGCAGTTGTAAAGTTAACTTTACTACGGTGTCATAAATTTCACACCCAAAACCACTTTTAGGTACACCCCCCTGGTATTCTCACTTGATGATATACAGTGGTGTGAATTTCCCTGATTACCCTTCCTGATTTCTTATTCTTTTGCATGTTTGTCACACAAAATGTTTCTGATCATCAAAAACCGTTAACTATTAGT
>JAODUD010000001.1:20994836-21013500 GCA_026784285.1 Stomatorhinus walkeri | reverse complement strand
AGTTTCTGACCACTTGTAAAATGTGTTCAATGTGCTGCCCATTGTGTTGGATTATTAAGGTGTATCCATATAAATGGACCACCCTGTATTTCATTCATTTAACAGATGTCACACAAATGGAGTGACACAGTGCTTGATGTTGCGAGAACAGCTGCCTCTACGTAGACAGCATTGGTTATATTTAAATCAGCCTCAACTGGGACATAGAGATGGCCAAGGTGGCCAGATTTTAGCGGCTGGGGTAGCATGAGGTGTATTGGGATGTTTCAGCCTCATTACCAGATCCTCCCGTCTCCCCCCCACAGTGTCCTGAGTGGTTATGGCCGTGGCTCTCTGGACAATGAACTGGACATGGAGCTGGATATGGATGAGGAAGAGCTGGATGGGTTTACTGAGGACAGGTATGGGGGTGCTAAATGTGTAGATGAGCATTAATGGGATCTGTAGTTTGTAGCAGTTGAAATGCTGAATTTTCTGATGTAGAAAACCAGTAGGTCTGCCTGTAGTGATGCAAGGAAGTGCAATTTTGAAGTGAAGCCTGTAAATCACACCATACTCTCTCTCTCTCTCTCCCCTCCCCCCCCAGGGCCCTCTGTGTCTGATCTGTCTTCTCAGGGACAAACATTTGCACTCTCTCTCTCTTCCCTTCCCCCATCCTTCCTTCTCTTCCTCTTTGTTGTCTCCGTCCTTCATTTTTGTTTCTCTCACGGACTCTGATGCTATTCAGACTCTGGCTGCACTGCCTGTTCCCCCGAAGCCACATCTTCCTCCTCCTCTTCGTCCTCCAGCGTTGGACTTGTTAGAATCCACTGTCCTCCTCTTCCCTCCTTTTGGCTGCTGTCAGGATGGCAGAAAGCCCCCCCAATGCTATGATGCTAGGGTTTTGGGGTGCCTTAATATATGCCCCCACCCATTCCCAGTGGTGAACTTGGAGCAGCGGCATTAAGTCAGTGGACATTAAGTTATGACTCATCAGATGTCTGTTGCTGGATGGTCGACTGTGGTTTGAGTGGGGCCGATGTGGGCCTCTGCCTCGCTGCCTCCACACAAGTCAATCAGGTACAGTCTTTACACCAGCATCAGCAACTGGAGGTGGAGATGCAACAGTGGGGACAAGGGAAGACCCCCCTTCAGTCTCTGGCCTGTGTCGCAGAGAGGGGCATCTCCCTTCTGGGGGATTCACAACATTTGCCGTGTCCAGCTTGGATATCCTTTATTATTTTATTTTTTAATTAAATTTCTTGCCTCCTATTTTTATTATTCCAAGGATTTTAAGTTTACAGGAAATGCCGATATTGTGCAGCTATACAGCCCTGCTGCTGAAGCCAATGAGAGCCGGTGTCGCCGTGTGTCGGAGTCCCCCCTTACGGGGCCCAGCAGCAACAGCCCAGGCTACGATCACTGGCAGGATGGCGCCCTGTTTGGGCTCCACGACGCCTCGCTTTGGCGTTTCTCGTGTGTGTTTTTAGACCCGTACTGAGCAGTATTCAGTGTGTATGCTCTATAGCATTTTCACGTTCGGACTCACCGTTTTGGTGAACGATTACCGCAAACAAGCTGCACCCGTGCCGAGGGCGGCGGCGGAGGAGCGGGATTCGCATGGCGGGTGCTCGCATAATTGTTTACGGCGAAAACGCGCTTCTCTCCTTCCAGGCGCTGAAGTGCTCGTTGCGGGTCCCACGAAGTGCGCTTCTCGTCATGCATTAAGTTTCGTTCCGCTGTGAGAACTTTTCTGTGAATAAAGTTTCCTGTATTTTGACCACATAGCATCTGTGTCGTTTGGAGACTGTAAGAGTGCCGCTCCCTGGGCGGCTCAGGGTGCATTTCATTGAAATACAGAAATATTGCCTTCATCAAAATGCTTTGGCTTTCCGTGATTTCTGTTAGCTTGATATCTAAACCATCCCTACAGTGCACATGCTGTCAGCAAGTCTGAAGATACGGACATTAGATTTGATACCTATTAAAAATAAAATATAAAGCCAGGGTAGTGCAAATTTTTCCTGGAGTCTGCATATATTTAATCGAAATTTATTACTTGTTAGAAAATCAGTGATATAAAATGTTTGGATAGAGTGATATTTGAAGTGATAATACAAATCTGGCACTTGGTAATTAGGGCACCTGTGGCCGAAAATGGCCTGGAAAGTTTTATGGGTTGTATGCAGTTCTCGCTTGTACAAAGCTATCTAGCGATATGATATCAGTCTTCCATCAGTTTGAACAACTGCCGTATGGAAGGACACTACTAATCTTACTTCACACCTGCAGAGTTGCCAAGCGACCCATCCCACTGCTGACACCAGTCCAGCAAACTAGGTGCTGTCAGGGTGCGGAGAGATTCGAAGGTTTTATGGTTGCCATGGCTCATCAAAAACCTTGTTTACTTACTAAAATGTAAGGCATACCAGCGCCCTCTATTGTAAAACATCCACCATAGCAGGAAACCACGCTACTCCAGAGCTGGGACATTATGACAGGAAAATGGAGGACATGAAGAGTTACAAGACACTTGTACACTGACTGTTATACATAAAACAACCGTGTAGCAAAAAGATTAAAACAATTCCTGAACATTCATTTTTATTTAGGCTAGCTTCATTGAAATCATGTTTCCAGTACTCAGGAAGGTTACATATTTCACACCACTACTATCTGTAAACTTGTAAAGTGCAGGAATTTTTAATGTGTGGTATCTGTTTGTTTTAGCCAATTATCCCACTAAATGGCATGAACTATATGCTAGGGATCCAGCTGCAACAACAAAGGGAAAATTCGGTACGCTTGACAAGCGCTGACTAACGCTACCTACACATTGCGCCGATACGTCATCAATAAGCGCCGGCGTCGGCAGTGGGAAGTAAACATCTATAAACTTACTGGGAAATGGTTGTGTCGGCTGTGGGAATGGTCGATATGTAAGACAGACGGTCTTGTTGGCTGGTCGTGTATCATCCCATGTCCTGCATGTGTTATAAGATGTGGAATATTATCCACTGGGCGCCAGTGTCAACGTCTGATTTCAGGACTCGAGTTGTGCTGGCCGGCTTATGAATTTCTTTTTTTAGTTATAGTGGTTGAAGCAGCTCCAGCATTTAGGGTTGCTGTCAAAATCCGTAAAGTAAGCTTCTGGAGTGCCAGTCCGCCCGTCGCCATGGTACTGTCGCTGATCAACCTGTGCGCCCGGTCCGTGGTCAGCGATCACGGCTCGTCACCCTGCTGGCTCGCCTGCGTCCCTAGGGAGCTGTACCGGGCGCTCCTGGAGGCCGCCTTCGTACACTGCCGACCGCTGGCCATTGGCGAACTGGTGCAGCGCTGGCCCGAGAGGTGCCTTCGCGTAGGCGGGCGCAGGAGAGCCGGACACACGCCGCCAAACCGTCTTTGTGTCCAAGCGCTGCTGCTGGCGGTGGTCAGGGGGCTGGGGGACAAACGGTAAGCTGTCGTGAAAGCTTTTAAATGAACCTTGTTTGACGGCTGATCTGCAATGTATAGAAGTCGACACCGTGCTTTTATGGTCCAGTCGCGCATACATATAGTAGTTTTCAAATTTCAATTGTTAAATTGCTATAAATATAATTTTCGTTCTTTTTAATGAGAGGGGTGAAGAAGAAATATATAGTGATCTCCAGTTACACGCCAGCCCATAACCATGACATGACGTGTGAGATGTAAAATACGAAATATACGTAAATTTGGATAGGGTCTTAGGATGAAATTTTGTCAGGGGGCCCACAATTTCTAGCTACGCCCCCACACAGTGTACATAGGTAATCTAAAATATAAGATTACTGATAATCTGAAATGTTTCTCTTTTTTCCCCCCTTCTCCCTGTGCCAGGTGTGCACTTCAGGTGCTGGATCTCTGCGGGCTTCAGTGTGAAGACGGAGGCCTGGTGGACTCCATGGGTGGCTGGTCGCTCACTGTAGCGCTCTGCTCCATGGTGCTTCAGGCAAGGATGGCGGCCGGGGGCCAAGTCAAGAGGGTGCAGGAGAGAAAGCGGCTCCAGGAGACAGAAGGGCAGAGGGCGAGAACAGAGGATGGTGTGCAGAAAAGTAGCCAAGATAGGGGGGGTCAGCCACCTCTGGAGCGCCAGGCAGAGGTAGGGGGGGTGAGGAGGATCATGGAAATGACACGGGATAGGGTAAAGGAGTCCCAGGAGGCAGAGCAGCAGCAGGAGACGGAGATTGTGGTGCAGGTGCGAGCTGACCTGTTCATAAATGCGCGTTCCTGGGAGCGTGTCCACACGGCGCTGGCTACTAAGGGCCCCCTGCAGCTACACTGCCAGCATCTCCGTGTGGAGGAGCTCCCCGCCGCTAGCATCGTAGCCCTGCTGTCTCTGCTCCCTCCCCGCAGCTTGCAAGGTCTGGATATCCACTACAGCAGCCTAGGCGTGTCTGGCCTGGCCCTCCTGCTGCCAACACTGGCCCGCTTCCCTTACTTGAGTTCCCTCCGACTGCACTACTGCAACCTGGATGTGCGCAGGGATGCACCCGGCCAAGAGAAGGCACTGAGAGACATGGCAGCAGGCTTGGGGGCGCTGGTGAAGCTGAGGCGGATCAGCCTCACCGCTCTCCGATTGTCAGGACACCTGCGATTGCTGCTCAGGTACAGAAGACCTTCAGATTAATGCAGCCACCAAAGTAAACTTAAGACCAATGTTATTGTGGTTTTATTATGTTCCATATAATTAATATAATATAGAATTAATAGTAATTAATGATAAATCATTACTTTAGCTAGATAGTAGCTAAAGCTCTAATGGAAAGTCTTTGACGTTCCTTTTTGTTAGTTTTGGAATCAGTATTTATGGTTATCGTTCAGTTGTTTTTATTATATTTTGATATCCTGTTTCATACATCCATTCATTTCATTCATCCATCCATCCATTGTCCTATTCAGGGTTGCGAGGGGCCCGAAGCTTATCTTACTGTTTCAGTTTTATGTAAATGTTTTGTTATAGTTTTATTTTTTTAAGTGTGTTTAATATGTAAAGTTTAAGGTATCAGAGCTCGTAAAGAGCATAGAGACCTACTGCGACCACCATTATATGAGGAACCGGAGCTCACTGACTTTGAATGACATCACGCGCACAAATTTTACATCGACACCTCTAAGTTACATCAAACAAAGATAGATGAGTTAAATGGTCCAGAAGGTAAGATCATCTATTTTAGTGGCCACAAAGTGGATTTTTCCTCATGGGCTGTGCTGAATTTCCCTTTCAAATCAAAGAAGTGAAACATAATAATTCAGGCAGATGTTTGTAAAAAAAACACACAAACCAGTTTTATAAATATACATTTCTTTAGTTCAGTTTGTATTTAAGTTTAATTATATTGGGTGTAGCGTTTGAGGTAGTGGAGGTAGTGGAGGTCCCAGAGCTGAGCTTCGACAAGCTCCAGCACAAATGAAGCACTGCATTAAACCTACTTTAGTAGAAGCTTTCCTGTTTAGATAGCATTAAAGGATGTTTTAAATCGATTTGTAATAAGGAAATTCCCTGCAAAGACACATCCATAGTGCTGATAAAATGGACAGTGGAAACCACTTATAGTGATAATGGTTATAGCGATCAACTGCTTATATGGATCAAAAAGCTTAGGACAGGATCATTCCTGTATAAACACTGTTTAAATAATTTACTTATAGTAATCAAGTAGTCCGCTTACAGTTTTTGTTTTATGCATGACAACATGGAATAATTAAACTACAATAATTATTATTATAATTTTTTTTACTATACTGTCTAGTTATCTGAGGCTAACTCTGCGTGCACAGAAAACATTACAGTACTGTATTATAGCGTATTTGAATTGCATATCTGAATTCAGGTTGGTCATTTAATTTGTACACTACTGTAATTTGAAACAGTAATGCGGACACTGTACCATTCTGTAGCAGTAAAGAGAAAGCTGAGCTGGAAGGCGAAGTTACCGATTTGCCAGTCGATCTACGTTCCTATGCTCGGCTATGGTCATAAGCTCTGCGTAGTGACAAAAGAATGAGATTGTGGACACAAGCACCAGACATGAGTTTCCTTTGCAGGGTGTCTAGGCTCAGCCTTATCGATAGGGTGAGGGGCGCAGACTTTCAGGAGGGGCTCAGAGTAGAGCCACTGCTCCACTGCGTTGAATGCAGCCAGTTCAGTTGGTTGGGCAAACTAATTTGAAAGGGCCTCTGGATGCCTCCCTGCAGAGGTGTTTCAGGCATGTCCAACTGGGAGGAGGCCCCAGGGCAGACCCCAGACATGCTGGAGAGATTGTATCTCTCGGCTGGCCAAGGAATGCCTTGGTATTCCCCCAGTGGAGCTGGAGGAGGTGGCTCATGAGATGGAGGTCTGGGCATCACTGCTTCGACTGCTGCCCCCACAACCCAACCCTGTATAAGCGGCGGATAATGGATGGATGGATACAATCAAATCAGTCCATTATTTTTCATTTTCCTAGGTTCCTTGTTAATTGTGGCAATGCTTTTTGACCATCATCATTACTAGAAAGGTGGTTTTAACTCAGTGAGGGTAAGTTATTTTTGAAGTTGCTCAGTTGCTTACATGAGCCCTTGTTCCTATGCCTCCAGCTCTCTCTCGCAGCCTTTGGAGGTGCTGGAACTCCCCTACCTGAGTCTGATTCCAGCTGACCTCTCCTACCTGTCCTGTAGCATCCATGCCACCTCCTTGCGACGACTGGACCTGAGTGAGAACAGGCTGGAGGAGGCCACTTTGCCCTCACTGTGCCGCCTGTTGTCTCAAGCCTCTGGTTCGCTGACACACTTGTCCCTATGTGGCTGTGGTCTGTCAGACAGCCTGCTGGGGGCGCTGTTTCCTCCGTTGCGCTGCTGCCGGTCCCTGTGCAGCTTAGGGCTTGCCCTGAACCCGCTCTCCCGGACCGGGGTACTGGCTGTGGTACGGGTGGCCGCCTCCATCCGCTCTCTCCGGCTGCTGCTCCATCCAAATGCGCTGGAGGAGTACAAGCCTGGTCTGCCGCCTTTACCCTCCAGCGCTCAGCTGCTGGATTGGCCCCTTGAAGAGGAGTTGGATTGGCGGGAGGCTTTCCAGGCTGAGCTGGAGATGGTGCTGGTCGAGAGCGAACGATCAAACCTGCTTCTCACTTCGGACCTTCTAAACTACAACAGTCTCCTGGAAGAAGAGGCCTAGGCCCCGATACCGCCGTAGGCCAGAGTAACAAACTAGGACAGGCTGCTCTTTGTCCACAGTTGCTCTAGATCTTCCTAGAGAACCTATTTCCTGGAACAATTTTGCCCAGAACTGTTATGTAGCATTTATTTAACATTGGGAATAAATAAATACCAATTAGCATGAATTACCCCCCAAATGTGTGGGCTTATTTAGCGACAATAACATCCAAGGGGTCCCAAGAAACGAAGTAGATGCTGAAGGACCAGCTGGGAGTATAGCATGACAAAATTGGGCCACCAGGCCAGTACATATTCAGTCAATTTCAAACAATGTAGCTCTGTCTGAACCAAACTGTACTGTAATGGAGACCCACATCTTGTCATTGTAGCCCATTTTAGGCTTTGTAAGCCACTGTGTCTTTGCCACCACTGCTACTGTACAATCAAATTGTTTTATTGGACTTGCGTGTCCCCTTGTTGGCAATATTTATGAAAGGGCAGCTATGATCATATACAGCCTTATTATTCTTCTTTACAATTTAAAGGATTTTCAGTTTTTACTTCTTAAATGAATTTGTTCCCATGCTATTTGTAAATGATAAAAAAGAATGCTATATTTTTAATTCTGATCTATTATTTTCATCAGTAAAAATGATATAATTAACAGGGACTTACGTGTGGACATACACTACCAGTCAAAAGTTTTTGCACAGCAAAAGGTTTTACCACCTTTTCACTGCAATTTTTTTTCTTGTTAAGCCTTGGAAAGAGTATGAAACGGTGCACGTCTAACATCCTATTTAGTGGTTGTGTGGTGCTGGCATAGTCAAATTCTAGATTGACCTTTAAATGCTCTAGTTAATGGTTTCATCCCAAGAAACAGCAGTGTTTAATGTCCCTTTTAGAAAGAATGCCTCTCTGTGCTGTTATATCTGCTAGATGAGGTTACTCTAATGAGGGGAGCAGTGTATGGCTCAGAGGGCCAAGTCTCTGTGCCTGTGATTAGAAGACCACTTCAATCCCGGCCTCAGCATATCTGCAGGTACTTGGCCAGCTCCCTGGGCGCTGCTATGGGTGGCTGCCCTTCATGGCTAGCTTGCTCTCACCTACAGAGAGCAAGATGGGGGAGGTTTAAAGAGAATCTCCCCATGGGGTCAATAAAAAAAAATCAAAGATATTTGTGTATTTTTTAGCAAATGTTAAATGAGTAACATGCAAATGTAGAAAATCTGCATGTGAAAACTTTTGACTGGTAGTGTATATATGACCATATAACAGTGTGCATATTCTCTGACAACATAGACAACTGCAATAAAAAAACACCACCATTTTGTGCTACACAGATTTTGGGTAAATAAAACAGAATGCTGGTGGCAGCAAGTTTAACCCAGATATGGATTCTTTAGTTTCGTTATTGTTTAGCAGAGCACCCGACGGTCCGAGTAGGGGGTGTCTTCCATACCCCTTGGACATTCATCTGTAATTGTCCACAAAAGAGCGCTCCAGGAAGAAGTAGTGCGGCCGTGTCCCCACTAGGGGTCGCCAGTCTTCAGAGTAGGAGAAGGCAAAGGGGAAGTGGCCTGTGCTGATGTGGGGCAGGGGCAGGGAGATGAAGGGAGGGAAGCTGGTGGGGGGGTGGCGGCTGAGCAGCGGGGGCAGGATCACACCTGTCCGGTGAAAAGAGGGCATTGTTTGGACAGCATCTGCACTAACATGGTTCAAACGTACGGAAGTTGTTGTGCATTAGCTTGTTTAGTCGGTTTAGCATGATGCTAGTAATCGAATAGAGGCACTGTATTTGTCCTTGTCAGGAATCCTGCTCTGCACTACTGACATGGATACACCTGTATATGTAGGTGTTAGCATGTTTTTAGGTCAGGGAGCCCCTTGGGATTTAAACCGATGACGTTTCACCACAGGTATAGCACCCCAGTTATCTGAGCCACACACCACCCTCCAAGGGCAAGATATTTTAATGATGGGTTTGACGTCTCTGATGGGTGTCATTGCCAAGCATCACCAAACCAATTATACATGGCTTAAATATATCAGTGATTGACAGGATAATATTCCCAACCACTGTAGGTTCCAAAGTCATGCTTCTGTCATAGTTATAACACACAGTCAAGCCAGATGCCATCTTATATAAGAGGACAGACACTTACCCTTAGTGTGAGGCTTCTGTTCTGAGGTAAGCCTTTCCCCTGGGCAGTTAACTGGCTGCGACCTGTGGTCACACACAGCCTTAGACACAGTACACCTAAATCCCCCAGGGTCACCTGCATAGCTGACATACCTGCTCAGCTGACACACCTGTAATTTGGGGGTGAGAGAAGTTTGGTCTCTGTTTGGACAGGCGGACGGGATGACGGCCGGGGCTTCTGCCTTCCCCTTCTCTGAGAGCAGAAATAGTTGAGCACGTCGACAGGGGTGAACAGGTCCTTTACTCTCTGGTTCTGGAGGAACAAGGCTCTGTTTCTGACCTGGCAACACACCGCAGGCCCAATAGTTGGGAGTCAACGTTCAATTGTGACCTTTGGCCTCTGTACTCTCAATCAATGCCTTCTTTTTTATCTAGAAAAATTAATCCAAACTTTTCCTGTTAGCTCAGGATTTCTCCTACACAAGATTACATATTAATCAGCTGACAATTACCCTGTTGACTTTATGAAGCCTGTAAACAAAAATAATCTATTTCAGTTCATATTTAAACAATGTTCCCATGTGGCCTTTCTTCCTTATATACCACTGAATTCACTCATCCTAAAGGCCTGAAGGCATAGTCTAATCGCTTGTGAATACAGTCCTCTGGACTTCTGTTTCACTCTAATGCCATGGCTCACCCTGTTCACCTTGTACTGATAGGTCCAGAGTTCCAACCAATCAGCGGCTTTCTTCCTCAGCACCTCCTGGGGCTCCAGATTCCCAGCCAATCCAGTGTCCCAGAACTCTACCTCAGGGCGCAGCCAGAGGTCTACTTCTTTCACACCCATCGCTTCCAGCAAGTACTGGGCAGTGTCCCTGTCATGGTCAACAAATGCATAAGTACTGGCATCTACAATGGCAGCATCCATCTGTGACTCTCATAACAGATACATGTTGCAGGTACATGATGCCCGATACAGACCAATGGATGACCATCACAAGTAAAATTTGAAACTTCTAAACCACAACCAAATGTTCTTAGCCTTCGGACAAGACACATGAGCCTCAACATGACTGGGACTCACCGTAGCTCTCTATGGACCAGAAAGGCCAGCAGCTCCACCACCAGCTGCTGACTGGCAGAATCCAGGGATACTAGTGTGCTCATTAATTGGGTGAGAAAATGCTTCTCACTAGCCTGAAGACACAAACACACAGGGGACATTACTAGCATGAGTAGGACTAGTCTTTTACAAAAATCATTTCAGATCCCATATGGCACAAGGGATACAGAAGTTCTACACAAAGGCTTTTTTTTCTATTAAAAATGTTAGTTTCCTCGTGTATTACATGACCTAGGGTTCAATGTGACCTGTGAAGGTTTCAGTGAAATGGAGCATGATGTGAGTTGTCATGTAATACAAGGCATGGAAAGCGACCCTTGAGGACCCACCGTTGCTGATGAGGTAGACGACTTCAACATGTCTATGAGGCCGGTGCAGATCTCCTCACTGATATCTAGTGCACCCTGCTGGTGTAGCCCCCAAAGCACTTTTAGCATCTGCATCTTGGTCTCTGCCTCAACACACTCCATGTGCTTCAGCAGTAGATGGGCAAAATCTTTGGGCCTGAGGGTGTGCCGAGTCTGGTTGGAAACCACAGGCAACAGTCAAGCTGTTACACTCTACATATACCACTGTAACACTCAGCAAACATACAGCAAGACTGTAGATAATGAAGGAACATTCACTCCTAAACTTGAAACTGAGCATTTTGGGGGAAAACAGGACTCACTTTAAGCTCTGGGAACAGTTCTTTAAACCAGTCACGGTCCACAAATTTTCTGATGAATTCTGGGAGCTTGGGGGAAGGAATGTAGGGCTGGGGAGTTGTGGGCTTCTTGTAGGGCGTTCCTGGAGGTGTTTCTTTCCTGGAAAGTGGGACTGCGGTAAACTTGGGGTGCTGGGGAGAAAGGGAGGTGCCCTGACTGTCGGCCATCCACTGCTCCTCCACCGCACTCGCAGAGGACACAGTGGAGGCCTCCACCACGGTTGAGGGAGGTGCGGCTGCTCTTAGAGGGATCTTTCTCAGTCCTGCTGGTAAGCCCCTGTTCACCTTCTTCACATCTTTGCAGACCAGGATCTCACTGCTGTCACTGACTCTCAGAGACTGAGTATTTTGGAGTTTTGTGAGTTCCCACACCCTCGTACTTGTTTGACTCTCAGATTCAGCCACCACCTCATTAGGGGACCCTTGGCTTTGCCACATGGGGGCACAACCCAGTAGAGGCCTAAGTCCAGGAATCTGGCTGTTCTTCTGAAGAGTAGAAAATCAGATTAGCATGTTAGTGATTACCATGTTCACTTGCCTCAAAGTAACACTTGCTGCAGTAGCATGGAATGGAAATATGGGATGACGTGGTCTTTCTGATTCTAAATTCTTTTAGTTCCTCCACTGGTTGCTAAAAAACCAGTAGCTTCGGGTGGGGTCTGTTGAAATGAGGTTGTTCCACTGTTAGAACATCACAGACAGGAAAATGGAGGTTAGAACTAGCAAGAGGCAAAATATGTAAAGTGCTGAGGCAAGACCATAATGTTCCCCCTACAACTTTATGAACATCATCAGATCACACAACTAACTTATGAGTTTTCAAATAGTCATTTATCAGATTGGCAAAAGCTAAGAGGACTGGAGACATATGCAACTGAGATGAATGCAGGTTAATCTGTAGGTAGGAAGGCAGCATTGTGACACTTTCCTTTGCATTTCCATCCTTCACTTTCTTGCTCTTTCTGGTGATCCGTGGGGTCAGGGGTGGGCTGCCAGTGACCCATCCTGGAGGGACCAGCACTGTCTGTAGGGGGGAGGTATCCTCATACGAAGGCAGCATCAGTAGAGGAAATTGAATAGTAAAAATAAAAGGATACATAAATCTTTAAACATGTACCTGAAATAATGAATAGGTTCATTTGAATTGTACAAAATCCAGTGTAAAGAACCAGTGTTCTGTAGTATTCACAAAAATGTGCTTATGTGTGTGTGTGGAACCAAACGGCCCCCACAATGTAATAAAAACTTGTTTTTTTTGAGGTCCCCACAAAGATCTGTGAATGCAGTCAAAAAAATAAAATGCCAAAAGTCCTGTATTTTGTTTGGTTACTTATGATCAAGGTTAGAGCTTGGTAGGGGTTATGGTCATCATGTTGGGATTAGGGTTTTCCCCATAGAAAGGAATGGAGAGTCCCCATAAATATATAATAATAAACCTGTGTGTGTGTGTGTGTGTGTGCCACCTCTGGGCAAAGTGGCTCATTGCAGACGATCTTCATGTAGCGTCTGAAAGCCTCTTCCTCCGCCTGCTGCCTGACAGTAGGCTTCCTCTTCCTGCATTCTACAGCCTCCTGCTGGAGGGCTTCCAGATCCCTGTTCCTTGCTAGCAAAGCTGCATATTCCTAGTGGAACAGACAACAGGTATGTCGTAATGTAAGACACTGAAACACAATACACTCATCAACCTCTTCAGCTCCTGCAGAGGGAGGCACTGTCAAACTTGGACAAATTGCATAACGCGCACGCAAACAATACATCTCTCATCATAACATGTAACTTGATTTGGGGCAGTGGTGGGTTAATGGTTACGGAGGCGTACTTGTAATTGAAAGATTGCAGGTTTGAATCCCTAACCAGCAAAGCACCACTGAGGTTCCCTGAGCAAGATTAGCTATATTACATATGGGTTAAATGCAGAGGATGCATTCTGTTGTGTCACTTTATACTATATATTTATATATCCAGCGTTCCCTTGCTGCTGGTAACGTGATGCACTGGGACGTCATTGATAGTACGTGTGTCTTGTACGGTATGGCTCACACAGGGTCTGACATCATAATGTTCCGTCTGTGAAATCAAGATAAGAAAGAATGCAGGGAGAGAACATGGAACATCTATTAAAGCAGATATTAGTGAAGTATAGCTCCTTCATTTTTTCAACATAACCAGCGCGCAAACCTTTCCCACACTGCACTTGGCGCTGGCGGTCAGTCTCTCCTGCGGCCCGAGCGTTAAATGCCGGTCGCGACGCTTTGTCTGCTCGGGGACTGCGCCAGATGTCCGCGTAGGGACGTCGTCATGCTTCGGGGTCGCGGACATTTCAGCTTCCCCCTCCGCGGTCCTGACTACGCCAGTTTCCCCGGTACCTTTAGGACCCGACATTACTTTTCTGTCTGGTTCATCTGCTGCTCATTCCAAAATAAAATGGTGGGAGGGAATTTTTACTTGGCAGTTAAGGTCGCGTACTGGTTTCTCCAAAAAACAACAACTGAACTAGGGTAATATAAAACAAGGCAATAAACTGCCACTATCAATTTGCTAACACGCGTAAAGCAAAACGTTCATGATTATTGTTAAACTTTTAGATTTGCTGGATCTCGGATTTACTCGCCTTGTAGTGTGTCTTTGTTGCTTGGAAACCCAGAGACATAGAGATAGGGAAGTTTATGTCCGTGTATATAATTCCCTAATGTATCATATAAACGAATAGTTTGAAACATTATATTTAAAGGAAAAATTATTAACGAACTTCTGTTATTATGGCTACAGTTTTCGTTGTTAGGTTACATTTTTTGTCGTTAGGACACAGATAGAGTGGCACCAGTGAAAGTTCTTAATTCTTATCCCAGCAAATAGATGACCAGCTCACCCTCCTGAATACATAACGCCTTCTTAATGTAGCCAAAGCCTAGTTAATTCAGCCTCTACGCGGGAGTTCAAATGCCTTTAGGTTCCCTGTTTGCCTGGTGTCTCGCCTTTAAAAACGGTGTCTGTGTTTGAAAAACAACGCAAAACCTTGGAGCAGCTGACTTAAGTACGGAAGACAATCGTGTATAGCTGCAGAGCTTCAGTCCGATTCGGGAATTACAGATTCAAGATTTGTTTAATAAAGCTTTTAGTAAATATTTTATACATCTAACTTCTTCGTAAAAGTTTTTTTCTTGATTTTGAAGAACACTTCATCTTCGTTATCTTAATAAAATACCAAATCATATAAATATTTTAAATATCTAAAATATAGAGTACATCACTAATTTAAACATTTAGGCTCATTATTGTTAAAACGCTATTTAAATAGTCTTCAATCAATTTTCTTTAGATATATCAAAGAAGGAAAAGTGGAATAATCAGTAAATAGAAATTAGTACACAAAACCACCTTTGTTAGCAATATATACAATTTCAGAGGAAAAAGCCAAGTATATTTGTTTACAGTTTAAAGTCTAAAATGTTAAATTCTCATGATAATCTAAAATTACTTCTCACGATAATCTTATACAGCCACTTAAACTGCTTAGATTACAGCATTCAGTCTTCCTGTAGGCTGTCTGCAATGTTAATTCGTTTTGGCTCCATGGCTACCACCCAGAATACCGGAGAAGAGGACACTGCTCTTCTGCAGTCGAAGCTTCAGCCGCAATGGAAATGGAGCTAATGTAAAGATTTCAAAAGTAGTAATATATATATTTTTTATTTTTAACACAAAATACAAAAAAATCCAGTTGATATGCGGTATTGAAGGTGGATTGCTGGATATTTGAAATTGTGACCTCGTCTATTGCACTGTAGGACACGTTTTTAACCACAAATAGGCGTAAACATAGACTAAGTGGTCAGTCAATATACAACATAGAAAATCTTTATATTTCGTAAACATTACGAAACTGTAGGAATGTGATACCAGCAATTAACAATTAGTGTTTATCATTTGCGCGAACAAAGGTCATTGTAGTTATAAGAACCTTATCTTAGAAAATAATGCATGTGCCTTAAGGTGAAATATATGCATTTAAACGTAAATGTAAAGTCTCCTGGCAGTCTCCTCTCCCTTACGCTGTTGCATTAGGCTATATGCATACATCTAAATGACGCCAGATCAGAACTAGACGAGCTGTTTGATGTCTGTCCCTTTTCATCTCCTCTACTCCGCCCGCGGCCAACCAAGGCTTTTTTGGAGGGGAGGGGAGTGGGGGCACAGGCATCTGAGGCGTAGAGATGCGTGAATATCCATAGGCGTCCGGTGGTTCCACTTCCCAGCTCATTTGGGGATTTAAGAATGGGAAGTAAACTATTGAAAGACAGGATGTTGAATCACTGAACAAGGCTTTCGAGTCTGTGTGAGTCCGGACGCCTGTAATCTGAGTGTTTTTAGTAACCAAGTTTATCCCCATTTCTCTTCAGGTAATCGATTGTCAAACGCAGCGTGTTGCATTCTTTGCATGACTGCTATCTTTATGTGTCGTTTACACCATTCCCAATGATTTACAGAGGCAGCGAACTTTGGAGAAAAGTAGCTGTCGTGCGTCGAGGAGCACATCATTAGATACTGCACATTCGATTTTGCATGTTCACTGAAATATCTTAGCATAGTTATCTTTTTCAACAAATCGTGCATATAATAGCCTATCTTTTTTTTTTTTTACCACATTACTGCAGTGACGGAGTCGATTAAGTAAATCATTTTTTTAGCTTTTAAAACCTTAACTGAACTTGTAAAGAATTTTATACTGCAACGAAAGCTTTTAATAAAACTCCCGTAGTGCTTTGTGTCAGCAAAAGCCAATGCTATTTAAATGAACTAAACTTCATTACAGTAGGTCGGTCCCGTAACTGTCTTACGGAATTTGGTCCGAAGCACGAAAATACAGTGCCCGATCTACTTATTATAATGCTAAAATGAAAAGGTCTAAGAAAATATCGTCCACATTCCTAATGTGATTGTGACCTGGAACCACTTTCATTGACTGTATCTAGTTTCACCAGGAGATGGAATTGCCCGGGGCACAGATTATTATAACACCACTGGCCTGCTTGGTGGTGCTGATCGTCGCTGAGACCCTGACAACCCCCCAGTCTAATGAAATTCAGCAAAACCGGGATCCTGAGCTCACAATGACACAGGTTAGTGTTAATATCACCATAACGTTCTTATTAATGAAATTAGACTTGGACTCATTTGGTGTTTTTCTTTAGATGAGAGGGTCACAGCAGATTGTACCATCATCTTTTGTCCTTGTTCAGCTACAGCCTTTCGGTACATGGTTGTCAATATTTAACAAGACAATACTTTTTGGGATTTTTGTTTGATTTTGGAAGAATCTAGTGATTGAAAACACCACCAAGAATATAGGCGAGGAAGAACAAGATGCAGTTACAGCAGGTGAGTGAGTCAAGTGTTGCTATGAAGTTTAATGATACAGTATGATGTAAACCATAGCAAACACTGCATTAAAACATTGATTTCTGTTTAGTAAATCTATGTCTCTCTCTTGTACTACTCTGAAGACTCCCTAGTGGTTTCCACCCTCAGCACAAACCTACCAGACATTGGCACAACCTCCCCTTGCCCCAGAAACCAGGTACCATTAGAGGGAGCTGCTGGTTGTGGTTGTCTGGGGCACCTGGTGTTGCAGGGTGAAAACTGTACCTGCCTGACTGGATTCAAGCAGCAGGGGGCAGCAGAGTGCCACGGTAAGTCTGATTGTAACATGCGTTATGCTTTATTTGCCGCTTCCACAAGTTCAGGCATGTCGGAATGCTTCTTTTCGCCGACCCCATGTTAGTGTGCACTTGTTGCCCCCTTGTCAAACCTATCATTTCACTGCAACCACCCCCCGCCCAGATGTGGATGAGTGTGCACAGGGGGCTTACCCAGGCCCCTGCGGGCCCCATGCCAACTGCTCCAACACAGCCGGCTCCTTCCTGTGTACCTGTCACCATGGTTACCTGAGGAGGCCGGAGGGGTGTGAGGGTGAGCAGATGTCACACGTATGCATATATGCAGTGGCGCATAATCTGTGGATCAGATCGTCCAATAGGTGGCGTAGTGGCTACAGAGGAAATAGAAACCGGGTGTTAAAGTCCGTGTAGTGGCTTAATGAAATGTGTGCACATGTTACAGACATTGACGAGTGTGAGCTGTCTGCGGTATCGGGGCTTCAGGCATGTGGAGGGGGAGCCAAGTGCAGGAACTTGCCAGGTTCCTTTTCCTGCTCCTGCCCTGCCGGCTATGTGCTGGCACTGGATGCAAAAAACTGTGTGGGTGAGTCTGTCCCCAGACCTGCTTCCCCTGTCCCCGTTTCCTCACGCTGGGGACTAGATGGAGTTTTGCTTCCTGTTTCTGTTGTGTGTTGGATCTGCATAAACGGACCTGTGTCTGTCTGGACAATCAGATGTAGATGAGTGCAGCTTTGAAGAACACTGTCGACGTGAGTTGGGCAACATGTGTATCAACACTGCTGGCAGCTACGTGTGTCAGTGCAGGGCGGGCTTCAGATCGGAGACGCCAGCCTGCGTGGGTGAGCCTGTCTGTCTCTGTCTAGCTGCCTGTCTGTCTGTGCGTGTCTGTCTGCCCACCAGTCAATGCTGTGAGACACATCTCTTCCATGAATTCTTCTAGGAACCTGATGTCTAATTACGTTTCCTGAATGTTCTTATTTAGTACTTCTGGTTATTCAATAGTCTTATTGCGTTCTTATTTTGTTAATAGTTGTATATGATGTTATGTAGCTGTTGTGTAACTCCTGCTCAACCATCCACTCAAACCATTCACTCGCTACCCAAACCAATCACTCAGTTGCTGATGTACAATTATTTAATGATGATCATCATTGGAGTGTCATAATGTCAAAATATTGTAAACCTGATGTATCTTAAGCTAAAGGCTAACTTTAACTGTAAGCTTAAAAATTGAGTTATAACCGAAATTGGGTCTCTTAGGCTGTTTTATTCTGTGACAAAATATCTTATATCAGCTATGCTCGACTTATATCAGCTATGCTCGACTTATATCAGCTATCCTCGACTTATATCAGCTATGCTCAACTTATATCAGCTATCCTCGACTTATATCAGCTATCCTCGACTTATATCAGCTATCCTCAACTTATATCAGCTATGCTCGACTTACATCAGCTATGCTCAATTTATATCAGCTATCCTCAACTTATATCAGCTATCCCCGACTTATATCAGCTATGCTCGACTTATATCAGCTATCCTCAACTTATATCCGCTATCCTCAACTTATATCAGCTATGCTCGACTTATATCAGCTATCCTCAACTTATATCAGCTATGCTCGACTTATATCAGCTATGCTCGACATATCAGCTATCCTCGACTTATATCAGCTATGCTCAACTTATATCAGCTATCCTCGAATTATATCAGCTATCCTCGACTTATATCAGCTATCCTCGACTTATATCAGCTATCCTCAACTTATATCAGCTATGCTCAACTTATATCCGCTATCCTCAACTTATATCCGCTATCCTCAACTTATATCAGCTATGCTCGACTTATATCCGCTATCCTCAACTTATATCAGCTAT
>JAODUD010000001.1:20960865-20972761 GCA_026784285.1 Stomatorhinus walkeri | reverse complement strand
GAAGAGGCCGCCCTCCCTGTTTATGCCAGTCAGATCTGCCAGGTTCTCACCAAACACATCCGTCATGCCCAGATGAGTCAGGGCTTCCTTCAGGTCATAACTGTCTTCCAGCTTGAACTTTGGGAGGTACAAGTCAATGTAACCACCACTGTCCATATTCTTCCGGTCTGTCCATTCGTTTATCTTCTCCAGGGTCAGCTCTTTCTCCAGCTTTAACATGCAGACAGTCAACAAAAGACAAAACTTGCTTTTACATGAGTAGGACAAATTGAAGACCTTTTTGAAATTTAGCACTTCATCTCAATAACTTAACCACACTGAACGACTAGTGTTTTATGATTCATGGGTAGGAAAAAATAACATATGAAAGAAAAATCACTCAGACAATCAGATAGTTCACTGTAAAAGTAATGAGGTATTGGTGCATTTCTCAGGTTAAGAAAAAGTTACTGAGTGGACTGTGACACTGGCACTTGCCAATGGCGTACAAGAACCAGGCCATACCCGACTAGCACCACGAAGAGACACTAGTTACAGCATGGTGCCAGCACACTTTTACACTGCAGAAGGGCCGACTTGGCAAAAGCGTTGCCAAGTTTGGAGAGCAACAGTGACAAAAACAAACAAACAAAAAAAAAAAAAATGGAGATGCTTGTTTATTGTTCACACAGAGTAAATCATGATTTTCTATGTGTTAACTTCCGCTAGCACATCTGAGAATCACCATGTTATGTAAACATCAAACGCTAGCAGAGTTAGCATTAGTTTGCGTTGCGTAAATTTGCATTGAGAATCCATTCTGGAGTTATTGGGAATGCATCAATACATTGCATTGTATGGTACTACTAATAATGAATAATATATAGAATATGCCCTTTTTTCCTACTAGTAATCCATGATACATATCATCAGTTCTTTCTTGTCTCTGTGCATTTCGACCAATTAGATGGCGGTGACCAAACCAGCTCTGTTTACTTACCCTACTTGCAGGGCCATGACAGCACGGGTATAGGTCAAGTACAGTTCACAAAATTTACAATGGAAGACCATCTCTTCGTAGTTTGGATAACCCAGGGGTCTCCAACTCTGGTCCTGGAGAGCTACTATCCAGTAGGTTTTCTATCTAACCTGGCTTCTGATGAACCACACCAGTTCTCAGGTGAATACCAGGAGCAGGTGTGGCTCATCAGAAGTCAGGTAGGACAGAAAACCTACTGGATAGTAGCTCTCTAGAACCAGAATTGGAGACCCCTGGGCTAGGGTATGGCTCAATTCCTGGAGGCAGTGGAAAGACGCCAATTGTCTACAACAGTGATGTTACTATGTATGGAGAAGCTGGGCTCACCTTCTGCAGAGGGTTGGAGCCATTCTGGGGCTCCTCAGGGAGCAGGATGACCATGCTCAGCTCATCACCCTTGTAGGGCATCTCCACTATCTGCAGGTCATACTCATCAATATACTTAAATGGCAATACTTTTTGCAAGTACATCATCTGAATGGACCTGGTCTCTGTCTAGTGAAGACAAAACGAAATACACCAGGTTTGATTTAAATAATGTGTCATATATTTGCATAGCAAATTTATTATTATAACACTAAACCTTACATCACCTTAAACTGTACAGCACCGACAGAATCTAAATACATACATTGTTCTAAGTAGCAGGTGTTATGATGTTTAGTATAGCAGAATAGGTTGCAGGTTCAAACCCCAGAAGGGGTCCTGCCGCTCTATTTACGATGGGTACTTCACCTGAATGCTTCACTAAGCACCCAACTACTGGGTGTCCTATCTTACTGCCATCAGGTAAAAGATTTTTCCAAAATCCATTTCAATGTTACACATACAGCTCTGGAAAAAAAAATTAAAAATCACAGCAAAATATTTTGTTTAACTCATTTCTCAGTTTATGGGTGTGTGTCTCATTAATGAAGGGCTTCTTCCTTGCTTTATGAGACTTCAGTCCTGCTTCTAGGAGCCCAATACAAACTCTAGTAGTGCACTTTACACCTGCAGTTAAAGTTTCCCATTCCTTTTAAAGGTCAATTGATGTCATCTTCTGATTCATTAGAAACTGTCAGATAAGTTAACGGTCTTCTCTGGCATTAGAAAGTCTCTTCCTCTCTTTACCTGGCTGGTTTCTGGTCATTCTCAGGGTCTCCCGTTTCACCTTGTTCTTGTGAGCTGCTTTCTTAGAAATTTTGAAACTGGAAATAACCCGCTGCTCAGACTTCTGCCAGCAGCACCAGAATTAAACCAGGATTTAAAAATGTGTTTTTTTTTTTAAAAAAGAAGATAAAGTGGTCTCAATTTTTTCCAGAGCTGCATTTATACTGATGTAAGTTCACCGCCAGAACTGCAGTTTGTAATTGCACATGTGTACGTAAAGAAAAGGGATTTCACCTCATTGATTTTAAAGGGCATTTCCCTCGTTTTAAATCGATCAAACATGTGTAGCCATTCTCCCTTAAAATACAGGGCATTGACAATAACCAGTGTTGCAGTGCTGTCAACTGCTGATGGATTCAAAATGTCCATAATTTTACCTAAAACAAAGAAACAAAATTTCAAAATTGTAGCTGAAAGAGACACCTAAAGTAAGAATGAAACACTTGAAATAATCAACTTGTAATCGAACAGGTGGAGATCAAGTACACTGGCAGGTTAGCTGCACCAAATCACTAATGCACCCACACCAGTGCTCTCTCACCATTGGTTTGGGCCTCCACCCACTGGTTTATCTGACAGCGGGATTCCTCTGCTGCTCCTATGAAGTCTATTGGTTCCAATTCAGCTTGGTAGAACTTCCCTGTAGCATCCAAGAATTCCTGTTATATTTAAGAACAATCAGTGTTAATCTTTGTTGGGGATAACCACCTCACAAAGACACTTTTTAAGGTCAATAAAATTTGAATTGCGACATCAGCTGATCAATAAAAATGCTTCACCTGTTATTTAACATTTTTTTGCTCTTCTGTTTCCTAGTGTCCTGCACGTACCTTTCATTATCTTCTGCACACACTTTTGTTGCTAGTCTTTCTGATTGTTGTCAGCCATTAGTATTTGTTAATGCTTCCCAATTCTAGTGCTTGTTTACTGTAATCCACCTCACCTGTTCCTTGTTGACCCAAGTCCATTTGATTGGTTAATCTGAGTATGATTTACACTTATCCCTTGTTTGCCCAGATTCTCTGTTTCTTAGTCAGTCAGTGGACTTGTGTGGATCTTGTTGCTTTGTTTTGCCTTCCTAATCCTGCTCCTAGTGTTTTGTTACTTTGTGGTTCCTTTAGTTTGTTCCTTATCTTTTCTGGTGTGTTTTGTGGCACTCTCATGGTCCCTTTATTTGCTGGTTTTACACCATAGTGTTTGGATCTGTTAATAAACCTCTTTATTTCTCGGAGCTGCTACATGGATTGTCACGCTTATTCCACCTGTGCCTTGCCCCGCCATAACAGCAGGATCATCTCAAAGCAGCAGTGTCTTTAGTCGATTCTCGAATGCTGCTACTTATTTCCCTGTTTGATTGGGCAGGAGGTCTGCAAGGCTCAGTATGGTGGAAGACAAAGGCAAAATGTAAAACCTGGAGTGTGCCTTACTTGCAGGAAGCTGAAGGTCTTTTCTCCATAGAGACGGTTGGCGAGTGTCAGCTGGTAAGGAGCATCGGGTTTGTCAATATCGGAAATAAACTTCTGTAGATCTGAGTGGAGGTCAGGGGTCATGTTGAAAGACAGAGCCTGTGAGGAAGAGAGAGAGGAGCATAAGGTTAAATATGGTTAATCTGGGCTAACAAATCCTCCTCCTGTGGTTAATATTACTTGGTCAGTGTTGCTCTGGTTGTTCATAACCAGTCTTTTCTCAGGTTGAAGGATTACATTGCATGAATGCTGCCCAATAGCAAAAACACACACTCATTCCCAGTGGTGGAACTATAGGCAGTGCAGCTACACTGGGGCCCACAGAAATGGGGGCCCCATGGAGGATCAATGGGCCCCTTTGCAGGGAGGATCAGGAGACTATTGGTTCATTAGTTTAAATTACCAAAGCACATTTACAGCCCTAACCATTACAGATCCACCCCCATGCTGTACTCTGGATATCGAACAGTCCAGGGGACAAGCCTCTTTTGGGCGTCTCCACACCATAACTCTTTCCCAGATGTGGGAAAGACAGTGAAGGTGGACTCATCAGAGAACAATGTTTTGTTGTCCACATCTCATGATCTGCACTGCTGTCTTAGGCACTGGCACGAATGACCAAAGGTATGGCTATAGAAGCCCAACCATGAATATTGACATTCCAACAAATGGTTTTGGTGGGAACTGGAAAGTTGAAGTATGCATTTAATTCTGCAGTGAGTTGGGCAGCAGTGGTTTATGTTTTTTGGATATAATCCTGGTTAGTACCTAGACGTCCCTTTCAGACAGCTTCCTCTTGCCTCCACAGTTACTCCTGTTGGATGTGGTCCTTCCTTCATGGTGCCATGCCGACATTACCCTGGATACTGTGGCTCTCGATACACCACAAAGACTTTCTGTCCTGGTCACCAGCAAGACGCACACCAACAATTTCTGAACTCTGATATGTCTCCCATTATGTTGTGTGGATTGCAACATTTTATGTACTACTGTCCTATCCCATATGAAAAAACAGCCTGGTTCATTTAAGGTTATCAAGGTTTTTCTGATTTAAATTACATATGACAACATATGATGTTTTAATATGTTTTTTCTTGAACGATTATGGCCACATTCATACCAAAATACACACTTGACATGTAAGGCACTCAAGGGGAAAGCACAAAGGGAAAATATAAAACTTTTAACATATGTGATAACTAGTAGGAGATACATCTTTACTGCTTATTGGTTCTTAAAATTATATATTGCTTTTAAAATATTCTAATGAAAGAAATGTATGATCTCTCCACATTCCTTTGGTTTAATTAGGCTACGTTCACACTGCCATGCTGAATTGACTTAAATCGGATTTTTTGCCTTAATGTGACACAGATCTGACTTTTCAGGGCTGTGTGTACTAACGCCTGAGCTACTAACGCCTCCATTTTTAATGCCATGAGTCGCATTTTGTGTTGTTGGTGATGCAGTTGACCCGTGTAAAAACATATCAATGTGCGCAGGCGTGACTTTTCGGAGGACTGATGCGTTCACATACAGGTCACTATTAGTTACGGATGTGAACTGTCAAGATAGACAAATCCAATCTGAGCAAAAAATCGGAATTGAACAATGTGGCTGGCAGTGCGAACGTAGCCTTAGATATGAGAAAATTCAGTAAGATTTTTGTTGTTATGGTCCTTGAATACATCAGCTGAAAAAGAATGTTTCCTTTAGGAAATACTCATTCTAGTTCTGTGGAACCATTGTCCAGGATTCAACTGAATTCATTCAAATAATTTTGTATAAAAAGTAATACTGACAAAACATTCATTTGTTATGCATTGTACATGGGACATGCAGTAGGTACAGAAAAGAATCACCTCCTTTAAAACATTCAAATTTCGTTGCCCTGCAGCCTTGAAATGAAGACACACACACAGCTGTCTTTACTCAATGCAGCTTATAACAATCAAGTGAAAGATACGATAGCAACAGGTCAGAAAAAAAAAATAAAAACAGAATCACAGAGGTCATTAAAGGATCACCCCCCCTCCTAAAAAAATATCGTAAACTTCATCAGGTGTAACTAATCACCTTCTCCATTGCACATGAAGCTAATTGCTTCCACCTGTGATGAACTGTAATCATTCTGATGATCTCAGCATAAAACAGCTATTGCTAGAGCGTTCCAGTGCTTGGAAGTACAACTGCAAGCAAATAATCAACCATGGGTGGCAAGACACTGTCAAAAGATCTCAAGGATATGAAGCCGTGGACCGCCACAAGTCAGGAGAAACAATAAGAAATTCAGGCTTCTGTCTTTTTCAACACTTAGGAGCTCAGTAAAGTCCATAATCAAGAAGTGGAACGTGTTTGGTACTGCTAGGACCCTTCCCGGATCAGGCTGTCCCTCCAAACTGGATGGAAGACTGAGGAGGAAAACGGTCAGAGAGGCTACCAAGAGGTCTATGGCACCTTTGAAGCAGTTACAGGAATTTTTGCCAAAGAGTGGTCATTGTGTGCATGTGACAACATCATGAATCCTCCACAAATGTGGCTTATATGGGAGGGTTACAAGAAAAAAGCCAGTCCTCAAGAAAGACCACATTAAATCTCGACTGAGCTTTCCCAAGAAACACCCTGAAGATTCTGTGGCCAAATGGAAAAAGGTGATATGGTCAGATGAGGCCAAAATCTAACTATTTGGCCTCAACACCAAATGGTATATCTGGGAGAAAGTCAATATAGCTTCCTGTTGTGGGCGTATTTCTCTGCAGAAGGGACTGGAGCATTTGTCAAGATAGAAGAAAGAATGTATGGGACAAAATACTGTAAAATTCGTGAGGAAAACCTGCTGTTTTTAAAAATGTGTCGGAAACATCTCGATGGGAAGAAGGTAGACCTTCCAACATGTCAGTGACTCAAAACACACAACAAAGTTGACCACACAGTGGCTGAAGGAGAAAAAGGTGAATGTCCTTGCATGGCCCAAAGTCCAGTCTTAAACCATACTGGATATCTGTGGAATAACGTCCACTGACAGTCGCCAACCAGTTTGACTGAGCTTGAACAGTTCTGTAAAGAAGAGTGAGCAAATATTGCACAGTCTAGATGCACAAAGTTGGCAGAGAAGTATCCCAACAGAATCATGGCTGTTATCAAAGCAAAAGGTAGTTCCACAAAGTACTGACACTGACCATCTCGATGACTGTTTTTTGTCTGTTAAAAAAAAATCTGAACTGAGAATGTCGACCTTGTCAAGAGATGTACCTACCTGTACCTCGGCAGCAACATACATGTCACTGGTGACTCTTCCTACGAAGTCAGCAGAGGGATTGGAAGTGCATGGGTGGTCATGAGGTCGCTGTAAAGGGGTGTGTGGCGATCCCGATATCTTTGCAAGAGGATGAAGGTCCAAGTCTTTAGAGTCCTTGTGCTCCCTGTCTTGCTGTATGGCTGTGAGACATGGACGCTATCTGGTGAGCCGAGACAAAGACTGGACTCCTTTGGTACTGTATCTCTTTGGAGAATCCTTGGGTACTGCTAGTTTGACTGTGTGTTGAACAAGTGGTTGCTTGAGGAGTCCTAAATGAGGAAGATTACCTGCATTGTGAGGGAGCGTCAATTACGGCACTACGGCCACATGGCGCGTTTCCCTAAGGGTGATCCAACTCACAGGATCCTCATTGCTGAGGACATAAGAGGCTGAACCAGGTCAAGAGGACTCCCACATAACACCTGGCTGTGGTAGATGGGTGGGCGTTTCCGGAGGGAGGGATGGGACCATATTTCTGCCTGGGGGATAACTGGCCAGGATCCTGAAGAGTCTCACTGTGTGTGGGTGCGACAACACACTGCGCAGAGCATACTCCCCAACTCCCCAACTGTTGCTATTATCTTTCACTTGGCTGTTCTAAGTTACATTGAGTAATTTCAGTTGGAATTTTATGTGTGCGTGTGTGTGTGCGGATGTCTTACATGGACATAACCCGGTTTAGCCAACACTAAAGTTAGTGTAAAAAAACAGGAGGAATAGAGAAGCCAGGCCACTAAACGGAAACAGCCGGACTCCCTACCTTCGCCATCTGAGCCGCGGTGTTCCCCTTAGCGCCCAGGTAGACCATGGCAAACGCTGCGCTGATGCTCAGGGGGGAGAAGAAGATGTTGCCACTGGTGTTGGTCCCACCCACCTCTCGGAAGAAGTCGAGGGCAAACTGTGCGTTTCCACTGTTAATATTCTCCATAACTGTACAAAAACATGATAGACAATAAGGTGCCATTTTTTATATATTTTAAAAATTAAATAAAAAATTATCTGGACCATGGCCTCTAGCATAAAGATCCTTAGTACCTTTTCATTCATACTTCTTTTTTGGTAGACTATCCACAATTTTTTTCATACTTGTAAAATACTTCATTTTTATCCATTTGAAAGTGGCACAATTTATACTACCGTTTTTCATGGATAGAGTGAGAGTTGGGGGGGCAGGGCCAGTTGTTCTGTTAGGGGGGCAGATGCCTTTGACCTTAATGTTCTCCTACTTACACCAGATTGTCAGCATTAATTAAGAAGCAAAAGACATACAGATAAAGAAAACCGATAATTTATCTATGCAATGTTTTGCAGACACATTTTACAGTTTTTACATATATGTAACTCACTCTGATTTCTTGTTTTTACTGTATTTCTTTTACAAGCTTGATTATTTTTTTCCATTAACTTCGCGCGCTTTTCACCAATTCAAGAAACTCGATCACCCAGCGCAGCCGCGTTTACGTATTTGGGGGCGGAGGTGCATGTTGTCACAGCGCACCCCCCCCGCCGCCCTTCAAAAGAACCGCCCCTGCATTGATAAACAATTAACGAAAGTTCATGGACAGAAACAGTATACGCACGCAAACTCAACCAAGGTTTATCAGAAAGACCATTCAATGTAGTGCAGCAGGGAAGCAGTAAAGCAGTAATACGTTTAAAAGGCAATGAAAATATAACTCACCAATTCAACGGGATGATTTATTTTAAAAGTATTAACACTATCGCTATGACTAAGATACTATTAATAAAGATACTAAATGGTATGCTGGAAAGGTGTATTCTTCTTCGCCGCCTCTTTACACGTGATACTGACTTTATGTACTCGTTCTATGAAATGGCTTTTCATAATTACATCGGTTACTTACCATATCGTCCCACCCACCACACCCAAAATGGGAAAAACGCATAAAAATATGAACTATTCCGCACGCCTGTGCCGTTTGGGGATTCATTGAAAATGGCTCGTAAGAATATGCGGATTGATAGTGAAGTATCGATACTTTTAATTTGAATATTTCGCTTTGAGACTTTATTCTAACTTAAAAACGTTAATTAGAAAAAGAAACAAAAATCTTGTTATTTAAATATTTAAATTTCATGAAGCAAGACATGGACTATTACGGGGGCGCGGTAGAAAGGGGAAGACTTTCCAGGGTTTTCACGAACGTAGAGGAATGGGGCGGTTGACCCACCCCGGCACATTTCTCTGACAGGAATGGGCAACATTGAACTTTAGTATTCTGATCCAAAGGAAAACCACTGACATCGCCCATCCTTGCTGGCTAGGTATGAAGTAAGCAGCGAGATTTTCTCGGAATATACATTGTTTCTTTTTTCTTTGGGTTTTATCCCACTTGCACCAACCATCTGCACTTAAATTCTAATTTTATTTTTGTATTCGGCAGTGGCAAAACAATCACATAATCACATTAACACTGGGGACATACTATGAAGAAATGTAATAAAACAGCATTAAACAGCCTGTACTTCCCATTGGAGAGGAGGCAGTCTCCCTTTCCCTGCAGCAGTGACATGCTGAAAGGGGCAGGTGCTCAAACAGGAGGGAGGTGTGGGGCGTGGGCATCTGGCTGGGAGGGTAACCCTTGGTAAATGTTCACCATTGGTTGGGGGGGTCAGGCACCTACTCCCCACCCCCCCAGACACACACACACGTCTGCCCTGCAGTGTCGACTGTGCAAAGACCTCAGGCCACTAAACTGGCATTTGACTAGGGGTGTTTCGACAGTTCACTGTGCGTGTATTCTCATCTACTCGTTTTACGTCATCTTCCATTGCCGAAGACCAATTCCAATACTCAAGAAGAGAAGCACAGAAGGCAGTAAATCCCTGGATGTCATTCTTGCCCCACCCCAGATATCAAGCATACATTGCTTGCATCCTCGCCAAACGAGACCAATCCCATGATTCATTGCGCCTCGATTCATTGTTGAAGGGTGAGTTAGCAAGACTGGTCTTGCCAAGCCCACAAGTAAGATCTTTGTGTCTTGGCATTGGGTATTGAGAAACACCCCAGGACTTTTCCAAAAGTCATTTCCCATGAACTACTCTGTATGGGTTTCCTATGGATATGCTGGGTTCACCCCACAGTTCTTGTCATAAAGCAAGCACGGCCTGTACCTTGAGAAAAAATAAGTGCTGAGTCACACCACGGAGTGCCTCAGAGTTGTGGGTGTGACCATGCAAACTGCCACTGAGCTGCAAGTGTGTCGCATTACTTCATGCAGCCCATGTGGCAGGAGTGTCAAACTCAGTCACTGGAGTAGCCATATTAAAATGAATTTGCAGCCCAACCAAGGCTAGTTAACAACCGTATGATCCAAACTATGCAGATATTTGGTTGAAATAACATTTGCAAATGTGAACTTAGGAGTAAGTATTGTTCCTGAAAATTCTCTTTTTAAATAAAACTGAACAATGATAGACAAAAAAACTACAATTAAACCAAAAGAGTCTACTGAGCAGGTGAATTATTATTAATATGTTTTTATCTGACACTAATCACTGGATCCTTCTTTTAAATAAGAAATAGGCCTAGTCACAGGAATCAAGCATCCCTCCTTAGGCAAAATGATTTCAGGATATGGATGGGGTTACTAGGTAGGCTTGGCTGGTAATGTGGTAATACAGTATACCAGGGTATTTTCATGGGAAATAAACCCTGTACACACACATACACACACACACAAATACACACAACTCTGCAAACTTAATTGGAAAATACTGGAATAGCATTGCTTCTTAAAGTATCATCAAAATACCGTGGAATAATGTCCGTACAGTATGACAGTATAAAAATTAAATACTGTCCAAGTCCGGTGCTGAATGTGAGGGTGGGGGTGGTTGCTGGCGGTCAGATATGCTGACCAGGGCTGGAGGGAGACAGTAAAACTTCTTTCCAGCTAATCTGAGTGCAGAATAGGGGAATGACAGATTTGCAGGACACTGTGCATCAATCGAAAGTGTTAGGAAGCTGCTATCAATTCGCAGAAGACTCCTAGATCGTCTGGAGGAGGTGGGATGTGTCCAGGACATCAAAACAACCAGATTACAACTAAAATGGGGAAGAGGAAAGGTATAGTGCAGATTATCGTAGGCTGATCCATAGTTCAGTTTCATCATTTTTAGTTCGATTCATATAATGAATCAAATGAATGGGGAGCCAGTGGTGATGCTCGTCACATCAACCAAGACCAGTACTGGTTGTTAGAGCTGGGCGATTCATGACTCACTCCATTAGGTAACTCATGAGTCACGAATCTGAGGTCTCCATTAACCCAAATCCACTTAGTCCTAACTACCCCATATAAAGCCAATCACATACATACCTCTTATAATCATTTCAAGCTCATTACAAGATCAATACAGCTATAGTAGCAAGTATAGCTGCATACAACTTCATACGCTCCTGGATCGCACACAGCCATGAGTGAGTTAGTTCCCTCTACAGCCGGAATCATGCAGCCGGTTCTGAACCACTCACCCGGGCTGGTTAGCGCACTCGGATCACATGAATTCCCAACAAATTTTGCAATAAAGCTACACATCTCGGAACAAACATGGCTGTCTCCATGAACACACTGTTTTGTTGTTGTCTGAGCACAAAATTTCATGGAAATTAGACATTTATCACTTCACACGAAAGACGGTGTGCGATTACATTGATGACTAAGAATACATTTAATAAAATAAACATTTTGAAGTATTTATGAAATTGAGAAACTGGACAAATCATCTCAGACAGATGGAGCAGCCTCAGCACCTCAAAAGTGCAACAGCTGGTATTTTTACACGCTAACCTGTAAAATTCCATAGTAGGTATATACAGTTGAAACCAAAAGTTTACATACACTGTATAAAAAGACATATAACTTTTTTTTTTTTACTGTCTGATATTAAATCATACAAAACCCTTTCAGTTTTAGGCCCGTTCGGATTCCCAAA
>JAODUD010000001.1:20913341-20927562 GCA_026784285.1 Stomatorhinus walkeri | reverse complement strand
CCGAGTATGATGACAAGAGAAAAGATGTGTGTGTCACGGGCCATGTTCTTGGGGCCGTGTCACTAGTCCTCGGCCCTGCCCCATTCCAGCCACCCCCCCACACCAGAACCCCTGGTAGAAACCCATGCAAACATGAGGGGAAGCATGCAAACTCCATACAGAAAGGCCCTACCCCTCAGCCAGGGACTGAACCCAGGACCCTCTTGCTGTGAGGCAGCAGTGCAAACCACTGCACTACTGCACCGCAGCCTTGGATACCTTTTCGTTTATTTTTATGCCAACCCAGTGTTGCCTTTGCAATGAACTTCAGGTCTTTGTCCTTTGAGAGACAAACTTCTTCCCCAGTTTGAGACTTTTGGCAGAATTTAGTGTTTTTTTTGTTTTGGGGTGCTTTGTAATGCACACCGTTCATTTCCATGCATTTTGAATTGATAAACTTCACTGTGTTCCATATTCTTATTGGGTTACAAAATATAACAAAAGGAATGAGACAACGTTTTTTTCATAAAAGCAAATTGAGATGATTCCCCCCCAACACATACCCCATCTTACTCTCCTTTAGAGGCACACATACTGTAGGTTAGAGTGACACTTGGGGTCTAAACAGAAGGTCAGGCCATTTACCCCACAGCCCTGGAGCACGTTGGGGGGTTAAGGGCTTTATTCATGGGTCCAAAGGGCATGTAATTATTCTGCTGAAGGCTGAAATGGCGACCAGTTACACACAGCTGACACACACGTCTGATTCATCTTTCAAAGCACCGAAAGCCCACGTTATGCGACATTTAAGTGTTACAAACTTTTTGTGACTTCACACATTTTTTGTGACATGCCTCAACCCTTCACCCAAAAAAAAAAAAAAAAAACTGCCAGCAGGTTAGGTTAGGCTAACATCGTGCTTGTTGCTTGTTGCCCTCGGCAACATCACTTCTCTGGCGAGACCTTTGCGGATATCTGGTTTCCGTCCAACTGGCTCTTTCCCCATTACTCAATCCTTAACAATAGCAGGCGAGGACAGCAGAGGCTGCCGCCAAAAGAGATCGCTCGGTGAGGTGCGCGCAGTTCCCTGCTGATCGACGTATCAGGCTGCTGTTGGTAACCTTTGAACTCTGCAGGTATTGGGTGTCTGATCTGCAGTACATAATTACATGAACAAGTGCAGGACATTAAAGTGGTAAATGAAAAACTAGGTAGTGTCTTTAAAAAAACAAATACATAAATAATACAAACTTGTTAATAAACTTGGTATTCTGTAAAGCATGATTTTGGGTCGCCTGTTTGATTCTGCATAACAAATAAATTGATTACTTTTCTATCAGCTTAATATGTCTATAGCAATAAAATGTATCCCTTTTAATGACCTTAAATACAAAAAGGTGTGTCACGATATCTATTTCCTATGAAAATTTAAACGGGCCACAATGTAGAAGACTGCTCCTTTGTACTTACAGAAACCACGGCCCAAACCCTCCCTCAGGAGTTGGACATTTATGAATCCAAGATATAGGTGGCCTGCATCAGCAATTTTTAGTTCATCTTATTTTTATTTTAGTCAATGATGAGATGAGTTTTTAACCTTAATGTGTCAGATATTTTTCAGTTAATTTTTCTTTCCTCATACAATAATTGTTACATGAGTAGCCCAGAGATCCAATCTGTCCGATGGTTGTTAAGATGATAGCAGGGTTAACCAAATTTTCTAATTAAACAAATCGTTCGGGTCTCGTTCTGATGCACTTGGGGCTTTTTCCCACAATACACCAGGCTCGAGATGTGTCTGGTTAAAGACCAGTACGGAAATGACGTCTTACATTTTTTGTTAGCGTTCAGGAGGTTCCCCAAGTAGTATCTGTGTACTGTATATGAATCTGATTTAGACGCACGACAAAAAACATAAAGATACGTAAAGGTATATTAATAACATATTAATAACGTGATAATAATGATTAACTTAATTATAAAATATGTTATTTGCATTACAGAAAATGAAAACTTAAATGTAGACAGAAGTGGAAAAGTGTTCACGTTAAGTTACGGTAAATAATCGTTCTTGAAAACCTGCATTCCCATTGTGTAGCGTAAGCGTGCGCGCTCGGGCACGCTCCCAACCTTTCCGAACTTACTTTGCTTGCTAACCAGTCTACTTAACAAAACAAAACACAACCAAATGTGTGTGTGTGTGTGTGTGTGTCTTCGTGTATTGCTCGCTTCAAGATGATTAATTTTATCTTACTTCAGATGTCTTCATATCCTCCTGAGACCCAAGGAAAAAAGTGTCCTTCAATTTTAGGTTATTTGTCTTTGGAGGAAATAAGACATCTTACAATTTATAATTTTTTAAAATTTATTTTTATTTTTAATTTCATAGCATGTCATCTTTAGTGTACAAAAGGAATAAATACGTTTCCTAACATCAGTGAAAAGATAGATGCAAAAATATAATATCCACTACAATGGACATAAATGAATGGGTGGGGTCACACGACGATATAGACAAGTCAATCATGTCGCTGATGTCCCTACTATGTAGTAAAAGCTGTTACTTTTTAACTTATGTGGGCATTTTTCAGTTCCCCACAATATAAGCCATTTTAAGTGAATGCAATCAATAAACTAAAAATGCCTGAAGGGGCTGGGCAAGGGTTAAGGTCGTCATTGTTGGATGAAATGAATGTAGTGTCCCCACAAAGACATGCGCGCACGTGTGTGTATGCGTGTGTGTTGCTGTCATCGCGTAGGGAGTTTCAAGTCGCACCGGTTCCCGAGTGGCAATCAAACGAAAGTAGTCTCTCGCTTCAGACACACCGTGGACACGCCCGACGACTCATCGCCGCGTCACACCCTTTACCTGCATGCGGGGACAACACGACTCACGGCAATAATAGCAAACGGATCGACCACACCTATACACACCCAATGGAACACCGCCCGCTTCGGAGCGCATTAGATCCTCGTGGCTAAACGCAAAAATATATACAAACAGCGCACGGCAATCGTGTCTGTGTCCTTCCCAAAACTTATATAACTCGGTGTTTTGGGCTTAGGTCAGCGTCGCTCCATGTCAGACGTCTAAACTAACCAGAACTTTCTGTCCCTTTAAATTCCCGCAGCGAAAGGGTTATGGTTGTCAGGACAGGGTGGGACGTTCCAGGTGTCTAAAGTAGGTCTATCCGGTTCTTTGTTCTAATCGCGTGTATCTGATTGTTCACGACAATAAAGTATAGTTATAAGAGCCCCAAAAATTTAAGTAGAAAGTTATTGTATATGCCTGTGTATTTAATAAATATATTCGTGACGTCAATGCCTTGGCACAACAATTTCTTTCGGGATAAATAAAGTTTTATCTTATCCTGCCTTCGTTGTTTCACATTTTCTTCATAGTAGGTGTTGCGTTATCAAATCTGTCTTGGAACGATCCATTCCGTTATTTTACCTAAGATAAGCGTGAATTAACTTTTTGAAAACCATTACACCGAAAATATATATAAACAAGGAAATTGCAACTTCTGTTAAGTAATGGGGCATTTTCATTATTTAAACCATGACATATTAATCATGACGATATTAATAGAGATTGTTAAAGTTCTTTAATTCCTCGGATTCTGATGCAGACCTGGTCCTGTGTTTCTCTGTCAGTCATAGGTCCTCCTACAAGGCACGTTTGGGTGGAGATTTAAGTGAAACGCCATTAAATTATGTAGTTGGCTTTTGCGCATGTTACACACTGGAGGTAGCACACCTTTGAGGAATATCTGGCGTTTATACCTCGTTGCACCTTAGAAAGACACATTCACGGGTCACTGAACTACAGTGACTGGATGAAATGGGACGGATTCTCTTGCTTGCCGCCGGATTCCTGTTTCTATCATTTTTTGCGGTGAGTACATTATTCGATTCATTGCCAACATGGCTGTTTTTTTTGCACCGAAAGACGATTTATTCTTTAGGACAGTTTTGACAGCCATTGCAGTTTTGTACTAACATATCATCAGTCATCCCTACAGTAAGTTGTTGCACATGCTAATACGAAAAATCGTAGAGAATATAGAATTGTGTATTTCTTCTGTGTGAAGCCATTTAAACCCATTTAAGGAAAAATGATTTGTGTGGCAATATTTTGTTGCGCTGTTTACCGGATTCAAATGTTGTCTAGATTCATGAAGTGTCTTTGCGATGTTTCCGGTATTTAGCATACATAATTACGCACGAATTGCTTTACATTTTTATGATTACATGCTATATATCAACAACCTCTCGCGATATTATTTCTTAAATTAATCACCCGCTGTTGTCCTGAAAAGTTCTGCAGCTTTATTGTGAATTTGTAATTCTTTGACATTTCCTCGACAGAATGATTAAAACGAGTTCACAAAGAGTAGCCTATAAAAACCAATGTAAACGACAGTTGTACAAAGTAGGACTATATTTCAATTGTACGGTTATATGAGGGTTTTATTTGTTTTATTAATCTTTAGTCAATATTTATTGTTCTTTAAAGTTAACGGACACGTTGAGTGAATTATCTTTTGTGATTAATAACAACACCGTTGTTGGTTTAATTTTACTATTTTAAAAATATTTTAAATTCCTTAAATTGTAAGTTAGTTTGCTCAAACGTACAAGATAATGATAATTACTGAGATGATGTAGCTAGGCTATACCTTTTAGTTAAAAAGGGGGCAATAAATAAGTAAAGTTCATGGTTAGAATACTCTTTCGTACCTACTGCCATACGAATGTGCAGTGCTGCCTCTTCCAAAGGCACCTGTATTCGGGATACCGAAGATGGATACTGTAGGCCCTGTCGGCCTGTGGCTTTTTCCCACCCGCCATTTTACACTGTGTTCAAATACTCATTTGAAATTTAATTTAAACTAGATTTTGGCGTTTTGATTTCTCATGGTGGTATATTGTTTTGCACAGCTCGCTTGCTCATTTAAATTTATTATTTAAAAATGTATTTAATTACTGCTTTCCTTTACGTATTTGTCTTTTTACGTGTTTTTGCCTTGTTTATTTATCAGTTGTTGTATTTCTATCTGGACAAACAGAAATTCCATCTTATTTGATTTGATTTAAAAATTTTCAGAATATTGACTTTTATTAAATTGAATAATTACATACGAAAATGCTGGGGATGAACGTGGTAAAAAATTCTATATGCTAAATACCGGAAACATCGTAAAGAACTAGGCAATATTTGAATCTGATAAACAGCGCAAAAGTATTGCCACACAAAATTTTCCTTAAATGGGTTTAAATGGTTTTACACAAAAGAAGTACACAATTCTATATTCTGTATGATTCTTTGAAAAATATGCAATGAATACGGGTGATTTATTAAATGAATTGATTTGATTAATTTTCATAATTATTAGATCTATAGGAACAGCATAGTAGTGTGGTGGTTAGCACGGCTGCCTCACACCTCAGGAACTGCATGCACCTCTAGGTATTCTGGTTTCCTCCCACAGTCTGAAAACATTCTGAGGTTAATTGGAGTTGCCAAATCGACTGTAGGCGTGCATGTGTGAGTGAAAGGGGTGTGAGTGTGCCCTGCAACGTGTCGGTGCCCCATCCTAGGTTGTTCCATGCTTGTAGCCTCCAAGACAGGCTCCAGAGGCCCCAGTGAACTTGAATGGGACAAGTGGTTTCAGAAAATGGGTGGATGGATTTCAAAATAGCAAAAATTTTAAAACACCATGTTAAAAATACAAAGACCAGTTTAAATGATGAAAATAAAAAGTGCAATAAAACTAACAGGAATACAAAGAAAGCAACTCACGTACTGAGTTAAAAGTCAATGAATAAAATGTGTCTAAAATAGTTTTTAAAATCAGGTTGTGTAGGGGCCCGCCTAACATGCAAAGGCAACTTGGGGTGAATCTCAATATGTGTACTTGACAGTACCGGTGTTCCCATACTAAGAACAGATGTACAGAGGATGGTAAGAATCCCTGGATGCTGGTCTTGCTCCGCCCCAAATATCAAGGATACACCAGTTCCACCCTCACCAAACGAGATCGATCCTGTGATTCATTGTGCACCAAGTTCATTCTTGGAGGGCAAGACTAGCAAGTACAGTCTTGTGTTATTGGTATTGAGACTCGCCCTTGTTCCTGAGTTTGGAGGCTACAGTTGAATAGGCATGATCTCCCCTGTGCTTCAACCTTGATTTAGGGACAACCAGCAGCAACTGCTGAATGGACCTAGCGGCCGTGATGAGACGTATAGTTGTAACATTTCTGAGAAATAGTCTATCTGATGCTTTGTAGGTAAACAAGAAAATCCGGAAACATGCAGGGAGCCAGTGAAGGGAGGCCAGTATGGGGGAAATGTGCTCTCGTCTGCATGTTCCTGTTAAAACACAAGCTCATTCTGGACCAGCTGTAAGCATGGGAGGGAGGCTTCGCTGACACTAACATAAAGGGCATTACAGCAGTCAAGTCAGCATGAGATAAAAGCATTTACTACCCTTTCAGAATCATTAAATGATAAAAAGGGCCTTAGATAACAGCATTAGCTAAAAAAAAGCTAGCTTTATTTACTGAGTGTATCTGCTTGTGTATTTTAAAATAAATGTCCATTATGACACCCAGATTTTTCACAGTGGGTCTTACGTATGAGTTCTAGGGTGTCGATCCTTCTGCATGCTCACTGTTCCCTAAGAAGGTGGAAACTTCAGTCAAAAGAATTACACAACCTGTGGAAACATGTTGAGATAGTCTGCATCTATGTACTGTCTGGTATCAGGAACACCCATGAATTATTGCTGTAGTCTAATTTTTCCAGTGGATTACATTCTACCTAGCCCAAGATGGAATGTTATAAAATAACATGACATTAGGTATTTATAGGGAGGATGAAGAGTCTGAGTGTCTGTCATTTGTTAATAATTAATATGATAATGCATTAGGTTTTGTCCAGTTGATATACACATATTCTCCTGGGGAATGGTTTAAAATGAGCGTTAAAACAGGTTTTAGAAAAACATCTTTAAATGTGAAGTTTCATTCAACAAAATGACAATATTTTCTGTGGGAACCTAAAACACAATAATGCTGTATCACTGCAATTTATGGAATATAACGTTTTGATAGCTTAGTTTTGAACTGTTTTCAGTGTTTCCCCTTGGTTTGTAGCTTTGAGGGGGGGAGGGGGGCAGACGAACACCGACAGGATTCACGGTATTCATGAGTTTCTTTTAATGACAGCAGTCAATATAATAACTGAATTAACCATCACAACATTTATTTTTATGACAATTTATGACAATAACCACCCTGCGAGCGTTTAAAAAAACGCAAATATTTTTGTCTGCTTTTCAGGTGGTTGACGCGACATATTTTCCGACGCGCGCTCTCTGTCAGCGCGCTGGTGGGAGTGTGCTCACCTGTGTGTGCGCGCTCGTATCTGTTACGAGCGCATCAGGGCGGAACTCCGCCGGGCGCGCGCGATACAATAGAAAAGAGAATTGTAAACGCGCGACCGTGTACACGCAAAAATGACAAGCTTTTAAATAACGCAAGGCTATTTAGTTCGTTTAATAAAAGGACAATGTACAGACCTGTTGTATGGGAAAGGTAACCTTAAATTACTTCTGTTGTGATCTGGTGCTATATACAGAAAATAAAATTAAATAAAATTAACTTGACCTTCCGCCCCCCCCCTAATATAATGGTAGAGGGTAATTGGGCTGATATTTGTGCCGCTAGAAACTAAATATGAATTTTGTATATTTGAAACCGCAGTTATCCGCATTACAAAACTGAATCTAAATGTAATAGTTTGAATCTAAATTCCAGTAACTTAAAATAGCATTTATCCTACCTCGCAAATTCAATTTCAATCTAGTGTGACACACGTTCGGGTCCTTGACAAAAAGTAATCGACCGCAGATTCACAACGCAACTCATTTCCAAGTATACGGCAGTTGTACAGGTCAGGGATGTCAGAAAAACGAATGCTGGATTCGCAGCTTTGTCATTACCTTATATGATACATATGAGAATAAGCTACATACGCAAGCGATAGCATAAACATTACCCATACGCCTGGTTAGTGTATGGTAGCATATGTGGTTAAATTAACGATTTCTGCCACTGCTAGTTTATGTTAATATGGTAGACTAACGCAAAACTAGCTAGTAATATGAATTTTACTTCTAGTTTAGTTTAAGTTGTGGCTCCCCTGTTCATCTCATGTGGCTTTTTAGCAGTGTTTATGCTAAATATTTCTTAAAATATTCATCTCGCTGATATGAGGCGAAAATCAGTATTAATGTCATGTGAGTATGGAATATTATTTAGCACTTCATAATTTAGCAATTCATAATAGAGAATGTAAATATGACCAATAAAGTTATGTCCATGCAATGACATTTTTATGGTGTTCTTGTCTCTTTTCCTTTCTTAAGCTCCTACATTACTAGCGTGTTTTGGTAATGAAAATTGCCTATAACATTACATAAAGCATTACATTTTTGTGAAAAAAAACACTGAATATGAAATATTAAGCAAATGTGTTTACATCCACGATACATTCAAAATGGCGAAAGGGTCGTGTTAGACAGTGCAGACACGTGACTGACAAAGACCGATGCAAGGTTTGCTACTGAAGAAAGGGATTCGCAAAAATTCACGGCTTGGTATTTAAAAAAAAAACACAACTAGAGATGGTCATATCACCATTATGTTTACCCGAGGGACCAAATAGTAAAAGAGATGATTGACAAACATCTAGGGGTGTCGATCAAAGGAGAAAACAATGGTGAATGGTTGAAGAAATGATGATGCTTAAGTGACGAGATATTGTTACCTCACTGTGGCAATACAGGCAGAATCTGAAGATCTACACAAGCGGCTCCTGACTCCTGATTGGCAGGGAAGAAAAAAACAACACAAGTGCATCGATACACATACCCCTGTATCGATCTAAATGTAAAGTTATAAAGCGGGTTTGAGGTGCTGTGCGTCTGGTCTGCTGCATGTCTACAGCGCTCTCTGTGTACTGTGCTAATAACAGGAAGCATCAGTTGGACTGGCGTATAATACGGTGATCCGTATAAGCAGTGCTCGTAATGGGGAAATAAACGTACTGTATTGACGATGAGAACGGCGGCAGGGGTGCAGTGGGGGTGTTGGGAACAACAGAAGCGTCTCAACAACATTGTCGGTACTGCGCGCGGTGCCCCGCCACTCGCGCGTGACGCTTGTCTCTGAGTAGCAGAGTACTGGCAACTTGTGAGAAGTGGTGGTACGATAGAGATTAAAATATAGGAGTGTCGGTACTGCTTTTGATTTTTTTTACGTATATGATCCCGCATTAGCGCCTGTGACACCTCCTCCTGCACACGCCACCTCTTTATCTGCGGTCTTTTATTTTTCCTCAAGAACACGGATGTGTGTCACACTGAATTGAAATTGAATTTGCAAACTGAATATTTTGAGGCTGGATAAATGCTATTTCAGGATACTGGAATTCAGATTCAAACTACTAAATTCATATTCAGTTTTGTAATGTGGATAACTGCAGATTGAAATATACAAAATTCATATTCAGTTTCTAGTGGCTCAAATATCAGCCCATAAAACACTGGTTTTGCATGAGGTGGCTAATACGATGATCACAAACATATAGCTTTGGGTGTAAAATTAATGCAATTTGAAACTGCATTTGACCAACAAGACTAAAACAACTGAAAATTGTGACAAAATGATGAGAATTGTACAAAACCACTTGCATGTATTTACTGAAATATTTGGAAATTTGTGTGAAACAATGAGGAATGATGTTCGTCTGTGCAGAACTGACATTGTGGTAATTGAAAATGATTGGCAATAACAACAACCATAAAATTGTCTTGGTGGCTTTAACTTTAGTTTAAGTTTAAAGTTGCAAAATCAATTACATGTTGAGTCAAGTGGAGGTTCTTATGAATAAGTACTATACAATGTCATTGCAAGTAGGCCTATGCATATACATCTAAGGGTCAACTGTGATGCACTGTGCATACTAAGAGTTTTTTTCCCCCCCGAGTTTCTACAGCCCTCTGTAAAACATGCAACAAACACATTTTTTATTGATTATCTTCTAATCAGTTATCCAATGCAGCACAAGGCGAGGGGTACCACAGATGGGAAACAGTCCATTGTAGCACACTCACATGGAAGGAAAACATGTAGATGGAGATATATGGAGAGCGAGGGGGTTCAAACTGCCATCTGGAAAGGTCTGACGCAGCAGTGTAGCCCATTGTATCGCTATACCGCTCATACATTAGGCTATGTATCAAAACATTATTTACGTTTAAAAGCTATCATGTCTATAATTTATAATAACCCAGCGACTGTTGTTCAGGAGTGTCGTTTCTGCTCTTTGTCCAAAAGTAAACAGAAGACTTCAGGCAGCGTTTTATGAGTTGTATATAATTATCGCGGGTTTGTACAGTAAATGAGCCAGCTGTGCAAAATAACATCCTTTCACGTTGAAAATATGTAATCTGTCTTTTTTTAAGGTTTCCAAAATTGAGGTAGATGCACATCTGCAAAGACAGAAAAGAGAATGGATAATCCCTCCCCAAAAGCTGGAAGAAAATGTGGACTATACGAATAGAGAGTACATTGCCAGGGTAATATTTTTGTTTCATTATAATTTCAGATCGGTTGATCGATCGATCGATCTATCTATCTATCTATCTATCTAATCTATCATATTATTTTATGTGTTATCACAATTATATTTGTTGTAAATCAGCTGGACATATTAGTCTATTGACTTAATTAATGTAATGGCCATACCATTCACTATGTATAGAGTTCCCTTAAGAAGAATGAAATGTTTGGAGTTTGGTTACGCACTCATTTCACTAACATCGTCCATCTTCCTTTTTTCAAATCATTTTGCATTAAAGTATTAACAGTGTTTCTCAATTACTTTGGCACATTTCACGAAGCATACTTAACATTGTTACAATTATAAGAGCAATTCTCAAAACAGTTTGTGCATAAAACACAACACTGGTTTAATTGCAAGAGGCCATAACTCAACCAAACAATTAACTCATGTTTCAAAAGTAAATAATTATGTCAATGAATTAGTTACTACCACAAAAATGAAAAGTGCCTTCTGCAACATTTTAACCATGAGAGTCAAAATGCTTAGATATTTTGTCGAAAAGTACGCTCCTGTGTTCCATTATTCCGAATGATAATCATGTACAACTTTCTCATTGTCACTGACTGGTCATTATTTTTAGCAAACTGATACTCATTCATGTAAGAAACGCCAGCAGGTTTACCATTGCAAGGCTCTACATTAAAGCATGTCACATTCACTGTCAAGAGAAAACATTCGCATGCAATTGTAACTTTTTTCACATTTCAAAACACAGTACAATAGCAAACAGAAAAGTCATACAGCACAGTATAAAAGCAAAACAGCAATATAGCAATACAAGACCAATAAAATGGCAAAAATAGGTACTGCGGGAAACAAAAGTACAGCAATGCATTGTCACTGCAATTTATGGAATATATTTTTGAATCATTTTGAAAGTTTGGTCAACTGTGTAGCATGTGGTGGCTTAAATGATGATCACGTACATATATAGTTTTGGGCGTATAATTATTACAATGGAGAACTCCATAATCCAAGACTAAAGCAACTGATAATTGTGCCAGATAATAGCAGTTTTTCTTTCCTGATTTTTTTTGATGAACAAATCACCTTTGTTTCTCCAGATTCGATCTGATGAAGAATTTAGTTCATCTGTGAAATACTCTTTGAGAGGAAAGGGGGCCACTGAAGACCCAGTGCATTTGTTTGTTGTTCACCCAGATACCGGTAATGTTCGGATCACGGGCATTCTGGACCGAGAAAAAATTGCTGAATACAATGTGAGCCCCGTTTCAATCCCGAATACCTGATCATGATATGTCACCTTATTAAAAACAATTGAATCATATGTAGATTAAGACTGGAATTTTAACATCAAACCTGCTTTATTTATTTATTTGTTTGTTTATGGTTTGTTTGTTTGTTGTTTTTCAGCTTCAGGGAGTTGCACAGTACAGAAACGGAGATTATGCAGAAAATAATCTCAACCTGCGTATTCAGGTTGTGGATCAAAATGATTGCCATCCTACATTTGGCAAAATGGCGCCTGGCGCCATCAATGAATCAAGTCCAACAGGCAAGTCATTAACCCTATCGTTTGTTTTTCTCATTTACTCTCTTTGTCCATTTAACTTACCCACGGCCATCCAGTCATGTTTATGAACTTGCACATTTATCACCAGATTACATCATTTTGCCAGGTTTATGAATGACCACATTTAATAAGTTTAAGTTTTCTTGTTTTAGAGTTTTACAGCAAAGAAAGATGATTTGTTTTCAGTGTAACACAGCAGCAACCACCTGCCAAAGGTTTTCCTCCCACAGCCTCTTAATTGCAAGGTGTTTTATTGTCCTGGTTGTGATTTGGATGCACTAGGATTGGTGGAATTAATCAACTCCCCTCTTTCGCATTATAGGTACTCACATAATGACAGTAACAGCCACAGATGACGATGAGCCTGGGAATCCAAATTCGCAAATTAAGTATAGCATTTTGAACCAGTCTCCAGGAGAGAATATGTTCTTCATGAAAGATGATGGGAAGCTTTATGTTCTAAAACCTATGGACAGAGAGGTAGGCAATGAAATGTACAAGTCGTGCGTTGATTTCTGTGTGACTCTCCCACAATGCTTTGGATGTAATACTTCTGACATAAAAATATATATTCATTCATCCTAATAAACAGACATGCACAGTTAGAAATCAGGTGCGTCTGCCTATCAGCCCAAATGCTGTTTATGAAGAAAGAAAAGAGTTTACTTGTAGGTTGCAGCAAAGCTGAAAATTTTTCCTATTTGATGGAGTTTCAGACTTGTATCTGCAGATTGTAGAAGTAATATATTTTGGATTCACTTCTACTCTTTATATTCAGCATTGCTGTTAAATTTACCTTATGATAAGACATTAAGGACTATTGTTTGAGCGTGAACTGGCTGTTTTTCTCTGTCTGCAGACGCAAGATAAATATGTGCTGACTGTCAAAGGTACAGATCTCAACGGTGCAGTGAATGGACTCACTGGAACAGGGACTGTCGTGGTTAACATCCTCGACATCAATGACAACCTTCCTACGTTGGAGAAGGACAGTGTAAATATTGCCCGATCGCTTTGTGATTCCAGACTTTCTAATGTATGTTTGCACAGTGCTTAGATCTGTCCACATTTTCTCTGCAGTATCAAGGAAGCATAGATGAAAATACGGCCAATGTGGAGGTGATGAGATTTAAAGCATTTGATAAAGATTTAGAAAATACAGACAACTGGTTGGCCCAATTTCAAATCATTTCTGGCAATGAAGCTGGGTACTTCCACATCGAGACTGATCCTAAGACCAACGAAGGAGTTTTAACACTGGTTAAGGTGCGAAAAGCTTCATTTTTCTGTCAGTATGTTTGTGACAGGATGCCATTTAATACTTTTGTGTTTTTTCTTTAAGCCTGTTGATTATGAAGAACTCAAAGATTTGGACCTCAAATTGGGTGTGACAAACAAGGCCCCATATGTCACCTCAGGAGATTGGGCAAGCGCCGGAGGAGGCGCTGGAGGAGGCGGGGGAGGTGCTGGAGGGGCTGCTGGAGGGGGTGCCGGGGGAGGTGCTGGAGGAGGTGCCGGGGGAGGTGCTGGAGGAGGTGCTGGAGGAGGTGCCGGGGGCATTGCGGGAGGTGGTCCAGGTGTACCTGGAGGTGGCACAATGTTTATGAAGACCTACCCAGTGAAGATCAATGTGAAGAACCAGCCAGAGGGCCCCATGTTTTCCCCCAAAGTAAAAGCTTTCCCTGCCTCTGAGGACAAAACAACGTTTGACTCCAAGAAAGTGATTGGACATTATCCAGCTCTTGATGCAGACACACGAAAACCAGCAGAAAACGTGAGGTTGGTGTGCACAAACTCCACGTCATTGGCTTATAGGATCATAACATTACATGTGTACAGTGATCCCTCGCTACTTTGCGGTTCACTTATCGCGGATTCACGACTTCGCGGATTTTTAAATACAAAGTAGTAGTAGTATTTCCTAGTCTAAGATCAACACAAGTTTAGTGACTACGTGCGTTATAGCACGGGCTGTGATTGTCACATGGGGGGGAGACGACAAATCACAGC